>OY293412.1:39214601-39862101 GCA_958502065.1 Chrysolina americana
CTCAAAATATGCTTCATGCCTTTCCAGTAATATTTTGATGGACAGTGATTGAATTGACTCATAAACGATGCCGCAAAAGCTAAGTCCGTTCTCGTTGCTGTTGCCAAATATAAAAGACTTTCAATCACCTTCTGGTAAATTCGCTTCTGTTCTTCGTCTAGCAAATTTTCGTAATTGTTTGTGTCACACTTCAAATATTTCTTTCCAACTTGTAATGGTGTGGTGTTAATCATATTCACGTTTTTCAATAACTCTATTGTAAAATTTTCTTGATTGAGTCTTATCGTTCCATTTTTTCTTGTAACACGTATTGATATAACGTATATGACTTCCTTCAAATCTTTGACGTCGAATTTTTGTCGAAATAACTTTTTCATTTCTTCAATATATTCTGATTCTCCATACAAGAAGATGTCATCTACGTATGTGGAGATAAGTTCTCTTTCTTTCTTGTAGTACACACGTGGATCTGATGTTGATCGAATGAAATTATGAGTCCTTATGAATGAATCTAGAGTTTTATTCCACATTCAACCAGATCGTTTTACACGATAAACGCATTTCTTCAAGCGGCATACCAAGTTTTTCATTTTGATCTCATTTTCCGTTGGCAAATCAGGAAAAGTGATCCCCAAGGTATCAGCTAATTCACTATAACCAGTTGGAATCTCCATGAAAACGTATTCGGTCAAATAAGCAGATGAATAAGCAGCAGTTATATCGATATGATGGATACTCCAACCTCTTTCTACTGATAATGCAAACAGTAGTCGCATCGTCTTCTTTTGAACCACTGGTGCATATGTTTGATCAAAATCTACTCCTTGTAATTGAGTATTTCCTAATGCTACCAATCTCGCACGATGTCTTTCCATCACTCCATTCCCATCGTACTTTGTTTTGAAAACCCATTTTGTCCTTATTATTTTTCGGTCTCTGGGATTACTGACAAAATTCAACGTTTTATTTCTTATGAGGTTTTGAAATTCTTCAATCATAGCCTATCTCCAGAATTGTTTTTCTGGTCCATACAATGCATCTTTCACATGAAGTGGATCTTTGGATTTTTCTTTAATTTAAATTTCTTTACCGTCAGTGTCCGTCAACGGAGTAGTCACATGATTATATGCTCCGTCGTCGTATATAGGGATATTTTTAATCAGCCATCCAAAAAGGATTTTTGACAGCTCTTCCAGATTTAGTTTTCTTAACATTTTGCGATAATTCATCATTGGCAACATTCCTGTCTCCTCTTTCAAAACAATCACGGTTCTCATTCGATATTTCACTTTTTTCTTCCATTTGCACCTCTGAATCTGATACTTTCCCAGTGATCGCTAACTGTCATGAAATCATTTTGACGTTGTTGATTGAACAGTTCGTTGTTGAAATTGATGTTTTTCTCATGTTCAGGAATAGCGATCTCACTTTTTGATCTTTGGGAAGTTTTCATGGGAAATACGTCTTCTTCAAATGTAACATCACGGCTGATGAATATTTTATTGTTTCTTGGGTTCCATATGCGATATGCTTCAGAACTGCTGTCATATCTAATAAAAATGCAAGCGATACGTTTTGGTAAAAGTTTTGTGCTTCGAGCTCTATTTACTACCCAAGCTCTACAACCAAACACTCGCAAGTGTAGAATGTTTTTTTCTGATCCTTCTTGCCATTTTTTAGTTGCACAGACACCTTCGTTTGCAGTTGAAGTACATCTATTTCTGACATAACAAGCAGTTGAAATAGCTTCGCCACAAAATTCATCTGATAATCCTGATTGAATGAGCATGCACCTAGCTGCGTCGAATAACATCTGATTCATCCTTTCAGCGACGCCGTTCTGCTGTGGAGTTCCTGGTACAGTTAGTTGATGGCTTGAAGGTTCTTGACTTGTCTTTGAAATACTTGAAAACTTTTGAAAACTTCGTCTTTTTTTTTCAGTTTGACATTACAAAAACGAGAAAAGTCAACAATAAATGTTACCACATTATGCATTTCCGCTAAGAGACACTGGTTTTATAGGGCCGACAATGTCTGAATGAATCAGTTTCAGTGGACTCGTTGCTCTGGTTGTACTTTTCTTCGGACACTGCTTCTTCTTGAGTTTTCCTCCCAGACATATTTGACAAAATTCACTATTTTCAGATTCTGTTTGGCTATTTGAATTATGTGCGGACTCTCCCAACATCTTTCTAGTGGTGGGAAAATTCAAACGTACTAAAGGTTCATGCCAGAGCTGAGTCTCATTTGAAATATCTTTATTCACAAATGTACCTTGTTTTGGATATTCATGTGTTTTCGCCATTTATTTAAAGAATCTGTTCACCTTTATTGCCAAAAATGATCTTCTCGCCCCTTTCTGCTACTAGGGTCATAGAAAGAAAATTTCCTTTCAGTTCTGTTACATACAGAACTTTTTGCCATCCGCCATTCTTTCCCGACAATTGCAGGTTTACGTTGCCATATCCCATCGACTTTAGAATTTCTCCTCCAGCTACTTCAACTGTGGACTCGTGTTTGGTGAAACTGATAAATTTTTCGAAATATGATCAGTCAATCCGCTATCTATTATCCATGTATTTGACCCTATCTTTATATTGGCCAAATTGGACTGACGATTCTCAACTCGACTGATTGATGAATACTGATACATAGCACTGAATGCAGATGTAGATGGTTGTGGTTCTTGCTGTCTTGGTCCTTCAGGTCTAGAGTCTTTACATCTTGACAATGGACAGTTTCTGCCAATATTACATAGTTTTTATTTGGAGGGCTCGTATTGTTTCTAACATCTCGTTTACTCTGATGCATCTTGTCAAATTTACCAAATTTGTTATGCCTTCGAAAAAGTTTTCTTTGGGTAGCCAGAGATTTCACATTATCTAGTTCACCTTCAGGGATAGATTTATTTTGAATTCGTCTCTCTTCTTCTATCACCTCTGATTTCAGGTTGCACATGTTCAAGTCGTCATCAGCAGCTCTCAAATTTCTGGCTAGATACTCATAGTCACTTGGTAATCCCAACACAGTGAAACCAGCTTGCACCTTTTCTTCTAATTTGAAACCAGTATTTTCTACTTCATGCCAGATACTCAATTATTGTTTCGTCGACTTTGAGGTATTTACGAAGTCCTTCAGCAACAACAGACCACGCCAGGTGTCATATTTTTTGTCTCCCATACTTCTTTGGCGGTTTTACATTTCATGGTATCATCTAAACTGTCGTTATTGATTAGTAAATATAAAACTGATTTGGAACTATGGTCAGTTTTCTTGCTTATGGGAACCTTCAGTTCGTCGTTGCTGAATCCTGGATCTATAGCTATCCATGAATTTTTAGCTTCTGGGATTCCTTGGGGTCGCATTGACCAATAACGGTAGTTCTTGGAATGTAGTTTCTCAACTTTGAAATATTCCATTTTTCGAGTTGTTTCGTCGTCCGAAGTTCTCAATAATCAACTGATGCACAATTCTGAAGATAGTTTACTGTCGTATATAGTTCACAATCGACAGCATATAATAAGATATTAGACTGCAGAGTCAGGAAGATATCATTTATGAAGATGATAAATCAAAGTGGCCCTAGAATTGATTCCTGTGGAACTCCAGATGAAGCGGATATTTCAGTAGACTTGAATCCGTGGTACTGAACATTTAATTTTCTATTCGTCAAATATGACATGAAGAACTCGATCAGTTTTGAAGTAAGTCCAAAGCTGGAGAGTTCACTCAGTAATAATCCATAGTCGGGTAGATCGAAATCTTTCAAGAAATCTGTATACCTACCCATCGTTGTCCAAAGTACTGGCTAGAACTTGAGTAATGCATACTGAATTACTGATAGTAGATCGTCCGCTCATGATACCATGCTGATTCTCAATGATTTGTAAGTTGACGTGTGCAGACAGAAGATCATGAAGAAGCATTTCATATAACTTGCTGAAATTGTATAATATAACAATTGGTCTATATCAGTAGATAGACAATACAACTATCAACATCAAAAAAGTGACATAACCTCACTTTCGACTCCCGCCGACTGGCCGTGCTTTTGTGGGACCCCAATTGAGTTCTCGGCGCCGGAGCTGGTGCTGCAGGATGGGGGCCCCATCGAGGAACGTCCCCACAGAAGAGAAGCGCGCTAGAGGCCAAGGGGGGCGAGTTTTCGTCAATTTAAGTTCTTGATGGTGATGGTTGTATAGAATTGGGTAACTGGGATCGGCTGGGAAAAAGTGCGGGGGGCTGGGGGCGTGGGCGAAGAACGTCCCCAGAGAAGATGGGGTGGGTACACTGGAGTGCCGAGATATTTCGATTTTTATTTATATTTAATTTTCGTTGATTTAATAGTTATTGACGCTGGCATTGGTGGTACGCCTCCAATGGAGCGGCTCGCTGACGACAGTCGGCGGCACGTCAAAGGAAGGTTGTTTACGCATAGAGGCTGTGACGTCACATTCTAAGAATTCGGTGAGCGTTTTCCATCAAGACTCAGTGTGTTGTATCGGAAATAAGACATGATTGGCATCTCACTTTAACTAATCGTTTTTTTTTCTGTTTTTGTCTTTGAGAATTACGCGGTTAGCTGCGGGCTGGGTGCTACGGGTGGGGTGGTGGGGAGAGGGGGGAATTCAGACAAACGAATTCGAGGAATTCAAGATTGTTTTGTTCGTATTGAGAGACTTGAAATAAAATTCAAAAATACAGTGAAAAATCATTTATTTTTTGCTTGAAAATTACACTTCATGCCATCTTCTTTCGAATCGTTGAAAATGTATCTTTGTCGAATTGATTTCCACAGCTTGTACAATGATTCGCCTAGTTGACATATGAGTGCTAAAGATACAAAAAACATGAATCCATCATAGGCGTCTGTAGGGCATCTTGACGTCGGCGTCGTTACTCGGGACACTGCAGGCATCGTGCGAGAAGTCACCTCCTCCACCACCTGAGATGCTGGCGGTTGAAGCAAAAACCAGTCGGTTTCTTGGCAAGTTTCGTTGCGAAAGACTTTCCTCAGCTTGTATGCACTCGAATTCGTTGGAATTTCGGCCTTCAAAACAGGCAAGTATCCGTCGTTCATTAAAGAATGGGACATTTTCGTCCAATTGGAGGGCATCGAGCGATTTTTCTCATCCAAAATAGAGACATGAACCTCACCTATCTCATAAGGTGGGCTGATGTACAGTTCGTTTGACATAACAGCTGTCAAATCACATATGTTGTTGTTGTCAGCATGATGAATGACTGTACACTGAGAAACATTGCGTATATCGCTCACATATATACACACTGATAGAGAAATATACGCAATACTCAACTCAGTGTACACTCATATATTTTTTTATATTTTCAGGACAAGTCATTTCGTGTTTGAATAGGAATTGTTCTCTCGCACACGAAAAGTCTTTGCCTGTTTTCCATCCTGCCTATCTTGCAAACTGATTTAATTCTCTCTCGCTCTCTCAGCCATTCATCCTTCATCATAATAAAATTCGAGAAAATTCGTTTTATACATCTATTAATACATGAATGATAATTAGTACAATAATATTAATAATAAGTGTAAGCGTTATAACAATAATTTTATATGTCGAGTCGGCGTCTCTTCGGCGGCTGTGGTGAGCTGATGTCGGCTCCTTTCGTATCGAAACGTTGCGGGCTGGTAAGGACGGCGGACCATTTGCCATCGTCGATTTGGATGTTTTTGAAATGTTTAAACTTCTGAATTTTTCGCTCGTAGTCCGCCACTTGGGATTTCAATTGTCTCAGTTTTTCGAGGTGTGAGTCTATGGTTGCACTCATTTGTGGAGCCGGGTGCCGGATTCACCAAATCAATTGATTAGACACCCACGACCATATAACAATACAATGTCTTAGCGCACAATGGACTTCGCTGCCTGCTGCTGCTGCCGTATGATTCAGGCACAAAGGGGGCTCTTCTCGAACACTGGAGGTGGGTGGGCGGAGGCGTTCGAAGTGGTGGCGGAGGCCGACCCAATATCGACTATGTAGGGCTTCTTCGTCAAAGTTAAAGTGATGATGTACCTTGTCAAGAGATCGAATTTCTGGTGCTCCTTCACGTAAACCAGGTCGGCCTCGGCGATGGGCTGTAGCACCCTCTCGGCGGATTCGGTAAAATCGATGCACCCGGCCGAATAGGACACTCCGTGGAATTTTTTTTCTATGTATCATACTTGTTTTTTGTCTGCGGCACTCAAAGCGCGGGACGGCACAACTGCCCGTCGGTGATTGCGAGTTTTTTCGGTTGAAATTCACCACCGATACAGAAATCTTGAATGTCGCACGCTAAGAGTTTCATCTTGTAGGAAGTCTGACTGCGAACTGACGCTCTCGACCTGTCGAAGCCTGCATTTCACACAAACAGAGTTGATTCCCCCAATACTCACTGCTACTACTGTATGTCACGTTTAATGACAGACGACGTACAATCTCGCTCAGGGGCAAGTGTTCCATGATACAGTCGTACATGATGATGCAATAGGCTCGAGTATTGGCGGGAAATCCAACTCTGGCCTCGATGTCAAGCTCAACATTGACTGTGGATGATTTTAAAAATTCCGCTCTGCGGGAACAGTCTATAATCCAGCAGAGGGCGCTTCATCGAACAATTTGCAAAGCTTGGATAAAATTCCGTATAGGCGCGATCAGCTTCCACAGAGTTGTTTCTGTCAAATTCCAATCGCATGCGATCATGTGGGTAATTGTCACTGTTCAAAGTCAGACGTATGTCTCTGATGTCGACGTGGTCGAAGTATGTTGCATCCCGAGCCAAGTTATTTATTCTATCTAATGAAGAATCGAGGACTCTCCAATGCCGTACAAGTTTTGACAGCCAAAATTTCTTTGGTGGAACCTGGCGTGATTGCAGGCAGTTCGTGCATTTCCCACTTGCGGTATAAAATGACCACAGAAGCGTCATTTTTTATGGATTGCAGCAACTGCAAGCGAATGTCATCATTGGGTACGACGTGTTTCACTTTGAGCACGATGCTGATGATCGTCAATGCGGCTGTGGTCGCCACCTGCGGATTCGCGATTTCCTCTATCACCATGCAGTTGTCATCGTTTCTGCTTCTCACCAGACGAATGCACTGTCTTCCGATTGTGGCATATCTGTAGTCATGGAATATGCCAAACAGATGCTTAAGCGGAATCCACATGGCGAACGCTCCATCGTTTGCGTTGCGAATAGCCCCGTCGGGATACGACCATCCAGCCGTAGCCAAATGTCGAGTGTCAGCATCTGCATAACAGGTGTAGCCTCGTAAGGTGCTTACTATACCTGGCGAACGAACAGAGTCCACCTCTTTGCCATTGTAGATGGAATCGAAGAAGAATGCGCCGGCATTATTGACAAATCGAACATCACCCTCTCCTGCGGTTCTGGTTAGAGTGCCCTCTATGCATATCATGGCGTCGTTCATCAGTATCCATGTGTCACTCTGCTGAATGACAATTTCAACAATGTCATTATTTTGGAAGGACTTGACATATGGGTGGTGCGTTCGTGTTTCCACTCTTTGGATGGATTCATCAAACTTTGGATGGATTCATCAAACTTTGGATGATTGTACACGTCGAACACTTGTTTTGACAACATAATGTCCTTGAGATTTGTGGAACTGTAAACTTGACAAAGAGAGAGTATGATTATGAAGAGTGTGGTGTGCCCTTGATGACTGCGTCTGCGCGACTGTACTGACGCCTGCGTTCTCGACACTTTTATGCTCGTGATCTTGATCCTGATCAAATACCAACCCCATTTGACAGCTTGCGCAACACCAGTCTTATGATGATGGATTCTCCGCGGAAATTCACGCTGCAGAAGTCCTGATCGAAAATATTCGAGGTTATATTGTGTATTTCGCTCTTGTTCACAGGCAGGTAAATCAAATTTGGTGGAGTTTCGTCGATGGCAAATCCGGGTTCCTCCCTAACGGCGAACTCGTATATGGTGTGAGATGGACGATTGTTGAAGAAGGCACCCGATGTGACGTTACTGTCAATATGAACTGTTCGAACTTCGACTATGTTGACGGGCAGGTCAGACACGTGAACGATTCCAGCTTCCAGTACTCTAGGCGAGAAACCCAATAGCCTTCCGATGGAATCCTCAGGACGAAAGTCTATATAATAATAATAAGTTTATTCAGATATAAAATAACAAATAATAAATAACAATCTAAAATGTTTTCATTGAATAAACAGGATAATCACTGAAGCTAGAATATAAAAAAGTATAGCTTATCCTAAACATAAATAAATGAGATTTGATAAATAAAATAGATTATCGGGACCACAATACAAAGATTAATCATTTAAGGTAAGATATAAATACAACATCAACATAGAATTATAATAACATTTTTTTTTCTTTGACATAATTTTACTCATTCTGAGGGAGTGGATGCATCACGGGGTTTTTCAACTTCAATGACTTAAGCCTTAGCTTGTGTGTCTGAAAATCTAATTTACCCTGTGCCATCTCTTGGTTCTATTTTTTCCAGTTGTTAGTGGATTATTTCATTTTTATTTATTATACTATATATATTATACTATCAACAAAATTTTCTATGACATTGACATCTTGTTTTGATAACCATATTTTTATTTCTTTTTTGTATTTTACGGCATTTATTATTTCTTTAATATTATCAGGTAATGTGTTATATAGTCGGGGGGCTAAGTAGGAAAAAGTGTTCATACCTATGGTTTTTTGAGCTCTTGCTACTTGTTCATTCACGTGTGATTTTGCTCTAGTAGAATATTGATGGGCTATTTTGGCATTTGCGTTTCTGTTTTTAAAATGATTATTTAATATGGATTCACTGTAAATTGTTCTTAGGTGAGGGATTTTGGAATTTTGGTAAAGTAGTTTAGTGCTATATCGTTGAGGTATATTACAAAGTATTTTCAAAAATCATTTTGAATTTGTATTAGTGGTCTCATATGTGTTTTATTTGCTGCTCCCCATCCTATTATTCCGTATTTCATAATTGACTCTATCATTCCAATATATAGGATTTTTGCATGTTTTTCGTTGTTTACTGTGTTGCATATTTGTTTGAAGCAGTACAAAAGTGATCTTAGTTTTTTAACGGTATTCTTTATATGACTATCCCATTTCATATGTGAGTCCATAGTTACCCCTAGATATTTTGTTTTATAACTTATTTGTATATGTAAGGTGGTATCTAGTATTTTTATTTCAGAAAATGTGGTAATGATTTTGTATAAGAGCAAAAAGGGACAAAAGTTGTTTTCTCAATATTCATTGTTAGATGATTTGCATCAAACCAGTCTTTGAGTATTTTCATTTCTTTTTCTATTAATGTTTTCATTTCTTCCCAGGAGTTTCCCGAGTAAAAAACTGCTGTATCATCTGCAAACGAAATTATATTTCCTTCCATGTTAAGGTTCAACACGTCATTTACAAATATGATGAATAGAAGTGGAGCTAATACTGTGCCTTGTGGTAGACCGTACTTAATTTCCCTTTGTTCACTCAGTTCATCATACATTTTTACATGTTGTTTTCGCCCGTGTAGATAGTTGTAAATAAGAGTGTGGCAGATTCCTTTTATACCATAGCTCTCGAGTTTCTCTAACATTTTTTTGTGACAAATCGTGTCGAAGGCTTTTGCTAAATCTATGTAAACACAGATTGAAGGTTTACTTTTGTCTAACTCCTGGTAAATCTGTTCTGTGAGGAAGGCTATTGCATCATTCGTGGACATTTTATCTCTGAATCCATACTGTTTATTCGATAGTGATTTATATTTATGGATAAAGTTTACTAATCTTGACTTGACCGCTTTTTCAAAAATTTTATATAAGGTAGAGATTAGTGATACTGGCCGGTAGTTTTCAATGCGGTTTTTGTCCCCTTTTTTGAAGAGTGGTTTTATAACTGATATTTTGAATTTTTCCGGGCATATCCCCGTTTGTAAAATATTGTTCACTAGTGTCACTAGTAGGGGAGCTACGATGTCTATTGTTGTTTTAAGCATTTCCGATGTTATGCCATCTAATCCAGGTGCTTTGTTGTTTTTTAATTCTGATATATATCCTTTGATTTCTGTTTCATCTATAGGAGTTAAGTAGACTGAATGGATTGATTTTTTGATTTCAAATGTCATTTGAGGAGCGGTTATTCTGTTTGCCATATTTTCCCCTAGATCAGAATAATAATTGTTGGAGATATTTGCGATTTCTTTTTTATTTCTTGTTGATGCACCGTCATTTATTTTCATTTCGTATATCTGGATTTTTTTTTGTTTTGAGTTCATCACTGTTTTAGTTATTTCCCATAACTTTTTGTTACAGTTCGCACTTTGTTCAATTTTTTGTCTATAAAAAGTTTGTTTTTGGTTTTATATTATAGAGTTGACTTTATTCCTGTAAGATTCATATTGTGTTTTGAGTTCTTCATTATCTGGATTTCGTAACGTATTTTGAAACATTTTATCTCTAGTTTGTATGGATTTGATCAAACCGTTTGTGATCCATTCTTTCCTTTTTTAATTTATTTTTTATTTGAATTTGTTGTGTTGATCTTTCTATAGCTTTTTGATAGTTTTCAATAATTATGTTGCAGCATCGGTTCACATCATTTGTTATGTAAAAGTTGTTACTCTTTTGGTTCCTAGGGGGTTGATTTCAATATGAAATTGGAGAGATATAAAATGAAATCTTACCCCTAGAAGTGGCTGTTGCGTACTGCCTGAGTTTAACTTGATATTTTAAATCTCAAATGTAGTTGAGTACAGAAAATAAGTATTTTTAGTGCCCAGTTTGAATACGGTAGAAACTAGACACTGGTAGTTCAGTGGGACAAATGGGTGGGTTCGTTAGGCTTAGTAAAATCCTAAATTTTAACAAGTATGAATATGTTTAATATTAGAAAATTCAACAAATATTCCTCACTGGATATTCTGACTGAAATAACTATCTCTAAGTCAGCAGACAATGATATCCATAAACAAAAAGAAAAAGTACCCAATATTTATTACTTATATAACCGAAATAGTTTTCAAAAACTTTCCATGAAATTTCTAGAATGATTAAAAGAGCTATACCACAGTGCACTTTGGTTTCCAAGTATTATATACTATTAAATCAATTATATCAATATTAAGTTAATGGAATGAATTTTACTCTACAAGTTCATAAAAAAAATTACAACAATGGATAACTGGAACTCCGTAGGTGGTGGTAATGTGGCATTACAGGTTTTTTTTTTAAATGGAACGAACTCACCAGGATTAAGTTGAAGGTTCGACAGCACTTGTTAGTGATATCCAGGGTGTGCAGTGTGGCGATAGGTGTAACACACAGGACTTTAGGCTCCACCCAGCATCCTAACCAGAGAGCAGGATGGGAGTAATCTAAAGCCCAATACAAGTGCAACAGGAGCTTGAAGTACGGCTTGAAGAAGGAGCTTGACGTCCCACAACAAGGAGATTGGAGTCCCGTAACAAGTGGAATCTGAAGTCCCGTAATAAGTGGAATCTGAATTCCCGTAAAAGTGGATTGGAATCCCGTAAAAGTGGATTGGAATCCCGTAAAAGTGGAACCCTAGAGGAAATGACCACAATTCGAAGTCATTTGCTCAGACAACAAAATGGAAATAATAACAATGAATGAGAACAATACCTGTGATGGTGTGCGGGTCCCGAGTAAATCAATGGAGTGCCAGCCACGTGATTTTCAGCCAATTTATATCCCTCGACAGAGGCAAGATTTCCATCAAACAAAATATGGCTTTCCAAAAATTGAGATTCTTCTCTTATTGATCCCAACACTAGTGGAAATTATGATATTAAATTATGTACAATATTGAAAATATCTCCGGCTTACTTTTACCACTGAGCTGAACTGCCAACACCAACCCACAAAAAGTGATACCCATCCAGGTTTTTATCCTCACTATAATTTTTTTCTGCATAGTTCCCCACTCAACATCAATCATAGACCAACACATATTCGGCGGGAATTCTTCTAGACCACATTTTTAAAGTATAATTGTAATTTGTTCTGATTACAAACTTCAAAGGCATTAATTACGCAGATAGAAATTAGAGACTCCAAAAGCAACTATGTCTTCTTCCCTTTCTTGATCGGGAGGCGACATCTCGTGAGGTCAAAACATAACCCCTGAAGTCAACAACTCAAAATGTTAATAACAATAACTGGTTGTTATCAGAACGATGAAAATATTCTAATAAGATAATTTTTTATGAAATACTGTTGTAATAAAACCATTTTAGTCACATCGATAAATGAACTTCTGTCAAAGAATTAGATGTAGAGAATGCCGAACGTACCCCAAACGAAACGACGGTATTAAATCACGAAGAAGAAGAAGTGAAGTAGAAGATGAATAAACCCAATTTAACCTTCGTTCTGTTCATAGGAAATTGTAAACAATGATTGAGAGAAATAAAGCCGAACTCGGATGAACTCAAATTCTTCAACTGTTACAATAACAGTAAACCAGCAAGGAAAAACTTTGTCAGCATAATCACGGTAGGTCTGTACTGAAATCTATTTCGGTGAATCATAACCCTAATTTCTGTCACAACAGCTGACTAAATAACCAACACAACACAGGAAAATACACGAGACAACCCAAATAATTGAATGATTTAAAATTGCAACGATGAATAACATCATTCACTCAACGAAGAATAGGAATGTAAAGTAAAGAGTATGGTTTTCTGTAGTATTTTCGTACCGTCGAAACGAAGTGTAACAAAGTTGTCCCAATTAGTTTCTTCAATGCATTTTCTTAGTTTTTCGAAATTTATCTTTTTTATAGTAATTTTTTTTTCTTCGTATGAGTGTATTTTTTTGCGTGTGTATCGTTTATAAATGCTAGAGTTGCGAAGTGATCAGTCAAGTTTGACCGTAGAACTACAGGTACCGTGGGTTTGTTTTCAATGTTTTTGTCTTTAGGAAAATATGATCGATACAGCTTCTACTCTCATTTTGAATTCTAGTGAATTTATTGATCAAAGAATGATATCCATTTTGGCTTAACATATCTAAATAATCATTTGAAATATCATTATCTGACAAGATGTCAATGTTTATGTCCCCGGTGAGTATAATATAATCAGCATACTCTAGCTTTTCCAAGTATGTTCTCAGGTCATCCAGAAAATCATATACATTTTGAGATGGGGGACGATAGATTGCTGTGGTTATGATTTCCATTTATGTTCATTTTACACTGCAAGGCTTTAATCAATCCAATATTTATATTTTTTGTGTCGTGATCTACATTGTTTTTTATGTATAGAACTGTTCCGTCGTTCTGATTGTACGAGCCATGGTTATAGTATAGGTCATATCCATCTAGGTTAAAGTATTCTATATTTTCAATTTTCAATGTTTCTGTGAGGCAGATACAGTCAAAGGAGATTTTTGATATGTAAGCTTGTAGTTCATCGAAGTTTTTGCTATACTTCTGATGTTAGTATGAAAGTATTTTATTTTTGTTATTATTATAATCTTTACAATCTTCCATTGAATCGGATATTTTAGTTTCAATTTGCAGGTATTTGAAGTCTCGTAGATAGGGGTCCATTTCTTTGGAGCTTATAAAGGGTTATGGGCATGAATTACTTGTAATAATAGTAGTATGAAATAATACAAGGGATTAGAAGTTTAAGTTTGGTAGGTATGAAAATCGTTAAAATTTCATATAAAAGTAATTATAAAGAGTAATGAGTGAGAAGTGGGATAATAAAACATATATCTAGGTAAATAGTGCAAGTTCAGTACATAAATTGATAATATTCAGAAGTAATGATGAGAAATAATGTTCACTGGTAACTTTCTGATCCGCTCAGAACGCGATTAAATCGGGTCTTTGTTGTGCGTGTTACTACTTGTTCTTTTCTCTTTGGTGTGGGTTGGTTTTTTTCTGGTGACTTTATATGCTTATTCTTCTTCTCTTCTTCTGTCTTCTTGTTGAAGGTTGTAGGTTTTCTCTTCTCTGTTTGATATATGTTCTCGATTTCGGGCTTCTTTCTATATTTTTCCGTTTCTCCTTCCACTCTGTTCACTACGTTTGACGTTTCTTCTCCAAATAGCACTTCTTCTTCTATTTCTGTAACTGGTGTTGCCGGTTCGCTATTTGTCAGCCTCCTCTGTGGTGGTGAGAAATATAAATTTTGTATATATTTTTGTTTCAGTATTTCTTCAATGCTAAAAGTTTTACCATCTATTATTAAGGTGTTGTCCATCAGTTTAGTGTTTCATCATGCTTCTTTAAGTTTTTTCGATTCTTCTACTAGTATTTTCCTTTCCTCCCTGTCTTCTTGACTGAGGTCCTCACTAGCTGATATGTTTGTCCCGTTAAGCTTCCTAAGATTTATTGAAACTTCCTGTTTTTGAGAACTACGAAGGAATTCAACTAATATAGGCCTTGTTTTTGTGGTGTTTTTTTCCTAGACGAAAGGAGTTGCTAATATCTTGCTCGCATAGGTTTCTGATTTCCAATTTATTTTGTACAACTTCTGTGATTTTTGAAATCAATATATCAGTATTTTCTTGATCTTGTTCTTGTATTCCATTGAATACTAGGTTTTTTGATTTTATTTTTCTCTCGGTTTCTTTCAGTTTTTTCTCAATGTTTTATTCTCAATTCTACCTCGATTAGTTGATTTTCAATTTTATCGAATTTGTCTTCTATTTTCTGTGATAGGCTGAAGAGGTTTTTTTCAATGTGTCCTATTTTTTTATCAAGTTTTTCATTGGTTCATAACATCTTTCAGCGTAACTTCCTTGTTTCCACTCATTTTTTGGATTTTTGCCTTTGTCTCGCAAACTATGGGTGTCGTTGCTTCAAAGAATCGTTTACATTACCGTCAATTGCAGATTTCTTTGTTAAATATTTTTGCTGTTTACTATATTTTCGGTGAGAGGCGATAATGTCCATTGTTCATCTATCGTTAGGTAGATAAAGCTGGCTTGTGGGCAATGTATACAATATTTCCGATATAGGTCGCTGATATAGTGTTCGTCGATAGGTGGATAGAGGGAGCAGGTATACTTTATTGTTGTTCTTCCATTTATTTTGCTATTTTATCAAATTTATGTAACTATCTTTGTTATGGATTGATCTTGGACTGACATTGTTTTCACCAGTATGGTCCTATCAACTGATTCACTTTGTTCAACTTTCTTATAGATACACTGTTTCTTTATTTCATTTGTTTACACTACTTTGCTGACAGATATGCTCTACACGTACACGTACACGACTGCTATCACACTATGCTATAGTATTTGCTGTAAATTTCGCACTGTAGCGTATTGGTATTGGGTTTGAGAGAGAACACTGCCTCTTCGATGGTGTTGTTGTCTCCCTCTACGTTCACCTCTCTGTTATATTTCTTCTTCTCTCTTGGTTTATCGATGTGCTTGTGAATAAACTTGGCAATGTCGGAGATTTCGTAGCAGCCTGTCGGTAAATGGATGATGCTAACAGATGGCGCTCCATTGGCAAAATAATAGAATTTTCCACCACTTATGTTCGGTATACTGTTGTACGAATGGAAATCAATCAAAGCCAAGCCGTAAGTTCTGTCTTCGTCCAATTGAATTGGCGTAGAAGTGTGACCTGTCAATTATGCAGGCAAGTTTGGAGATTTGTCTAGCGAAACGAATCCTGTCCATGGCCATACGTTCCCAATCGGATTTGCGTGAAGCGTTGTATGCAAATCGCCACACGCTCATATGACTCTTCATTGAAGGTCACCATTTTTTTATAACTAGTATTGCTCATTTTTGACGTGTATGGTCGTAGAGAAATCTTAAACATAAATGACCGCAATTGGCCTGATCGAATGTCTGATAGCGATCGTTATTGTAGTAGATTTTCACACTTCCACCACTACTACTACTACTACCAGCATTCAAGTATCGCACCAGTTCCTCAGGCGGCTTCAAGTTACCGAAACTGTCAAAATATGTTACTGTTTTCCCACTCTTCACGTAAGCTACCCAATGCGTTCCACGATTTTTTATCGAGTCCAGATTGACAATGGCGCACTATTTGTACATGGTCGTAGATTGAGGTAAGTTGTCGCCCATGAAAACCCCAATGAAATGAGGTATTTTCAGGCGTTTGGCATACTTGACCAAGTCCACATCGTACAAAGGTCGCTCGCTATTGGGCAGCTCCACTGGGAGTTTTTTGCAAACTTCTTGAGGAAAAGACCATAGCCTCCGCGACTTGTTTTGCGCATAAACAGGCCAGATTGTGGCGCTTCTCTTCATCTAATTTCTTCTGAGCGTTTTTCGTCCAGCCAACGATCCCAGTGCTCCCAAAGCTGCGAAGATGAGAAGCAAAGGCAGCAAACCTCCACTCTTTGCTACGAAAGGTATTATTCGAGGTTCTTTGATGTTTTTGCGACCACCCAATTTTTTGACTTGGGCTCGGGCTACACGCAGTGCTATCAACGAAGATTTTCGCAGAGCCTTTCTTTCAGTTGGTCAGGCTTCAGTGTCTTCCGTAGATGATTGGCGATTTTTGAGACCACATCCTTCTTGAACGACCTCTGTTTCCTTGGACGTTTTGCACCAGAAGCCTTCATGCCCATGCCCAAATTACGCTTTGCCTTCATAGTTGTGGTGACTAGCCAAGCTGCAGCTTTCTTGCCGACTTTTGCGTCTTTGGACTTGACACGTTCCCAATCTCAATTTTCCAGCACCCAATCATCCTTGTGTCTGTCCTTCGGAGAGCTTTGCGAATATGCGATATCGTGGGATCTGCAAACAGCGTCTAGGGGGTTCACACCAGAGTCTCCACGAGCTAATCTTTTTTGCAGTTTGGTACCCGGTCCGCAGTATTGGTATCCAGGCTGATGCAGCTCGAACGGTAGATGATTCATCAGAGAGTTCACCACTCCACGACCTTCGTGTTCGACTGTCAGCATGACACTGACGCGAATGATGTTGCATACCTACTTACATAGCTGTACTCCACTTCAAGTGTCATTCGAATGTCAGATGCGGGCGTGGTCACATGTAACACATAGCTTAAAAATGAAAGTGTTGCAACAAGAGACGGTTCTGGAAATAGTCCATTTGGATTTCGTTGGTGGAAACGGCTTCAATGGTGTAATACGCAAACACGGTCCCCTGCTACCAAATTCGTTTCGAGCGATATTTTGTAGCCTCAGCGGATGTGGCAAGACCAATGCTGTACTCAGTCTGCTGTTCAGCCCGAACGGAGCACGCTTCGACAATGTTTACATTTATTCAAAGTCGCTGTACCAACCTAAATATCAGCTACTGCACGATGTACTCAAACAAGTCAAGGGCGTAGGTTATTTTCCATACAGGGACAATGACGAGGTAATCGATCTGTCAAAAGCGAAAGAAAACTCAATTTTCATATTTGACGTTGTGGCGTGTGACAAACAGAATAAAATTAGAGAGTTCTATGCAATGGCACGTCACAAAGGGATTGACACAGTCTACTTATGTCAAACCTACTCAAAAATACCCAAACTGCTGATCAAGGACAATTGCAATATTATAGTACTATTTCGGCAAGATGATATGAATTTGAAGCACGCTTTCGAAGAGCACGTATCCCCGGATGAAGCTTAGTTTTCATGCATCCGAATTTTCGATTTTTCGTATAAAATTTGAAAGAAATGTCACTTTTTCGTACGAATGATAATTTGAGTGGTTTTCATTTGTGCGAAATGCCTTCATGGATCGAATGAAATATTCAACGTCAACCCCATAATTTACCGTCCATTTTCTGAAGTAAATTCCGCAGCTAGTTAATTTAGCTGTGGTAATCGCCATGTAATTTTCACTGTTTGAAAATAGGTCTCACCCAAAAACTTGTAGGTGCCCTTTTTATTCGTTTCTTCATTTAAAAATTCCAATACGTTAACAAAATAGTGGAATATAAAATATTACGGCTGTTCATATACTTATATTAATAATCATGAGATTTCTCCATATTTAACATTAAAATTTATAATATGCCTGGAAACAAACATACATAACCGCACTGTTTCCCTTTAAAATTTCGGACAAGTTGACTTTATTTCAACTTCTTGAATTTATTCGTACCATTAGTTAAAATTTGCCGCCATGAAATATATTTGAATAGCTTCTGACAGATTTCGTACGAAAATCGAATAATTCGTGTACATGAAAACTAAGCTTTACACCTTTGAGGAATTTCGCCGCATGTGTGCCACCTGTTGGAAGGAAAAATTCGGATCTTTGGTGATTGTCAAAGACTTCGATGTGAACAGAGGACGCTACCGTCTGGGATTTGACAGATATATTCAAGAGTAATGCTTAGAGTACGTCATTCTGTCCGGAGCAATGGCGCCGACTACATCACATGTCGACACTGCAATTGCGAAAGCTGAACGAAAACGTCAAGTCAATAAGTTGTCAAAAATTGTTCGAAAAAAGTATCTGACTCTGAAACTCGGAAAATCCGAACAGGATGAAGCACTGAAAAAAATATTCAAACCCATTACGGTGCCGCTGAAAAGATTGAGTGCGGCAGTGCCGCCACTCATCAAGCGATCAAGTGAAAAAGGAAGAGAAACAGGAGCCGCCATCGACTCCAGACATGAAGAAGGAAGAAGATGAAGATAGCTACCACACAGATGATGGTGATGGTGATGATTATGATGATAATGATGAGGATGACTAGTTGGAAGTTTATCCCGAAGTAGCAACTGAATTCGTGAATGAACATCGCGCCAAATCCGGCAAAATAGATGTGAATTACGGCCCCCTTTACGACAAACCAAGACCGCAATGGTTGCTCGGTAGGAAGCTGATGGTCTTCGACAAAGATACGGGGGACATTCACATTGATGGTGTAACATACGAGGGCACTCCGGGACAATATAGTTTGATTTTCTACAAAAATCCCAAATACGCTAGAGCCGACTTGATGGCATACAAGCAAATTTTGACAGCTAAAGGTGCGCATGTAGATGCGCGAGGCAGGTTGAATCCATCTCAGACTGCCAAATACAAAAATTTAATTCGACCAATGACCAATGTTCAAAGACCCTCAGTCAAAAATAGGTGGTGGAGGTGGTCGAGGTCGTGGTCATGTCGGCGGCAATGATATCCCACATCAGTTGACATACAACACGAAATCTGTAGAATACGTATACTGGGATGACGTCAACGAGCTAGTTGACAGATATAGGTTACTGGTTGCCGCCAAAACTGCTGGCAGCACCTCTACCGACAACGAGATCGTGGCCATCGTCAATGATCTCAGAGAAGCAGGCTTTATTCGATAAATACAAGCGCAGACGTTTTGCACGCCACAGTACCATCATGAGCATCAACAAGTTCGGTCAAACTTCGTCAGCTCGCCGTGCACAGAAGCAGCAGCCCTACCATTTTCCTGGCGCCATACTCAACTATACAGCCAATGGGGACATTGATGCTGCACATGTGAAAATTTCCAATGAAACGCCAAGTGCACTCAATGATGTTGCCAACAAAAAATACGTTGATGACGTCATACAGAAGCTCAAAGATGACGTCATACACAAGCTCAAAGATGAGCTAGACTCCACCAAAAACAATCTGACAGCCTTGGATATTCGAGTGATGAAATTCATGTCACTTTCGATAAAAAAGCACGAAAATGCCAAGAAACGCTTGGATAAATTGGCACGAAAATATTGTTACGTATAGCGACATCTAATAACGAACATGTAAACTCGTCTGAAAAGCAGACAACAGAGTTCTCTCACTAGCTAGGACGTTTGTTGACGGCTGGTGGCAGGTGGCTGAACTAGGGTAATTTCATTTGTAGACAGACCCATCTGGGTGATACCGTTGGGTTCATATAGATGTCACTGACATGATGTCGGAAATCCAGTTCGAGAATTGGAGAAGTGGGATGAGCTCTCTTCTTAGTTTGGCGGTCAAGGTGTTAAGAACTGGCTTTAGGGTGTGATTCAGGTGATGGTGATAAATTTGAATCCACATGGGTTGATGCCATCATGAGTATTTTTGAATGAAGCTCAGGTGAATAATATTGGGAATCAGATTGTCAATCGACTCCAATCCAGAAGGAAGTGCCAATTCCAACGGAATTGATGATATAATGACATGTTGATCAACCATCGATGATGGGCTTCTAGTTAATTGGATCCAGTGTTCACCTAGGGTAAATTCTGATGTGTGATCTCGTCGGAAATAATCTACCAAGAAATCTGTAAGTGTCAGATAAAATATTTATTTGTCGATGCATGTTGCGTACCAGAAAGCGACACCATTTTGTCAAGCTGACAATCCTATCTTTTCGTTTACGGTCAAGTTAAACATTTTCAAGTTTAACATACATATCGGAGTGCCAACCTGAAAATGTCAATTTTGATTTTCGGGACAACTAGCCTCTAATTTGTGGACTTTGAATATTGACATTTATTATTCTTTTTTCTATTTGTATTCACATATACCGGGTGGCTACGGAAGTATTGCCTACGGAATATCTCAGTTATTGTATGAAGTAGGTTTGTGAAATTTGGATCGTCGATATAATGACATAAGAGCTAGAATTTGAGCATATTGACATGTCGAAGTTAACTTCCGGTCTGACCGGAAGTAACATCAACTTTCTTATTTTAAATGGAAACCCTATTTTTTTTTCTTTTCGCTTTATTCAGCATTCAATTCCCTTTTTAATGACATATCACAAGTTGGTATCTAACCACAAACTAGATCAGAAGAAAATTATTATTGAAATTCACCGAGTAGGCCGTGGAAGCAAAATGAAAGCCAAAAATTGAAAAGTTGGCTATGGAAACCATACGTCACTTGATAGCAGTTGCTACTACTGTGATATTTTATTTTCATTCGTCGGTATTATAAAAAGCCGCCAAAAAAAATATTGGAAAAATTGGGAAAAAAACAATACTCTGTAGGTCCATAACTTAAATAGGAACATACAACTTTTTCTTGCCTGTACTATTCAGCATAACCATTCCTTTCTAATGATATAATAGAAAGTAATTTTTTGAAATGAAATACCAAAAAATACAATTATTATTCTTCAAATAACAAAACAGATTATCGCCATACGCAAAAATAACATTAAAAATAGCGTGGAATGATAAATTATATTCTGTAGGTTCTAGGTTAAATAGGAACATAAACGTACTTGGTCTGTGCCATCGTCCATAGATATTCTAATATCTACCTATGGACGATGTTTGCGCTATTCAGAGTAATCATTCCATTGCAATAATCATTCGAACCAAAATATTAACAAGTAGGCTGATTAAGATGTATTTTGGAATGAAACAAAAAAGAAACGAGAGCTCTCACGAACGCTGCTATCCATATTATTTTGACGTTCGAAGTAGTGTTTTTGATTCTGCCATTTTAAAGGGGTCTGGAAATCGAAATCAGTTAGTGGAATATTCAAAAAATGCCCCGTTATTCACGAACCGAACAAATTGACATGCTTCTGATTTATGGTGAATGTTTAAAAAATTCTTATGCTGCTGAACGATTGTATTTAGAGCGATATCCAGGGAGGCAGCAACCGTCAAGAAGGTATTTCCAGTGGCTTGAAGAAAAACTAAGAACTGAGCCTGATGTTCACGAAGACCAATAAGCATTTGTTATTAATGAGGAAACTGAAATTAATGTATTAGCTTTAGTACAATATGATAGCACAATTTCCTCAAGGCAGATTGGCGCCGAATTAGCTATAAGGAAGGACTCTGCTAGGAAAATTTTGAAAAAACATCGATTTAAATACTTCAAGTATCAGTTGCATCAACATTTGTATGAAAATGACGGTGAAAGGCGCCTGGAATATTGTAATTGGTTTTTTCGACAAAATGCTGAGAATCACCTATTTAACTATTATATCTTGTTTACGGACGAGTCAAGATTTACCAACAATGGATTATTTAACAGGAATAATACAAGGTAGGTACTGTACTTTATTTGGATTATTGTCGATAGTCGAAGTGTAAAGTGCTAAAAGTGTGAACGGTCTTTTGATTCAGGTACTGGGCGATAGAAAACGAGCACCGGTTTCGACAAGGTGGCTTCCAGGAGAGATTTGGTGTGAATGTTTGGGCAGGAATAGTTGGAACTCATATTGTTGGCCCCATTCTTTTTCAAGGCCAACTAACCGGAGAGAGATTCTTTAATTTTTTAACGAATTAAATTTCGGAATTCATTAACAACCTACCAGCGGAAATAACTGAGAGAATGTACTTCCAGCAAGATGGCGCCCCTCCGCATAATTCAAGAATAGCGAGAAATTATCTTCAAAATCGCTTTCAAGAGAGACTTATAACAACCCATGGTCCAGTCAGGTGGCCACCAAGGTCACCTGATCTTACTCCGTGCGACTTTTTTCTATGGGGGCATCTTAAAAATAGGGTGTATTCCACACAGCCTACAACTCTACACGAGCTAGAAGTAAAAATTCGTAGAGCTTTCCAAGATATCACGCCCCAAATGTTGAGAAACGTTTTACATGAAAATATCACCAGAGTCAATAAATGTATTGACGCTGAGGGAATGCATTTCGAACATTTGTTTTGAATTTATTTTATCCTTAATCCTATCAATTTGAATTTTTTTTTTTCGATAAATCTGTTTTTTTGTTATTTGAATAATAATAATTGGATTTTTTGGTATTTCATTTCAAAAAATTACTTTCTATTATATCATTAGAAAGGAATGGTTATGCTGAATAGTACAGGCAAGAAAAAGTTGTATGTTCCTATTTAAGTTATGGACCTACAGAGTATTGTTTTTTTCCCACTTTTTCCAATATTTTTTTTGGCGGCTTTTTATAACGCCGACGAATGAAATTGAAATATCACAGTAGTAGCAAGTATTATCAAGTGACGTATGGTTTCCATAGCCAACTTTTCAATTTTTGGCTTTCATTTTGCTTCCATGGCCTACTCGGTGAATTTCAATAAAAAAAAATTCTGATCTAGTTTCTGGTTAGATACCAACTTTTGATATGTCATTAGAAAGGGAATTGAATGCTGAATAAAGCGAAAAGAAAAAAAAATTGGGTTTCCATTTAAAATAAGAAAGTTGATGTTACTTCTGGTCAGACCGGAAGTTAACTTCGACATGTCAATATGCTCAAATTCTAGCTCTTATGTCATTATATCGACGCTCCAAATTTCACAAACCTACTTCATACAATGACTGAGATATTCCGTAGGCAATACTTCCGTAGCCACCCGGTATATCACATTTTCAGTAATAATTTCAAGTGAAGTTTTTCATGGTGCACCATTAATATTCTGCTGTTAAGATTATCCTAGATCTAAGTACTCATACATCTCAACTACTGTGTTGAGGAGTACATCATTTCATTAACGTGTAATATTATGTCACATATTCAGTGAGGAGGGTATCGCATACTGTTGAGTTTTACATCTGTGATAACCCAACATCTATCAACGTTTTTTCATGAACTCTACCCCTATTCACGAGAGAACACAACGAAATCAGAACGGAACTAGTAGAACCTGGAGGGATAGTTCATACCAGATGATTCCCTGAACCTGTTACGTGAGGCGTCATCTTGTTCATGCTCAGGTTAGCAGAACAATAACCAAGACGTTCCTGTCAGACTCTCAACACTGTATGAATGAACTAAGGTAACCTGTGTCGCTGAAGCAAATTCAGTAATAATATTGTTTGAATATCAACGTGTTATTTTGACACTACATTTTGTTAAATTTATTAATATATATTTGTTTTGAAATATTGTTTTATTGTTGGTCTGGTTACAGAAGGAAGTCAATATATCGTATTTCAATTATTTATCATTAGGTATTTTGTACTTTTTATTCCTGTTAAATTAAAAATTGCTGGCGTCCAAGCCAGTAAATGTCTTGAAGTTCAAAATTTAAAACACTTGCCTGCCACATTGAAAATCCAAAACTGGCAATCTAGTCCAAAGAACCTACGCCGGTCTCTGCTGAGCAGTCGAGCAATCAAAGTAACCCCGGTTACGTTATATAATTGGCACTTGATATTTTTGATATTCCAGCCTCTTAAGGAATTTTCCTCGCAGACGTACCATCATCAAAGGACTCGACGATCTGTGGCAGATGGATTTGACTGATCTTCAAAAATACTCCAAAGTCAATAAAAACTATAATTATATCCTCGTGGTGATTTCCAAGTACCTGTGGGTGCGAACTTTGAATGCCAAAACTGGTCGAGACGTCTCCGAAGCGATGAGTGACATATTGTCGAAAGCTAAAAGATGTCCCAATCTCCTCCAATCAGATCTCGGAAATGAATTTTACAATTCCAGCTTCCAGGCTCTCCTGAAAAAGTACAACATCAAACACTACAGCACGTATACTGTGGAGAAAGCTGCGATCGCGGAAAGGGTTATACGTACTCTTAAGGAGAATATATTCAAGTATTTCAGTTTGAATGGCACCTACAAATGGCTGGACATTTTTGATAAAAAAAGTCCTGTTTTTTGACTCAAAGATGGGTACTATTTTTATAAAAAAAGTGCTGTTTTTACAAAAAAAAATAGTACTTTTTTAATCGAAAAACGTGCGGATTTTTTATCTAAAAATAGGTACTTTTTTGATCGAAATAGCACTCATTTTTACTATCAAAAATTAACACACTCTCTCATTCGTCCAACAAAAGAAATGTCGAGAAAATTAATTTTATAGGTCTATTGATACAATAATAATAATAATAATGCTCACAATATAATAATAATAATACATTTATAGTTTTCCACAATTTCACCATTCATTTTTCGCATATTTTTGATGATGCGGTTATATGGAGGAGGCGTTTCGAAACGATGACCTTTGTAATCGTATGAATGTAAGTCATAATGACAGGAATCGCTTGTTTTCAGCGTGAATAGTAGCTCGTCAAAACTGTTGTAACACCATGATGAAGGAATTCGATACAATTCACTCAAGTTATTCGAATTGTATACGATGTGTTTAAGGTCTCTGATACTATGAAATGTATGGTGTTGCATGGCCATTCTGAATGCTTTGAAACAGGTATAGCACAGACGTAATCCGTAGTTAGGTATATAGTACTGGTTCAACCATACGCAATAGACATCTTCAGTGAAATGTATAGGCAAGTGCGTCTTTTCTATCTGTGGCATCAAGTTCTTGTGTGTACTCCAAATGCGCCAAACTGTAAAAAGGTCGATCACCCCAAACCTGGTCTACTAATTCTCCCCATTTTTCGGTGGACCACATTTTGACAATATTCTCCGTGATGGATCACGGCAAAGGTGAAGTTTCAATAAATTGTGATAGTGATGATGCGGCTCTGATGATTTCTTGACAACAAAAATTTTGCATAGAGTGTGCCATGGTGGGGGGCCTGAAACAATTTTAAATATTCATAAAACTGTAATGCCCCCATGGCAGAGTATCATGAGAGCCGGCAATCAAATACCGTTTGTCGTCATGTGGACTAAGAGCGATTTTTGTTTGCTCACGACTAAAAACGTTGTGCGCAAAAGAGCGAATACAGCGTTGAGATGTGACTTTCTCACGCTGATTTTCCAAACATTCTACATAGTCGTCAAAAGTTATTTTATTTTGGACAACGCTGTATTTCACTCCTTTGGATTTTTGACGCATTTCCCACCCTGTATGTTATAGGTGTACAGTCTTGAATGGAGTCCCACGAAATCTGTCATAATTTGACCATTCGCTTCGTCTTTCATCAAGTCGGGGACTTTTTTGTTTGCAAGGGGAATACCATAAGGGTTGATGGTGGAGTAATCACTTGTATCGAATTTTTCAATGTCTAATTTCAATAAATGTTGATAAATATCATAGGATTTGATCTCATAAATCAGTGAATCAGTATCAGTACATCAACTTGCACTGATCGCTCGTGTATTTTTTCATCATGAAGCCGTGATGGAAATCATACACACAAACCTTGGAAATGTCAAGTATTGCCATTCCGATGTATGAAGGCTTATTGAACAACAGATCCCTCTTTGCCATCTCGATAGTGACGAGGTCCTCATCGAAAATAGTGCGATTCTTGGAATTCGGGATAAAAATTAAATTTTTCGCGCAATATCGCCCCTCCCATTTTGAGACCATTTTCACTATACGATGATTTCGTATGTTATGCATCGTTTTTCCGAATACTGCGTTATTGACTAATTTGTAGTTATTTTTGCCGAAAGTGGTTTTTGCTTCTGCGCGTAATTTCGTATTCAATTCAATGTATGGTTTGAGCCAGGCTGATTGGTCGAATTGCAGAACTCTGTGAATTTTTCTAATAAAAAGTCCGTGCGTCAGTGCTTGTTTCAACACCCTGTAGTGTACAACATAGTTTTCCTTGTTGTACAGGGTGGTCATTAATTTGGGTTATTTTAAGCCTGGCGGAGTACGGTGTTCGGCGCACAATGGAAAATCTTTGTGTTTGTCATGTAAGTGTTCGGGGTACTCCAAATTGACTTCGAGAATATAGCCAATTGGCGAAGTGTCTGACACCTCGAGCACATTCAAATCGGCAGCATTCTCGAGCCATCATGGCCCACCCATATAAATTATTTATATCGAGATATAGCAAATAAGTGGAGGGCTGAGTGACGTCATACCTGTCACCCATGTATTTATTATTTGCCGTGGGGCGCCTGTTGCAGCACTGATTGATGCCCCCGCGAATTCCTCGCTCGATGAACATGAGCATGTCGACGTTCTTCAAAATCTGCAACTTGCACTGGGTGTACTTCAACATGCACGACCACGTATAGACGGGTAAGGTGTAATTCCACGCGGGGTCCAGGCCATATGTGTCGTGACCGATATTTCGAAAATTCTCGAAAATATCAGCCAAGAGCAATATGTCCGTTTTCATGTACAAGTCGGAGTACTTGCCCAGTGTTTTCAAGTAGAACATTTGCAACACGTTCCGCGCATGTTCGTATTCTGCCTTGCTAATGTGACAATCGTTCAACTTGTTGTAGAAATGATGGAGCGCCGGCAAACATTCAACTTCCAACTTTTCCATCGAATCAACGAAATCTTATGGGAATATGCCCTTTCGAGTGAGTAATTCGTACTGCGAGGCTGTCAGATGTGCAAATTCGCGTTTGGATATTTTCAAATCGTGCCCTGTCAAAGTCTGAACCAAATGGTTCAAACTCATGCCCATAAAACGGAACGAATAGATGAATCTGAACTTGATGTCTGTTGTGTCGTCATACTGGGTGAATGATATGTGTTTTTCTTTGTTTACAGGCAACAAACTGACTCGCCCCCTCTTTGCTATATCTCGAATAATAAAATGGCTGTCGTATCCGGATAAATTATGGAAAACGATCGGCACCACAAAAGACTTTTTGTATGACAAGTTGCACTGCGCATGCGTATATCCGCGAAAGGCACCAGTGTAGTGATTATGGTCTTTAACAATTTTGTCGTCAGATTTCCATGGTTTTTCGCAGATGTGGCAACACAGCGCGTTCACCTCATCAGGTGATGTGGTCATGGGGACTATATCCAAAGATTTGGCTTCGATAATTTCGGCTATGTCCCCCATTCGCTGCGCAAACCAATCCATCGAATCTAAACCTCGATGGCTATCGTAAAATGACAAAGCGTTATCGAAAGCACACTTGAACGAAATATGTTTTTGGTACTTCTCCGTTTGAGAAGTGCACCTGGCATCTTCGAACGGTTCCAGAATCTACTCGAAATCCGCATATATAACAAAGGGTACCTTTTCTTTATGTACAAAGTCCCGAAATTCCATGTGATCGTAGTGGAGGAACGATATTTTACATATGTTTGTTTTTTGGCAATCAACCGTATGACTGTCCAATTTTCATTTACTTCTAAAATAATTCAAACACCTGTCGCAAATGTATTTTTTATACTCATCCTTACCAAGTTGTGTATTGAGTAGCCGAGATAAATCCTCAATCCAACAAAAATGATAGCGTATGTCACTTTCGTCGTCTATATCTGGTACCGCTTCATTTTTGGGTGATATTCATTCTGGATTAGGAGTAAATTGACATGTCGATCTAATTTTTGTTTAGTGAGTCGACTCGGAACTGTCACGAAAAATGCCTCTTCATCCGGCTTAGGCTGGAAATATTCCAAAGTGTACACATTCACAGAAATTGTTTAATTTTTCGAATTTGGCAATTTGCCTCAATGTCATCGGAAATTCGATACCTGTCGAATTTAGAACACTTGAATAGTGGGGATAAGATGACGTTCTATCTATATTTATTTGTGTCGGATACAATGCCGAAACTATGGCCCAAGCAAAACATGCATCATCATCATTTTTGATGTTGATGCAAGCTCTTTTTTTGGCAATGTATTTTGGCAACTCGATGTAAGACGAACCGTTGCCGATGCCGGATTTGTTGGTATTTATTTCCAAACTGACGATTTTTTGGAGACTCCAACCGCTCTCCTTTTCGGCAAATTCGGATAATTTGTTTTACACCTGATCTACAACGTTTTCGAGGAACCACCCTTTCAAATCAGTACCCCTATCAATCACAGCGTTTTTGGTGTTGAAATATTTATATTCAGTTTTATGTTCCTCGTTCAAATTATTTTTGACAAATTCTCCGCAAAATGTCGCATTAACTGTAATCATATCCTGTTTTTTCAATAAATTTTGTACTCGTCGTTTGAATAAGGTATAAACATCTCGGAAAATTTGCCCAATATCTTTATGTACCAAATTTATGATTATACCTATACGCAAACGAGAAGCAAATGCAGACTTCAAATCCTCCCACCTGATTCGTGACGATAATTTTGATTTAACCCCTTCGCCCACATGACGAGCTCCCAAATTTTTGGTGGAATTACGAATAATTTTCAAATGGCCCGCCAAAGTTTGGAGTCTGCGTAGATTCCCAATCGAGTCCTCAGCAGATATGGCACTAGTCAAAAGACGAGAAGTTTTTTTGCAATGTGGCAGACACGTTTTTTGTTCATCGGCGGTGAATTTTTTTAACAAAATTTTTTCCACCTTCCTCAAAGTTTTTATCATATCAGCGGCCAAATTGGCAATAGCATCAGAATTCATCTTTATTAAAAAAATACACAACAATACACAAAAATAAGCGAAAAATGAATTAAAAATCGAGAAAACTCACTTTGTGTTCGTGGAAAAGGAACACTACGCCTTGGCTATCTCGAACAGCTGCTGCGGGTGCTGATGCAGGCTGGACTTGTGTTCGCCCCTGTAGATGAGTACGTGCTGAGACTCTATCAATTTTTTCAAGTTGCTCTTGAGGGCAGCGGTGGCTCTGTTTGGCAGAAATACTTTGAAATCTGGTAACTCGACGAGGATTGCCTCTCCGAATCTAGTCGTTTTCACCTCCGCGTCAAATATCAATTGGAGCTCGTCCAACGGTAGCTCGGTCAACTTCTTCAACTCCTTCCTGCAGGCCAAACCAACCTTGTTAATTTCGTCAATGTGAGACATCTGCGAAAGAGCGACATACTTCACTCAAATATTCAAATAATATATTTATGTTCATTCACACTGAATACGAAATGAAAAATTTTATACGCACTGTACATATATATATGTTTTTTCCATACACTTTGCAAAAAAATTAATAGCAAAAAATTTACAAGTCGAAATGAACAGTATCAAAACGCTCAAACGATTTCTATTGACATGCATACAATTACTCTATGTACAGACAAAAACTCACCTTTGCAATTAAACCGACAAAATCACAAGTACTATTTCTCTGAGCACCAGCAGGTACGTCTGAACTCCAAGCGCGCGTTCTTCAAAATGAGGTATGCAGCGCGTTCTCTCCAACAATTAGCGTATGAATTCCCCCCTCTTTCCACCACCCCGCCCGTAACACCCAGCACGCAGCTAACCGCGTAATTCTCAAAGACAAAAACAAAAAAACAGAAAAAAATGCCTGCAGTGTCCCGAGTAACGACGCCGACGTCAAGATGCCCTACAGACGCCTACGATGGATTTATGTTTTTTGTATCTTTAGCACTCATATGTCAACTAGGCGAATCATTGTACAAGCTGTGGCAATCAATTCGACAAAGATACATATTCAACGATTCGAAAGAAGATGGCATGAAGTGTAATTTTCAAGCAAAAAATAAATGATTTTTCACTGTATTTTTGAATTTTATTTCAAGTCTCTCAATACGAACAAAACAATATTGAATTCCTCGAATTCGTTTGTCTGAATTCCCCCCTCTCCCCACCACCCCACCCGTAGCACCCAGCCCGCAGCTAATCGCGTAATTCTCAAAGACAAAAACAGAAAAAAAAAACGATTAGTTAAAGTGAGATGCCAATCATGTCTTATTTCCGATACAACACACTGAGTATTGATGGAAAACACTCACCAAATTCTTAGAATGTGACGTCACAGCCTCTATGCGTAAACAACCTTCCATTGACGTGCTGCCGACTGTCGTCAGCGAGCCGCTCCAGTGGCGGCGTACCACCAGTGCCAGCGTCAACAACTATAAAATCAACAAAAATTAAAAATAAATAAAAATCGTAATATCTCGGCCTTCGGCGCTCCAGCGCACCCCATCTACTCTGGGGACGTTCTTCGCCCACGCCCCCAGCCCCCCGCACTTTTTCCCAGCCGATCCCAGTTACCCAATTCTATACAACCATCACCATCAAGAACTTAAATTGACGAAAACTCGGCGCCCTTGGCCTCTAGCGCGCCCCCTCTTCTGTGGAGACGTTCCTCGATGGGGCCCCCGTCCTGCAGCACCAGCTCCGGCGACGAGAATTCAATGGGGCCCCACAAAAGCACGGCCATACATGACATTCATCGTAGTTTTCCGCGATTGAGCACCAACCCATTAGATATATCATCTAAATCGACGAGAGTTTGATAAATATTCGCATTCTTCTTAGTCTCCTACACTCGTGAAACGTTTAATATTTCACCAATGCCTAATAATTTTCAACCAAGCAAACTACTTTCGATAACTTTTTTGTAATTTCAGAAATCTTATAAGAGGGCAATTTCTCTTTAGTAAATTTTGCAAAGCTTGTAGCACCTTTGATATAATCGCAACCAATAAGAATGCCACCATCTTTGACTCTTTCAATTTGTGATACTTGCACTCCATAGTCCACCAGATTTATATTTTCACATAATATCACATTTTGTCCCGTAATTTGATTGATCGACACCCATCGGTTTTATAACAACCATCGATTTGCTACCAGTAATATCAGCGCCTGCATTTTTTTCTGTACAGACATTCTGAATCTTACAAGCATCTGACAATTTTTCATCAGCAATTTTTAGAACGTCAGACCTTATAACATCAAACATAGACTCGATGTCTTTCATAACTTGTGACATTTTCGACTCAACGGAATTTTCATATAGACATCGTATTTGTTCTTCATTTTCAAACATGCTGTACAATACCAACAGAAGCCAGGGGTATTGAGGCAGTACAAAGATCCAACAGACACTCAAACACACTGCAGATGATAAGATTTGGCGCAAAAACCGACACAAGAAATGTACTGTGTTTTTCTTCTATCAATCGTAGTATAACATTCCCAGTAATAATAATCACGTAATAATAGAATCTGTAATTCGATACCGCTATCTTTAGCCACACAATAATATGAATAGAAAATTTGAAATGCCACTTACAACCACTTAGAAATAAATATAATCGGAAGCGAATGCTATAGTACGTACATACATTGATATCTTTGAACAATTATTCTTCCATACACTCTGTATACTTCATTGAATACCTGTTGCGTCAATTATTGCTGCCATATTTTTTCTATATCTATTTTTAGATTTTTTCAATCATCGTTATCATCATCTCACTTTATATGTTGGTACACCTGGTATACAGAATTCGATGATCATTCTTTGATAGACTCTTTATACTCCACTGATATCCCATTGCGTCTATTATCGCTGTCATGATTTTTTAAGTCGGTGATGTCTCTCTCACGAACTCGCTCACTTCTCTGAACACATGAATTGTTTAAATGAAACCGATCTGATTGATTCGATCTTCCCGCCAATTGCAAGTATGCGTCAAATGTCTTAACCCTACTACACTACGGAACTATTCTGGTGTATTTGAAATAACTCACACTTCACTCAAAAATATATCAGGTCAGCTTGATAATGTCGTCAGCATTTTGAAGTTATTGGTCTCGTTGGTGATGTCTTTCCCACGAACTTGCTCACTTCGCTCGAAAAAAGACTTGTTTGATTGAAACCGATCTGATTAATTCCCGCCCATTGCAAGTATGCGTCAAATGTCTTAATCCTACTACGCTACGGAACCGTTTTGGTGTATTTGAAATAACACACACTTCACTCAAATATTTGTCAAGTCATCTTGATATTATCTTCAGCATTTTGAAGTTACTCGTCTCGTTGTTGATGTTTTTCTCACGAACTTGCTCACTTCTCAGGAACGTTGCACATATCTACATTTCTTATGATTATTCTTCAATGCACTCTCTACTTTTCACTGAATAGCCATTGCGTCTATTATCGGACAATGAAATATGTATTGTCTCTGAAACACTTGGACTTGGATTTTAGATTTTTTTCATTTGCCGAAAAATTACCGGTAATTTCGCTAAAAAATCATGTATCAAAAATTCGATTTTTTGCTGAAGTTTGTACTCGATCTGCCTAAGAGGCCACACATCGTCGATATGGCCGCTACTATAAGTACAGTCGTCACAAAGCCTCCACTCGAGAAGCAAAGCCTGCTATGTTTGAATCATATAGCAACCGGATTGACGATGGAAAATGGTCCGCCGTCTTTGCCAGAGACACCTACTCGGCATTTAAAATTACTACTATTATCACGCTGATACTTATTATTATTGTACTTTTTATTATTCATGTATTATTAGATGTATGAAACGAATTTTCACGAATTTTAGTATGATGATGAATGAATGGCTGAGAGAGCGAGAAAGAGTCTATGTTTCAAACTTATTTCATTTTGGGAGACAAACACAAGTTTTTAATCCTCAAAATGAAATCAGTTTGCAAGTTAGGCGGGTTGGAATGCAGGCAAAGACTTTTCGTGTGCAAGAAAACAATTCCTGTTCAAACACAAAATGTTACCTGAAAAAAAAATATATGAGTGTACGCTGAGTTGAGTATTGCGTATATTTTTCTCTCAGTGCATATATATGTGTGCGATATACGCAATGTTTCTCGGTGTACAGTCATTCATCATGCTGACTAAAACAACATATGTGATTTTGATAGCTCTCTTGTCAAACGAACTGTACATTAGCCCACATTACGAGGCATGGATGTGAAAATTTGCCCGATGCCCACCAACTGGACAAGAATGTCCAAGGCTTAAATGAACGACGGATACTGCCTGATTTGAAGGTCGAAATTCCGCCGAATTTAAGTGCATACAAGCTGAGAAGAGTCTTTCGCATCGAAACTTGCCAAGAAACTGACTGTTTTTTTCTCAGGTGGTGAAGGAGGTGACACCTCGTATGATGCCTGCAGTGTCCCGAGTAACGACGACGACGTCAAGATGCTCTACAGACACCTACGATGAATTCATGTATTTTGTATCGTTAGCACTCATATGTGAACTGGGCGAATCATTGTACAAGCTGTTGCAATCAATTAGATGAAGATACATATTGTACGATTCGAACAAAGATGGTGAATATTACCATAGCACTGAAGTGTAATTAGGTATTGTAACGGTCCATTAGAGACTGGTTATTATTGATATGCACCTATAATGGTTTTAGTGGATTTTATTTGGGGTTATTCAGTCAGTTTGGAATACCTAAGGGTAATTTCATGGGTAAATTATGTAATATATAATATTTTGATTCAGAGAGACTATTCTCCTGATATCTTCGCCTAGTTGTAATGGTTAACTTAAGGAAGTATCTTTACAATGAACTACGTTGAGTTGTGCGGTCCCTAACCTAGTGATCAGCTGTTAGAGAACTCATTTATATGCTACGTACCGGATATTTGCTCATGTTCCAGTCTATGTAATTTCAGGGAATTAGGTACCTTATCATTTTCATTAGTCCTTTCAATCATTATCCATTCTTCCATCAGAAATAATCAATGTTACATTTCTAACCCTTCTAGCCATTGTTTATAGTTGATTGTGGTTAGATTGATTGATTGTTGGGTTATTGGGATTCGTCGTAAGACATATACCCAGAGACTTGTGTTCGTTGTATAGGTTCTAGAAGAGAGTGTACAATGAAGTACTTCTGGGAGGTCCCATGTTCTCTTCTGTTTTTGATCGAGTCACTAGTAACGAGGGAGTTATAAGACAAACACAATACAGGTGAAGACTTTTCTCGCTTGGGGGCAACGGCCAAGCTTTACACATCCCCTAAATGTTGCCTCGGAAGATAGATAGAGCACCCAGGTGTATAAAGATAGGATCTGAAATGAAATTGAAAGGATTAGCTCATAGCTGAATAGAATTTCTTTGTAGAAATTATACAAGCTCTTTACTTGCATCAAATGTTAAATTCTGTAAGAGTGTTTTTATATTAAATGGTGTGGGGATAGTGGTCGGTGGATCAGCGGTCTAATGCACAGGCCGTTCGAAACTCCAGCATAGCGATAGTCGGTTCGAATCCGATGTAGGTACGAGAATTTTTCTCAACTACTTTATATCGAATTCGATAGGCGGCCGCATGCCTTGTTGAAAAGCAAGTGTATTGTGAGTTGTCTAGATGCCAATCTCGTCTAGTGCTAGCTTGGAGTGCACACCGACCACCAGAGGTGGTGCTGTAGGTTTTCCGGGTTTTCCTGCAGCTGAAAAGTGAATACATCACCTAAAACATCAGTAAGTCGCCCCGGAGCGCCACGGCAAATAATAATAATAGCCGTCCTCTACCCGCACAGGCTATGCCTTTGGGTACACTCAACGAGTGTTTATGATGGAGTATTATTATTATTATTATTATCTGACATGTGGCCAGTCTCTTATATAAATCATCAAGTTCATGTGTTATTCGGCATTCCAAGATGATATGTTGGAGATCTCCATCTTCACCACATTCGCATAGCGGTGTGGGTTTAATGCCCAGTCGATGGAGGTGGTGGGGAGTGAGGCAGTGTCCAGTTCTGGCTCGGATAATTGTTGTAAGATGACGTCTATCTTTAAAAGGAAATTTCGCATACCATGGTTCTTTTGGAAAATTATTCATAATTTGTCCATAGAATTGGTTTGGTTTATGGGTTATATTTTCTTTCCATTCGTGACTCCATTTTTTCCAGAGTTGTTGTTTAATGTTTGGTAGGAAATTTTCAAAAGGCAGGACATCTACCAAAAATTTTATATATTCGATTTCAACCCCAAATATGATGGACTCATTGGAATCGATTTACTTCGAAATATTGGAGCAACTGTTGACCTGAACAAGAACGCCCTGGTCACGAAGGAAGCGATCATCCCACTCAACTTCGATAAACATCAAGCTAAACCAAGACGATCTACGCAATCAAAAAAATCAATATTCCATCTTGAGTTATGGCCAAGAACGGAACACATTGTGGAAATACCTGTCAATAAAAACTTAAATGAAGGAGTGATACCTTTCAGAAAATTTCAAGATTTGGAAATGCCAGCAGCGTACGTGTTAGTCAAAAATCAAAAGGCTTTCACAACATTGATCAACCCAACTGATCAAAAACTCTCTTTCGATCTATTCGAACCCATCGAAATTGAGCCAATAGAAGCATTTGAAATCAATAGTACATATAAATGAAACCACTATGAAAATCTTCGAAACAAAAACTTGAATAACATACGATTGGAACACATGAATCCTGAAGAAAAATTAGCGATCCAACAACTCTGCCGTGACTATAAGGATATATTTCACTGCGAACAAATTCCTCTCACTTTCAATAACCAAATCAAACACCATATAAAATTGACAGACGATACCTCGATATTCACCAAATCTTACAGATACCCTCAAATACATCAGCAAGAGGTCCGATCCCAAATTCAGTCTATGTTACAACAAGGAATCATACGACCATCTACGTCACCATGGAGCTCACCTATATGGGTAGTGCCCAAGAAAATGGACGCATCTGGAAGAAAGAAATGGAGACTAGTGATCGATCAGAGGAAGCTCAATCAGAAAACGGTGGACGACAAATATCCACTTCCCAATATCACGGAAATACTGGACAAACTTGGGAGAAGCCAATATTTCACGACCCTTGATCTTGCTTCAGGCTTTCATCAAGTACAAATGGAAGAACGTGACATTGGGAAGACGGCTTTCAGCACTGAAAATGGTCACTATGAATACCAACGCATGCCATTCGGGTTGAAAAATGCCCTTGCTACTTTTCAACGCGTTATGGACAACATCTTACGAGGCATACAGAATGAGAAGTGTTTAGTATATCTAGACGATATTGTAATTTTTTCGACTTCTTTACAAGAACACGTAGAACGTCTGAGAGAGAAGTATTCGAAAGATTAAACTTCAAAATCCAACTAGATAAAAGTGAATTTCTAAGAAAAGAGGTCACCTACCTCGGGCATATCATCACGCCAGAAGGGGTCAAGCCAAACCCAGAGAAAGTGAAAGCTGTTCAACACTTTCCTATACCTAAGACACAAAAAAAGATAAAGGGATTCCTAGGCTTACTTGGCTACTATCGAAGGTTTAAAAAAGACTTCGCTAAACTCTCCAAGCCATTGACCAGATGTCTAAAGAAAATCACCAAGGTCATTCATTCATTGGAATTCATTGAAAGCTTCGAAAATTGTAAGAAAATTTTATTGAATGATCCAATATTACAGTTTCCAGATTTTTCAAGGCCATTTATATTGACTACAGATGCCAGTAACGTTGCCCTTGGAGCCGTATTATCACAAGGTGAAGTTGGAAAAGACAAACCAGTCGCCTACGCATCAAGGACACTAAACGATACCGAGCAGAAATATTCAACGATTGAGAAAGAACTACTAGCCATCATTTGGGCCACAAAGACATTCCGCCCTTATTTATATGGAAGAAAATTTACCATCTACACTGACCACCGCCCACTCCAGTGGCTTTTCTCTTCATAAGAACCTAATATGAAACTAGCCAGATGGAGACTACGCCTCGAAGAGTATGACTATGTTGTAGTATATAAAAAATGGAAATACAATACAAATGCCGATGCCCTCTCCAGAATACAAATCAATCCCATGGACATCGATGTCAGATCGACACGGTTGAGATGGATCCCGAACTAGATCAACTACTTGACGATTTAGTAAGTATGGAGAAAGATCACCGTTGCCAATTAAACACTCCAGAACTAATGGATCTTGATAATCAAGAATTACCCAATTCACCACCTGAGCTTTCAGAACGAATGGATATCACAATTCCAATACTACCGGAAAACACACCCGAAAATACGGAAATCACTATGAACTCCAGACAAGAATCAGACCCGCCAGACAGCATATCGATTATTCAAGATGCGATCGACAGAAAAGAATAGCAGTTCATTATCACCACTATTTTCAACAACCCTTGCAGCCCAAAATCATTCGACGAGGAAAACAAGTCATCATCCATGCCCAAATATCGCAAGATAACAACGAAGATGAAATCAAATCTTTTTTGATTCAATATTGTCAACCTCGGAAAAAATGTACAAAGATTTCTGTAAGACGTTCTGTACAACATTCATTAAAGACCACCCGATTTTGATAAGATGCGTGAATAGAACCATCACCATAGACGACCCTGCAGAGCAAAAAGAATTAATAAAAAACTACCACGAAGGAAAAACTAACCATCGCGGTATAAATGAAACATACAAAAACATTAATAGAAAGTACTTCTGGCCTAACATGAAAAAATCAATTGAAAATTTCATTAATTCTTGTTTGGTATGTAAGAGAACTAAATATGAAAGACATCGACCAACGATACCTCTCAGAATCACAGAGACCGCAACGAAACCCTTCAAGAAATTGAATGCCGATCTATTCACAATCGAAATTTGGTCAAGCGTATCCTGTCCAAAGCAAGAACGCTATAGAAATAGCAGATAAAATGTTAGAATATTTTCGTAACTTTGGAGTACCGGAATCTATAACGTTCGACTCCGGGACAGAGTTCGAAAACGAGACCGTTTCATCACTCCTAAAACTACACAAGGTCAATGTACACTTCACTACACCTCAACATCCTCAATCTAATGGATTGATTGAAAGACTACATGGAGCTTTAACGGAGCATTACAGAATCGTAAAAGAACATTCTACAGACACACCGACAAGACTCAAGGCATATGCCGTTATCGGATACAACAACTCTATACATTCAGCAACAGGATATACCCCTTTGGAACTTTTGTATGGACATACCGCTTCAAGGAACCCATATGATATATTCTACGATCAACAATACTACGGACAATATGTGGAAAATCATCGAAAAAAAAATATCTTTAACCTATGAGAAAGTCAAAGATAAACTACAAAAACGAAAAGACCAGGACCATAACGATTCGAGACCAGGAACAAACAAACCAAAACGTTTTTGAAGTTGGAAATCAAGTATTTGAGAAGAACCCAGAAAGTGAAAGAAACAAATCGAAAAACCGCTATTTAGGACCAAGCAAAATTATCCAAATTAATGAAGACAACACCTGTATCATAGCGAATTCCGAAAATCAAACACGAAGAGTACATTTCGACAATCTGAGACACCCTATTGTTCCAGATTCACCTGCTGCACCTGCTGCACCCTCGGATCTGCCGAACGAAGTGGAGTAATAACAACGAAATTTACAGGAAACCGAGGACTGCTACCCCAAAAGCTTGGTACAGCCCGCAATATCGTCAACTACTGGACTTTCATCAGGATATTCGACATTCAAAGAATCTATCAAGAATATGTACGAATCCAAAACATAACCAATCATATGAAAATCACATACCAGTTTGGAAAAAATGGGGCCAACCACCATAGAGAGCAAAATTATATCACTATAATGGACAACCTCTACAATGGAATTCAAAGAAAACTAACACAGATATTCCCAACAACAACAATACACCGCAAAAAACGTGGATTGATCAAAATTATGGGAAATGTTGTTAAAGCAATAACAGGAAACTTGGATGCAGAAGATGGTCAAAAATTCGAAGAAGCCATCCAAAAACTTCAAGCACAACAAACGAAACAAAGGATGCTATTACTGACTACAAAGGCGATCGAAAAATTCAATTCAACAATACGTTCGATCGCGACAAACCAATTAAATATTCAAACAAAATTTCTGCAAATTGAAACAGCCATTAGAAAACAGTTCCTTCAAAATACTGATACATATGAACTACTGAACTCAAATACTGTGTTCACGCAAATGATAGCAGCCACAGATGCCATCACAAGGATACTGGAAGCTTTAGAAACAGCAATGACCTTTGCCAAAATAGGAGTGCTTCATCCATCCATCATAGAAGCCGACGACCTGTTGGAAGAGTTAACGTTCATCTCTCACCACTTAGATGATACCATCCTCCCATATGAACCGAGCAGAGATAAAATAGTCATCTTTGAGAAGATAAAGAAAATAAAGGCCTATCAAAAAAATGCTAAAATAGTATTTATCTTAGAAGTACCAATTACAGAACAATATCGTTACAATTACTATCACCTTTACTCCTATCCCATCGAAACACAACACAACCTTTTCCAAATTATAGTACCCAAAACTAAATTCCTTTTTCTCAACTTATTTTCGAATGAACCATGCCATGAAGTCATTCCCGGAGAAGCGCTTTGCACCCTACCAGAATGGAACCCAATGGAATTCGAGACGCCATGTAAAGTACAACTCATCCGTTTCACCAAAGACTATGGAAGCTGCCATCCGGAACACCTCAAACTCCAGGACCAGAAAATTCAGAAGATAAATACCAATCAATGGATTGCAATATTCCCCAACGAAACCACTGCATTATCAATTTGTGGTAACGATGAAGAGATGTCATCCCTGAAGGGCACCTATGTCATAGAAGTTCCCGAATATTGCAAAATGAAAATCGACACTACCATATTACAGACGTACAAGAACCCGAATGCTGTTACCAAAATCATAAAAGTGCCACACCTAGACATAGACATAGAAGAAAACGTCAAAAGAAACCTTCAATAAATGCCACCAATTCATCTAGAATCACTGGATCTTGACGACCTAGAATCCATCCGAGACAGACTGGATAACGTGAAGGAAAAACTTCAAGAAGACGAGCCTTTCATTTCTTCACGAACCAACATATGGACCGTTTTACTAAACATCGCCATAGCCTGTATTGCAGCCTACTTCTTCTTAACAATATATATAAAGAAGTACAAGGGGATGAACGGTTCCGTAAGTTCCACTAGTGTATTGGAACCATCAACTCATCCCATACCAATAGAAGACCTGAGGATTGGAAATCAGGACCGATAAATCAATCCCGATTTCCAAACAATGGGGGGAGGTGTTATGTAACGATTCCCCGTATGGTGTAGATAACGAAGACAGCATCCCAGAGTGCATTTACATTGAAGATCATCGGGCTGGACACATAGAATCCGCTGAATTCTGCATTTTTATCCGAGATAACATGAACTTATAAATATATACTTTTTCCATTTTTTATTCAGTTATAATTGTACCATTGGCTTTGACATTGCTGATAAAAATACGTTGTAACTCATAATTTTTGGTTTTCGAATTTTTTTAAAGTAATTTTTGTTTTTTAAAATTTAAGTTCGGAGGCTCCCAAACTTAATTTGCAATTTCCTATTTCCCATAACTTAACATAACGAAGCGAAGGGGTAGAAGCTCATCTCTGGACTACAGGTGGAGTGACACGCAAGCTTTTAACCACTATAATCTACTATTATCTGGGGTTGTTGATATGACCAGTGGAGAGATACATTTATATAATTTTTTTTGTAACGTAATCGGCACAGTGTACACTTTGCGCTTTGCGGAATTTCTAACTTCCCTGCAAGTTATTTAGGATAATTTGTCTATACATACTTGGTCAATTATTTGCCAATTGATTACTAAATTTGAATATTGGTTATAGTTATACCATGTTATAAGGGTTGGGAATGGGTAATCGCAGCACACAATGCATAAAATGGTTTTCAGTTTATTTTAATTTGAATTACCAATAATATGAGTCATGTGAGTCTGGCTTGGACTCTCAGAAGCACAGGACAAGCAAGTTTTCTAGACCATCTGGCCAAGCCCAAAAAGCTCCCGTGTATTTCAAATGAATACGAGAAGACATTATGGAGGTACACCATATATTATGACGGACCAACATGTGGGTCCAGGTCGGCTTCGAGCGGCACATATACCATTTTTTGTGTGATTCCGCGTTGGCCTCACGTGGTACTTAAAGGGTTAATCTTGTTTTTTCATAATCACTTAGGATATAGTTGGTATTTTTATGTGTAGATATTACTTGTTTTTGAAATTGATTCGTGTGATACGATTCAGTTCTTTGAATTCATCCAAATTCAAAAATGTATTCACTTAGGATTCATAAATTGGCCTTTCAATTGAGATTACTGAATAACCTTTATCTGCCTTTGTAAATATTATATCATTTTGAGTGCACTCCTTTCTAATCCCAACAACAAAGCAATCATTTCCCCACAGGTTCTATAGCTGTACAACCTACCCCAAGACCACCGTAAATGTTCTCCACGAAAGCCATAGTTAGTTACCCCGATAATATCAAAGCAATGAAATTAGCCATACTTCAAACCACTAAACAAATAACGGATTTCTTGAAGTCCTTGGACTTCTTGGTTACTAAAATTGTTTCATAAAAGACTTCGAAAAAAATACAAAACCCTTGACCACTTGTCTCAAGAAAGGATCTGAATTCATCAAATGTTTTGAACACTGCAAAACGCTATTGATAAACGGCCTCATCCTCAAATACCCAGATATAAGAACTGTTCTAGGTAAAAGGCAACGGGCTGTAGTCGTGGCAGGCGCGGTCGACACTCCAATCGCAGCGTAGGCAGTAGACGTGACCAGAGCGTCCTACGTGTAAAGCGCATGTCGAAGAATAATCTGCTGCCCGTGTCTTGGTGCCTCGTTTCTTATTTCACAGTTTTCAAGATGTGAAGATGAGGGTATATATTACGAAATCATTTTGGAATAGCGTAAAAAATGGCTAAACAGATGACACACGAAGAACACTATATTTTTCGGAAAATCTAAATATGGGTAATTCTACCATACGAATAAAAAACTGAGGTCTTATCCAGCTTTAATCGCAGTAACTTTTTGTTGGTCACGTGGTAGAAAGAGTAGTTTTTCAAATAGAAAAATAAGTAGATAACCAAAATATATTATCATATTCAAAATACTTTCTGCTTTCCTGCAGACCTGTTGCAATGTCCATTCTCGATCCACTAGCAGTCCATTGAGATAGTGCTTGTGTTTTGTACCCCAAAAAAAAACGGTTATTTTCACACTGGTAATGAACAATTCGTAAAATGTGACATGATGTACACAGAAATAAGCTAGCTGACTGACTTAGACTGAAGCGACAAAGGCGGAATATCAAATATTTTGACTTGCTGTGACTCCTCAAAAACGCTTGGGCAGTGCGCGCCGTACAATAGTTCCTACGGAGGACACACCAATGTTAATTTTTTTCTTCTTCTGCACAGATGGGAGGGTTTTGAAGCCCTTGCCCTTGCCTCTCAGTCTGGACACTTACGTAAGCGGCAACACACGGCTGAAGCGACTGGCGTGGACTGGTGCGGTGATATCAAAGCAATGATAATCATTGGTGTATCCTCTGTAGCAACTACTGTGCGGCACGCAATGTTCAAGTGTTTTTGAGACGGCTAGATATTTTATATTTCCGCCTTTGCCTCCTCAGTCTATGCCGGTCAGCTTGCTTGTGTGCAGGTCATGTATGAAGAAACGGCGCATACGCGTTTTGTACGTAGGACGCTCTGGATGCTTTCAATGTCCACGCCGCAATTGAAGCTTCAACCGTGCCTACCACGACGACCGCGCGTTGCCAATTACGTAGGACAGTGTATTAGAGCAACTACATGTTTGGCCTTGGTGAAAGGCGCCTATGGAGGTTCCTCCATCCGTGGTTTTGGGGGTATCTTGGGAGGTAATTACAATGACAATCATCGCTTTGATATCACCTCGCAGGCCATGTTGCTACTCACACACTACATTAGAAAAAGAGTTGAATTTTACAACAGACGCAAGCAATATCGCTATTTGGGCTATCCTTGCCCAAGGAGCCTTACGCTCAGATAAACCTGTAGCTCAAGCTTCTAAAACGCTAAACAGAAGAGAACAAAACTATTCTACCATAGAGAAAAAAGTCCCAGAGTATGAAATATTTTAGACCATATATGTATGGAAGAGTGAACTTCATAACTGATCATAAACCTCCACAAGGAGTTATGTCCTTTAAAGACCCTAACTCACGTTTGGTGAGTTGGAGACTCAATTTCGACGAGTTTGAATACGACGTGATTCATTAAAATAGGAAAACTCAACACACTTTCAAGAGTGGAAATTCATGGAACGGTATAATAAAATACGTTAATCAATTCTCACAGACTATCTCACGCAGCGCGAATCCCAAATATCGATTCATCTTCTATAATAAGAATAATTGATGAACCTCTGGTTATAACGTACGTACTTACCTATCATACTCAATACTCCAGCACCGATACTGTGGGGACAAAATCCTCCAGAAATCCACCTAGTGGCACATATTCTTCACATACAAGTGGAAAATATTCCTTTGCCAGAATTCCTATAACAGAACAGAATTGACTGGGGGACAACAAACTTCACATGATTCGCTGAGAGCAATTGTCTGGGAGAGAAAAAAATGTCACGTGATCGCTGTGTAGAAAAAATGTTTTTTCTACACAGTCATGTTTTTTTGCCCCCCGCGCCATGGCCACCATATATTTTGCAGAAAAGACGCGCACCACTCAAGGGGTGAAACGTTTTGACGACTCTACCACACAGCCCCGAAACTCTTTGGCGAACACGTGATCATCTTCAGTTGTTCAGCCCCCAACACTCCACCACGGGCGAGAACTCGGTGGACGCGGTTATCGAGAAATTTATCACCGTCAGGAGTAAAACCACTACGGCCTCATGAAAAGTGAGGCCGTGATGGCTTTACCCTTCTACTTCGGTCTCATATTCGACACTGAACGAACGAAACCAAATTGTGTCATCGAGTTGGGACCCGTTCAGCAAAAAGCACACGTCAAAGCTGCGGAGAATGTGCCCTACAAGAATATTGAAGACCTTGGCTTATCCAGAAACGTGATATTCGCATTTCTTAAGTCAAGTAAGCTGAAGTTGGAAACCGTGGGATCCATAATGGCCTACCAGGATGGTGTCTTCAATACCCTCGCCTTCTGTAGTGGCGAGATGGGTGAAAAGCTCCCTGACATTGGATGCAGAGCGTGTCGTGGGGTGGCCAAGATCATAATGCATTTGCTGTAGTATGTCTAGCTTATGCGGTCTCAGCCTTTATCCACTGGCGAAAAGCGGCGCTATGATTGCTGTACCACCATTTTTTATGGCATAGACGAGACACCGTTGTTGCCTTATGCTCCGGGGATATTAGGTCCATTGTAGAGAATGAGAGATGCCTGGGTAATGTTTGGAGGTAGTTACGAACATCTTTGGGATAGAAATAGTGAGTATGTTCCATCTGTTGTGAGGATTTCTGCTTCTTTTATTTGTCCAAGAATGTCAGGGCTGACCGATTCAAAATAGTTTGTCAAACACAAATTATTGTCTTCAGAATTTGGATGATACTACAATCAGAGTCTCGAGTTCTTTGACTCTTCGTGGATTTTGGTAAAAGTATTTGTCGTGTGCTAATGGGCATGGGTCATGTACATATTGGTAACATTATAGTGTCAGTTCGCATGGAATTAAATTTTTTAATTTTGTCCCGCCATTCGAGAATACCGTTAAGTCCAAATGAAGTTATTAAGTTACTGACAATATCTACGGCAATTTTGTTTATAGACGGGTGGGCTTCTGTATATTTGGAAAAAATCTATGATGGTCAAGAATATTTACTGTCTCAATTTTTTGGTAACAAATCTTCCAGGTTATGAACTTGGATGTGAGTATGCGAAATTTTGGGGGTAAAGTTTTGTTTATTTATGCTTTTTATGAATAAATCCCTCTGAATCTATGCTGGGATTAGTTCCCACTATCTTATGATTGTGAAGCGAACGCTGTACTATCACAACTATCACGGCCCATAACGTATCTACCTGAACGGTGTATTAGTATTATTTAGAACTTCAATTTGAGGGATATTTTCCGCAATCACTTATAAAATATCTTAGGTCTGCAGTTATCTTCGACCAAAAGTACGTTCATCTGATGATATTTTTATTTTTAGTTTTTCGATATGATTAGTAATCAAGTTATGGTGTCATTTTATAATATCATGTTGTTCCTCTTCAGATTTCACACCTTGCAAAGTATACGTACAGCTTATTATTATGGTAATGAGAGTTTCGAAGTTATTGGCAATAACAATCGTTTGTTGATGCCTGAAAAGTATGGTTACAATGTGAATATTACTTTTACTTGGTCTGTAGATGAGGATATTGTAGTTCTTGCTTTGTTAAGAAACAGATGTTCAATTACTGGGTTCTTCTCGCCATAGTGTATAGTTTTTACTATTACTAAGTTATTGAAATGATCGAGATGTTGTTCTGTTATAGGAATTCTGGCAAAGGAATATTTTCCACTTGTATGTGAAGAATATGTGCCACTAGGTGGATTTCTGGTGGATTTTGTCCCCACAGTATCGGTGCTGGATTATTGAGTATGATAGGTAAGTACGTACGTTATAACCGGAGGTTCATCAATTATTCTTATTATAGAAGATGAATCGATATTTGGGATTCGCGCTGCGTGAGATAGTCTTTGAGAATTGATTATCGTATTTTATTATACCGTTCTCAGGAGCAGTCTCATTTTCATGAATTTCCACTCTTGAAAGTGTGTTGAGTTTTCCTATTTTAATGAATCACGTCGTATTCAAATTCGTCGAAATTGAGTCTCCAACTCACCAAACGTGAGTTAGGGTCTTTAAGGGACATAACTCCTTGTGGAGGTTTATGATCAGCTATGAAGTTCACTCTTCCATACATATATGGTCTAAAATATTTCATACTCTGGGACTTTTTTCTCTATGGTAGAATAGTTTTGTTCTCTTCTGTTTAGCGTTTTAGAAGCTTGAGCTACAGGTTTATCTGAGCGTAAGGCTCCTTGGGAAAGGATAGCCCCAATAGCGATATTGCTTGCGTCTGTTGTAAAATTCAACTCTGTTTCTAATGTAGTGTGTGAGTAGCAACATGGCCTGCGAGGTGATATCAAAGCGATGATTGTCATTGTAATTGCCTCCCAAAACCACGGATGGAGGAACCTCCATAGGCGCCTTTCACCAAGGCCAAACATGTAGTTGCTCTAATACACTGTCCTGCGTAATTGGCAACGCGCGGTCGTCGTGGTAGGCACGGTTGAAGCTTCAATCGCGGCGTGGACATTGAAAGCATCCAGAGCGTCCTACGTACAAAACGCGTATGCGCCGTTTCCTCATACATGACCAGCACACAAGCAAGCTGACCGGCATAGACTGAGGAGGCAAAGGCGGAAATATAAAATATCTAGCCGTCTCAAAAACACTTGAACATTGCGTGCCGCACGGTAGTTGCTACAGAGGATACACCAATGATTATCATTGCTTTGATATCACCGCACCAGTCCACGCCAGTCGCTTCAGCCGTGTGTTGCCGCTTACGTAAGTGTCCAGACTGAGAGGCAAGGACAAGGGCTCAAAAACCCTCCCATCCGTGCAGAAGAAGAAAAAAATTATCATTGGTGTGTCCTCCGTAGGAACTATTGTACGGCGCGCACTGCCCAAGCGTTTTTGAGGCGTCACAGCAAGTCAAAATATTTGATATTTCCGCCTTTGTCGCTTCAGTCTAAGTCAGTCAGCTAGCTTATTTATGTGTACATCATGTCACATTTTACGAATTGTTAATTACCAGTGTGAAAATAACCGTTTTTTTTGGGGTACAAAACACAAGCACTATCTCAATGGACTGCTAGTGGATCGAGAATGGACATTGCAACAGGTCTGCAGGATAGCAGAAAGTATTTTGAATATGATAATATATTTTGGTTATCTACTTATTTTTCTATTTGAAAAACTACTCTTTCTACCACGTGACCAACAAAAAGTTACTGAGATTAAAGCTGGATAAGACCTCAGTTTTTTATTCGTATGGTAGAATTAGCCATATTTAGATTTTCCGAAAAATATAGTGTTCTTCGTGTGTCATCTGTTTAGCCATTTTTTACGCTATTCCAAAATGATTTCGTAATATATACCCTCATCTTCACATCTTGAAAACTGTGAAATAAGAAACGAGGTACCAGGACACGGGCAGCAGATTATTCTTCGACATGCGCTTTGCACGTAGGACGCTCTGGTCACGTCTACTGCCTACGCCGCGATTGGAGTGTCAACCGCGCCTGCCACGACTACAGCCCGTTGCCTTTTACCTAGAACAGTTCGTAAATCTGGGTATTTGAGGATGAGGCCGTTGATCAATAGCGTTTTGCAGTGTTCAAAACATTTGATGAATTCAGATCCTTTGTTGAGACAAGTGGTCAAGGGTTTTGTAATTTTTTCGAAGTCTTTTATGAAACATCTTTAGTAACCAAGAAGTCCAAGGACTTCAAGAAATCCGTTATTTGTTTAGTGGTTTGAAGTATGGCTAATTTCATTGCTTTGATATTATCGGGGTAACTAACTATGGCTTTCGTGGAGAACTTTTAAGGTAGTCTTGGGATAGATGTACAGGTATAGAACCTGTGGGGAAATGATTGCTTTGTTGTTGGGATTAGAAATGGGGTAGGAGGATCATCTCCCCGACTTCATCCTGGAGCTTATAAAGCTCAACAATAAGGAGCGAAAAAGGTGGCAAACCACCCGCAACCCGGTGCATCGTGAGAACATTATGAGCCTGGGGCGGGAGGTTGTCCAACTTATCCGTAAGCACCGGGATGAAGCCTGGAAGAGGAAACTTGAGGCCCTCAACGCCGAGGACGGTTCTCTGTGGCGGACAACGAAGATGCTTCGTAGGAAGTATAACGTCATCCCCGCCGTAGATGACCGATCCGGGGAAAGCGGAGATGTTCGGGGACTACTTCCAGGGTGCTTTCCGGGCAGGGCAGGACGTCACCCGGGAACATGCCAAAATCACCAGGGGAGTCAGGGACTTCAGGAGAGCTACGAAGCTACCCGTAATTAACCAAGCCTACTCGAAGCTGATAACCAGCTTCGAGGAGGTGAGGGACGTAATTAAAAAGCTCCCCAGGAATAAGGCACCCAGGTTAGACAAGATCGACGCGACTCTGCTGCGGAATCTCCCAAGGAAGTCCCTTGTACAGTTGATCCATATCATCAACGCGATCATCAAATGGCAGCACTACCTAGAGTGTCTAAAGCAAGCGGAGATCATCCCCATCCTCAAGCCGGGAAAGCAGGACACGAGGATAGACAGCTACCGCCCCATCTCACTGCTTAGTGCGGTAGGCAAGGTGGTGGACAGGATCCTACTGAAGAAGAAGAACTGGAGCTCATCCCGGAGGAACAGTTCGGCTTCAGGAGAGGTCACTCGACGACCTCCCAAGTGGCCCGAATTGTTCACGGGGTGAAGGAAGGTTTCAATCGGAACCGTAACACGGTTATGGTCCTGTTGGATATTCAAAAGGCTTTTGATTCGGTCTGGATCGAGGGCCTGGTCATGAAAATGCTAAGGGCAGGCATGCCTGGACACATGGTGAGGCTGCTGGATTCATACCTGGTCAACAGGGCGTTCAGGGTTAAGGTGAATGAAACCAGCTCCTCGATGAGGAAAGCCAAAGCAGGAGTGCCGCAGGGGTCGAGCTTGTCACCACTCTTGTACTCCCTATATACACACGACTTCCCGAAAAATCAACATACGCAAACGGCAATATATGCCGATGACACCGCCATTTACGCGCAGGGAAACACCTCCAACGAGGCGGCCCTGCGCGTAAAAAACCACTTGGATACGGAGGTCGTGCCGTATATGGAGAGGAACAAGATAGTGGTAAACTCGGCCAAGACAGAGCTGATGAATTTCACCAAAAAGGTGAAACGATCAAACGTGGAAATCCAGGGTGGATTCAGAGCTCTGGGGGCCGAGATTGACGAGCCCGTCTCCGTGCGGTACCTGGGGGTACAACTGGACCGTGGACTAACACTTACGAAACATGTCAGTCTGGCATTGAAGCGAGCCGCCGCAGCGGTTAGGAGGAACTATCCTCTGATAGCGAGAAATTCCAGACTGTCCATGGAGAATAAAGTGCTAGTCTATAAGCAGGTCATAAGACCAACTATGACATACGCTTGTCCAGTTTTTTGCAGCGTTCCCAAGTCAACAATGTTGCGCTTGGAAACGATGCAAAACAAAATACTCCGTATCGTCACGAACAGTGATAGATACATTCGGCTTGACACACTGAGAGAGCTAGCCGATATTCCAAAAATCGAAGAATTTATCAAACAACAGTCTGATAAATTCTTCAGACACTTTATCCTTGGAAGCCGATTGACCAGGGATATTACAGCAACCAGAGCCCGTGACAACCTAAGGTTGAAACACGGGCTTATCTACCAGGCACTGGATATATTCCAGGAACCTTTGGAAGATGAGTGAGTGAGCCACAGCCACCACATACTCCGAACCCGGTTTTTTCGTCGTTTTTCCGGGGGTCGTAAGAAAAGCCCGAGAACCCATGGTCTCGATAGCCCGATGCCTCACCCCAAATATTAAATGCCCCGTATATATTAACTAGGAGACGGGGTTTAATAAATGGCAGACACACACTCGCAGCATTTGAAGGCCTACATAACATCGTAGGGCTTGCTCCGGCAGGCGAACGAGGTTTTACCTGCCAGAGAATACCTCTCTGGCACGGTTAAAAAACCCAAACTCCCACCCTGATCACATAGCATCCCCCAACCCACTGCGGCTGAGTGATTGTTTTAACGTGGTTTTATTTATTTAAATGTTTTATGCGATGTTGTTATATTTTATTGTAAATTTAATTGTTGAATATATTTTTGGATTTTGGATTTTTTTTGGGATTAGAAAGGAGTGCACTCGAAATGATATAATATTTACAAAGGCAGATAAAGGTTATTCAGTAATCTCAATTGAAAAGCCAATTTATGAAGCCTAAGTGAATACATTTTTGAATTTGGATGAATTCAAAGAACTGAAATCGTATCACACGAATCAATTTCAAAAACAAGTAATATCTACACATAAAAATACCAACTACATCCTAAGTGATTATGAAAAAACAAGATTAACCCTTTAAGTACCACGTGAGGCCAACGCGGAACCACACAAAAAATGGTATATATGCCGCTCGAAGCCGACCTGGACCCACATGTTGGTCCGTCATAATATATGGTGTACCTCCATAATGTCTTCTCGTATTCATTTGAAATACACGGGAGCTTTTTGGGCTTGGCCAGATGGTCTAGAAAACTTGCTTGTCCTGTGCTTCTGAGAGACCAAGCCAGACTCACATGACTCATATTATTGGTGATTCAAATTAAAATAAACTCAAATTTTATTTTTGCCACAAAATTTTGTTCTTTCTTGTACGACTGCATTGTACCTCGCTAATATGCATGAATAATAAATCTGTCGCTGTCTCCTCTACTTGCCGAAATATTCATGAACCAATTAAATAATCCAAATTCAAACACTTATTCAAATATTGGTATTAATATATGGATGTTATTTTCGTTTGCTGGATTGGTACAGTACAACAGTTGAAAAATTTTCCTATTTATTTAAGCAGCTCTAATCCTAGCATTGAATTTACATCAGGAATTGAGTTTCTGTATATACCATAAACCCACACACACAGACACATCCACACCCACATCTTAATTCACCATTTTTCGGCTAATATTTCAACAACTTGTTTATAATTCAAATAAATATGTATATAATATTTTTTTGGTGCTGTATTTTAGGGAAGGAATTTTGGATATAGAAAAAATCAAAATTATTTCCTGCGTTTTATCACGATTTCGTTTGAAAAAAAAAATTAATTCTATATAGAGAATTGAAAAAGTGTTCCAGCATTTGATTTTAAAAAATTACAAAATGAATTATTTTTTTTGAAAATGTGATTATGCTTACAATGGAGGATAGTGTTGAGCATAAATAGCTAAGTTGAAAATGTTTTAAGAATGTCTGAAAATTAATAAACTTGATGAAGCTAAACACACATAATCTCTTTTTCTTATTTATTACATAAATCCAAAACAAATTTTTGTTTATGATGAAATAAATATCCATGAAAAGCATTAGCCAACATACTATCTAAACATGAGGCCTGACAAAAACCTTCTATAATTTCTTCCAAACTTGAATTAGTTTTATTATCACATAACCATGATTGAATAATATCAAAAACACCTCGATAATATTCACAAAAGTTCATGGCATCCAGCATAGCGATACGGTCAGACAGCACCCCAATGTGTGTATTGAGAATGTCGTTTACATCTTGTTGAGACAACTCCATGTTCGTGGTGTCCTTGGAAATGGAAATTTGTTTGGTATGACTTTCGATGTACTGTGTGATGTAAATGTGATTCCCGCAACGTGTTGTGATTGGATCATACTCATCTACATACTCATCGATTTGTGATTCAAATAAATTTTCCTTTATTTCTTGCAGTATGTCAATGAGGGTTGCCAATTCAAAAGAATCAAAATTGATGGAACGAATGGAGAACTGTTGCTTCAAAATTATGCATGGGCTAAAATCTATTCATCATCGAATTTCGTCGGATGGCAAGGGAAAGGCCATCAACATCAACTGATGTTCGTTCCGAGCTGCCATTTCCTATTGTCCCAATGCTTTGTCGATGGCATTTAGAGTTTCGTTGTAATCTTCTTCATCACTTTCACACATATCTTCAACTTTGCTTACCTAGCCACTGTCTTGAGACATTATCGTTTTCAAACTGAATATTTGTCTGTGCTTGCATACGCTTTTGTAGCTTCAGATCACGTGGCTAATTAAACATTTGTTGTTGCATGCTTGTTGACTGGGAAAGACCCCTCAGGATTATATGATTTGTATTTGTTTTCCATAAGATTCTATACAAAATCTACGTTTTCGATCCAACTGTTATGTCTGTTATTCAAGCCGAGCCAATTAACGTGGATTTTTTTGCCTTTTCTTCTCAGAACTTTTTCCACGAGATATACACCTAGAAAGCGTTCTTAATAGGATCACCCTGCATATCTTCCAGCATGAAGGTGGTAATGCTGACTTTGATGACTTTGAATAATTCCGTAGTCCAATTAGGTGTGTAACCCTTTTCGAATATGTGCTTTGCCTTGCTGATTCGCATAACATCATCGACTTTGAACTTTCTTGGTCCAGCTATTTTTAAGTGGCTGTATGTTGATTTGAGAATTTGTTTCTCGTTGGTTTTATCAATTTCCGAAGATTTCATACCCGTCTTTGGATGACGTGTATCATTGTAAGATTTTGTGATTTCAGGTAATATATTCAACTATGTGTAGGTACCATTCAAACTGAAATACTTGTACAATCTTTCCTTCAAAGTCCTATAATTCATTCGGATATAGAGGCGTTGAGGATGCTGTACGTATTATATTGATTTATTTCATATTTTTTCATCAAACTCCACGAATATTTTCAATATCAGTTTTGTATTATTGGTTGAATTTTTCGAAAAATTACTTCTTTTTATTATAGCGTACCTCACTCAGTTGCATTATTTGATTGAAATTCTGATTGAGGGTTCGAATTTTCCTTTCCAAGTGTTTGTTTTATTCGATTCATTTTTAATTTCACGATACAACTTTGTTATTTCATCATTAACTTGAGCTATTTCCGAATGGTGTAGTTCAGGTTGGTGTCGTATAGTTGCAGTAATTTTTTCATCGATTTCATCCACATATTGTTTATTGGCAGCATCAGTATTATTGGTAGGGTTCTTCACATTACTCAATTTAAAATTATTAAAATCAATGTTACCATCTGGAGTATGCAGCAAGCCGTCGCCTCCAGAGGACGTAGGTAATTTTCGCTATTTATTTTTTAACCATTTTGAAAATGTGAATGTAGTCAAGAACGCACGCCATCTTATACAATTATATTTGCCTCTTTGAGTTCACTTAAAATGGCAATGATCTCATTCCGGCATTCCGAGAGGCTATCAATAATTTGAGACGTTCGCATAGTTTGTTGGGGTCATCCCAATAAACAAACTCCATGGGTTTGGTATTGAATGTCATTGCAATAGGTGTGTTTTGGGGCACACCGCTACCTTTTGCTGCAGGGTCAGGTATTTTAGGTAAACTAGTACGTGTTGATACTTTACGTTGTTTTCCTGTAGGAAACATCGGTTAAATTATATCGGTATACTTGTATCATTCACTACCTTTCGGATAGCCTAGGGAGTTTTTGTGAATGTTCGACAAATCTATAATTGATTTGTATGCCTGCATATCTTCATCATTATTGTTTTCAGGTGTGTTTAAAAATATCATTTCATATATATCGGGTGTTCCTTTCCACTGATCCATGTCTGATGCAAAGCTCTTATCTTATTCCTCTTGTATGCCTACGCTAAAGGTATCATCATCATCATCGTCATTATCATCTGTACCTGCAACATGTTTGAGGGATTGGAATGGAGTCATTTCGAGGAGTTCAAATGAAGTCATTTCACGCTCTTCCACCTTTTCTTGTTTGAGTTCAGATTTTGCCTTACTTTTTTCATTCGGGTAGTAGCAGATGGCGGCGGCGGCATTGCTTCTATTTTTTCAATGGAACAGATACAGGTTTGAAGAATTTTTGCAACAACTCATTTTCTTCGGATCTACCCAATTTCAAAGCCAAATATTTTTTTTGAATGGCTTTTGCAAAAGTTCTTCGAATAACATCATATTCTTTGCTCAACGGTTTCATGATGATAACTGTGCAAACTTATATATGTGTCGAATCCTTGATGATAACATCCAGCATTTATATCAAAATATTTCATAATCACAATGGTTCCATATCGAAGCTGCCGCCAGCATTCTGCACACATTGTCTTGAATTCATCGAACGACATGTCTGAGGAAACGCGTTAATCGAATACATGTTTCAAATTCATTTCATCCTGCATGAAAAGCACAATCGTATTACAATTCTCTCATATCAATTGTTTGGGAATTTTTGAATATGTATGACAAAGATATGCAGAATCAATGCTTTGGTGTCTGAAAAAAGAATAATACTCTCGAATTTTCTGTTGACCATCGCAAGCAACATCATCGAAAATAACTATGGAATTTGATTTGGCTTCGTGAGGGCTTATGATATCTTCATTTTCCCTGAAAGGATAATATTCCAACCCCCTATCTCTTCCCTGAATTTCTTGAACCACTTAATATTTGGGTTGGTACAAAGATTTTCGGATGGAATAACAGTGTTAAGATAGCATTTGTCTTTCCACAACCACTTAGCCTATGAATAATTGCACGAAACGAATTCGGTAATAATTTACAGTGCTTTCAAATCAAACTAAGATTTCTAACAACTATATGTTGAGAACAAAATGCCAGTTTACCGAAATTCTTTGATTGTAATTGATTTCAATTCTAAATATGAAATCAGCACCATTTTTTATGAGGTACGGAATTATTTTTACATTTTAATCATATATTTCATATATTTTATGTTGATTACTATATAATTGATTGTTTGATAATCGAAAAATGCTGACATCTAAATATTGTAACAAATGTTTTTCAACAAATTAAAATAGAAATTATTAAGGTGTAACATCGCCCTTAGCTCGAATAACAGGCTGAACTCTATTATATATTATATTAACTACCCCTTCACAGAGTTCAGAGGTGAAACAATCCCATATTTCTTGCAATTTAGCACGTAGTTGTGGTAAAGTACGCTGAGGATTATTTCTTAGGTATTGTTTCATTTTGTGCCAAATTGTCTCTATTGCATTAAGATCCGGGCTGTTAGAGGGATGTGACAAAACGTTAATGTTATGTTCTCCCATCCATTTTTTGGTAGATTTAGCCGTATGGCATGAGGCTCCATCCTGTTGAAAAATTAAATCTCCGGATGGATATAACATTGCTGCACTTGGTGAAAGCGGATGTTCAAGGATATCTTGGTCTTGGTATTTGTCTGCGTTTACTATGCCTTGAATAAAGTGTAAAGTTCCCAACCGTTTGGACGACATACAACCCCATACAGTCCTTTTGAGGCAGTCCTTATAGAATGCTTCTGTTTTGTCCCGAATCACACGCTTTCGGTAATCTCCCACACAGACAACAAATTTGCTTTCGTCGCTTTAGATAACTTTGTCCCAGTCAAGTTTGGTCCACGAAAGCTTCGATTTGGCCCGAATATATCGCTTCCTTTTTGAGTTTTCGTCAACAATGGTTTTTCTTTAGCCTGTAAGTAAAAAATAGAAAACTCATTCCGCAAAGAAATACCTATCAAACGTACCTTGTAAAAACTAAGACCGCTCCTGTGGATATTTTTGCGACAGCATTCTCTGGAAACATTCATCCCAGTTTGTCTATACCACCATGCAGTTACTTCTCGTAGTGTATTTCTTCTTCCCGACTTACACATTCTAATTACATGCCTCACACTCCTTTGAGAAACAGCTGTTGGCCGGCCTGGCCTCAGCTTTTACCGCGAGCATCAATACTGGCAGTTTCACCAAATTATTTGATTACATTAAACATAGTAGTTTTTGCCATAGACAATTCACTAGAAATTTCAAGCATTGTTTTTTCTTTTTGTTATTGATTAATAATAATTTCTCACACTATTGTATCAGTAGGTTTTCCACGTACCATTATGGTAATTTACTCTTAATAAAACTGTCACTACCTACTTACTTTAAATATTAGTACTCAAATGACGCGTGACAATCTTTGTTGGCAACACATTTACTCGTATGTTTCATTTCAGAGCTTCTTTGCGTCTATAAAACTCACTAAATGTGAGACAAACAGAACATGTTCCAATATTTAGTTTAGTCAGCATTTTTCGATTTTCAAACAAGTAATTAAATAGTAATCAACATAAAATATATGAAATATATAATTAGGCAGTAAAAATAATTCCATCCATCATAAAAAATGTATATTTTATATTAACAACTAAAAATATTTAGAATAAAAGAATTTCGGTAAACTGAAATTTTATTCGCAAAGTAACTGCTTGTTCCAACATATAGTTGTTAGGGCTCGTACTATTGAGTCCTCCATTCTAAAAATCTAAATTTTCAGTAGGCAGTGTCTTGTCTTGTTGAACGACTTCCATGATGTGATGAAAAAACATGAGCGCGCCACGGTTATAAATAAAAGCATTGAAGATATCTTTCATCATAATCAATGTTGACTTACTCTGGTGCAGGTGTTGTCAATTCACTCATCAATAAGCTCCCTTTCGAATCACATCTACGAGGTTATTCGTTTTGCGGACCCGGCATCAAATTGAAACGGAGATTACAACGTAGAGAAACTGGCGTGAAACCTTTGGACGAAAGCTGCAGAGACCACGATATTGCATACTCTCAATCCGACTCCCTACAAGACCGTCATAAAGCAGATAAAGTGCTGGAAAATAAATCTTGGGAAGGAGTTAAATCTAAAGACGCTAAATATGGAAAACGGGCTGCAGCTTGGCTTGTTACTTCCACCATGAAAGCAAAACGTAAGCTTGGCATGGGCGTGCCCTTTCAACGTAACTTGCTTCAACAAATTGTTAAAAATTGAAAACAAAATCCTACCAATAATAAGAAATCTAGTGCTTCAGCTTTGCGAGCTGCTAAAATGGCATTAAGTGAAGCTGGATGGCGTGAGAAAATACGAATACCTAGAATAATTCCATTCGATGCAGAGGATTCCTACCCTTCATACCTATATTTGCTGCCCTTTCGGCTCTGGGTTCGTTGGCAGGTGGAGCGAGCGTCATCGCAAAAACCGTGATAGACGCAAAAAATGCCAACAAGAAACTCTAAGAAGATCAACGTAATAATAAATCCATGGAACATTTGGGTTCCGGTTTGTACCTACGAAAAAACCCTCGAGGATTTGGATTATTTCTGAAAAAACAACATCAACGCAAAGGACGAGGCCTATACCTGAAAAAACAAAAAAACTGCCAAACAGGCTGCCCCATAGAGCATTATACGATTGAAAAATCCAGAAGTGTGCTCGCTAACTGAAAATACCGCATTTTCGTGGAGTCTTCATGCGTGATACGTTGCCAACTTGTGGTCCTTGGCTGCGAGAATACGCTGTATTGAACTTGGATTCTCACTTGAATGCGGGCACTCATTGGGTAACTCACAATAGAAACGGCAATGATGCACAATATTTCGATAGTTTCGGCAATCTTAAAACTTCAATGAAATTGGCAAGATATTTTATTTTGGGAGAGGTGTAAGAATTATATATAATAATAGTCAATATTAAAATTACAATCAAAGTAACTGCGGACATCTCTGCATAAAGTTTCTACTTCATAATATACACCGCTGAAATGTATTAATTTTTGGTTGAAATACTTAAATAAAAATCTCTGCGAGATTTCACTGATACTCAACTGCGAGCTTTGTCAATCGAATATTTGATTGGGAACGTAGGACCTTGGAAGTTGCTGGATGTATGGCACAGATCACCAAAGGACTACAAAAATGGATTCGCTTTGTAGATTCGTCTACCATGTTTCTTTCATTATCAAAATGAGTGTGGACTGTCAACCGCATCACTAAAAGAAGCCGAGTATCATGGACCAGTTAGCGCGAAATTTGAATGTTATTATTGTAATAAAAAATGATTGTACATCCAAGTTGTTGTTAATTATTTAAGTTGGGTCGCTTCCGACATGTCTATGATATTGACGTTAACGAGTCGTTCTTCAACGGTTTCTATCGATTTTAATTCGCCAATTCAGTTGGATTCTGATTCAGAATACAATTTGGCTTTGCTCAGTTTCCATTCATACAACAGTATACTCAACATTGAAGAAGGTACGAAATTCTACTACCTTGAAAACGGCGACAAAACTAAACAGAGTATCGATATCTCTGCTGGCTCTTACGGAATTGGTGATATTGAGGCTTTGATCAGCAAACACATCACACCCAAAACGTACAAGGAAAACCCCGAGGAATTTTTCTAACTCAAACCGAATAATAATACGCTGAAAAGCGAAATATTCTGCCTTAAATACTCGATTGATTTTCGACCTGAAAATAGTTTGGCTCGCATTTCAGGGTTTTCGTTTACTCTTCTCAAACCCAACTTGCATTACGTATCAGATCTACCTGTAGATATCATTTAAGTACGCACCATACTCATAGATAGCAACATTACGTTTGGAGTATTCTACAATGACGCACCATCTCATACGATATACGAATTTGCTGTTGGTGATGATCTTGGTTACGCAATTGACGAATTGCCTAACCATCTTATTTATCTGCCCATTGTTCATAGAGACGAAATAAACAATGTTACGCTGCGAGTGCATGACCAGCATTCTCAACTAGTTGATTTTCGAAACGAAGAATTAATTGTTTGTTTGAAATTGAAGCGGAAGTATGGTGCTAACTATTAATAAGAATAACTCACCACCATACTCCTCCTCAGTCTTCACCATGACTTTCAACATGCGTCAACTACTGTCACCGGAGAAAAAACTGTTTTTGGAATCTCTCGGTTATCAGGTTGTCCAATCAAGTGTTCATTTTCCAAAAACCACACAAAGATGAATCCATACAAAAGGTGAAATGGCGGACATACTACCCATATGTCAAGTCCTTTCGCAACAATGATATCATTGAAATCAACGTCAATCAATCTGACGCTCACGATGCTTTGTACTATAGTTTTCAATTCATCAGTGGAAAAGTTGTGAAAACCAAAGGGGATGGTGCTAACTATTAATAAGAATAACTCACCACCATACTCCTCCTCAGTCTTCACCATGACTTTCAACATGCGTCAACTAATGTCACTGGAGAAAAAACTGTTTTTGGAATCTCTCGGTTATCAGGTTGTCCAATCAAGTGTTCATTTTCCGAAAACCACACAAAGATGAATCCATACAAAAGGTGAAATGGCGGACATACTACCCATATGTCAAGTCCTTTCGCAACAATGATGTCATTGAAATCAACGTCAATCAATCTGACGCTCACGATGCTTTGTACTATAGTTTTCAATTCATCAGTGGAAAAGTTGTGAAAACCAAAGGAGATGGTCGTGTAACATTTTTTGTAAACAATGCTTTCATGTTTCAATCTGCTAATTATGAACAAAGAGGTAAGGAATTGGAGACGGTTCGTGAAGTTGGATTTGTTAGTAGTGTCAGAGGCTTTTTCACCTACACCGACGAAGATATCAAACACTTGGCCAATTCAAGTTTGACTTTTCCCAACAACGCTGGGGTTATCAACACCACTGATTTATCATTCAACATGCTCATACCCATCAAACATTTTTTTGAATATTTTTAACGATCATCAATGTGTTTCCTATAGCAAACATACCATCCGATTAGTACGAGCTGTAGATGATAGCAACTGCTTCAAAATAGAGGATACCGCTGGATCGCAGGCCGGTACAACAACAGTTAAGTTGGAAATTACAAATATTGACCTCAAATTGCAACTCTTGAAGGCCATACAAGCTGATATTCCTATTCTCATGCCGTTCAGAAAATGGGAACTCCATATGTTGCCTGCTCTCACACAAGGCGCAAAAAATGAATTATGCCGTCAAGACTTCATAATTTCTCGAAAGTTCTCGCTATATGATTGTAAGTTTCCAAAAAGAACGTGATCGATTGTTTCATAAGGGACGAGAGCATCATAAGTTCCACTGTTGATGTGAAACTCGAAATCAAGGCATCTGAAGGATTTTCCCAAAATACTGGAGCCTATTGCATCATTGTGCACGACACTGATATTGAATACCTCCCACTCAGCGGAATCATCAACAAATTGAACTGAACATAATATGCTTTTTACTTCAGTATCAACTACAGAGTCAACATGAGAATAGCTGTTGCAGATATTCAAGGCTTCACCATCGAGCAACAATTTCATCCGAAGGAGATTGCCATTAGGATTGGAATTCAATGTAGTAATTTTTTGCTGCTGCCAAACATGCCTTCCTCGTTGAGTAAAGAGGATCGATGTACCGCTTGTTACTTGGAGCGAAACGTTCATGGATTGAGGTATTCCTCTGGCTTCGTGGAATATCATCAATTAGATGTCATCCTCAGTAAACATCTACATGATGTTGATATCATTTATGTGCTAGGACTTCAAAAACGAGACTTTCTAATTGAAAAATTCCAACAATTGGACATAAATACACATATCGTGAAATTGGAGGATTATGATTATACGTCATGGATGGTTCCCACATTTAGCAATATCGAAGGCATCTCACTTTGTATACATCACATTCGCAACCAGACCAACTTCAGTTGTAGCCTCCGAAACGAAGATTTTCTATACGAATGGCTTTGTGATGTTACCAAAATAAACTGTATAATAAATTTTTCTATTTATAATGTTTTTTCATCTAACGAAAACGAAAACGAAATCGCAAAACGGTGTGCTTTTTTGAAAACGCAGCGTTTTGTAAAAACGAAATGGTGCAGTTTTTTTTGAAAATGTATCGTTTTGAAAAAACAAAACGGTGCGGTTTTTTGAAAAGGCAGCATTTTCAAAAAACAAAACGGTGCGCTTTTTTGAAATCGCAACGTTTTGAAAAAACGAAACGGTGCATTTTTTTGAAAACGCAGCGTTTTGAAGAACGAAACGGTGCAGTTTTTTTTGAAAACGCATCGTTTTGAATGTCTGATGTAATTTCTTCTCTCTGTATAGGCAAGTAGTTGTTTCGAAAAATATTCACCCCATACCCTGAATAATGTATTTTTTTCTTTGACCCCCATATTTTTTTCTTTGACCCCCATATTTTTTTCTTTGACCCCCATATTTTTTTCTTTGACCCCCATATTTTTTCCTCTTAAATGATATGTTCGTATACCAGGTATACTAAATTTGACAAGCAGTCGCCATGTTTCTTTTACCTTAAATAATATGTAAGACGTCCTATATATATTTTTGCTGAATACTTTGCTATCCTATTTTCCACATGACATTTGACACACACGCAGCAGTCACGTTTTTTCCCATAAAAAATATGTTTTGAGACACCCTGTTGACTTTCTCTCAATTATCACACCCTGTATACCTCATGATTTTTGCCAAGCAGTTGTTATGTTTTTTCTCTTAAATGGCGTATTTGGAACACCCTGTATACTTTCCTCATTGAAATCGCACCTACAAACGTTACACCCTCATCATCATTATTATTATCAGACTTTGAAACTCTGAATATTCCATCTACAATCATTATTCTTTTTATATTATATTCGAGCGCTTGAAACCGGCTTGCGGTAAATTATAGATAGATAGACTTCGCTGACCGGTGACATTGAGCACTTCCGCTCCAGACCCCCTGTAGTTGATCTACTAATTGTTATATAAATATAATATATTATATATGAAGGCTCTTTGGAAAATTTATTTAATGACAATGACATCTTATATCTATATGTGAAAAAGTGGATTCAGGATTTATAAAAGTTTTGCCAATATCTCTCCCTTTTAATAAAACTGTATTCTTTTAAAATCCCAGGCAGTCTACGCACTCTCATGGACCGCCTATAAAGTAGCTGAGTTTCGACTGGCTGATTACTTGTTTCCTGTTCTCGTGGTTGCTGTTCTCTTGGTTGATTATCTGGTTCATCTGATGGACCTCTTTGTTCTTCAAGCTGAACAGGTCCCTCTAATATCTCGAAAAAAATTCATTCGACGAAGTATCCACTGAAGAGTTTGATAAATCATTCTAAGTTTCACCAATAACATGCTCGTTACTGCATTCCTTGTGGAAACCAAAAGTTGCTAATTTCATGGAAGGTGATTATTATGCGATCTTATTAGTTTACCTCATCTATCTGTTTCTAGAAAGACATTATACAATACATCGCCTATTTTCTCTATAATTTCACCAGAAAACCATTGGTATGTGCTGTTCCTGTAAACTTTGATGTAAATCAAATCTTTAGCTGATTTTTTTCTGAATTCTATACCATGCTTTTGATTGAAGTAAAGATTTTGTTTCTTCCTTGTGCCAGTTTCACATATTTCTTGCTTGTAAACGGGCGGTTTGATCAGGTCTACAGTGGTGCGAATTGGGTGTCCTAGTAAAAGCTCAGCTGGTGATTTATCATTTGGTGCACTCCTTTTTTGGGTGGAACGATACGTTGACAGGAATAGTGTTGTGCTATATCGTCCCACTGAATTTTCTTAATTCCCATTTTGAAGGTATCTACAAATTACTCTACTTGTCCATTAGACATGGGATGATAAGGAGCTCTTCGTAAATGCTGAATTCCATTCAAATGGCAAAATTCATGAAATTGTTCTGAAGTTAATTGGGTTCTATTGTCCGATTCCAAGAATTCTGGGATTCCAAAACAGAGCATTGATTGTGTTTCGAGAAGTTCATGAATTCATTCGTAAAATTTCAGGCCATTTCGAAGATGCGTCAATAATGATAAAGAATACATTACCATTTACTAGACCTGCGAAATGCAGTCTCTGCCATGGATTTTCAGGTATCGACCATGAGGACAAAGGTAATTTGATTGGGGATTTTGCAGTAAGTGAGCAACTCCTACATTTTCTGACGTAGTAAACGAAACGTCTAGCTATAGATTTCATCCTTTCCATTTACTGATGACCTATATGGAGTTATTTGGGTACTTTTCCATGAAAATATTATGGTATTATAACTCTTTCCATAAACATCAAACAGTCTGGCATAAGAGGGTTTTAGGTTTTTGGAAACATTGCTTGAGTTTGCTGGCCAACCAATATTATTGAATAGAATCACTTCCTCTAGATTTGCATCTTTTCTTGTTTCTTCTCGGATAATTTTTTTATATGTAACGGGAATTGAAAATTAGTACAATGTTATCTAATTGTATGAAAGCGATGACAAAGTCTTTGTCAGGTTAGTCTTGTGAATTTATGAGTCCACATAAAACGTCTGCACTGAAAAATATTTAGTAGTTTATTAACTATCTATGAACAACATTTCCTACCTACTTCACATGTCTGAAATTGATACTTCTCCACAGGCCTTCTTCTTATAGTCCTACTTCCCCGACCACTATTATTATTATCGGATTCCTTCTGTTCCTGTACTGCTCAGTGACACCACCCATCTCAAGACACTGTACGAGTCATTTGGACAAGGCCCCCTTGACTGAGTACTTTCTCACTGGCCAACTTCTACTGTCAGTCATCCATTCACCGAAAGTCGAAGCCAACCAGTCATTTAACGAGTGACTCCACGAAGCCCTACTCTCAGTGGTCCTGGCCTAGCACCTGCACAATACCAACGAGGACTACACCAGATAAACCTTACATTTACTATATTTTCATTAATTTCGGATTCTGGATATTGCACCTTACCGCTCTGCACCTAGTTGCATTCACTGATAGATAAACTTTTCATGAGCATTTAGAATGGTATAAGTAGATTGATCTGAAACAAAAGATAATACCTGTATAAAGGTACGAGATTTGTAGTGCATATCATATTTAGTGTGAAATACTTACTTTATTTGCATGCTTGCTATGTAGCCTTTCAGCATACGTATGATGGAGGGTATTATACGTCAGTAACCGTATATTGCTGACTTTGTTCTATAAATGTATTCATTCATTTTAGCATTTAAATGCATGCATAGTGCTCTCGTTGTCATATCTACCGTATTTACCAAATATTCGAGGTTAAGAAGTTATTAGTAAACTTTTTCATTTCTATTTCCCACTTGTCAGTCAGTCGTTAATAAACATTACGTAATACTCAGTACATCCACCGTTATCATACCCACCCCATCTCCACTTGAGTTTTGGGATCGGTAACATAAATATCAACGTTAGTTAGTGACGACGTTGGCTTATTTCCATTTCTAGGAAATTTGTGATCATCGTTGAGCCTAACAAGACTTTCTCGTTTGGCTTCTGATGTGGTTGGTTTGCGTGGATTTGCAATGGTTTGTGGCAGAAGTCGCCCTCGGTTATGCCATAGTGTGTGGACATTTCTAACTTCATGGTACGGCGCAGTCTGGGATGGCTTCAGATAGCTTACATTGGGACGGCTTCAGGTGCGTGCTCACATGGGGGATCGACTTGGTTTGGGTGCTCTGGTGGGTGTGTTGCTGTTGTGATAAGTTCCGCTCCGACGGATGGATAGGTATATAGAAATGAAAAAGATCAGTGTTAGTTACTCCTCTTATAACTATGCTTAACATAGATCTAGATTATTTTTCTTTATTTTTACGTAAATAATAATTTTATGTAATTTTGAAATGAATATTTGTTAAAAATTTAACTTTGACTGTGAATTGTGGTTCACCTCATTTTGTACTTGTACAAGAAACAATGTCAACTTTCGTTTGACTATAGTGGTGCGGTTATATATTGTTGTTGTCGTAGAGGATTGAGATTTCAAGTTGATCGACAGTCTGTCTTTTTCGCAGTGTAGATTCTATGGCGGTTGTAGTTCTGCTTTAATGAGATAATTTTCGTTTACATAGAATGTCGTTTCAATATCTTCTTGAAGGTCCAGAGGTCTGTTAATCTCCAGGGTGAATGTTTTTTGCCCCATGGGTAAAAACAGTAGTCCTCTGCCACCCCGAGTTTAAGAAAAAATCCTCACTTTGTTGTACGTTATTTTCTGGTAATATATTCATCAGGAGGGCTATATCGTCAGGTGTTTCATATGTTTCCTGTTTTTTTATTTCTTTGATGAGTTTCTCGTTCGCCTAGATGAGATAAAACAACCTGTTCTTTAATTTTATTTTTCCATTTTGGATTCCAAGTGCGTAAGTTTCCAAAAATATAATAAATAATTTTTTTTGTGATATCCCAGTCCAAACCATCCAAACCGAATCCAATTCGTGGGATTGCTATTTTCTCGATTCCGTTTTTCGTGATGTAATCTCTCAGCTCTTACAGTGATGAAAATGAATCACGGTACGTTGGCTTTCCATCTGACGTTTCTTTGGTGACCAAATAAAACAATACTCTATTATCCTGTTCTAGTATTGCTAAGCTGCCTTTTTTCTTATTTTGGGCTTTCAGATTCTCGGTATTTTGAAATTTTGTGTTGAATTCTTCAGCTATTCCTTTATCCATTAATGAATCTTCTGCTACGCAATGTGCTAAAGATTAATCTCAGTGACAATCGAATAAGTTTTTTGTTTTCTCTATTATTAATGCTTTCGTGATTCGGTTTTATAAATTAATTTGGGCTTCTAAGAACTACTCATGATAAATGTACGTTGATGCTTGATCTATGTGTAATTGTTTGACAGCTGTTGCATTTCTGGCATTAACATTTCCTTTCGGTTTTTGTGTGCTCCTACTTTGTTTTGGATTTTGTTGAATCCTGCTAAATTCCCTCCGAGTGCCCTTGATATAATAATTTATAAATCTTATGAGAATTGTAAAAAAATCGTTTTCTTTATTCAGGATTACCCCTCGAATATTGTACGTTGATCTATGCGTATGATCGTTTGATAGCTGTTGCACTTCTGGCATTAACCCTTTATAGGGCAGAAGAGTGGCGTTTGAAATATCATAATGAAATTTTGTATGGAGTTCACAAACGAGTCAAGACCAATAATAGTAAATTATTTTTTTTTCAAACATTGATCCAAACTCAAAATTTGCAGTGGAACATTATTATACCAAAGTATTGTAGTATAACTGCACTAACTAATTTTCCTAATTTATTTAGAACACTATTTACAACGATTATTCACTAAAACATTTACTATTTCAATTTATTTTTACTGTGGCTATCTATCAGCGAACTCTGGAACTGTAACTAATTCTCTATTCTGCCTGTCCCGCTTATATACTCCCAAGCAGTTTCCATTCACGGCTCTCGAATATTCAGGAGTATAGAACATTTCATCTAGATGGCTCTTCGAATAGTATCGAACAATCGATTTATTCTAGCTTGTTCTCGGCGATCCGTACGACAGCAGATATGCAGTTGTAGTTGAACGAGGGTGCATAATTAATTAGATCAGGGCCGGTCTCTGGGCCGGTCTCGAAATCGTTACATTGCCCCCTTCTTAAAGACGTTTCGCCCCGAAGCGTCATTCTTGGAGTGTGAAGATATCTGCAAGATTCTCCATATCTGCACCTGGACGTTCGATGGAAGTAGCACTCCACAGTCTTCAATTTGGGTCGAGGAAGATGGTTGGAGCACACCAGAATGTTGATGCTGCTGGATCTGAATATTGTCTCCAACATGCTTCTTATAACTCTCCAGTCCAGCCGATCAAGCCCACAGGCCAATTTTGGGATTGCCAGGTCTACAATATTCTGGTCCAGCATCGTGTCTCTCAATCTCGTAAGGCTCTTCCAAACATCTTCATAAGACGGCTTATCACGAAAACGCTTCTTGGTAACCAGATAGTATATGTTTCTCTGGCCTTTCATCAGCTGTAACACCCCTCCAACTTCCGGGTTCTGTTCTCTCAGTTCCTGGATTCGACCGAACTTCTTGGAGAAAACTACTGCAATGCCTCTGGACATTTGGAGATCTTCTGCCACACAGTGAGCTAACGCGTAATTGGCAGGCACCTTGAAAAGATCTCGTGACTCCTCTCGGGTTACCCCATATTGAACTTTCTGTCCGTTCGAGTACAGGGACATGAACCTCTGAAACGTCATTTCGTCCTCCGGTGATCTGACGGTGCGGACTTGATCGTGGTTTCCGGCGTAAGGGGACAACCTATTGAAGTGGATTACCCTAGGTTTTTCTCGTGGTGGCTTATATATGCGGTAGACGAGGTCGTTTATCCTTTTCATGATCTTATATGGACCTTTCCACGAGTTCCGAAGTTTCGGTGATAGTCCACGGCGACGTTTAGGGTTATATAGCCAGACAAGGTCACCTGTCTGATATCCACCAGCATCCGCCTTGATGTCGTAGGTCTCCTTCATTCTGTCGCTGGCACTCTGGATGTTCAAACGGACCCGTTCATGGATGTCGTCCATTCTCTGTCGCAGTTTGCTGACGTAGTCATCTCCCGCAGTGTCTTGTCCTGGTGGCGTCCCAAACTTCAAGTCACATGGAAGTCGCAGCTCTCGGCCCATTATAACACTAGCAGGGGTTTGGCTGGTTGACTCATGAACTGCGGAACGATACGCCATCAGGAAAAGATGGAGGTACTGGTCCCAATCCTTCCGGTGGTCAGAGACTACCTTGGACAGGTGGCGGTTTATCGTCTTATTCATCCGCTTCACCATTCCATCGGACTGCGGATGTAGAGCTGTGGTCCTCGTTTTCCAGATGTTCAGCATCTGACACATCTCCTGGTACAGGTTTGACTCGAAATTCCTGCCTTGATCCGAATGCAGTTCTAACGGGACACCGAATCGACAAATCCACTCCTTCACCAAGACGTCGGCAACGGTGATGGCTTCTTGGTTGGGCAGGGCATAGGCTTCGGTCCACTTGCTGAAGTAATCCATCGCCACAAGGATGTACTTGTTCCCGTGTTCAGATTGTGGGAACGGGCCAGCGATGTCAATGGCGATCCTTTCGAATGGGCTGCCCACATTGTACTGGCGCATCGGGGCCTTAGGTCTTGTTCGAGGCCCATTACTGGCAGCGCATATAGCACATTTTCTGCACCAGTCCTTGACGTCAGCTTGACAATTGGCCCAGGAGAACCGTTTCCTAACTTTCTGGAGGATCTTCGTCACTCCCAGATGTCCTCCGGTGACTCCATCATGGATTTCTCGGAGCACTTCCTGTCTTCTGCTCCTGGGAACTACTACCTGACGTCTTTCTTCCCCGCCATCCTCCGACTCCAACACACGCTTCAAGACTCCATTGTCTGAGGTGAAAGAGTTCCATTGTGTGCCACTTGAACCTCGGGATTCTTAAACTGTAGGAGCCATTTGAGAGCTGCATGGTCAGTTCTCAGTAGGAATCTTCGTCCATACACGTACTTGTAGAAGTGCTCAACTCCCTTGACAACAGCCAATAGTTCCCGCCTGGTGACACAGTAATTCCGCTCCGGTTTACTGAGGGTCTTGCTGAAGTAACCGATGTCCGTGTCCAAAATGAATTTCCCGTCTGGAAGAGGGTAGCTCAGGATTGGTGCGTTGATCAAAGCTCCTTTCAACTTCCTGAATGAATCTTGGCATTCATCCGACCACTGGAACTTTGTTTGTCCTTCCGTGAGCCTGGTCAGTGGTTTTGCGATGTTAGCAAATCCCAGCACGTATCGGCGATAGTAAGTGCACAAGCCAAGAAAACTTCGAAGCTGGTGAATGTCTTTCGGAACGGGCCATTCCTTAACAGCTTTCTTCTGCTCATCTACTGCCACTCCTTTCCCAGAGACAACGTGGCCGAGATAACGTACTTCTTTTTGAAACAGATGACATTTCTTGGGGCTCAGTTTCAGTCCGGATTTTCTCAGTCGCTGAAATACCTCTTCCAAGTATTTTACATGGTCCTCGAATGATCTGCCAACCACAATAATGTAGTCGAGATACACCAGACACGTCTTCCATGATAGTCCTTTCAAAACCGTCTCCATCAATATTTCGAACGTGGCTGGAGCATTGCAGAGGCCGAATGGCATAACTGTAAACTGCCATAATCCGGAGCCGATGGTAAAAGCTGTCTTTTCTCGATCTTCCTGGGTCAGTTCCACCTGCCAGTATCCGCTCTTCAAATCTAAGGTCGAGAAAATCGTAGATCCAGCCAGCGTGTCTAGCGTGTCGTCTATCCTTGGGAGAGGGTAGCTGTCCTTTTTTGTCACGTTGTTTAGTTGATGGTAGTCTACGCAAAACCGTGTTGATCCATCTTTCTTCTTCACCAACACGACTGGAGAGGACCAGGGACTGTCGGATGGCTCGATGACTCCGTCTTTCCCCATGTCGCAGACTATTTTGTCAGCCTCCTCCTTTTTGGCGAGAGGAAGTCTTCTGGCTAATTGCCTGATTGGTCGGGCATTTCCAGTATCTATCTTGTGCTGAACCACCTTTGTTCTACCGCCTCTGCCTACTCCGGTATCGAAGATGTCCTGATACTTCCTGACTAGTTCTCTCAGTTTAGGCTTCTGAGCTGGCCCCATGTCCTTGGACGAGATAGCAACCAACTTCTCCAATTCTGCTGGCACGTTACTGGCTTGGCTAACAGTGCCACGTACACTCCTGATTACAGAGGAAATTGACGAGCAGTGCCCCAAAATCGTTCCCTTCTTCAAGGTCACCGGGTAATAATTGACATTCATTACCCTTACTGGCACAAATTTATCAGCACGCAACAAGGTTTTTCCTAGTGCAATTCCTCGTCCAATTTTCTCATCATGTAGCTTGGGCTCAAACATCACCACGTTTCCACTGCTCGCACCTCCATCCAGGCGAGCCTCCAAAATGCTTTCAGCCCTCTCCGGTACGCTTACGTCTTCAGCCAGCAGAACTCGAACCATTTCTTCATTTCTCCCATGAAGTACCAGCTCTTCTCCGTTCACACGAAGGACGCCGTCTTTAAAATTCAGCTCGAATCCTCTAGAATTCATGATGTCCATTCCAATTATTACCTCGTCCTCGATATCCGCTACTAGAGCCCGGTGTTTCACTGTAGTGCTGCCAAAAGTCAGTTCAATTGGAAGTTCACCATACACAGTTGCCGGCTCTCCTGTTGCTGTGCGTAGCTTCCAATTCGACGATTCAATTCTTGCCGGTGTTTTGGCAAAAGTTGGTCCAAGGATTGTCCTAGTCGCACCCGTATCAAGGAGCATGGTGCGAGGCTCGTTGTTAATGAGACCGTCTACAAAGACACCTTTGTCTTGTCTTTGAAGTACAGCGACATATGCATTGTTAACTGGGGCTTGTTGGATACGGGCTGACGATTGCTCCTTCTTGACCTTCATCGTTGATGTCGATTTTTCAATGTTGGACATTTGCTACGCACGTGCCCAAGTTCTCTACAATTTCGACATCGTATCAGTCTTCTCTCAGGCACAACTTCCTTCAGCAATTTTCGCATCACAGCTTCGATATTAGCGGGCTCCTGTGGCTGTGGATCTTCCTCAATCATCCGTACTCTACTCTGGCTTTTGCAGGATTGTTTTGCTGCTTCGAATTCCAGAGCGCGTGCCAATGCATCCACAAGATGTGCGGGGCGAGCTAGTGTTAGGGCTTGCCGGGTTTCCTGGTTACGAAGTCCATCCAAAAATGCTTGGACCGCTAGTCGCTCCATTACATTTTCCGGTGTAGCTGGGTACGCAAGACGAACCAAGCGTGCAATATCTGCTTCAAATTCTTGCAACGACTCGCTTGATTTCTGGCATCGGTTTTTCAGCTGTTCATAGTCTTCCTGTTGTTGGGCGGTGAGCGTTTGTAAAATATTTGTTGCTTCGCCACGCAATGCCAGTGTTAGTGCTTAAGCTTCTTCCCCAGCATTCCATCCATTTGCTTTGGCAGCAGCTTCGAATTGTCGGTGGTAGTTTGACCATGGAGTATTTCCGTCGAACTGAGGCGGTTTCAATGAGAGCTTTCCTCGTTCCGAACTGACCTTGAAATCTTTGATGTCTTTTTGAACTTCCTCCAAATTAGTATTCAGATCTGGCATTGAATTTCTGTTGGAAATTTCTGGAATGTGCACAGAATCCATTCGCTTTTCTAGCTCACTAAATTTTTCCTTTATCTCATCGTCGAGCGTTTCCTTAATTTTTTTCATTTCTTCTTTCATTTCATCTTTGATTTTCTCCATCTCTGTTTCAACAGTTCCCATTCTTTCTTCCAACCGATTCGCCACACTGCAAACTTCTTCTTTCAAACTTCTCGAATTTTCTAGAAGCTCTTCTCTCAAATTCTCCGAGCTTTCTAGAAGCTTCACTTCTGAATTTTTCGAATTTTCGTGTAGCTTTTCTTCCAGGCTCTTCACATTTTCTTGAAGTTCCTCTTTTAGACAATTCGAATTTTCTAGAAGTTCTTCTTTCAGGCTGACCGAGTTTTCTAGAAGCTTTTCCTCCAGACTCTTTGAATTTTGTAGAAATTTATCTTCAAGACTCACCGAATTTTGTTGAAGTTCTTTCAGACTTACGGAATTTTGTTGAAGTTCCTCCTTCAAACTATTCGAATTTTCGAGAAATTTATCTTCCAAGGATTTCGTGGTCTCGTCGAGTTTATTCATTATGGAACTCAAATTAATTCCAGAAACTTCGAATAAGAACGTTTCGGGGTCTTCTCCTTCTTCAATCAGTCCATCTGCAAGTCTTTTCTGGAGTACGGCCTTCTTTCCAGTTGTTTCTAACTCACGCTCCTCTAACTCTTGCTTTAATTCACTAACTTTAAGGTCAACTAGGTGAACTCTTCTCGGAAACATTTTGTCTCTTATTGTCTTTGCCGAAATATCAGTCTATTATTTATTTCACACAAAAAGTTTTCAGTTTATTGTCCCGCGACGCGCAAAACTTTGCACTCAAATGTTCAACGGGTCCACTAACTGTCTATCAGTTTTTCAACGCGACGAACACTTTAACACTTATTTATTTTAAACATCCCACTTCTGACACCAAATGTAGTATAACTGCACTAACTAATTTTCCTAATTTATTTAGAACACTATTTACAACGATTATTCAGTAAAACATTTACTATTTCAATTAATTTTTACTGTGGCTATCTATCAGCGAACTCTGGAACTGTAACTAACTCTCTATTCTGCCTGTCCCGCTTATATACTCCCAAGCAGTTTCCATTCACGGCTCTCGAATATTCAGGAGTATAGAACATTTCATCTAGATGGCTCTTCGAATAGTATCGAACAATCGATTTATTCCAGCTTGTTCTCGGCGATCCGTACGACAGCAGATATGCAGTTGTAGTTGAACGAGGGTGCATAATTAATTAGATCAGGGCCGGTCTTATTTCTCAAGTTCACCGGGATAATAATGTCCCATCACTTTGAAACAAAATCAACTGAGCCATTTCAACTTCAACTTACATAGACAGAAAATATATTTCAAAAACAAAAATGAACTCTGCATTCCATATGAGATAGGTAGATCAACATAATTTTCTACAACTCAAAATAAAATTATTTTCCTTCCCAAATTTTTTCTGGTTATTTGTTGTGGAACTTTGCGAAACAGTCTTTGCACAGCGCCACGTTGAATTTTTGGCATAGAAGATCACTCTTCTTTTCCTTAGCTTTTGTGCTACGATATGCACATCTTCTCCTTTTTTCAGTTTTTTTTGGTATATGTATTCCTACTTCGTAAAGTCTCACCGTATTCTCAACTTAGGTTACTTCCTTAAGGTTATAATTCTTTCTAGCACAAACTTTGTGAGGGAAATACCCAGTTCTATTTTTTGAACAAAAAGCGCCTATGAACTCATTTACCAAATTCGACCGAAACGTTAGGTGACTTACTGGTTTCAGATGCTTTGATTTCATTGTCTCTCTATACAGTATAAAGCTATTTATGATAGAGGAATCTAAAAAGTAATAAAACATTTTTAGCCACCATCTTCTTGATTTTTGGGCCACGTTATCAGCTGCGTGTAATTGATCCATACGGTCAACACCGCCCATATAAACATTTTAATCCGCGATAGATTTAGGGCATGTTACTTCAGTTTTTTTGTTCCAGTTTTAGATGTTCTTTTGACCTTTGCAGTGTCAGCGGAATTGTGCATCGTACTGGCGGCGCATACAGGTTACTTACCACGATCTTTCCACTGTGAAACACTGAAATCTCCTGCATGAACTGAACTGAATTCTCCTGCATTCAACTTCGCATTTATCATGGCATTGGGAAAGAATTTTATGTTTTGTCTAACCACACCCAAACAATTTTTTCAGTAGCAATTGTTTCAGAAAAAGTATTGACGTGAAAAAACTATCAAAAAAAAGAAAAAAAAAAAAAACTTCCAGAGTTCTGCTGAGTTTGTTGACAACATACTCGCCCAGAGTCAAATCTGCAGGTCGCCGTTCATCCTTTCCGGTATAAACATCGAATCCCATAATATAGCCAGTCACGGCACAGCACTTTACCCATATCTTAAATCCTCGTTTGATCGGTTTCAGAGGTTATATACTATTTCATTGACGAGCATCCTTTGAAAGCGACCATGCTTTCATCTTTTGACATATACCGAGAGGGAGAAAAATATTTCGGAAATTCTTTAGACAGTATGTCCAAAAGTGTACGCACTTTATACAGTTTATCGTAGTTCGGATCACAACGTTCAGGCATTTTTGAATTATCTGATAAATGTTGTAGTCGTTATATTATCAGAAATCTCTTTAGTGACATCACACGTGCGATTCTTTCGCAATGGAAGTTTTAATCCGTAGACCAGTACAGTCGAATACTAGGGAGACTATGGAATCCCATATATATCAGTGTACCCAAAAAGTCCTTCAATTCAGGAAGTTCCGATGAAAAATTCTGTTGTTGTTTGTGCAGCGTAGATTTCAGTTTGTTCTAGGAGGTGTCCCATAAGCATGTTAGAGAAAAACAGAAAAAAGTAGTGTCCGATTATTGGCGCACCTTGGTCTGTTATCTGCTGTTCGTGTTTCTGGAAAATTTCTCTTCCATAATCCTGCTGTCTTTGTGATGTTCCAAGTCTTCGTTGGATGTTGAAAAATAGAGGCTGTTGTCTAAGTTGCTGTTTGTGGTATTGCTGAAGAAACTGCGGCGGTGTATTCCTTTCGTATCTATAACTGTTTCTTGCGTACTGTGGTCTGAAGGGCCTAGTGTAATTTGTCTAGTTATTTACGTTATATTCTCGGGAATTGTCAGGGTATCGAAGGTTCCTGTCGGGTGTGCTACCCGTTACTGGGGCTCTGGGTGTGGCTGTTTGATCCGTAGATGTTCTTTTTTGGTGCTCTATCTACTGTGACAGCAAGCTTCTTCAGTTCTTCAAATGAAGAGGATGGTTTATTCGGGTTATTATTAAGCCAGTAATAACTGTAATAAGAGTCTTCTGAGGGTCATTTTTCGAAAAAATTTCTGAAGTTTTCAATATTCAGAAAAGAGTCATAGTCATAAATAAATGTTTTTTTGGTGACAAGTTTTTTAAAATTATCAAAATTGACAGTAATATAATAATTGAAAATTATTGAAATTATTATAATGTGGTAATACATAAACAATTATATAATTATTAGTATTGCAAAGTTTACTTTGTTTGCGTCGTTCTTTTTATATAAACGGTACCACAAATTTGCAGCCCCGTCCAAAAATGTTCCCGAGTACACTGAGGAAAATTCTGCTATTAAAGTTTTTGCTGGGATATTTCTTGCTACTGTATTACGAAATACTATTACTATAACAAATTATAGAATAGAAGTGGCACATTCAAATTCTATGGCAGCAAAATCGATTTTGCTGAAGGTGGTTTTTCTGCCACAGGTAGGTATAATGCTGTCGCTATAAGGCTGTCAGTCTAGGACAGTAAGTTTTATAAATCAGAAAATCATAATTCCACTGGTGAATAATCACTAATGAATAATTACATGTATATGAACGTAAGGTTTCCGTTTACGATAAGTGGATCATCGCATAGAATTTCTTCCACTTACAGTAATAAAGTTGTCAACCTGCCACAAAAATATTACTCGAAGAACCTACTGACGATTACTTTGTTCTATGCTGTGGTTATTCGATGTTTTGCTGAAATTCTGACGGAAATTACCCCCTCCACGCCACGAACGCAACGAACATTTGAAGGTTGTTAGGTTTAGAAATGAGAAACCGAAAAACTGTTGTTTTACCGGCTGTTCTAGTCTAGCCATAGTGCCGAATAGTGCTCCTTGCACAAACAAGCAACATAGGAATTATGTGATAATAGTTGAAGTAAATGAATATAATCAAATGCGGAATATGAATGCATGTAGTACGAGCTTCTGCTGAAATTTATTCACCTGACCCATTGTCTTAGAATACATGTTACATTTCGGAACTTCTTTCTTGTTTGACACTGTTAGAACACATTCCGACAAACTTTTTGCAATAATTTTTGAAAACTATACAGTTACAGAAATAGATATATGTATTACCATGGCATACCTACAACAAATGAATAATGCCCTATTGGTAATTGCACACAGCAGCGGTAGCAAAGTCAGATTCCTACAACTACAGCAATACCTTTTAGTCATAAGTAGGTGCACTCGCTGGCGGTAGCAAAGTTTACCAGCTACTACAAAAACATTGTCTACTAGCCATAGGTAAATGCACTCTATAGCGGTAGCAAAGTTCGAGAAACTGTTATTCGACAATTTTTATCTGTCCTTAGTGAGTTAAAATCAGCAAAGTCGACTTTATAACCACAGGTGATAGCTCGCTTGTCCCCTATGGTATTAGAGTTCCTTGCTAGGGTTATTGGATTTCTAGCTACGGTTAATAAAAAAATTCTTCAGTGTACGATATATTTCAGGGCGTCGTCCCAAGCGTTAGCGATGCCAACTCTATGGTAGGTCTTGATGAAATTGCATGCACTGCACTTACATTTTAGATTTCAGGACTGATGAATGGTGGTATAGCTGGGTTTTTTTCTGCTGCTCTTGCATCACTTATTGACACATTCGACATTGTTAACAAGGTTAAGATCGGCTCTTGTTGATTTTCCTGATCGCTGTTATTCTCTCCGTTGGGTTTGTAACTTTTCTGCGTGTTGTGAGTTTCTTCTGAGCTGGTAGCGGAAAAAATGCCTATGCTGCGGAAACTCGGCTTGAATTATGCTATGCTCCCTTCGACTAATTTCTTCTTTTCTTCTGATACTTCGCTCTTCTTTAGCATTGATAATGAAATCAAATTTTTTTCACTTCTCAGTTGGCGTTCATCTTCTGCATTGTTCTTCTCGCTCATGCCGCAATGTTATTTGATATGTTAATAATTATGTCATTAAAATTTTACGGAGTACGCAATACTCAATAATAGCATGTACGTCAATAATCAAAATATGTATATCAAAAATGGTAGGGTGGAGGGTAAATAGTAAGTGCAATATATAACAAATAAAAATTATGCCGGCTGCTTACTTGTCCTTTCCTGAAAAAGGTGATATGTGGTTAAAAAACGAAATAATCCGATTGAAAAAGAATTGGAATTATGCCAGCAATTAATCTGGTAGGCCTCCCCTGGAACATTCTAATATTCATATCACCGATATCTAACTAGTATGCTCAGACCGAAAATAAGTTAATTTTTCAAATGTTCATGGGATTAACAGTAAAATATACTAGCTATGAATTTGAAATTGTGTTAATCTCTTTTTCCCATCCAACGGTCGACGTCAAGTTCGCCCAAATATGAGTTTTCGTGCTTTTGCACTAAATTACCGCATTCAGGTATAAATATGTTTCTTATTGCATTATCTTGAAATTTCCACGGAGTAAACAAACGAAAACCTTGTGTCCTACTAACCTACTTCAACTATGATGACTGGGGTATAGTACAGAGTCATCAAATTCCTTGCGTCGCTGTCGGAAAACGGCCGCTTCGGTCGATCACCTTTGGTGAATCCGTGTCGTCTATTATTCTCGAATGATTTTATTCAACCCGATTCAAAAAAAATATAGATGAATACCTCAAATATTACTATTTATTACTTGAGGTGAAATTTTCAAACGTGAGAAATATCACATTTTCGGATGTACACCTGTTTGGAAAAGTCTGGAATTATTCCAGATAATTTCAAATTATGCCTATAAACTAGATAACTCTCTGTGTTCTCCAAACGGAAAAGAGCGAGGCGCCTCCACCACATATGTCACACCCTGTGAGTTTGATCGGCTTACTTGGGGAGCGTAGTCAGGGTGACACTGGTAAAAACACTCTCTTCGCTAATCAAAAGGCAGCCTCAAGGGCTCGATCTCATACAGGGACTAAACTGCACGAAATGCTCTGGGGAGCCAAAGAGTAACGACACGTGGATTGGATCACAAGATTAACAAACTTTATTTTTATCATTCAAAAGTGTACCTATGTTAATAACAGTTGATGACATAGAACCGCTGGACCTATCTCTCTGCACTCCACACTCCTCCTCTTGTCTGGTCCTTATCTTTCAGACCACCCTTACTCTCGCGAGACTCAACCGATAATAATTCTTTACTTTCCCTAAACCACCTTTCGGTGTCTTCTTGTTGACCTTTGTCTTCTTCGTGAAAGTAGTCCGAAGTTAATGAACTCGTTGATTGACGAAAAATATACTGTTTATAATTTGGAAGACATAACGCAATATTGCTGATACTGAGATTTATAACTGAAAGGTTACTGAAAGAAACTTATAGTATGAAAAAAAAAATATTAATTTTATAAATGAAGCAAGATTGAGTATTTTGCGAAGTCATAGTTGACAATATTATGGCAAAAACTTCTTTTTCTAACTAGCTGTAGTTTTTCCCAGCATTAGTTATAGTTCTGGATGCGTGAATAACAGCTTTCATTCTTACACCGGGAGACTTATGCGAAATGCATGCTCCAACTCCTGAGTTTGATGCATCCACAGCTACTACTATTTGCAGTATTGGATTGTAGTTATTCAAAATGAGTTCTGAGTGTAGAATTTTTTTAAATTTTGGAATGCTTTTTCACATTCTGTAGACTATGTGAATGATATATCTTTCCTGAGAAGAACACCTAATGACTGGCAAAATTTGTGCATTTGGTGGATAAACCTACCATAATAGTTGATGGCTCCTAAGAATGATCTGAGGGTGGAAATATCTGTTGGTCTTGGCATATTGACTATCACTTTTAATTTCTCTGGATCTAGTGAGTGACCCTTGTCACTGATAATGTATTCCAGATATTTTATTTCATTGGTAAAGGAATTACATTTCTCTAATCTCAGGTGAAAACCATAATATTGAATTCTCTTGATGAAACGGAAAAGATTTTCTAGTTGCTCTTGTTTATTTTCATCACCAACAACAATATCGTCTAAATAAGCATAGACTTTTGGCATATCATCAATCATAGTGTCCATGATCTGATGAGAAGCCCCACCTGCAGATTTGATACCCATAGCCAGTCGATGAAAATTGAATAAGCCTTTGTGAGTGTTGATGGTTAGGATTTTGCTGGATTATTTATCAACAGGAACTTGGAAATAGGCATCTGATTAATCAATTCTTACTGAAAATTGAACAGTGTGTTATTTTTGTGACTATTTAACTCATCTTAAAATTCTCACATAATCTGACCAATCGCTAACCAAAGAAAACTCGTGTTATCGCGATAACACCAGCTGTCTTTCAATTCTGATTGAAGGATCAGCTTCGGTATTTTCAACAACGTAACCATGGCAACACAAAGTTTGGCAGTTCTATCAGTATTAATTGTACCTAATTGTATCAAAATGAGTCACTTCACTGCAAATTAAAATGAAATTATGAAACGAAACATTATAATATTGACGATTTTAATAATTTGTTTATGACTGTTATACATTATTCGTATTTATATTAATAAAGAAACTTCATTCGTGAAATAGTCTAATAAAATTCAACTCGTGATTGAATTTATCTCATAAGTCTGTCTTTTATTTCTGAACTCAACTGAATTGTTTTGAGAAATCACCAAGAGTCCGCAGCAATTCAGTTTCTTTCAGAAATAAATCGACAGACTTATCGTGAAAATTCAATCACTCGTGGTATTACTCCTGATTATTCTACGTATACTAAAATAGCGTGTTTTGATTGGTTGAAATTTTTGTGTTGATAATTGAAAACGTCATGTTTTCGATTTTGTATTTCGGCTCTTGATTGGCTACTGTATATGTAAATAATGTGTTTTCGATTTTGTAGTTCGATTCCTGATTGGCTACTGGATATGTATATAGATCTACAGCTGTCAGTCAGTTGGCAAGACCCGGAATCAAAGAATAACAAATAATTAAAATCACTGGCCATGTTTAAATGGTTTCGATTTCATCCATGAAATAATCTTAACAAATACAACTCGTGTTATCGGTGATTATCGTTATTCCTTCTCGTTTTCTAAACAAAATATGTAAGCGTTCGTGTGATTGTCAAGAAATATAATTTGTTTCTCAAAATCGAAGGAATTTCTATTTCGTATAATTACCGATACACTTGTATCACCTACGAAATTTTCTTCTGGTAGAAGTGGGTGACTATTCAATTCTAGTACATTATTATTAGTCTAGTTGAATAATCTGCACAAATTCTGATTGAATAATTTTTCTTCATGACCACGACAACTTGAGCCGCCCATTTGCAGTATGAGTTGTTATGCCTTCTGCCTCTAGTCTTGCTAATTCTTCTTCAACCTGTGGTAAAACTGCATATGCTACAGGTCTTTTGTTGTCTTAACACAGCATCCCATTTCACCATCGAAAACTTCTGGGAACTGAAGTTCCAGGTTTTTCTTTTCAAATTCAGTTCGAGTTGAAGATATATGGCTACAGAAAGTAGATATTAGTTTATTTCAAAGATTGAAAGCGTATATCCAATCTATACCCATGATGTTGAGACTTGAGTGAACTACAAACATTTGAGGTGAAGTTAATGGGCCGTGATGGTCATGATGGTAGAGCGCTTGTCTCTTAACACAAGGGTCATGGGTTCGATTCCCAGCATGGTCATCGGTCTCGTGCATGGTATCACATGTTAAAAGGAAGTGCTGCGTCTTTCCTAGCTCGAACAAGTCTTTCGAAGACTTTTGAGGGTTGTACTCTTAAGGGTGTGCAGCTGGTTGACGGAAATAACAATTTTAACAATTTTTAACAATAGTTGTTGACTTTTTTACATGGAATGCTTACTGTGCAGGAAAATTCCTTAGTTAGATTTATGATGCATCTCTTGCTGAATGATCAGTGATGCTATATTTGGGCTTTCCTACAAGAATCCATGATTCTTCAAAAATTATCGTGACCTGTGCCTAGCTGTAGCTTCACTTATGTACTATTGCTCTTTGTATCAACGACTTCGCTCTTGCATGTAGATTTTTCTTGATTTACACTCGAAAGAGTATTCACTTGATAATTATGGGGTCTTTGATTGATTTTATGTTCCGCTCTGAATACAAAATAACTATTGCATTTTTTCGCAAATATCATAAGAGATTTTAAAAAAATTATAAGACAAAAATTTTTATTTTTAATTGCCTGATTGAAAAATATAAATTCACAAATAAAACAGTGGCATGCAATGATTTATCCTCTGGATGCTACTGGAAATAATAATTTTATTCTAAGTAAACTAGCAGGATCTCCTTATTACCTAAAATGAGCATGCGGAATTTTACCAAAATCAATTGAGTAATTAATGAAAAATTGAATTTTTCTAGAAACTTTGACACCCATTATCTCGAAAACGAAGCATGTTAGGACATATGCTTGTGAGAAAACAAGGCTTATTTTTGCCTAAAAACTGATCCTAAATATTTGGCAGTTCAACCATGGATCACCCTGTGAAGCAGACCATTATATTCAATGCAAAAGTCTTTTAAAAGAATTGTAATGTATGTAATCGAATTCTAATCTGTAATATTTTTGTAGGTCATCCATGAGTGTTTGAATCCAATCTGGAATGAGACCTTGGTATTCGAGAATAAAACATTATATGGATCCAGGTCCTACATAAAAACAAATGCTCAAACGATTTTAGTTGAGTGTTTTGATGAAGATAAATGTGTAGGTGTCGTTTCCCGGGCTTTGCTATAGGCATTTCAAATATTTTACAAATATTTTTCTTATTTCACAGTACAAAACCGATTTCCTCGGAAGGACTGTCATCAAACCGAATATAATATTAGATGGAGAGATATATTCTACTCCAAAATTGAAGTGGACAGATCTTCATCTCAACGAAGAAGTCACAGCTGAAATACTTGCCGTTTTCGAGTTGATAGAAGTGATTCATGAAAATTTTTTCTACATGCGTTTCATATACAAGATATATTTTTGTTTCAGATCACCGAAGGAAAACACCTCAAGAAACTAGAGAGTTCACGAAAACATATATTCAAAATTCCAACTGACATAAGGCCTGATTTGATCCCACATGAAATGGAAGTATTATTTTGGGGTGTGAGAGATTTGAAGAAAGTTAATCTGCTCAACATAAACAGACCAAAAATATCTGTATTTTGTGGAGATGTACATATGAATTCAGAAACTCTTGAGAATGCTGTGAAAAATCCCAATTTCATTTCCCAAGTCAAAAGATTGAAAGTGGTAAGATTTTATATTACAATACGGTGACCGGAACACTGTTGATCCTATGTAGTCCTGTAGTGTATTGATAAATGGGTTTCATTCGATCTCTTTAATGGTTTAAGTTTCATTCATACAGAATGTCTCAAAAAAGCACGGTGACTTAGAAGTTAATTTTTTTAAATGGGACAATGTATTTCATTGCATTATTACAGTCTACGTTGAATTCTGAACAAGTTTGATAAATGGTTTTCTATCAAAAAAGTTAATAGTTTTGGACTTATGAACACTTGTAAATAATTATTTCGACTACTTTTGCGCCAGTTCAATGAGAAAATCGTAACAAATGGATCACAATTCATTCCATTTTCCTATCCTAACTTTTTGAAAGCTATCCAATGTTGCAAACTGCTGATGGCACCATGTGTAACTTACCTCGTCGTACCATTTTACAATTGTTAGAGTTGTTGAATCTCACGAAAAACTAGTACAAATGAAGTTGAAACATTTTATTAACAAATAAGGTAGTCCATAAATACAGATCAAGAATCATTAAAAACTGAAGAGATATTTTAATTTATAACTAAAAACGGTGAGTTTTTATCTATTTCAAAAGATGTTCGACATGTCTACCATGCATTTCTTGACACATAAATAGTCGGGTTGTAAACTCTTCCGTAACATTAATCAAGGTTTGAGGTGTTATTTCTGAACACACTTCAATAATTCGACGGCGCAGTTCATCTAACGACCCACAAACTGTCTTAAAAACTACGGATTTCACATAGCCCCAGAGAAAGAAACCAAGCGGTGAGAGGTCCGGTGAGCGAGCTGGCCACTCTGTTGTACCTCGACGTCCAATCCACCTACCTGGATACCTTTCATCTAAGTAATTTCTCACCTCCCGAAAATAGTGTGGTAGCGCTCCATCTTGCTGAAATGTTACATCCAAGTAAAATTCATGTGGGTTTTGCGCAACGATCTCATCGATACTGGGACTTATTCTGTCTTGCAGCATTTGGACGTATCTGGGACCATTTAAATTTTCTTCCAAGAATATGGGACCTACAATGTGGTTACCTAAAATACCAGCCCAAACATTAATTTTCTGGGGAAATTGAGTATGCCCCTCGCGGAATTCATGGGGATTCTCATCACTCCAATATCTACAATTCTGGGTATTCACATTTCCATTTAGGTAAAAAGTGCTTTCATCACTAAAGCAGATGTGTTGCAAATAAAGTCGATTTGCAACAATTCTTTCTGCCATGGTCTCGCAAAATTCAAGTCGCCGGTCTGGATCATCTTCAACCAATTGGTGCAAAATTTTTATTTTGTAAGGATGGAATTTATTTTGTTTTAAAACCCTCTTTACTGATGTTTTAGAAACATCACATGTCTCAGCTACTTGCTTAGTTGATTGTTGTGGGTTATTTACCATTTCGGCTATTACTTGAATTTCAACATCTTCCGTATTTATTTTCGGCCTCCCAGATCTCGGAGCATCTTTCACGGTGCCAGTTTGATTAAATTTTGCCACCAATTTCTGCAGATATTTTCGACACATCGGACGTTCTGGAAACCGTTCATTGAAAATGCGAATAGCAGCGTGGTAATTTCGGTTAACTTCACCAACTATGATAACGGCTTCAACTTTGTGTGCTACTGAACGAGCCATATTAATCAACAAGAGAAATTGAAAACCGTTTGAAACAAAGTTTTGAAAACCTACAAAATGTCAATGACATTTGGCAAAAACAGATAAGAGTTTTTTTTCGTTGTCATGGATAAAACAAACGCGCCTAGCGTGCATGCCTACCTCATTAATTTATTCGTTAACTGGTGCAAAAGTAGTCGAAATAATTATTTACAAGTGTTCATAAGTCCAAAACTATTAACTTTTTTGATAGAAAACCATTTATCAAACTTGTTCAGAATTCAACGTAGAATGTAATAATGCAATGAAATATAGGGTGTCCCATTTAAAAAAATTTACTTCTAAGTCACCGTGCTTTTTTGAGACACTCTGTATGAATGAAACTTAAACCATTAAAGAGATCGAATGAAATCCTAACATTTTTTTATAATATGTAGAATAAAGAAGTTACAGGGGGGGGTGACGGACTTTTGGTCCTCACTGTATAGTAGTCGACTACATAATATAATTAATAAATAGTGTGTACACTTAAGTTCACAGCATATGGGAAACTTTTCATTGTTGATTTTATGAAAAGAGTTATTTCAAATAAAAAGTTCCGCATGATCTAAAACCTGAAATACAATCATCAGATAAACATTTTTTTCAGTCGTATACGAGGTTTCTTGAAATCTATGAATTCTATGCAAGAGTACCTACAGTACTTTCATTTTTGGAACCTTTGGTGTGAATAAAATTCAAAAAATCAAAACTACGTCGTGTGATACTGACGATATTTTGGTATATTCGGTATATAGTTTTTATTTCTCAAATGTCAAAAATTGTTATGGAAAGAAGTTGTTTATTGTATAACTACTAAAAAATAAAGAAAAGATAATTGTAGATAAATACATGAAAAATTATTATGGAGAGAAGTTATTTAGAATTGAAAACTACGTCAAGATACTCAGTCACATTATATCAACAATGATTTTTCATTGAATATTTTTATGAAAAACAAACCTTCAAAAAAAGTTTGCATGAATATTTGAAGTTGATATTCAATTCTTAACAACTTTTTACACAGCAGTTTTCAATATTGTCATAAATAGAGGTACTGTACTCTTGCAAAAGGTTCAAATATTTTAAAAACCTTGTATGCGACTAAAAACATTTGATATGTGACGGTTGAGTTTTAGATTTTACATCATGCAGGAATTTTATAAACATTAACTTTTTTTCGTAAAATCAATAATAAGAAAGTTATACATATGCTGCGAACTTAAGTGGACACTTTATACAGTGTCACCGTTAAAGTCCGCATCATATGGGATTTTTTTTTATTAGTCAGTTATTGCAAATTTAGAGTTCGTGAACAGTTTGTACTTTGAAAATTATGCAAAATGACTTTTACGATGTCTTCCTATTCATCGGCTACACCTGTCAAATATGACATTTTTTCTAAAAAATTACTAAATGTCAGGTAATTTCTCAATATTTCGAGAAAAATTATATGAAAAAGTTGTTTATTTTTAGATTTCCTACCCACCTACCAAATTTGAACCAGTTTGAACAACTTTGATTTTTTTCTCGTTTTCTTAACCTTACAATTTTTCAGCTAATTTAAATTTAGTCAAATCTGAAAAACCAGTTGAGATGTAATACACCCATCTGCTGAAAGAACTTTTTTCTGATTAAAATGTTTTTAATTGGATATTTTCAAATGAATATAAATATGCTGAAAGAATTATGTCCAATACTTGATGCAAAGTGGCTCTAGTTTCAACATAGCAAAATTCACTTTAATAATTTTTATCACATGAAGACATTTCAGATAAGTGCTATAACTCTAGAAATATCAAATCAATTTGCCGTTCAAATTCTTGCTAAATCTATTTCATACAATTATTCTCTGAACTTATACTCAAAAATTAATCATCAATCAAGGTGCTGTTGAAATGGGAAGTATGCTATGGAAACAATAGAAGTGAATGTTATGGAAATTGATATAAAGTGTTTGACAGTTTCAAGGTTATGAAACAGTAATTTTTATCAAGTAGTACATTCAAAATGCTGACTTTGCAGGAAAAAATTGAAATTGTACGCATTTGCGGTGAAAATTCAAGTCATAGACAAGTTGCGAATATTTTCAATGGAGGGCATCCTGAAAGAAATATTCACCAGTCTACTGTGAGCAGGATTATCTCAAAGTTCGAATCGACGGGTTCAGTACAAAATACTTTCAACAGACCTCATAATCCAAGAGTTTATGATGAAGAAGCTCAATTAAGTGTATGCCTAGATGTGGTAGAGCATGGGCAAACTAGTATAACAGATATTTGTAATAGGACCGGTGCTAAAAGGGAGGCCATGAGAAAAATATTACACAATAAAAAGTTCAAGCCGTTCAAACCAAAATTTATAAACACGTTAAAAGAGCGAGATTTTGACGTACGGTTGGATTTCTCTTTTTGGTTCCAAGGACAACAAGAAGAAAATTCAAATTTTCCTTGTAAAATTTTATGGACAGACGAGGCGACTTTTACCTCGAATGGGGTAGTCAGTTCACAAAACTGTGGGTGGTGGTCAACAGAAAACCCAAAGTTTGTGATAGAATGCCGAGATCAATATTCTTTCAAGACAAATGTGTGGTGCGGTGTGTTAAATAACAGAGTCATTGGCCCATATTTCTTCCGGGAAAATTTAAATTCAGAGAGATACTTGCAGTTTTTAAATGATGAAATACGTCAAGTTTTAGATGAAATGCCCCTTAATGAAAGACATAACCTATGGTTTCAATGTGACGGAGCGCCAATTCATAATTCGGCAGGAGTTAAAAGATATATCTTGGAAGTATTTCGAGGGAATACAATAGGGTGGAATATGGAACAACCCTGGCCACCTAGGTCGCCAGACCTTACCCCACTATATTTTTTCCTTTGGGGGTATTTGAAGCAAAAAGTCTACAAGCGCAGACCATTTCGAGATGTCAACCACCAGGAGACAGTAATTCGAGATTGTGTATTAACTATGTCTCCTCAGTTTTTAACAAACGCTGTTTACGAAGTTTCCAGGCGAACCATTATTTGCATTGAGCGTGATGGAAGACATACCGAAATGTTATAATTGATATCCAACCCACGTTGTACATTCTTATCATTTAAATCACCTTATAATAATTAATAAATGTTTATTGTGAAATAATTGTTAATTTTTCTATTACTGCAATTCTTTTCAGAGCATGCCAGAGCAACTTGATTCATTTGTAAGTATTACTTCGGAGAATAACTTTTGAAGATTGACTTAGCAACTTTAGGTCTATTGATTTGGAAATGGATTCGAAAATTCAGAACAAGAGCCACTTTGCATCAAGTATTAGACATAATTTTTTCAGCATATTTGTATTTATTTGAAAATATCCAATTAGAAACATTTTAATCAGAAAAAAATCCTTTCAGCGGATGGGTGTATTACATCTCAACTGGTTTTTCAGATTTGACTAAATTTAAATTAGCTGAAAAATTGTAAGGTTAAGAAAACGAGAAAAAAATCAAAGTTGTTTAAACTGGTTCAAATTTGGTAGGTGGGTAGGAAATCTAAAAATAAACAACTTTTTCATATAATATTTATCGAAATATTGAGAAATTACCGGACATTTAGTAATTTTTTAGAAAAAATGTCATATTTGACAGGTGTAGCCGATGAATAGGAAGACATCGTAAAAGTCATTTTGCATAATTTTCAAAGCACAAACTGTTCACGAACTCTAAATTTGCAATAACTGACTAATAAAAAAAAATCCCATATGATGCGGACTTTAACGGTGACACTGTATATATACAGGCCGTTTCTTTTATCATGTGGTAACATTGCTATATTCTAAACCATAATAGATACAAAGACGATTAAATGGGAGAAAAGGTAGCTATTGTGGTGAGCAGTAAATTGGTCATAGAAAATTTACGAGGATTCTCGTCCTTCCCAACTTATTACAGGGAAATATGAAAATGCTATTTTCGGTTTTTTATGAATAGAATTGTTATTTCAGAAAATATGAAAAAATGAAAACATAAAGTTTTATTTTATACAAAATGTACTAGAACTACGTAACGATAAATTTTTAATCGAACGTTTCGTGTCAACTCCGCCATCATCAACAATTTTTTCAAATAGGGACCTGTCTATTTCATCACAAATATTGATAGAGTGATAAAATCACAATTCACACTCGACATTTTTATAACATTTCATATAAAATAACTAGCATCATCAGTGACAACAGCATTTTTAGTTTTCCCTGTTTAAGTGTCGGGAAGGGCGAGAGTCCCCGTAGATTTTCTCTGACCAATGGACTGCTCACCACAATAGTTACATTTTTTCCCATTTAATCGTCTTTGTATCTATTACGGTTAAGAATATAGCAATGTTACCACATGATAAAAGAAACGGCCTGTATATATATATATAAGACGGAAACTATGACATCTACAGTCATAAGTTGAAACTCAATTTGACCCAAGCCATGGAATCCAAAGTTAGATGTTTATCTACTCATTGGTAGGAAGCCAACAATTTGTTGTTCTGTCCAACCCAAAGCTCAATCAAGTTTCTAGTGCGTTAACGCAAAAAGAATCTGAAGAGGAATAGAGTGTTTTCGATTTAATTCCAAGAGCTCCACCATCTACCTACGATCGTTTCATGGTTTGCCAATCATCAGGACAGCTTTGTAGAACTCTCGAAATAAAAACGAATTCACTCGTAGTCATATGACTGTCTCCTATTGTTGTCTCATGTTTTCACGTCTTTTACCTTTTTATGCTCCTGTGAAGATGAAATTCTCAATTTTCTATCATGTTTTTTAATCTTATGGTCTTATGGTAGATATTTTATTTTATTGTATTTCATTTTATTTACTTTGATATTTTTTTTATGACTTGTCATACACATGCATCTGTATTTGGTCCTTGCGATTGAATTTATATATATATATATATATATATATATATATATATATATATATATATATATATATATATATATATACCGGGTGGCTACGGAAGTATTGCCTACGGAAAATCTCAGTTATTGTATGAAGCAGGTTTGTGAAATTTGGAGCGTCGATATAATGACATAAGAGCTAGAATTTGAGCATGTCGAAGGTAACTTAACTTACTAATAACAAAACAGATTATCGCCATACGCAAAAATAACATTAAAAATAATGTGGAATGATAAATTATATCCTGTAGGTTCTAGGTTAAATAGGAACATAAACGTACTTGGTCTGTGCCATCGTCCATAGATATTCTAATATCTACCTATGGACGATGTTCGTGCTATTCAGAATAATCATTCCATTGCAATAATCATTCGAACCAAAATATTAACAAGTAGGCTGATTAAGATGTATTTTGGAATGAAACAAAAAAGAAACGAGAGCTCTCACGAACGCTGCTATCCATATTATTTTGACGTTCGAAGTAGTGTTTTTGATTCTGCCATTTTAAAAGGGTTTGGAAATCGAAATCTGTTAGTGGAATATTCAAAAAATGCCCCGTTATTCACGAACCGAACAAATTGACATGCTTCTCATTTATGGTGAATGTTTAAAAAATTCTCATGCCGCTGAACGATTGTATTTTGAGCGATATCCAGGGAGGCAGCAACCGTCAAGAAGGTATTTCCAGTGGCTTGAAGAAAAATTAAGAACTGAGCCTGATGTTCACGAAGACCAAGAAGCATTTGTTATTAATAAGGAAACTGAAATTAATGTATTAGCTTTAGTACAATATGATAGCACAATTTCCTCAAGGCAGATTGGCGCCGAATTAGCTATAAGTAAGGACTCTGCTAGGAAAATTTTGAAAAAACATCGATTTAAATCCTTCAAGTATCAGTTGCATCAACATTTGTATGAAAATGACGGTGAAAGGCTCCTGGAATATTGTAATTGGTTTCTTCGACAAAATGCTGAGAATCACCTATTTAACTATTATATCTTGTTCACGGACGAGTCAAGATTTACCAACAATGGATTATTTAACAGGAATAATACAAGGTAGGTACTGTACTTTATTTGGATTATTGTCGATAGTCGAAGTGTAAAGTGCTAAAAGTGTGAACGGTCTTTTGTTTCAGGTACTGGGCGATAGAAAACGAGCACCGGTTTCGACAAGGTGGCTTCCAGGAGAGATTTGGTGTGAATGTTTGGGCAGGAATAGTTGGAACTCATATTGTTGGCCCCATTCTTTTTCAAGGCCAACTAACCGGAGAGAGATACTTTAATTTTTTAACGAATGAAATTTCGGAATTCATTAACAACCTACCAGCGGAAATAACTGAGAGAATGTACTTCCAGCAAGATGGCACCCCTCCGCATAATTCAAGAATAGCGAGAAATTATCTTCAAAATCGCTTTCAAGAGAGACTTATAACAACCCATGGTCCAGTCAGGTGGCCACCAAGGTCACCTGATCTTACTCCGTGCGTCTTTTTTCTATGGGGGCATCTTGAAAATAGGGTGTATTCCACACAGCCTACAACTCTACATGAGCCAGATATAAAAATTCGTAGAGCTTTCCAAGATATCACGCCCCAAATGTTGAGAAACGTTTTACATGAAAATATCACCAGAGTCAATAAATGTATTGACGCTGAGGGAATGCATTTCGAACATTTGTTTTGAATTTATTTTATCTTTAATCCTATCAATTTGATTTTTTTTTTTCGATAAATCTGTTTTTTTGTTATTTGAATAATAATAATTGGATTTTTTGGTATTTCATTTCAAAAAATTACTTTCTATTATATCATTAGAAAGGAATGGTTATGCTGAATAGTACAGGCAAGAAAAAGTTGTATGTTCCTATTTAAGTTATGGACCTACAGAGTATTGTTTTTTTCCCAATTTCTCCAATATTTTTTTTGGCGGCATAACGCCGATGAATGAAAATAAAATATCACAGTAGTAGCAACTGTTATCAAGTGACGTATGGTTTCCATAGCCAACTTTTCAATTTTTGGCTTTCATTTTGCTTCCACGGCCTACTCGGTGAATTTCAATAATAATTTTTTTCTGATCTAGTTTCTGGTTAGATTAGAAAAAAAATAGGGTTTCCATTCAAAATAAGAAAGTTGATGTTACTTCCGGTCAGACCGGAATATATATATATATATATATATATATATATATATATATATATATATATATATATATATATATATATAAAATCAGCTGGGGACTTCTCGGGTTTGCGGTCTGTTTACCAATAAAACTCATTCGTTCTATATCTCAATATTTCGCTAATCTTTATTAGCTTCTTAGGGAGAGAAAAGAATCATAGAGTCGGTAATACTATTGTGTTCATTAGTATTCTGGGGAGCTGCGAAATATTACTAATGGATATTACCTAGTTGGTGTTGATGAATATTTCGCAGCTCCCCAGAATACTAATGAACACAATAGGATTACCGACTCTATGATTCTTTTCTCTCCTGAAGAAGCTAATAAAGATTAGCGAAATATTGAGATATAGAACGAATGAGTTTTATTGGTAAACAGACCGCAAACCCGAGAAGTCCCCAGCTGATTTAGTAAAGTTCGGTCGAGAATACATCCCTACTATATATATATATATATATATATATATATATATATATATATATATATATATATATATATATATATATATATATATATATATATATATATATATATACATATATATATATATATATATATATATATATATATATATATATATATATATATATATATATATATATATATATATATGAGTTTTTTTTTTATTATCATCTTCAGGGAAACTACAAATATGTAAAGACAACTATGAGAATTACGCCAACGAAAAACGTGGAATAACCTTAAGTGGTCTTAAACAAACGTCCAGACCACTTAAGGACCGCATTGTGTCACACAAGAGCGACAGTAGACTACACCCGGAGAGATGTGCACTGAGTGAACATGTTGCTGAGGAAGGACATTGTATGGATTATAATTCGGTAAAAATTTTGTCTACAGAAAAAAACACAGCCAAAAGGCTTTTTTTTTAGAAATGGTTCACATTGCACAAGCGGATAATGCGCAGAATAAAAAAACAGACGTAAATCACTTGAGTAAAATTTACTCTTATTTAATTTTTGCAGACAATACAAGGTTTGGAGACAATCAACGGATTACTTCAATGAATATTGACTTCACAAATTAATTCAATATAATTCAATTCCTCCATCAAAATACTGTTCATACAATCTTTGTTCCATATATCTCAGTAATGTATTATTGTTAGCATTAGGTCGAGTGTTCATGTTTTCAGGATATGTTTCCTTTGTTGGTTCAGCTCATTTGTCACCTACACCATTAATATAAAATATATTGTTCTCATATTCCAAATTTCACAATTCATAATTATTGTTCCATGTAGCTCCATCACAGATCTGTATCATTAGGTTGTAGTGTCATCTGTCACTTCCCATGATTAAGATTCCGTGTGGCTCATGTCACCTGTCATATATCATTTATCAATTGTCTCATGTCATTTGTCAGTGGTCTTGGCTAGTCAGTCGAATAAAATTACTCGGCGCGGTTGTTTGCCTCTTCAAGGACAACACGTGCCTTTATATAATTTTAACAATTTTAAAATCCATGTCATAATGTATCATCAGTAATGAGTGTGCATCCACGTTACTCTTGGTTGTTATCAATGATGTTTTACTCCCAGTGCTGTCCATATTTCATGATTATTTTTAACATATACGCCATGTAACCTCGAAACAGTGTAAGTTATTCCACGTTTTTCGTTGGCGTAATTCTCATAGTTGTCTTTACATATTTGTAGTTTCCCTGAAGATGATAATAAAAAGTTATTGAAAGCTTGGAACAAGTGTATAAGAGTACCCTTATTGGCCTGCTGCATATCCCAAATATTAAAAAAGTCATTTCCTAACTAGTCAGCAAACAAGACTACCCTTTTCTCTCTCTATATATATATATATATATATATATATATATATATATATATATATATATATACATATATATATATATATATATATATAAACTACACCAGCCAAGAACTTAACATTCCTTCTTTATTGGCAGACATAGAATCCATAATCTCTCTTTTTCCAAAACAAGCACAAGACCTTCAAAGATCTCAGTGCACTAATATAATTACTAATTTTTTGCACAAAAATTCTTCAAAATCTTCTTTTCTTCAAAAAATTTTCATTCAAAGTAAAAAATTTCTTAAGGACAATCCTGATCTTTACATTGTTAGGAGTGACAAAGGAAATGTAACTGTAATAATGTACAGGCAGGATTACTTAGAAAAAAGTCAACATTTGCTTGATGATCAAAAGTATTATCTTAAAATTTCAAAAAATCCCACTTCTACGATTCAGCAGAACGCCAACAAACTGGTTTCGAGACTTGAGATTGATGGTTTAATCGATTCACAAACTTCAAAAAGTCTTAAACTTTACAACTCTACAGCTCCACGTTTTTACGCTCTTCCTAAAATTCATAAACCAACATTAACAATGAGACCCATTGTTTCGTCAGTTAATGCCCCCAATGGAAATTTAGCTACTTTTCTGACCAATATATTAACTAAGGCTTATAATACAGAAAATGATTTTTATATTAAAGACTCCTTTACATTTAGCAATTTCATAAACAATTTTCAACTTCCAGAGAATTATATAGTGGTGAGTTTTGATGTTGTCTCGCTGTTTACTAATTTACCTTTTGAAGTAGTCAGATCAATTCTATCCAGAAAATGGGATGGGATAAAAAATGTGTGTACTCTAACTTGGAGTGCGTTCATTGATATCCTTGAGTTCATTTTCGATTCAAATTTTCTCCTTTTTAACAATTCGTATTATAAACAAATCTTTGGAACCCCCATGGGTTCAAAGATCTCTCCTATTCTTGTAAATTTTGTATTAGATGAACTTGTGCAGGACGTTCTATCTCTGATTCCCTATGACGTTCCTTTTGTGAAGAGGTATGTTGATGATCTGATACTCTCTGTTCCATCAGAAAGAGTGGAAGAAACGCTCTATTATTTCAATAGTTATGACATTAATCTACAATTCACTTCAGAGGTAGAGGAGAATCATAGTATCCCGTTCCTCGATATGAGAGTTTGTAGAGACAATCATAACGTTCTACGTACAAAGTGGTACAGGAAGCCGATTTGTTCAAATCGTTTCCTGAATTTCCACTCTTATCATCATAAGAGCATGAAGCAAAATCTGATTGTCGCACTGAAAAACAGAGTGACAGGTCTGTCACATCCTGTTCATCGACAGGAGTGTTTGAAGGAGTTGGGAAGGATCCTCTTAGACAATTCTTATCCTAAATACATGATTAATAAATTTCTTTTTAATACTTCTACCATAAATAATAATAACTATAATAATATCATTGAAATTAACGTTAACACTTTGAATAATCAAACACAATCACAGCAAAGAATCTTATGTAAATATAGGAGCCTTCCTTATATACAGGAATTAACACCCAAACTCACCAATATTTTTAAATCTCCAGAAATTCGCATAGCGAAGAAAAATCTCAAAACTGTAAATTTTTTATACTCAAAAACCAAAACTCCTCTTTCTAAATTTGAACAAACTAATGTAATTTATCAATTATCTTGTGTCAATTGTGACAAAATATATATTGGACAGACAGGTAGAAATCTCTCCGGACGTATTGCTTCACATAAGAGTGACTGCAAATTAAAAAAACCCAGCTGTGCACTTGCAGAACACAGCATTTCAACTTTTCACAATATTAATTTCAATGAACCCACAATTTTAGCAATTGAAGAAAATTACTCCAAGAGAAATTTTCTAGAGATGGTTTACGTTAGTAAAGAACCTAATAGTATGAATAAGCGGTCTGATATAGCCAATCTTAGTATAATTTATAATTATATTCTTTCTTTCCACAAAAATAATGTTGCAAATTCAAATAACTTTAATAATAGTTCTTACAATCCCCCATAGAGGGCATACCTCAGCACAGAGCTGAAGCGTGTTTCATGGAACATACAAGGATGACTGTTGACATTTGACGTGTTTGACGTTGAAATCTGTCAATACTCTCTTCTTCTTCTTCGTGACATATTTTTACCGCCCTTGTGCGTCCCTTAAACCACGTGCGGTCTCAAAGGCGAGTTTCAAAATGATTAACATTTTTCCAAATTTTAACTAAAAGTTTTCTTTCATAACTCATAAAATCATAATGTTTTTTAATTGTGTTCATGTACATGACATAGTTTTATTATTGTTGTTTCATCTCGTTTTGTGTTGTGACATAACCTTACATACATAAGGAATGACCAAGAAGTTCCTCTGCTGTTTTTACAAAATTAATCTCACGTTAGTAAGTTGTTTTACATCATATTAAGAGTGTTCTGTTTTTTTCACACGATTAATATTTTCAGATGTCTTGAAAATGAAAATAAATATTTTCGAAAGCTCGACAATTTAACAAAGAGTTGTTCTTTACCAGGCCACTTTTTCTGACTGCAACCCCAAGGGATATTTTCACTGAGAATATTCTTAGATAAATTGGTTTTTTTCAACTAGTCCAGTCAAGAGACTACCTCTCTCGATAACTTACAGATATGGGGTTTTACGACAACATCCAACATCAGTACGGACTTACTAACGTAACCTTACTGAAACAATGGGCCAATACTAACACCAAAATAGCAGCAGCTTCTAACAAGAAAGTTTTCCTAACCAGATGCAGGAACTTGGACCTGTTTCCGAATCACATTACTAACGGAGTTTGTAATGTGAACACACTTCTGCACCACAGAAGAGGACCACTGGGAAGGAAAATACAAGGATTTAACAACAGGTTGAGAAAAACTATTTTAAACTTAGAAATTCAAGCTACCTTTAGTGACTTAAACCGTCTCAAAAATGAGTTGGTTACTATCAAGACCAAGCTTCGGGGCCAAATTCCTCCTGACGTTCTGGCTGAATTCAACAGAAGGCAAAAAATCTCTTATTACGTAATTTTCCATAATATCCTCAACAAACATAAACATAAATTAAATAACTTAAAAATTGAAGCTTTCACTTCTATTAAATTTCAAGAAAAATGGATTAAAAATCTCACTGAGATTGAAATTCCATTAGAAGTTAAACGTCTTTTGGCTCTAGGACCCAAGTTTAGTATTTGCCCTACCAGCCAAGAACTTAACATTCCTTCTTTATTGGCAGACATAGAATCCATAATCTCTCTTTTTCCAAAACAAGCACAAGACCTTCAAAGATCTCAGTGCACTAATATAATTACTAATTTTTTGCACAAAAATTCTTCAAAATCTTCTTTTCTTCAAAAAATTTTCATTCAAAGTAAAAAATTTCTTAAGGACAATCCTGATCTTTACATTGTTAGGAGTGACAAAGGAAATGTAACTGTAATAATGTACAGGCAGGATTACTTAGAAAAAAGTCAACATTTGCTTGATGATCAAAAGTATTATCTTAAAATTTCAAAAAATCCCACTTCTACGATTCAGCAGAACGCCAACAAACTGGTTTCGAGACTTGAGATTGATGGTTTAATCGATTCACAAACTTCAAAAAGTCTTAAACTTTACAACTCTACAGCTCCACGTTTTTACGCTCTTCCTAAAATTCATAAACCAACATTAACAATGAGACCCATTGTTTCGTCAGTTAATGCCCCCAATGGAAATTTAGCTACTTTTCTGACCAATATATTAACTAAGGCTTATAATACAGAAAATGATTTTTATATTAAAGACTCCTTTACATTTAGCAATTTCATAAACAATTTTCAACTTCCAGAGAATTATATAGTGGTGAGTTTTGATGTTGTCTCGCTGTTTACTAATTTACCTTTTGAAGTAGTCAGATCAATTCTATCCAGAAAATGGGATGGGATAAAAAATGTGTGTACTCTAACTTGGAGTGCGTTCATTGATATCCTTGAGTTCATTTTCGATTCAAATTTTCTCCTTTTTAACAATTCGTATTATAAACAAATCTTTGGAACCCCCATGGGTTCAAAGATCTCTCCTATTCTTGTAAATTTTGTATTAGATGAACTTGTGCAGGACGTTCTATCTCTGATTCCCTATGACGTTCCTTTTGTGAAGAGGTATGTTGATGATCTGATACTCTCTGTTCCATCAGAAAGAGTGGAAGAAACGCTCTATTATTTCAATAGTTATGACATTAATCTACAATTCACTTCAGAGGTAGAGGAGAATCATAGTATCCCGTTCCTCGATATGAGAGTTTGTAGAGACAATCATAACGTTCTACGTACAAAGTGGTACAGGAAGCCGATTTGTTCAAATCGTTTCCTGAATTTCCACTCTTATCATCATAAGAGCATGAAGCAAAATCTGATTGTCGCACTGAAAAACAGAGTGACAGGTCTGTCACATCCTGTTCATCGACAGGAGTGTTTGAAGGAGTTGGGAAGGATCCTCTTAGACAATTCTTATCCTAAATACATGATTAATAAATTTCTTTTTAATACTTCTACCATAAATAATAATAACTATAATAATATCATTGAAATTAACGTTAACACTTTGAATAATCAAACACAATCACAGCAAAGAATCTTATGTAAATATAGGAGCCTTCCTTATATACAGGAATTAACACCCAAACTCACCAATATTTTTAAATCTCCAGAAATTCGCATAGCGAAGAAAAATCTCAAAACTGTAAATTTTTTATACTCAAAAACCAAAACTCCTCTTTCTAAATTTGAACAAACTAATGTAATTTATCAATTATCTTGTGTCAATTGTGACAAAATATATATTGGACAGACAGGTAGAAATCTCTCCGGACGTATTGCTTCACATAAGAGTGACTGCAAATTAAAAAAACCCAGCTGTGCACTTGCAGAACACAGCATTTCAACTTTTCACAATATTAATTTCAATGAACCCACAATTTTAGCAATTGAAGAAAATTACTCCAAGAGAAATTTTCTAGAGATGGTTTACGTTAGTAAAGAACCTAATAGTATGAATAAGCGGTCTGATATAGCCAATCTTAGTATAATTTATAATTATATTCTTTCTTTCCACAAAAATAATGTTGCAAATTCAAATAACTTTAATAATAGTTCTTACAATCCCCCATAGAGGGCATACCTCAGCACAGAGCTGAAGCGTGTTTCATGGAACATACAAGGATGACTGTTGACATTTGACGTGTTTGACGTTGAAATCTGTCAATACTCTCTTCTTCTTCTTCGTGACATATTTTTACCGCCCTTGTGCGTCCCTTAAACCACGTGCGGTCTCAAAGGCGAGTTTCAAAATGATTAACATTTTTCCAAATTTTAACTAAAAGTTTTCTTTCATAACTCATAAAATCATAATGTTTTTTAATTGTGTTCATGTACATGACATAGTTTTATTATTGTTGTTTCATCTCGTTTTGTGTTGTGACATAACCTTACATACATAAGGAATGACCAAGAAGTTCCTCTGCTGTTTTTACAAAATTAATCTCACGTTAGTAAGTTGTTTTACATCATATTAAGAGTGTTCTGTTTTTTTCACACGATTAATATTTTCAGATGTCTTGAAAATGAAAATAAATATTTTCGAAAGCTCGACAATTTAACAAAGAGTTGTTCTTTACCAGGCCACTTTTTCTGACTGCAACCCCAAGGGATATTTTCACTGAGAATATTCTTAGATAAATTGGTTTTTTTATATATATATATATATATATAAAGTGAATTGAAACGAAAATACTCTATTCACTTTAGATTCTGTTTGCGTTCCTCATAACGCACGAGAAACTTGATTGAGTCTTGGGTTGGACAGAACAAATAAACATTTGTCTGCCTGTCAATGTTGTAGGTAAACATCTACCTTTGGATTCCATGGCTCGTGTCGAATTAAGTTTCAAACTAGTGACTGTAGATGTCACAAGTTACTATTCATATATATATATATATATATATATATATATATATATATATATATATATATATATATATATATATATAAATGAATAGTAACTTGTGACATCTATTCACTTTATATATATATATGTAGATGTCACAAGTTACTATTCATTTATTTATATATATATATATATATATATATATATATATATATATATATATATATATATATATATATATATATATATATATATATATATATATATATATATATATATATATATATATATATATATATATATATATCCTTCCTCAGGACAACTATAACAGGACAAAATTAAAAATGGAGAAATATATCGAATCTACTAACATACATAACTTGAGTAAAAATTGTAATTAGCATCAGTAAAGTAAAAAATGTATAAAAATTAAAAAGCGGACTGACAGTATTTGAATTTGAAAATAAATGTCAATGTATTTGAATTGATATTATAAAATGAAGTGACTCTACTAGGTGTATTAGCATTACTATAATTTTTCGATTTATCTCTGTTCAGTTTTAAAATATAGGTGTAAATTTTACTTAAATTATTCAAATCAGTTTTCTTGTTTAAGCTGTTACTCTCTTCATTAATTTGTAACATTTCTAAAAATGTCCTTTTGAAAATGTTGTTTTCTATTTCAAGCACACTAACATTATCGAAACCCATTTTATGGTCAAAACGATTTACATGTTCAGCTAATGCACAGGAATTAACATTTCTTCTACAATCACTTTTATGTAAAGTAATCCTACCTTTCAAGAGTCTAGAAGTTTGCCCGATGTATACTTTATTACAATCGTTGCAAGGAATTTTGTAAACAACATTATAATTCTGGGTTGTTTCGAGAGGAGTTTTTAATTTTGAAAAAAGTTGACTAATGGTCTTAATGTTTTTTTGTGCTATTTTAATATTGGTTCCTTTTAAGACATTGATCAATTTAGGTGTTAATTCTCTGATATGCGGAAAAGATCGGTATTTCATAATTGAGTCAGACCTTTCTGGAGAAACATCTGATATTACCTCAGGTGTAATAGTCCTTTCATTGAAAAGCAATTTGTTTATCAAGTTTCTTGGATATGAATTTCATTTTAGTAAGGTGGTAGGAGTAATAGTTAATTATTACTGAAAATGGATTTTCTGTACCATCTACTGATGATAGTATTATTCGTTGTTCTGATGAGGGTCATATCTAAAAAGGAACACAATTATTGGATTCTTCTTCTATTGTGAATTGTATATTATGATCATAACTGTTGAAAATTCTCAGTATTTCATCTCTACCATTTTTGGGAACAGAAAGAATTAAGTCATCCACATATCTTTTAATAAATGGTAACTCGAAACTGAGTTTAGGCACAGAAATTTCTAAAAGTTGATCAAGTACGTAACTTGATAAAATTGGTGAAATACTAGAACCCATTGGAGTCCCGAAAATTTGTTTACAATATTTTCCTTGGAAATTGAAATAATTTGAATCAAAAATAAAATCAAAAAATTTCAAAAAAAGTATTTTGGTCTAGTTTACAATATTTTGAGATAACACTCCATTTTTCGTGTAAACTTCTCTTGACTAACTCTTTAGTTAAGTTGGTGAAAAGTGAGACTATGTCGAGACTGATTATGATATAGTTTGGTGGGAGATTTCTATCATTGATGAATTCACTGAATGAAAACGAATCCTTCACGTAAAAAGGATTATCAGTGTTATAGGCATTGGTAAGAATTTCTGCAAAAATTCACAGAGTTTAGTGTTAGGTGAGTTAATAGAAGAAATAATGGGACGCATCGAGAGAACGGGTTTGTGGATTTTTGGAAGTGCATAAAATCTAGGTGAAATAGAATTATAATTAGTCAATGGTTTGGCAGAGTCACAATATTTCTTTACAACAAGTTTTTTCACTAGTTTATTTGCTTTTTGTTCCAGTATACAGGTTGGATCAGATTTCAATAGTTTATAATGAGATTCATTATCAAGTAAAGTTTTACTTTTTGTTATGTAATCCTCTCTATTCATGGCAACTGTAACGTTCCCTTTATCACTACTCAAAATATATATTTCAGGATGTTCTTTGAGAAACTCTGTGTTAGGAAATGAGGATCATTACCATCCCTATGTAAATAATTCGTTAAAATATTACTAAATTGTGATCTGTATAAATTTTTTGTATTTTCATTGAATTCACACATTGAATATACACCTAGTAGAGTCACTTGATTTTATGAAAAGAGTTTTCTAACCTCTCAGAAAAAACCTTAAAAAGAAACTAACTAATAGTGAATCTTCAAGTCATCGTGGTAAAAAAGTGTGTAGCATGTGGAATTTGCCTACCTGTTGGATCTTGGTCGGGCTTGAAAGAAACAGTCGACTGCGTGAGTGATAATCCCCTCAAAGGGTTTTTGAATTAATTCAAAAATAAAAATCAACGGCAATCATTCTTCCATAGATCCCACCTCGCCTAGTGGATCGAGAAATAAACTATAATCTCACTTGAGAAATATTGCCGATTGGAACTCACGTGTGGTCGAAACTAATGTGTCAGATGCCAGATGCCGCTAAGTGAAGTTATGTCATCAACCATGACAAGCGAACTTCAATAAATCTTCGTGAACCGATATTTGCCCTTATCTACCACTATACATTCAGTCGTGACACAGTAAAGAATATACAGTACTCCTACTCCAGCCAAATTCTGGCTTGAATTTTCAATACGCATCGCCAAGAGATCGTATCCCAGCTCTGCGCAAACGACGAGTTTGAGAATGAGCGCAATTCTTACATGGTTGTCGAATTTCAAAAGTTTTGCCTTATCTACTGCAGTCAAATTGTATTGATACTAGGGCTGTACAATACATACATATAAATTTTTTGTTGGAATGAGGTTTAGTAAAATTATGATGGTTTTATTCTTCTGGATGCTAAAATTTACTTTATCACTTACTACTAATCAAATTCATAAGTTTGATTGTTTGAATGATGATGAATTTGACATTGAAATAAATACTTTTAAAATTTGATATGAACTTTTATCCAAATTAACTGAGAAGGAAATCGTTATTATTATTGTTATAGGGCATAAAAGTGGTAGATTGACAGTTGAGATTGATAGTTCTTATACGCTTAGGTACAATGTTGAATTTCCATCTCTCTCCTTGTCGTGACCAATTCAATAAAAAAATCGATAGAAACTGCAGAGTTGTTGATTGAATGGTTGCTTACTATAGAAATGTGTATGCTAATCAAAGTATGACATTGTAAAATATAGTAAATGTTAGAAAAAAGATGGACAGAGAAGGAAATAAACTTTTATTTCTTAAAAGAAGTAAACAAAATTATTTTTATACATTTTTGTTCGAAATATGTAATCGTCGCGTTTTAATACAATTTTCTAATCAGAAAAAGTTAAATGATCAGTTGCCTCAGAGACCCAAATTAGAATTTTGTTGTCGATCAGAGATATAATTTTCTTACAAAAATCAAGATATATTTTTTTGTTGGTGATTTTTTTAATTTCCTATCCCAACTAGTCCTTGTTAACAATATAGAATTGAAACTGATCACAATAATGGTCCAACATCTTGAATTTCTCATGAAAATTAAGATCTTACCCCAAAAACTATGAAGTACCTCAAATGAAGTAAATATACATTTGGAAACTGTGGTGTGAATACAATTCAAGTGAGATAGAACCCTCTACAAACCAACTACGTCGATTTCACTAAACAAGCATTGAATAAAACTGAAGCTTTCAGCTCCTGACGATGTTAACTTTGCTGGCAAAACGAGTGTTGAGTGAATTTAACGTAGTTTTTGTTGTTGCGACCCTGATGAATGATCAATTTTGAATATAATCTAATCAGCACCCTCGTTCGCCATCTTGAATTCTCAAATTAACAAACAATTTTTAATGAAATCAGACATTGATTTACGAAACTTGTTTACCTTCTTTTTTTTTCTTATTTAAATAGCAATGCATTATGTTATATCCGAATTCAAAGTTGGCAACTCTAACCATCGGATATTTGTTTTCTGTGTCTTCTCGTACAGTCGATCCTGTCAGTCCTGTCACCGTATTTCCAACCTGAATCTAGAATTTGTAAACACTTCAAAACAAATCAATAACAACGAACGTTTGGTCAAATTTCAACAAGTGGATAGTACTATCAGATGTTAGATGTCACTCTTAACATATCAATGTCTATTTCTTCTAGATGACAATTAAGAGTTCTAGTAGGTCACTTCATCCTTTATGTTTATCCACGAAAAATAATGTGCCAGCCAAGCTTGGTACGAAATCCACCAAGTCACATAATTTCTCATAGAATTCCACAAGATCAAAGTGCACACCTAAGCCTACTACCAACTACAATAACAAGAAACACACCGTACTGTCTCCTAGTGTATTTCCACGAAACAAAATGTGCCAGTCAAGCTTGGTACGGAATCCACGAAGTCACACTACCCTTCACAGAAACCCACAGGATCCCAATGCATTCTTTTGTATACTACCATTAGAATGACAAGTAATACCGTTTGCGGAATGAATATAATCCATCAATTATGAAGAAGTAAAATGTAAAAGAGTTCGTCATGACAGTTTATAATGATTGAGAAATTGTCCGCCGAGAGTGTACTGCAGCCCATCGCTGAGGCCAACCTGGTTAACGTAAAGGGGCACCAGAAATTCGATCTATTGACGAGGTACGTCAATACTTCGAGTTCGACGAGGTAGCCCCTTATAGTCGATATTGGGGCGGCCTCCGCCACCACTTCGAGCGCCTCCGCCCACCCACCTCCAGTGTTCGAGAAGGAGCCCACTTTGTGTCTGAATCTCACGGCAGCAGCAGACAGCGAAGTCTATCGTGCGCTAAGACATTGTTGTATGGTCGTGGGTGTCCAATCAATTGATTTGGTGAATCCGGCACCCGGACCCACAAATGAGTGCCACCATAGACTTACACCTCGGAAAACTGAGACAATTGAAATCCCCAGTGGCGGACTACGAGCGGAAAAATCAGATGTTTAGACGTTTCCAAAACATCCAAATCGACGATGGCAAATGGTCCGCCGTCTTTACCAGCCCGCAACGTTTCGATACGAAAGGAGTCGACATCAGCTCACCACATCCGTCGAAGCGACGCCGACTCGACATTTTAAATAATTATATTACTCCTATACTTATTATCATTATTATTGTACTTATTATTATTCATGTATTAATAGATGTATAATGCGAATTTTCCAGAATTTTATTATGATGATGAATGAATGGCTGAGAGAGCGAGAGAGTCTATGTTTGAAACTTATTGTCCTGAAAATGAGATAAAAATATTTGAGTGTACGCTAAGGTGATTATCGCTTACATTTTTTCCTCAGTGCGTATATATGTGTGCGATAAACGCAAATTTTCTCAGTGTACAGTCATTTATCATGCTGACAACAACAACAACATATTTGATTTTGACAGCTGTCTTGTCAAACGAACTGTACATCAGCCCACCTTACGAGACAGTTGAGGTTCATGTTTCTTTTCTGGGTGAGAAAAATCTTTCGATGCCCACCAACTGGAAGAGAATATTCCAGGCTGTAATGAACGACGGATACTTGCCCGTTTTGAAGGTCAAAATTTGCCACCGTCATACAATTAAAGTAATATAGTAGGCAAGATCACCACTCACGCTTTTGACAAGTGTCCAAAAGCTGTTAAGAGTGACAGGGTAGGCTCGCGGCTCCAGTGAAGAGGGGAGTGGATTGAACAAAACAGAATGTCGTGTGATATTAAAAATGCGGGCGCCTGTGTAGATAATTTTACCAATTCCCATATAACACGAATGGTAATAATTTAGGCAAATGCCACACTCTTAAATGATAATCAGCTTATGATTGGAGTCATATAATATTATATAAGGTGACAAGGGTTTTACGACCACATAAAAGTCAAAGTAAATGAAGGCGTATTAGAAATTATCAGAGACACCGTCAAGGTAATAAAGAGTTGAAACGATCCTGACTGAAGATCCCCGTAATTCCCCTCCGTTTATATTTTGAACTGTAGAATAGCCCAGGGCTCAAACTATCTTGTGGTAGTTACCCACAGTTATCTTACTCAACACAATATACCCCTTTAGGGTAGGATATTAAATAAAGACGCTTAAGTTAGGTGCACCTTACCTGTAGCGTTTACATAATTTCTGAGTAATTATTAAAAAGGTATATGATATCGAGTGCACTGGTTAACCAGGTGAAAAGATACCAGTAGTGAAGGTGCGAGGTACGGGTCAGCTGTCAGGGCAGTGACACCAGAATGAAAGATGAGCTCCTCAGTCTAACGATAAGTACGCTGATACCTAGATAAGCTCCTCAGTCTAACGATAAGTACGCTGACACCAAGATGAGTTCCCCCGGACGGCTAGTGCTCTGGGATAACGATAAGTAAACCGAGACAAAAGACCCTTTGTCTATGAAGGCCTGGTGCTAACTGCGGGAAAGATCCTGTTGAAAGACTCATCTACACATGTTATTTTCCAATATTAGAGTCCTAGTCAAAGGGTCAACGACGTCAGGCTTGATTTTGACGCTTTTCAAAATTATGCCCGAAGAACATGTGGCTAGAATGCCAAAGTGAGGTTATAGTCCCCCTATTGGGTATGTTTTCCAAAAATTAACCAGCTTCCCGTCAAATCACTAACGTGATAAAGTAAGGAAAATATTAATTCAGTTGAAAGAATAATTTACTGGATAATTGCAGAAATCAATAATCAATATTCAACTGAAAATGTCCGTCACTTTCTCTCCACATGTAATTTCCACAGTAGACAGAAGAGACTTCTTCTTGTTCTTTATTGAGCTCAGTTATGAAACCATGTACTCTTCGACATATCCCAGACCGATATCAAGAACCTTAGCGGAGTTGCCAAGTAACTTTATTCCTCGAAGTGTCCAAATGTCAACGAAGGATTCTAAAATGTTCCGTGCAAAATTTCATTACCTAATATTATCTAATACTCAAACATACGGGAATTCGCCCAGACAGATAACTATCATTACGATATGGTGTCTTTCTAAGTTCATGTCACCGACGGCATTGGAAGGTCATTTTCACCGATACATCACAGAGGAGTCGTATCCACCTGGAAAAGCGATCTATGCCCCAGCGACAGTCACTCAACTGAACAGCTGTTCTCTGACAATAGACAGCGCTGAAGATACAAATAATTGGAGGGAGTATAGATAATGAAAGATGCGAAATGGCTGTAAATATATCCCAAGTAAACACACTACGGAAGAAACAATGTTTTAATGACAATTAGATTTTATTAAGGTAGATAAATTCAACATTAGTCTAATAAATATAAATCGAATTTTAAAACTAAAACTCTGAGTAGCTGGAAAAATAATAATGTTACAAATTCCGCCGAATTCGAGTGCATACAAGCTGAGGAAAGTCTTTCGCAACGAAACTTGCCAAGAAACCGACTGGTTTTTGCTCCAACCGCCAGCATCTCAGGTGGAGGAGGTAACCCCTCGCACGATGCCTGCAGTGCCCCTAGTAACGACGACGACGTCAATATGCCCTACAGATGCCGACAATGGATTTTTTATTGTAACTTTTCCACTCATATGTCAACTGTGCGAATCATTGTACAAGCTGTTGCAATCAATTCGACATAGGTACATATTCAACGATTAGAACGAAAATGGTGAATATTACCATGTCACTGAAGTGTAATCGTTCTGTTCATTTATCTGACGAGAATAAATTCCGCCATGTTTGCACCAAAGCAATAAATCATCCTCTAGAGGAATCACAGACAATCACGCCTGGATAACGCGCACAACACCAAAGCAATAAATCATCCTCTAGACGAATCACAGAAAAGTCACGCCTTGATGACGCGCACATGTTCTGCCCACATATTTTGTCAACGGCTAGAATTATTTCATTGGAATGAAGGCGGTTTATCTATTCGTTAAAAATGGTGCGCCCAGTATCGCACTAGATATTAAATATCGCGTCATACTTGTTTACTGATTATACTGATTACTACACTAAATGTTTCAAATAGTGCAGTACAAGTAAATAATAGCCTCATGTATTTTTCATAGCAAGGAAGAAGAGCAATGAATTTGACAGAAAATTTAAATATAAATATGAATGCATATTTTGGCATGGAATGAACTCAATTCTTTAAAAAAACGTGAAAAGTGTCGGAAATCATTGCTACTCTCTTTCGAGAATTTTATTGAATTTCACTGTGGAAGTCATTTGATTGAGGTGCGTCAAGCTAGTGATCCATATATGAAACTTTGGTACTTCAATGCTATCGGTAAATTCTTCCCATTTTGTGCCGTGTGTTATGAATTTTGTGCCCGTTCAGTATTATAAATATTCAGAGTTTTTCATATGAATCACCAACTTGACGCTGTGACTCATATACAGAATTTTCTAAATTTTCTTTCTCTATCAAATTGTGTTCATTTTGTTCTAATTTGTGCCGTATGTTTCAAATATTGTTCTTGTGTACTTTTCGAGGTATTTAGAGTTTTTCATGTGGGTCACCAACTTGACACTGTGACTCGTATATGGAAATCTCAATTTTTGTTATTTTCTTTAAATTGTGCCCATTTCGTGCCAATTTGTGCCGTTTTTTTCAAATTTTGTGTTCGTGTAGTTTTCGAGATATTAGGAGTTTTTTCTGTGGATTAACAACTTAACACTGTGACTCATATATGGAAATTTTAAAATTTTATCTTTTCTTCAAATTGTGCTTATTTTGTGCCAATTTGTGTCGTATGTTATTGAGTTGGTTCCCATATAGTTTTCGAAATATTCTTGTTTTTTCTATTAGTTAACATTTTGGAACTTTGAACGAACTACTTTCCAGTATTTCCACCGATCTCTGTTTTGGAAAAAATTGAATAATGCCTGGAAGAAAACGTTGTGAAGGATGCGTTGCAACAGATTACATTCTGATAGAATAGGAAAATATTTTTCAAAATGACAATTCAACCCCTTTTCCAAGTGATCCGGTATGAACTAGTGAATGGATGAGAATAATTTGAATATTAGTGCAAAAGTTTTGTACACGTCTAGTTTGAGGCTTTTGAGAAATTTACGTGGCAGTCATGTTTATGTATCACCTAGTGCGTTGTTTTGGGTATTGCATTATAAACAATGGAGCAGCTAGCACGCTCCTTGATGCCCGAGAACTATTCCTATTCCTCCCAAAACTCCTGTCCCATTCGGTTTGTTTTTTGACATTTTATTATTTTTACACAAATATGCTCTTATGTACTGTCAACTCACTTCAATGTACCTTTGTTTGTGAATGAGTCTCTCTTGGAGAATTTATTTCTGTTGAATGATTTATTTGCCCTTTATTCATGTTATTTTTTCAGTTTTAATTTTTTTTCAATCAGAGAAATCTTTCCATGAATTTATATTCAAATAAATGTGTGTGTGTGTATATGTTCGCAAGAATCAAAATTGATAACAGACAATAATTTATTCTTCTATATTTATCCATCTGAGCTCATGAAGCTGTGCGGCAGAATATTAGAGAATGCAGGTCGCAAGAATATTGAATGTACATTCAACATATCTAGAATTGATGTTGTTTTCGTCGGTTGTTGCAATGATAATTAAGATGGTGAGTACTATTTTGACACTTCCACTGGATATATCACTCAATATTCAGTAAATTTTAAAATATTCCCTAGGGATTACGAAAGAAGAAGACATTTTATTAACTGAATAATTGAATCAACAAGGTTTACGCTGAATAATCAATTCACTCTTCTTGGAGAAATAGTTCGTCGTGAGAAATAACGTCACATTATTTGTTCTTGAAGTAAAGTCATATTTCACAATATTTCATCATATCCATCCAGTGGTGAGTAGCTATAAACTCAAAAGTAGAATATTTCGATAAAGTCGACCGAATTCATAATATTACGAAAATGATTTGATGTTAAAGCGAACGAAAACAATATTATGCCTGAAAACGACCAGAACAGGGAATATTTACGGAAAATTACACAAGGATGGATACCAGAGAAGTCAGTACATCTCATAAAATAAATTTGCACCAAATTCATAATGAACGACATAAATCAGCAAGCAAAGATTAATTTCAAAATGGGCACAATTTGGATGATGTATCGGTATAGGGGTCACAGCGTCATGTGAGTGTCAAGTTGGTGACCAACAGAAAAAACTCTCAATATCTCGAAAACTATACAGGTATAAAATTCGAAACATATGGCACAAATTAGCACAAAATAGGCACAATTTGATGGGAAAAGGAAATGTTTAAATTTCCATGTATGAATCAACGTGTCAAGTTGGCACAAAATGGGCACAAATTACCAATATCATTGAAAAACTAAAGCTCCAAATATGGATCACCAGCTTGACGCACCTATTTGATTGTTAGTTTCGAATATGATCATCCTCTCAAGTATATCCTCTTTTTTCCTTTCTGACATCTTTGTAATTGGTCTCCGGCCATCTGGTTCTTTATGCTAGTATCCAAGTAATCTGAAATATTTGCAGTATTCCCTTTTTGGAAATTTGTTTTCTCATTCAGACTCCAAAAACCCCCAATAAATTTGTGGTGTTAATATAAGTAAATATTTATACCTTCAGATTTTACCAACGCAACAAGAATATGTACCACCTCTGCGTATCAAAGTGTTCGATAGAAGACTATTCGGAGGATATGTTTTTGCTGGAGTACATATCACCCACATATCATCATTCCTGGTATATCCTATGAAGCGAGAAGAGAGACAGAGAAGATTATATGGAACTGATTGTGAGTCAATCGATAGCATGAAATCTAAATCTGGTAAGTATTTCACGATCACTCGATAACTGTTTTGATTGTATCTATTTTTGATTCTTTCATGACACGGGGCGTAGAGCACGTAAAGGTTGGAACAAATTCGTTCAAAGCTTGATATGGCCATTGGGAAAAAAACGCTCAGACACGTCGATTCTCTTTTTGATGATGTCATCACTGTTCGAGTTATGACGTCAATATAATTTTTTTTTTAAATGGCAATACCCCATTTTCATAATAATTTCGAAAAGAACGCATTTGTCTGTATATGGATGTCAAAATTTTTCATGTCGCATAACATTTCCAGAAATTTATTCAGGATACTAAAAAATACATATTTATAAATTTTGTTCCAATGGCAACACTGACTGTAAATGAACTCTCAAAATTACTTTTTATCGGCTCTGTACTCGCATCATCAAATTCCTCAGCTACCTGAAAATTCACTATGGGTACCAATAAATGGATTAGCAGACGAGAATTTTAACTAATGTTTTCCAAGAGTATCAACATCGCCTTGTATATTGTCAAGAGGCAAATGGCTTGCAATTAGAAAACTTGATTTAATAGTTCATAGGTTCATTTAGTCCTGTTGTTATGTTTAAATCACATTGTTGTGAAAGATATATCTTTTATTTCTCGGACAAACGATTACGTAACATGAGAAAAAATATGACATCCATACATTCGTTTCAATGTTGAGAGACCTCATAAAGCCATGCTAATGATTTGGTAACAACGAAACAGCGCTGTCTACGGATGGTGAGCTGTCGGAGTTGAATCGAAATACTTTATTCACTTTAGATTCTGCTTGCGTTCCTCCTGGAGGTAGAAGATCACATTATTCAGATAGAGCTAGACACTGGGAGTTGCGTAACTATAGTAAATAGGGATACTTATGTCAAACTGAAGTCACCTAAAGTTAGTAGTCCTACCACTTCATTAGCCAATTACTCGGAGTGTTTAATGAGTTATTTGGAGAAACATTCGTGAACGTGAAATTCAGAGGAAAATCTGCTAACCTCAAATTATATTTTGCTGAAGGTAATACAAATAATCTACTTGGGAGAGATTGGATTGAGAATCTCGACCTGACTTCTTTGAGTCTTAAGGACTTGTGTGATTCATCGGTATTGTCCATTTCGTTTGGGAAAATAAAACCAAAACAAGTTAGTTTTTCAGACAGCCCTGAGAGGGTACCACCAAAAAACTCAAAAAACTTCAATAATTTAGAGCAACTTCTTCATGCATATAGAAATATTTTCAGAGATGAGTTAGGTCATTGCACTCAATTTGAAGCTCATCTGCATTTGAAACCCTCAGTACAGCCTGTTTATTCAAAGGCGAGACCCATTCCATTCGCGGTAAAAGAGGAAAAGAGAATAGATTTTTTGGAATGGGCTGCTCCAATAGTAGTTGTGGCGATTTCAGTACAGGGCTGAACAGATCTCTCAGTATTCAAAAATATCCGCTGCCAACGGCAGACTAAATTCAACTTAAGACTAAAGAAAAAAGTGTAGATGAAAACAGTAAAAAACTTCTTGTAATAAATACCCACAAAGGTTTATTTCGCATCAATCGTTTAGCATTCGGAGTAGCTGCAGCTGCTGCAATATATCAAAAAGTGATGGATCAAATGCTATCAGGCCTACCAGGTGTTGCTTCGTACCTTTATGATATAATCATAACAGGAACTTCACTTCAAGAGCATCAACAAAAACTTTAGGACGTTTTGGAAAAAATCCAAATGTACAATTTCAGAATAAAAATTTCAAAATCCTCATTTTTAAAGCCTTCCGTAGAATTCCTCGGTTTCATTGTAGATAAACACGGAATTCACAAATCTTCAGATGAAACAAGAGCAATTGCTGACATGCTTCCAACTACAGATTTAAAGAGCCTGCAATCCTGGCTATTTTGATTATTTTGTTTTCCTTGGGGTGACTGGGTTACCTGGCCGGGTGGTATGTTGCAATTGTCTAGCTGTCTAATTAATGAGTTGTGATTGTCCCGTCCTACCTGCTCGATTATGTTATATGATTGTTTTGTCTTTGTGTTTTTCAGGGCTGGGTACCAGGCTTTGTTCAGCTTTAATGATTCCTCTTTTCTGTTGAAATTATTCCTGTGTTAATGTATTTCTATGGCTTCTCTATTGAGGCGGGCATGATAATGTTTTGTTGTTGAGATCACTTCAGTATTTTTGAACAAGATGTCATGTGTACCTTCTCCATGGGCGTGCAATGCCAATCCCATATGATGCGGACTTTAACGGTGACACTGTATATAGAAGGACAAAGGGAGTTGTCAGATATTGCAGTCGGAGACACTTTAATTGTGTGAACTCTTTATTTCAGTTCAAGCTTTCGAGAATTATTTTTCTCTTCATCAGGAACACTGGTGAACAAAAGAAGAATTGACTATAATAATCAGTGAAGGGAAAAAAGGATTTCCAAGTACTTACGAAAAGTGAAGTTGTAACGAAGCCGGTTGCATTAAACATAAACACTTTTCCCTATGAGTTGTGACATATTAAAAATGTAAATAATAAAATTGTGTGAGTACAGGAACACATTATACTAAGTCATTATAAAAATTGAAAAATTTTTGTGAAAATTTCCTACCACGAGGATTCAAGTTCACATGTCTTCATAAAAAGGCGGAAATGTCATCAACATATTTTTTAAGAAAGGGAATTTGAAAAGACAATTTATTTAAACAAGAAACTACTAGATCGTCCATCACATACTGTGCAAGGATTGGAGAAACCGGGCTGCCCATTGGCATTCCTAGAGTTTGTTTATAACAGTTCTCTGAAAATGAGAAAACTGTGGTATCAAAGAGAAATTCCAAAAGTTTGAAAAAATTATTGAAGTTAATGTTGCACTTTGTGCCAATATTGTTCCAGTGATTTTGTATGCTGTTTTTTGCAAGATTAAGAGAAATGTTGTTAAATAATGCTTTGACGTCCAGACTGATTATGATATATCTTTCTGGTAATTGAAATTCATTGATAAATTCACAAAATTGAAAGGAGTCTTTAATGTAATATTCATTTTCTTTATTATATGATTTAGTGAGAATATCAGTTACTAATTGTGCTACTCTTCTGTTGGGGCTGTTAACACCTGAAATTATTGGGCGGAGTTGAAGAATTGGTTTATGAATCTTGGGAAGGCCATAAAATTTGTTGATGACACCATCATACACCTTATATTGTTTGCTTTGTTCTTTGGATAGCATGTTTGTTTTTTCTAATTTAGATATCAACATGTTTGCTTTGAAGAATTTTATAATAATTATTGTCATTTAAAATATCAAGAGCAAGAAGATTATATTGTTGAGTGCTGATAATTGTTGTTATATTCATTTTGTCTGAAGGAATTACTTTTAAGTGAGGATTATTTTTGAGAAACATTTTAGTTTTGTTGAAAAGTGATCGTGTGTGGCTGATATTGTTGTTATCTCGATGAATGTGATTGGTTATCACATTTGTGGTTTGTGTGAGTATGAGGTTTCTTTTACATTCGTCTAGATAGCTCACAATATGATCCACATCACCTAATAAATGAGGAATATTGATATCTGAATTAGAAGGTTCAATACTGAATTTTGGTCCCAAAGCGAGAAAGTTGCTAATGTCTTGTGGTAATTCTATATCTGTCAAATTTTTGATCCGATTAGGTTGAGTTTTAAGTTTTGAACATTGAAAAGTTTTTAATTTTTGAAATTTTGATACGTTTCTATCTTTTACTTTGTGAAAACGTCTGTTGTGATTTATCGATATTCTTCGATAAAATTCAGTTATAATGTAGTATGGTAGAACTGTAGTGAGTTTGGTTTTAAGTTTTGCAGATGTTTTCTCAAAATTGTAAATAGAATCGTGTGTGATTTTGATTTCTAAACTCAAAATGTTGTTCCTTAACCTGTGATTAAACTGCAGTGTCTTGTGTAGTGTTTTCCCTACAGCTGCTCCTGTAAGTGCTTCCATGTTGTGTATGCCCTGGGTGATGTGTGATGGGAATATGTTGGTTTTTCTGCATCTCAGAAGGAAATTTCGTCTATTGTGTAATGCTGCTAGCTTGGTGTTAATGGTTGCCACTTTCTTGAGGTCTCTCATCGTAGAGTGCCCAAACTGATTGGCAATGTCTTGATAGAAACCCATATCTATAAGTTTTTGAAGGAGGTTAGCTCGACTGGCTAAGTTAAGGAACGACAAAGGGAGTTTTCAGGTATTGCAGTCGGAGACACTTTAATTGTGTGAACTCTTTATTTCAGTTCAAGCTTTCGAGAATTATTTTTCTCTTCATCAGGAACACTGGTGAACAAAAGAAGAATTGACTATAACAATCAGTGAAGGGAAAAAAGGATTTCCAAGTACTTACGAAAAGGGAGGTTGTAACGAAGCCGGTTGCATTAACCATATACAATTTTCCTTATGATTTGTGACATATTAAAAATGTAAATAATAAAATTGTGTGAGTACAGGAACACATTATACTAAGTCATTATAAAAATTGAAAAATTTTTGTGAAAATTTCCTACCACGAGGATTCAAGTTCACATGTCCTCATAAAAAGGCGGAAAACTGTAAAAAATACATTTTGAATTGTTACATTGACATTGATAGGTTTGACATTTGGCATTTACAATCAGTGCTACCAACTGCAATCGTGATACCAACTTAAATTTTTATTTTTAAATGTAAAAGACAAAAGGGACTTTTTGGCATTGGGAATTTGTTTGTTAATATTCTTTATTTAGTTAATGAATTGTTTGTTGAGGTGAAGTAAGTATGTATCTTAACATACTTACTTCACCTCAACATACATAATCAATTCATTAACTAAATAAAGAATATTAACAAACAAATTCCCAATGCCAAAAAGTCCCTTTTGTCTTTTACATTTAAAAATAAAAATTTAAGTTGGTATCATGATTGCAGTTGGTAGCACTGATTGTAAATGCCAAATGTCAAATCTATCAATGTCAATGTCACAATTCAAAATGTATTTTTTACAGTTTTCCGCCTTTTTATGAAGACATGTGAACTTGAATCCTCGTGGTAGGAAATTTCCACAAAAATTTTTCAATTTTTATAATGACTAAGTATAATGTGTTCCTGTACTCACACAATTTTATTATTTACATTTTTAATATGTCACAACTCATAAGGAAAAGTGTTTATGTTTAATGCAACCGGCTTCGTTACAACCTCACTTTTCGTAAGTACTTGGAAATCCTTTTTTCCCTTCACTGATTATTATAGTCAATTCTTCTTTTGTTCACCAGTGTTCCTGATGAAGAGAAAAATAATTCTCGAAAGCTTGAACTGAAATAAAGAGTTCACACAATTAAAGTGTCTCCGACTGCAATATCTGACAACTCCCTTTGTCGTTCCTTAACTTAGCCAGTCGAGCTAACCTCCTTCAAAAACTTATAGATATGGGTTTCTATCAAGACATTGCCAATCAGTTTGGGCACTCTACGATGAGAGACCTCAAGAAAGTGGCAACCATTAACACCAAGCTAGCAGCATTACACAATAGACGAAATTTCCTTCTGAAATGCAGAAAAACCAACATATTCCCATCACACATCACCCAGGGCATACACAACATGGAATCACTTACAGGAGCAGCTGTAGGGAAAACACTACACAAGACACTGCAGTTTAATCACAGGTTAAGGAACAACATTTTGAGTTTAGAAATCAAAATCACACACGATTCTATTTACAATTTTGAGAAAACATCTGCAAAACTTAAAACCAAACTCACTACAGTTCTACCATACTACATTATAACTGAATTTTATCGAAGAATATCGATAAATTACAACAGACGTTTTCACAAAGTAAAAGATAGAAACGTATCAAAATTTCAAAAATTAAAAACTTTTCAATGTTCAAAACTTTAAACTCAACCTAATTGGATCAAAAATTTGACAGATACAGAAATACCACAAGACATTAGCAACTCTCTCGCTTTGGGACCAAAATTCAGTATTGAACCTTCTAATTCAGATATCAATATCCCTCATTTATTGGATCATATTGTGAGCTATCTAGACGAATGTAAAAGAAACCTCATACTCACACAAACCACAAATGTGATAACCAATCACATTCATCGAGATAACAACAATATCAGCCACACACGATCACTTTTCAACAAAACTAAAATGTTTCTCAAAAATAATCCTCACTTAAAAGTAATTCCTTCAGACAAAATGAATGTATCAACAATTATCAGCACTCAACAATATAATCTTCTTGCTCTTGATATTTTAAATGACAATAATTATTATAAAATTCTTCAAAGAGACCCTTCGTCGACAATACAACAAAAAGCAAACATGTTGATATCTAAATTAGAAAAAACAAACATGCTATCCAAAGAACAAAGCAAACAATATAAGGTGTATGATGGTGTCATCAACAAATTTTATGGCCTTCCCAAGATTCATAAACCAATTCTTCAACTCCGCCCAATAATTTCAGGTGTTAACAGCCCCAACAGGGGAGTAGCACAATTAGTAACTGATATTCTCACTAAATCATATAATAAAGAAAATGAATATTACATTAAAGACTCCTTTCAATTTTGTGAATTTATCAATGAATTTCAATTACCAGAAAGATATATCATAATCAGTCTGAAAGCATTATTCAACAACATTTCTCTTAATCTTGCAAAAAACAGCATACAAAATCACTGGAACAATATTGGCACAAAGTGCAACATTAACTTCAATAATTTTTTCAAACTTTTGGAATTTCTCTTTGATACCACAGTTTTCTCATTTTCAGAGAACTGTTATAAACAAACTTTAGGAATGCCAATGGGCAGCCCGGTTTCTCCAATCCTTGCACAGTATGTAATGGACGATCTAGTAGTTTCTTGTTTAAATAAATTGTCTTTTCAAATTCCCTTTCTTAAAAAATATGTTGACGACATTATTCTAAGTATTCCGCATGATAGAGTAGAAGAAACACTTCGTGTCTTCAACGGCTATGACGAAATTTTACAATTCACCATCGAAAAAGAGGACATCAATCACAGTGTACCCTTCTTAGATACAAACCTGATCAGAAGGGATGATAATACCATCATCACATCATGGTACACGAAATCTGGTTCATCAGGAAGATTCCTACATTACGAATCTTTCCATCAGAAGAAACAAAAAATTAATTAGGTTCTAGCAATGAAAGATAGAGTGTGTAAAACTTCTCACTCCACCGTGCGAATACAGAATTTAAATAAATTATCACAACTTTTTATTAATAGCGGTTATCCAAAAAAACTCATACATAACTTAATACTCAGCAGATCATCCACCAATTCAGTTCAGGTGGACAACAGGCCTGCAATTGACATTCCTACTCATTACTTTTCTCTGCCACACCTGGGCAATTTATCAATCCAACTCAAGAATATTTTCAACCAATTTACACATATTAAATTAGCTTTCAAAAATACTTTAATCATTAAAAATCTTTTCACAAAACTTAAAGACAAAGTCAAAGTGACACACATGTCAAATTTAGTATATTCTATACCCTGTGATCAATGTAGTAAAACATACATTGGTCAAACAAAAAGGTTACTTAAAGACCGAATCACCTCACATAAAAGTGATATCAGAACTAATAAAAAAGTTTGCACACTAGCAAAACACACCATAGAATCGGACCACAATTTTCTATATGATGAAGTGAAAATATTAGATACTTCGAACAGTCTCCAAAAAAGACAGTTCCTAGAAATGGCTCACATTTTCAAAGATACATCTTCCCTCAATACCAGGAAGGACATAGAAGTACTTAATGTTATATATACATACTTACTTCACCTCAACAAACATAATGAATTCATTAACTAAATGAAGAATATTAACAAACAAATTCCCAATGCCAAAAAGTCCCTTTTGTCTTTTACAATTAAAAATAAAAATTTAAGTTGGTATCACGATTGCAGTTGGTAGCACTGATTGTAAATGCCAAATGTCAAACCTATCAATGTCAATGTCACAATTCAAAATGTATTTTTTACAGTTTTCCGCCTTTTTATGAAAACGTGAACTTGAATCCTCGTGGTAGGAAATTTTCACAAAAATTTTTCAATTTTTATAATGACTTAGTATAATGTGTTCCTGAACTCACACATTTTTATTATTTACATTTTTAATATGTCACAACTCATAAGGAAAAGTGTTTATGTTTAATGCAACCGGCTTCGTTACAACCTCACTTTTCGTAAGTACTGGGAAATCCTTTTTTCCCGTCACTGATTGTTATAGTCAATTCTTCTTTTGTTCACCAGTGTTCCTGATGAAGAGAAAAATAATTCTCGAAAGCTTGAACTCAAATAAAGAGTTCACACAATTAAAGTGTCTTCGACTGCAATACCCGACAACTCCCTTTGTCGTTCCTTAACTTAGCCAGTCGAGCTAACCTCCTTCAAAAACTTATAGATATGGGTTTCTATCAAGACATTGCCAATCAGTTTGGGCACTCTACGATGAGAGACCTCAAGAAAGTGGCAACCATTAACACCAAGCTAGCAGCATTACACAATAGACGAAATTTCCTTCTGAGATGCAGAAAAACCAACATATTCCCATCACACATCACCCAGGGCATACACAACATGGAAGCACTTACAGGAGCAGCTGTAGGGAAAATACTACAGAAGACACTGCAGTTTAATCACAGGTTAAGGAACAACATTTTGAGTTTAGAAATCAAAATCACACACGATTCTATTTACAATTTTGAGAAAACATCTGCAAAACCTAAAACCAAACTCACTACAGTTCTACCATACTACATTATAACTGAATTTTATCGAAGAATATCGATAAATTACAACAGACGTTTTCACAAAGTAAAAGATAGAAACGTATCAAAATTTCAAAAATTAAAAACTTTTCAATGTTCAAAACTTTAAACTCAACCTAATTGGATCAAAAATTTGACAGATACAGAAATACCACAAGACATTAGCAACTTTCTCGCTTTGGGACCAAAATTCAGTATTGAACCTTCTAATTCAGATATCAATATCCCTCATTTATTAGGTGATGTGGATCATATTGTGAGCTATCTAGACGAATGTAAAAGAAACCTCATACTCACACAAACCACAAATGTGATAACCAATCACATTCATCGAGATAACAACAATATCAGGCACACACGATCACTTTTCAACAAAACTAAAATGTTTCTCAAAAATAATCCTCACTTAAAAGTAATTCCTTCAGACAAAATGAATGTAACAACAATTATCAGCACTCAACAATATAATCTTCTTGCTCTTGATATTTTAAATGACAATAATTATTATAAAATTCTTCAAAGAGACCCTTCGTCGACAATACAACAAAAAGCAAACATGTTGATATCTAAATTAGAAAAAACAAACATGCTATCCAAAGAACAAAGCAAACAATATAAGGTGTATGATGGTGTCATCAACAAATTTTATGGCCTTCCCAAGATTCATAAACCAATTCTTCAACTCCGCCCAATAATTTCAGGTGTTAACAGCCCCAACAGGGGAGTAGCACAATTAGTAACTGATATTCTCACTAAATCATATAATAAAGAAAATGAATATTACATTAAAGACTCCTTTCAATTTTGTGAATTTATCAATGAATTTCAATTACCAGAAAGATATATCATAATCAGTCTGGACGTCAAAGCATTATTCAACAACATTTCTCTTAATCTTGCAAAAAACAGCATACAAAATCACTGGAACAATATTGGCACAAAGTGCATCATTAACTTCAATAATTTTTTCAAACTTTTGGAATTTCTCTTTGATACCACAGTTTTCTCATTTTCAGAGAACTGTTATAAACAAACTCTAGGAATGCCAATGGGCAGCCCGGTTTCTCCAATCCTTGCACAGTATGTGATGGACGATCTAGTAGTTTCTTGTTTAAATAAATTGTCTTTTCAAATTCCCTTTCTTAAAAAATATCTTGACGACATTATTCTGAGTATTCCGCATGATGGAGTAGAAGAAACACTTCGTGTCTTCAACGGCTATGACGAAATTTTGCAATTCACCATCGAAAAAGAGGACGTCAATCACAGTGTACCCTTCTTATATACAAAGCTGATCAGAAGGGATGATAATACCATCATCACATCATGGTACACGAAACCTGGTTCATCAGGAAGATTCCTACATTACGAATCTTTCCATCAGATGAAACAAAAAATTAATTAGGTTCTAGCAATGAAAGATAGAGTGTGTAAAACTTCTCACTCCACCGTGCGAATACAGAATTTAAAAAAATTATCACAACTTTTTATTAATAGCGGTTATCCAACATACATAACTTAATACTCAGCAGATCATCCACCAATTCAGTTCAGGTGGACAACAGGCCTGCAATTGACATTCCTACTCATTACTTTTCTCTGCCACACCTGGACAATTTATCAATCCAACTCAAGAATATTTTCAACCAATTTACACATATTAAATTAGCTTTCAAAAATAGTTTAATCATTAAAAATCTTTTCTCAAAACTTAAAGACAAAATCAAAGTGACACACATGTCAAATGTAGTATATTCTATACCCTGTGGTCAATGTAGTAAAACGTACATTGGTCAAACAAAAAGGTTACTTAAAGACCGAATCACCTCACATAAAAGTGATATCAGAACTAATAAAAAAGTTTGCACGCTAGCAAAACACACCATAGAATCGGACCACAATTTTCTATATGATGAAGTGAAAATATTAGATACTTCGAACAGTCTCCAAAAAAGACAGTTAGTTCTTAGAAATGGCTCACATTTTCAAAGATACATCTTCCCTCAATACATACTTACTTCACCTCAACAAACATAATGAATTCATTAACTAAATGAAGAATATTAACAAACAAATTCCCAATGCCAAAAAGTCCCTTTTGTCTTTTACATTTAAAAATAAAAATTTAAGTTGGTATCACGATTGCAGTTGGTAGCACTGATTGTAAATGCCAAATGTCAAACCTATCAATGTCAATGTCACAATTCAAAATGTATTTTTTACAGTTTTCCGCCTTTTTATGAAAACGTGAACTTGAATCCTCGTGGTAGGAAATTTTCACAAAAATTTTTCAATTTTTATAATGACTTAGTATAATGTGTTCCTGAACTCACACAATTTTATTATTTACATTTTTAATATGTCACAACTCATAAGGAAAAGTGTTTATGTTTAATGCAACCGGCTTCGTTATTTATTATTTCGAAGGAAAGTGCTATTCTCTCTCTCCGTAAATTCGGTGATTTTGTATGGATAAACATCAGCAACAAATTGAAATTTTACACCAATGTGGAGAGGAAAGAATGGTTTATCATTTAGTGCTATAAGTGATTTCTCAACAACATTGAATCATTAAGTTTTTCTCGATAGAATATTAATTGGTGATATTCAGAGATCTAACCCAGTGTTTTTGTCGACCTGGTACAAAAACTAAATGTGTAAACAAGTGTAGATAAGGTGATCGGAACATTTATTCTTATCACCAGTGGCGTACTCGAAAAATTTTTATTGTGGCCGGATCATGCTATAATTGCAAGACTACATTTGTTTTGAAAGAAATGATTATGCCCAGCTATGCGGACTAGGTAGATTATAATCTCAATAATAAGTGCATACTGGGAAATTTTCATCCTGGCAGTAACCTGATGCTGTAAATTCAATACAAAGCAAGATTTAGATGCAGCAAAAAGGAGTTCAAGAATTATTTCTGCGTAATCTGTTTCAACACTTTTCATCCGGCATGCATGGAAAGAGACTTCAAAAATATTATTAGGTTAAAAGGAAATATAATCTACTGTTCCCAAGAGTGCCAAGAGCAGAAGGAAACAGAAGAGGAAAGAGGACATCAAACAGAAATAATAATAGCGAACTTACAAAAAAAAATTCAAGATAAGGAGAGAGAAGTTGACGATAAGGAAAATTTCATCAATAGACTAAAGCGTACCTCACAAAATTTTGAGTATTCGGCATTAGAAGCTGAAGCATCGTTTGTTGAAAAATTAGACAGACAAGAGAAAATTATACAAAATTTAAAAACTGATAACAGCATGTTGGATGAAGCTATGAGCAAGTTGGAAGAAACCAAGGACAAGTTGGAGGAAGACAAAAGGAAACTAGAGGAAGCCATCCAAATAACCAGAGAAGAAAATATTGAAAAAGCCGAATCCATAAAACAATTGATCGATGAGATTGATGAACTGAAGAGAATCAGTGAAAACATGGTAACAACAATTAGGATACTAGAGGGTGAGAATGAAAGATGGAAAAAACTTGGGAATACAAATGAGCAAAAACTTATTAGAAAACTGAAAGTCGATTCAACGAACCAAAACGCAACTAGAAAGGAACATATTAAAAGAAGTAAGCAACATAGTCCGAACCTGAGAACCAACAAGAAAGAATTCCCATTGTTTTCTGTGGATGTTGCTGATAAAAATATCACTCCAAGCATTTCGTCTCTTACTAGGGCTGAAAAACTAATCAATCTGGATTCTTGTGATACCAGTAATGAAGCTGAAGGACCAATGAAGGACTGCAGAAACCACATCAACTTAGAAAGTGAGTTATATTACAGTTCTACTGAAAATGGTTCAAGTGATACCGGAACTGAACACTCCACCAACACATTGCAAAGAATCACTCAAGGCCATCATAGTTTTAATCCTAAAAAGAAAAAGAAAAAAATTCTTATCTATGGAGATCAATATGCTCTAGGTTTTACTAAAGCCTTGAAGACTATAAATAATATAGACAGTTTTGACATATACGCGGTTATTAAACCTAACATTGAACTTTCAGAACTAACTAAAAATATTTTTAATGAAACATTAAGTTATAACAAAGATGATGTAGTGATTGTTCTTTTCAATACTAACAACATAAGCAATACGAATATAGCAATGAAAAATACCTTGGGTCTAAGCAGATCTACTAATCTCGTGTTACTGCCCGAAATCAATTCATTTGAAGATAATATTCTGAAGAAAATGATATATAACAGGATAAGGTCTTTTCAAAAAAATATTAGGAACTCTTCATTGACTATTTAGCTAGGCACAAAATATTCACGTGACAAATCTGATGTATACCAAAACCTGGTTAATTACTTTTCCACAAATTCACTCAATAATGTAGTTCTTAAAACGATTCCGCTAAGTGATACAATTAATTTTGCCAATAATGCCAATGACTCCGTGGATGCTGGCAATACTGAACGAAACGAAATTAATGTTTTATCTTCAAAAAATGGACAAAGCCAACTCATCCCTGTGAACAACATTGAAAATAATTTTTTAGAATGTATGCAACTCACAACAATGAACTTATAGTATCAGTTCTAACACTTAATGTACAATCCTTGCAAAGTAAAATAGATGATCTATATATACTTCTTGAAAACCATAACTTTCCTCATATTGTTTTGATTACTGAACATTGGCTAAAAAATGGACAACCTATATTTATCCCAAATTACAGAATTGTTTCTAGCTTTTGCCGAAGCGAGTTCAAATGTGGAGGCACTTTAATACTGAGTAATAATGCATCAACAGATCTTACATTCACTGATATCCACAAATATGATAACATCATTATAGAAAAAGAATTCGAATTTTCATTGGCTTATGCTAGTAATGCTAATTTATTTGTTATATGTGCATATAGATCACCTAATGCAAATGGTTTCATGTTTCTCGAAAAGTTAGAAACACTTCTACTTAAACTACCATCGAATGCAATAGTTGTTTTGGCTGGAGACTTCAACATTAATTTCGATGATAAAAATTCACTCCTGACCCGACAGCTCGAAAATCTACTGATTGCATTCAACCTTACCATGCATACAAACGGACCAACAAGGATTTCACCATATTCACAGAGTAAAATTGATTACATTTGCACTAACCTGAGCAACGAAAATATAGATTGCTTGGTTATCCCAGCTAACTTCACTGACCATGAGGCAGTGTATTGCAAAGCTAAGGTTCTTCATAACAGCAATGATAATAAATTCAAAATGGGTAGGTTATTCAGTGGGACGAATTACCAAAAATTCTATGTCAGCTGCTTGAACAAGGATTGGAATGATTTGTTATCTTCCGAAGATCCCTTTCTATCTTTTTATACTCTTCTGATTGAATGCTTCGAATCATCCTTCCCCATTCAGAAAATAAAGAATAAAAACAAAAACAATAAGACTTGGTTAACCAAAGGAATTCGAACTTCTGCAATAAATTTGAGAAGTCTACATTACATCAGAAAGTACTCCAATGATATCTCATTCCATAACTATTATGTTGAATACAGAAGGACTTATAGAAATGTTATTAAGAAGGCTAAAAGTAAACATTACCAAAATAGAATCTCCTATAGTAATAACACCATCAGGGAAACTTGGCGCATTGTTAACGAATTTCGCGGAAAAAGCAACATTAAATCCAATGAAACTCTCGAATCCAATTCTCTCAATGAATTTTACTGTTCTATATCTGAGAAACTACTAAAAAATATTGAAGTAGCACCGGACCCTTTGTCTTTCTTGAGTGAAACATATATTGCGGATACATTTATTTTACATGAGACTAATCTGGATGAGCTGATCGCTACGATAAAACAAGTAAAAAACAAAACCTCCTCCGGTATTGATAATATTTCCATAAGGATAATCGAAAATTTGCCAATGTTTGTACTAGAATTACTAGTCCACCTTATCAACGACTCCTTTGCCAATGGAATCTTTCCCAACTTTTTAAAAACCAGTATTGTTATTCCTCTTTACAAAGGGGGCGATCCGTCTGATCCATCAAATTTTCGGCCAATCTCCCTCATTCCGACCCTTGGGAAATTATTTGAAAAATTGGTAAAAAGTAGACTGATGAACTTTTTAATGCTCCACAATATTCTGAATCAACAACAATTTGGTTTTCAACCAAAGAAAGGTACAGGAGATGCTATCTTTGATTTTTTGAAAAATCTTTATTCCAAATTGAATCTGAAGGAGGCAAGCGCTGCAGTATTTTGTGATTTGTCAAAAGCTTTTGACTGTGTCAACCATGGGATACTGCTGCGCAAATTAAAGCACTACGGTTTTAGGGAGCAGAGCTACTGCTGGGTTGAGTCTTATCTATATCAAAGAACCCAAATCGTAAAAACAGATAGCTACTCAGAGATTGGCTCAATTAGGCATAGTGTTCCACAGGGCTCTGTTCTCGGACCTATCTTGTTTCTGCTATATTTTAATGACTTGGGGAATATAAGAACTGAGGGCAGATTTACTATATTTGCAGATGATGTAACTATCCTGTGGCATGATAAGAATTTACATAATCTTCATAGTAAAATGACGCGAGATATTGCTGCTGTTAAAGAATGGTGCGATAGTAATCTGCTGTCATTCAATATATCCCAAACACATCTGTTATCCTTTCAGTGCACTATACCAGACCTTCCTCTTGGGAAAGATACCATGTCATCTACTTATAACAGCACATTTTTGGGAATTCGTCTGGACAATGACCTAAACTTCCGAATCCACGTTGAGGTGTTGAACAAAAAACTCTCCTCAGGATGCTATGCCTTACGGGTGTTGTCTAACGAATTGGGTACGACCACTGCCAAAATAGTGTACCATGCGCTAATCGAGTCGCACATTAGGTATGGGATTCCTTTCTGGGGAACTTGTAGTAATCAATGCTTGAAGGTGATTTTCACTCTTCAGAAGCGTGCTGTTCGATATTTGTGCAAGGTTGGGCCAAGAGTTTCTTGCAAGGAACTGTTTAGAGAACAGAAAATCCTCACCCTCCCCTCTCTTTTCATTCTTGAAACGGTTTGTCTAGTGCAAAAGAATCTATCAATGTACAATATCACCACTGGACCTACCCGCCAAAATAACAACATAAGGCTACCCATCCCTACTTCAAGTCTGATAAAAAAACTCGCTAATTTATAATGCCGCTAAACTATACAACCACCTTCCAGCGAGCATCAGAGCCATCGAGTCATTGGCGTTATTTAGGAGATCAGTGAAATTGATTCTAGTAAAAGAGGTATTCTACGATGTCAGTGAATACTTGAACAAAAATATGGGCGACACATGACTTGCTCAATGGTTGTAATTGAAGTTGTATTTAGTTATTTATTTTTTGACTCTGTCTATCGCTTCTCGCTTCTTGTAGTGTTTTTATTGTTAAAGTTTTCCCTGTGTGTGTTTGTTTGTTACATGAATTTGTTTTACTGTTATTTTTCAACTTATTATGTCATGATTGTTTTATACTTTGTCAACGAGATGTGAATCTTCAGGCAATAAAGAATATTTTGATTGTTGATTGATTGAACCTCACTTTTCGTAAGTACATGGAAATCCTTTTTTCCCTTCACTGATTGTTATAGTCAATTCTTCTTTTGTTCACCAGTGTTCCTGACGAAGAGAAAAATAATTCTCGAAAGCTTGAACTGAAATAAAGAGTTCACACAATTAAAGTGTCTCCGACTGCAATACCCGACAACTCCCTCTGTCGTTCCTTAACTTAGCCAGTCGAGCTAACCTCCTTCAAAAACTCATAGATATGGGTTTCTATCAAGACATTGCAAATCAGTTTGGGCACTCTACGATGAGAGACCTCAAGAAAGTGGCAACCATTAACACCAAGCTAGCAGCATTACACAATAGACGAAATTTCCTTCTGAGATGCAGAAAAACCAACATATTCCCATCACACATCACCCAGGGCATACACAACATGGAAGCACTTACAGGAGCAGCTGTAGGAAAAACACTACACAAGACACTGCAGTTTAATCACAGGTTGAGGAACAACATTTTGAGTTTAGAAATCAAAATCACACACGATTCTATTTACAATTTTGAGAAAACATCTGCAAAACTTAAAACCAAACTCACTACAGTTCTACCATACTACATTATAACTGAATTTTATCGAAGAATATCGATAAATTACAACAGACGTTTTCACAAAGTAAAAGATAGAAACGTATCAAAATTTCAAAAATTAAAAACTTTTCAATGTTCAAAACTTAAAACTCAACCTAATTGGATCAAAAATTTGACAGATACAGAAATACCACAAGACATTAGCAACTTTCTCGCTTTGGGAACAAAATTCAGTATTGAACCTTCTAATTCAGATATCAATATCCCTCATTTATTAGGTGATGTGGATCATATTGTGAGCTATCTAGACGAATGTAAAAGAAACCTCATACTCACACAAACCACAAATGTGATAACCAATCACATTCATCGAGATAACAACAATATCAGCCACACACGATCACTTTTCAACAAAACTAAAATGTTTCTCAAAAATAATCCTCACTTAAAAGTAATTCCTTCAGACAAAATGAATATAACAACAATTATCAGCACTCAACAATATAATCTTCTTGTTCTTGATATTTTAAATGACAATAATTATTATAAAATTCTTCAAAGAGACCCTTCGTCGACAATACAACAAAAAGCAAACATGTTGATATCTAAATTAGAAAAAACAAACATGCTATCCAAAGAACAAAGCAAACAATATAAGGTGTATGATGGTGTCATCAACAAATTTTATGGCCTTCCCAAGATTCATAAACCAATTCTTCAACTCCGCCCAATAATTTCAGGTGTTAACAGCCCCAACAGGAGAGTAGCACAATTAGTAACTGATATTCTCACTAAATCATATAATAAAGAAAATGAATATTACATTAAAGACTCCTTTCAATTTTGTGAATTTATCAATGAATTTCAATTACCAGAAAGATATATCATAATCAGTCTGAAAGCATTATTCAACAACATTTCTCCTAATCTTGCAAAAAACAGCATACAAAATCACTGGAACAATATTGGCACAAAGTGCAACATTAACTTCAATAATTTTTTCAAACTTTTGGAATTTCTCTTTGATACCACAGTTTTCTCATTTTCAGAGAACTGTTATAAACAAACTTTAGGAATGCCAATGGGCAGCCCGGTTTCTCCAATCCTTGCACAGTATGTAATGGACGATCTAGTAGTTTCTTGTTTAAATAAATTGTCTTTTCAAATTCCCTTTCTTAAAAAATATGTTGACGACATTATTCTAAGTATTCCGCATGATAGAGTAGAAGAAACACTTCGTGTCTTCAACGGCTATGACGAAATTTTACAATTCACCATCGAAAAAGAGGACATCAATCACAGTGTACCCTTCTTAGATACAAAGCTGATCAGAAGGGATGATAATACCATCATCACATCATGGTACACGAAATCTGGTTCATCAGGAAGATTCCTACATTACGAATCTTTCCATCAGAAGAAACAAAAAATTAATTAGGTTCTAGCAATGAAAGATAGAGTGTGTAAAACTTCTCACTCCACCGTGCGAATATAGAATTTAAATAAATTATCACAACTTTTTATTAATAGCGGTTATCCAAAAAAACTCATACATAACTTAATACTCAGCAGATCATCCACCAATTCAGTTCAGGTGGACAACAGGCCTGCAATTGACATTCCTACTCATTACTTTTCTCTGCCACACCTGGGCAATTTATCAATCCAACTCAAGAATATTTTCAACCAATTTACACATATTAAATTAGCTTTCAAAAATACTTTAATCATTAAAAATCTTTTCACAAAACTTAAAGACAAAGTCAAAGTGACACACATGTCAAATTTAGTATATTCTATACCCTGTGATCAATGTAGTAAAACATACATTGGTCAAACAAAAAGGTTACTTAAAGACCGAATCACCTCACATAAAAGTGATATCAGAACTAATAAAAAAGTTTGCACACTAGCAAAACACACCATAGAATCGGACCACAATTTTCTATATGATGAAGTGAAAATATTAGATACTTCGAACAGTCTCCAAAAAAGACAGTTCCTAGAAATGGCTCACATTTTCAAAGATACATCTTCCCTCAATACCAGGAAGGACATAGAAGTACTTAATGTTATATATACATACTTACTTCACCTCAACAAACATAATGAATTCATTAACTAAATGAAGAATATTAACAAACAAATTCCCAATGCCAAAAAGTCCCTTTTGTCTTTTACATTTAAAAATAAAAATTTAAGTTGGTATCACGATTGCAGTTGGTAGCACTGATTGTAAATGCCAAATGTCAAACCTATCAATGTCAATGTCACAATTCAAAATGTATTTTTTACAGTTTTCCGCCTTTTTATGAAAACGTGAACTTGAATCCTCGTGGTAGGAAATTTTCACAAAAATTTTTCAATTTTTATAATGACTTAGTATAATGTGTTCCTGTACTCACACAATTTTATTATTTACATTTTTAATATGTCACAACTCATAAGGAAAAGTGTTTATGTTTAATGCAACCGGCTTCGTTACAACCTCACTTTTCGTAAGTACTTGGAAATCCTTTTTTCCCTTCACTGATTGTTATAGTCAATTCTTCTTTTGTTCACCAGTGTTCCTGATGAAGAGAAAAATTATTCTCGGAAGCTTGAACTGAAATAAAGAGTTCACACAATTAAAGTGTCTCCGACTGCAATACCTGACAACTCCCTTTGTCGTTCCTTAACTTAGCCAGTCGAGCTAACCTCCTTCAAAAAAATATATATATACAGTGAGGACCAAAAGTCCGTCGCCCCCCCTGTAACTTCTTTATTCTACATATTACAAAAAAATGTTGAATACATAAGTTGTAGGGTTTCATTCGATCTCTTTAATGGTTCAAGTTTCATTTATACAGAGTGTCTCAAAAAAGCACGGTGACTTAGAAGTTAATTTTTTCAAATAGGACACCCTGTATTTCATTGCATTATTACATTCTACGTTGAATTCTGAACAAGTTTGATAAATGGTTTTCTATCAAAAAAGTTAATAGTTTTGGACTTATGAACACTTGTAAATAATTATTTCGACTACTTTTGAGGTAGGCTATGCACGCTAGGCGCGTTTATTTTATCCATGACAACGAAAAAAAACTCTTATCTGTTTTTGCCAAATGTCATTGACATTTTGTAGGTTTTCAAAACTTTGTTTTAAACGGTTTTCAATTTCTCTTGTTGATTAATATGGCTCGTTCAGTAGCAGACAAAGTTGAAGCCGTTATCATATTTGGTGAAGCTAACCGAAATTACCACGCTGCTATTCACATTTTCAATGAACGGTTTCCAGAACGTCCGATGTGTCGAAAATATCTGCAGAAATTGGTGTCAAAATTTAACCAAACTGGCACCGTGAAAGATGCTCCGAGATTTGGGAGGCCGAAAATAATTACGGAAGATGTTGAAATTCAAGTACTAGCCAAAATGGTAAATAACTCACAACAATCAACTAAGCAAGTAGCTGAGACATGTGATGTTTCTAAAACATCAGTAAAGAGGGTTTTAAAACAAAATAAATTCCATCCTTACAAAATAAAAATTTTGCACCAATTGGTTGAAGATGATCCAGACCGGCGACTTGAATTTTGCGAGACCATGGCAGAAAGAATTGTTGCAAATCGACTTTATTTGCAACACATCTGCTTTAGTGATGAAAGCACTTTTTACCTAAATGGAAATGTGAATACACAGAATTGTAGATATTGGACTGATGAGAATCCCCATGAATTCCGCGAGGGGCATACTCAATTTCCCCAGAAAATTAATGTTTGGGCTGGTATTTCAGGTAACCACATTGTAGGTCCCATATTCTTGAAAGAAAATTTAAATGGTCCCAGATACCTCCAAATGCTGCAAGACACAATAAGTCCCAGTATCGATGAGATCGTTGCGCAAAACCCACATGAAATTTACTTGGATGTAACATTTCAGCAAGATGGAGCGCCACCACACTATTTTCGGGAGGTGAAAAATTACTTAGATGAAAGGTATCCAGGTAGGTGGATTGGACGTCGAGGTACAACAGAGTGGCCAGCTCACTCACCGGACCTCTCACCGCTTGATTTCTTTCTCTGGGGCTATGTGAAATCCGTAGTTTTTAAGACAGTTTGTGGGTCGTTAGATGAACTGCGCCGTCGAATTATTGAAGTGTGTTGAGAAATAACACCTCAAACCTTGATTAATGTTAGGGAAGAGTTTACAACCCGACTATTTGTGTCAAGAAATGCATGGTGGACATGTCGAACATCTTTTGAAATAGATAAAAACTCACCGTTTTTAGTTATAAATTAAAATATCTCTTCAGTTTTTAATGATTCTTGATCTGTATTTATGGACTACCTTATTTGTTAATAAAATGTTTCAACTTCATTTGTACTAGTTTTTCGTGAGATTCAACAACTCTAATAATTGTAAAATGGTACGACGAGGTAAGTTACACATGGTGCCATCAGCAGTTTGCAACATTGGATAGCTTTCAAAAAGTTAGGATAGGAAAGTGGAATACATTGTGATCCATTTGTTACGATTTTCTCATTGAACTGGTGCAAAAGTAGTCGAAATAATTATTTACAAGTGTTCATAAGTCCAAAACTATTAACTCTTTTGATAGAAAACCATTTATCAAACTTGTTTAGAATTCAACGTAGAATGTAATAATGCAATGAAATACAGGGTGTCCCATTTAAAAAAATTCACTTCTAAGTCACCGTGCTTTTTTGAGACACTCTGTATAAATGAAACTTAAACCATTAAAGAGATCGAATGAAACCCTACAACTTATGTATTTAATATTTTTTTGTAATATGGAAAATGAAGAAGTTACGGGGGGGCGACGGACTTTTGGTCCTCACTGTATATATGCAGTCAGAAAAAGTGGCCTGGTAAAGAACAACTCTTTGTTAAATTGTCGAGCTTTCGAAAATATTTATTTTCATTTTCAAGACATCTGAAAATATTAATCGTGTGAACAAACAGAACACTCTTAATATGATGTAAAACAACTTACTAACGTGAGATTAATTTTGTGAAAACAGCAGAAAACTTCTTGGTCATTCCTTATGTATGTAAGGTTATGTCACAACACAAGACGAGATGAAACAACAATAATAAAACTATGTCATGTACATGAACACGATTAAAAAACATTATGATTTTATGAGTTATGAAGGAAAACTTTTAATTAAAATTTGGAAAAATGTTAATCATTTTAAAACTCGCCTTTGAGACCGCACGTGGTTCAAGGGACGCACAAGGGCGGTAAAAATATGTCAAGAAAAAGAAGAAGAGAGTATTGACAAATTTCAACGTCAAACACGTCAAATGTCAACAGTCAACCTTGTATGTTCCATGAAACACGCTTCAGCTCTGTGCTGAGTTATGCCCTCTATGGGGGATTGTGAGAACTATTATTAAAATTATTTGAATTTGCAAAATTATTTTTGTCGAGAGAAAGAATATAATTATAAATTATACTAAGATTGGCTATATCAGACCGCTTATTCATACTATTAGGTTCTTTACTAACGTAAACCATCTCTAGAAAATTTCTCTTGGAATAATTTTCTTCAATTGCTAAAATTGTGGGTTCATTGAAATTAATTTGTGAAAAGTTGAAATGCTGTGTTCTGCAAGTGCACAGCTGGATTTTTTTAATTTGCAGTCACTCTTATGTGAAGCAATACGTCCGGAGAGATTTCTACCTGTCTATCCAATATATATTTTTTCACAATTGACACAAGATAATTGATAAATTACATTAGTTTGTTCAAATTTAGAAAGAGGAGTTTTAGTTTTTGAGTATAAAAGATTTACAGTTTTGAGATTTTTCTTCGCTATGCGAATTTCTGGAGATTTAAAAATATTGGTGAGTTTGGGTGTTAATTCCTGTATATAAGGAAGGCTCCTATATTTACATAAGATTCTTTGCTGTGATTGTGTTTGATTATTCAAAATGTTGACGTTATTTTCAATGATATTATTTAAATTATTATTATTATTTATGGTAGAAGTATTGAAAAGAAATTTATTAATCATGTATTTAGGATAAGAATTTTCCAAGAGGATCCTTCCCAACTCCTTCAAACACTCTTGTCGATGAACAGGATGTGACAGACCTGTCACTCTGTTTTTTAGTGCGACGATCAGATTTTGCTTCATGCTCTTATGATGATAAGAGTGAAAATTCAGGAAACGATTTGAACAAATCGGCTTCCTGTACCATTTTGTACGTAGAACGTTATGATTGTCTCTACAAACTCTCATATCGAGGAACGGGATACTGTGATTTTCCTCTACCTCTGAAGTGAATTGTAGATTAATGTCATAACTATTGAAATAATAAAGCGTTTCTTCCACTCTTTCTGATGGAACAGAGAGTATCAGATCATCAACATACCTCTTCACAAACGGAACGTCATAGGGAATCAGAGATAGAACGTCCTGCACAAGTTCATCTAATACAAAATTTACAAGAATAGGAGAGATCTTTGAACCCATGGGGGTTCCAAAGATTTGTTTATAATACGAATTGTTGAAAAGGAGAAAATTTGTATCGAAAATGAACTCAAGTATATCAATGAACGCACTCCAAGTTAGATTACACACATTTTTTATCCCATCCCATTTTCTGGATAGAATTGATCTGACTACTTCAAAAGGTAAATTAGTAAACATCGAAACAACATCAAAACTCACCACTATATAATTCTCTGGAAGTTGAAAATTGTTTATGAAGTTGCTAAATGTAAAAGAGTCTTTAATATAAAAATCATTTTCTGTATTATAAGCCTTAGTTAATATATTGGTCAGAAAAGTAGCTAAATTTCCATTGGGGGCATTAACTGACGAAACTATAGGTCTCATCGCTAATGTTGGTTTATGAATTTTAGGAAGAGCGTAAAAACGTGGAGCCGTAGAGTTATAAATTTTAAGACTTTTGAAGTTTGTGAATCGATTAAACCATCAATCTCAAGTCTCGAAACCAGTTTGTTGGCGTTCTGCTGAATCGTAGAAGTGGGATTTTTTGAAATTTTAAGATAATACTTCTGATCATCAAGCAGTTGTTGACTTTTTTCTAAGTAATCCTGCCTGTACATTATTACAGTTACATTTCCTTAGTCACTCCTAACAATATAGAGATCAGGATTGTCCTTAAGGAATTTTTTACTTTGAATGAAAATTTTTTGAAGAAAAGATGATTTTGAAGAATTTTTGTGCAAAAAATTAGTAATTATATTAGTGCACTGAGATCTTTGAAGGTCTTGTGCTTGTTTCGGAAAAAGAGAGATTATGGATTCTATTTCTGCTAATAAAGAAGGAATGTTAAGTTCTTGGCTGGTAGGGCAAATACTGAACTTGGGTCCTAGAGCCAAAAGACGTTTAACTTCTAATGGAATTTCAACCTCAGTGAGATTTTTGATCCATTTTTCTTGAATTTTAATAGAGTGAAAGCTTCAATTTTTAAGTTATTTAATTCATGTTTATGTTTGTTAAGGATATTATGGAAAATTATGTTATAAGATATTTTTTGCCTTCTGTTGAATTCAGCCAGAACGTCAGGAGGAATTTGGCTCCGAAGCTTGGTCTTGATAGTAACCAACTCATTTTTGAGACGGTTTATGTCACTAAAGGTAGCTTGAATTTCTAAGTTTAAAATAGTTTTTCTCAACCTGTTGTTAAATCCTTGTATTTTCCTTCCCAGTGGTCCTCTTCTGTGGTGCAGAAGTGTGTTCACATTACAAACTCCGTTAGTAATATGATTCGGAAACAGGTCCAAGTTCCTGCATCTGGTTAGGAAAACTTTCTTGTTAGAAGCTGCTGCTATTTTGGTGTTAGTATTGGCCCATCGTTTCAGTAAGGTTACGTTAGTAAGTCCGTACTGATGTTGGATGTTGTCGTAAAACCCCATATCTGTAAGTTATCGAGAAAGGTAGTCTCTTGACTGGACTAGTTGAAAAAAACCAATTTATCTAAGAATATTCTCAGTGAAAATATCCCTTGGGGTTGCAGTCAGAAAAAGTGGCCTGGTAAAGAACAACTCTTTGTTAAATTGTCGAGCTTTCGAAAATATTTATTTTCATTTTCAAGACATCTGAAAATATTAATCGTGTGAACAAACAGAACACTCTTAATATGATGTAAAACAACTTACTAACGTGAGATTAATTTTGTGAAAACAGCAGAGAAACTTCTTGGTCATTCCTTATGTACGTAAGGTTATGTCACAACACAAAACGAGATTAAACAACAATAATAAAACTATGTCATGTACATGAACACTATTAAAAAACATTATGATTTTATGAGTTATGAAGGAAAACTTTTAATTAAAATTTGGAAAAATGTTAATCATTTTAAAACTCGCCTTTGAGACCGCACGTGGTTCAACGGACGCACAAGGGCGGTAAAAATATGTCAAGAAAAAGAAGAAGAGAGTATTGACAAATTTCAACGTCAAACACGTCAAATGTCAACAGTCAACCTTGTATGTTCCATGAAACACGCTTCAGCTCTGTGCTGAGTTATGCCCTCTATGTGGGATTGTGAGAACTAATATTAAAGTTATTTGAATTTGCAACATTATTTTTGTGGAGAGAAAGAATATAATTATAAATTATACTAAGATTGGCTATATCAGACCGCTTATTCATACTATTAGGTTCTTTACTAACGTAAACCATCTCTAGAAAATTTCTCTTGGAATAATTTTCTTCAATTGCTAAAATTGTGGGTTCATTGAAATTAATATTGTGAAAAGTTGAAATGCTGTGTTCTGCCTTTTCTACGATTCAGCAGAACGCCAACAAACTGGTTTCGAGACTTGAGATTGATGGTTTAATCGATTCACAAACTTCAAAAAGTCTTAAAATTTACAACTCTACAGCTCCACGTTTTTACGCTCTTCCTAAACTTCATAAAGCAACATTAGCGATGAGACCTATTGTTTCGTCAGTTAATGCCCCCAATGGAAATTTAGCTACTTTTCTGACCAATATATTAACTAAGGCTTATAATACAGAAAATGATTTTTATATTAAAGACTCCTTTACATTTAGCAATTTCATAAACAATTTTCAACTTCCAGAGAATTATATAGTGGTGAGTTTTGATGTTGTCTCGCTGTTTACTAATTTACTTTTTGAAGTAGTCAGATCAATTCTATCCAGAAAATGGGATGGGATAAAAAATGTGTGTACTCTAACTTGGAGTGCGTTCATTGATATCCTTGCGTTCATTTTCGATTCAAATTTTCTCCTTTTTAACAATTCGTATTATAAACAAATCTTTGGAACCCCCATGGGTTCAAAGATCTCTCCTATTCTTGTAAATTTTGTATTAGATGAACTTGTGCAGGACGTTCTATCTCTGATTCCCTATGACGTTCCGTTTGTGAAGAGGTATGTTGATGATCTGATACTCTCTGTTCCATCAGAAAGAGTGGAAGAAACGCTCTATTATTTCAATAGTTATGACATTAATCTACAATTCACTTCAGAGGTAGAGGAGAATCATAGTATCCCGTTCCTCGATATGAGAGTTTGTAGAGACAATCATAACGTTCTACGTACAAAATGGTACAGGAAGCCGATTTGTTCAAATCGTTTCCTGAATTTTCACTCTTATCATCATATGAGCATGAAGCAAAATCTGATTGTCGCACTGAAAAACAGAGTGACAGGTCTGTCACATCCTGTTCATCGACAGGAGTGTTTAAAGGAGTTGGGAAGGATCCTCTTGGACAATTCTTATCCTAAATACATGAATAATAAATTTCTTTTTAATACTTCTACCATAAATAATAATAACTTTAATAATATCATTGAAAATAACGTTAACACTTTGAATAATCAAACACAATCACAGCAAAGAATCTTATGTAAATTTAGGAGCCTTCCTTATATACAGGAATTAACACCCAAACTCACCAATATTTTTAAATCTCCAGAAATTCGCATAGCGAAGAAAAATCTCAAAACTGTAAATCTTTTATACTCAAAACCCAAAACTCCTCTTTTTAAATTTGAACAAACTAATGTAATTTATCAATTATCTTGTGTCAATTGTGACAAAATATATATTGGACAGACAGGTAGAAATCTCTCCGGACGTATTGCTTCACATAAGAGTGACTGCAAATTAAAAAAACCCAGCTGTGCACTTGCAGAACACAGCATTTCAACTTTTCACAATATTAATTTCAATGAACCCACAATTTTAGCAATTGAAGAAAATTATTCCAAGAGAAATTTTCTAGAGATTGTTTACGTCAGTAAAGAACCTAATAGTATGAATAAGCGGTCTGATATAGCCAATCTTAGTATAATTTATAATTATATTCTTTCACTCCACAAATATAATGTTGCAAATTCAAATAACTTTAATAATAGTTCTCACAATCCCCCATAGAGGGCATAACTCAGCACAGAGCTGAAACGTGTTTCATGGAACATACAAGGTTGACTGTTGACATTTGACGTGTTTGACGTGTTTGACGTTGAAATTTGTCAATACTCTCTTCTTCTTTTTCTTGACATATTTTTACCGCCCTTGTGCGTCCCTTGAACCATGTGCGGTCTCAAAGGCGAGTTTTAAAATGATTAACATTTTTCCAAATTTTAATTAAAAGTTTTCCTTCATAACTCATAAAATCATAATGTTTTTTAATCGTGTTCATGTACATGACATAGTTTTATTATTGTTGTTTCATCTCGTATATATATATATATATATATGTTAATAATAAAAAAAAAATCCTTCAGAAACCTTGCAAAATAAAGAGTTATTCTCAAATCATAAGATTTCGAGCCAAGTAAACGGAACACTCTGAACTCATCCAAGAAAGCTAAATTTTCTTCAAAGAAAATAATTTCTGCCACATAAAACCATAAGCTCAGTTATCAACAAAGTAAATCAGATTCAAAAGAATAGGAAAACATTAGAAAAAGCCAGTTGAAAATAAAATATTATTAGATAAAATTTATAACATCTTGTATATGAAACTGTCACACTGCCAATGACAGGTAGAGTTTAGAAAAAGAACGAGGAAACTTAAAGTCAAGAAAAAGGTCATATCAGCAACTAAAGAGGAAATAAATATCTTGTATAAAAATGTAAAAACTCAATAAAATTTTAGTAGAAATAAAAGATAAATGTAGCATATAGAAATAATTGTAAATAGGTTAATTAATTATAAGAAATCAATAAAAATCAGTGACTCATAACCATAAGTGATCGAGAGTGTTTGTGAAAATCGAAAAATAACAGGCCTGGTAACGGAAAAAAATGAGGAGAGTTATCAACAAAAAAGGAAGCGGAGGTCGATTTTGGGGAAAGCAGAGAAAAATTACATCAAAATTCCAATTAAATGAACAATTACATCTAAATCTCCACAGAAACACTTAATATACCAAATTAGGAAGTACTGAAACTGAAATCAACTTACCTTGACAAACGTTTGGTAAGAAATCCAACTTGCAATCCAAATAGGAGATGCTGGAATCTACCAGAACCAGAAAGGTATTTGATCCTTATATAAATACAAATTCAACAAGCAATCCAGTGCACGAGTTTAAACTTTCCTTTCTTTCCGACCTTTTCTTCATAACCAGTTAGATCACCAAGACAATTTCCGCGTATCAGTGCACATAAACTATTCCTTTTGAGAACTTTATTAGTCTTATTTTATCAATTATTTTCATTTCAACACACAAACTCTTCTGTTTACTGGTAATTTAAGGTTAAAGACATTTCCGTTTGTGGAACCATATGAATGGCAAGTGTCTATTAAAACGGTCACGGTGCCGTTCCTCTAATGTTTGAAATTTACATGACTTTGCCAAGTGCACATATTTAGCAAGTAAGGTAGGGACAGGTAGAATAAGAAGTTAAGAAATCTACTGATAATTATGAGAGTTATTACATAAAAAAAAATAATAAAATTTGACTATTGAGAATAAAATGAACAATATTTGAGTTGAATTCATATCTTTCTTAATATCTAAGGTAAATTACATATTATTATTATATATCATTCTTGACATACTTTTCCTGAATTCTACTTTGAGATTGAGAGTTTCTCATGTGGCGTACCAAGAGAGCAACTGGAGCACCTGAAAAGAAAGAGAAAGGTAATATCTAAAAGCAAAGAGTAAGTATTTGTAAGGGCGTTCTGAAATATTATTTGAATATTTTATTTACAGTCTACAAACCACTGATTATAAATATGAATAAAAGGGAACAAATTTCTAACTACACTAATTTCTAACTTCTACTATTGCTACTATCAATCAAACTACTTTCACTAAAGAAAAACTATAGAACAAAAATTCAAATTCAATACAATTATTTTTATACGAATTCTACAACTACTAAAAATTACCAAAATAATAATACAGTTTATTATTATCAACAATTACTAATACTATCACTAATATTATTAATATATTATAAACTATTATTATTTTTATTGTAATTATTGATAACCAATTCATCATAACAAATGTCACCTCAACTTAGGGCACTCTAGAATTCTTCATACACATTCATTTTCACAACAAAATGTCGCCAGCAACGTGGTGCGGATAGGAAAGGGAAAATTCAAGGAAATATCACAGTAGGTAAAGTGGAGTGAATAGGTAAGGAAAATTCAGAGAGTGAGTCAGTAAAATTGTGAGCTAGGTAAGTATAAAAAGGAAGGATAAAATGGATTTGAGAGATGGTAAGAAAGTTGGTGTAGATAGAAGAGAGATGGGTGATTATGAAGAAAGTGGTGTAACTGAGCAAGGACAGAGTAGTAGTGGGAGAGGACAAGTGCAGAGAGAAAGTTAAAGCATGGAAGATCAGATACAAATGCTGATGCAATTTATTACAGGAAATATGGAGAGAATGGAAGGTAATATGAGAGAAAATGTAGAAAGTGTCAAGGAAAATATTAGAGAAAATATGATTGAAATGGAAATGAAATTACAAAATAAATTAGAGGAAAATAAAAGAGAAATGACTAAAATGTATAGGGAATTTGAAAAAAGAATAGAACAGAAAAATGAAGAATTTTACAGCAATACCAAACAAGACATAGTAGATATAAATAATTCAATAGATCACAATAGTAAGCAAATACAAGAAGTTAGGGAAAAAATTGAATCAAATAATCAGGAACTTATTGAAAAAATAAGAAAGGTAAATGAAAAAGTAGAAAAGAATGAAAAAGAGTCGAATGAAATCATGAATGAGAAAAGTGATGAAAATGAAACTAAATTCAAAAACTTAGAACAGAAAATAAAGACAGAAAAATTAAAATTAGAAACAGGTATAGAAACTAGGATTATCAATACAAGTCAGAGTTTTCAAATGAATAATAAATTTGAGGGGAATATTAAGAAATTACATCCTACCACTTTTGTAAAAATAATGAGAAACAAAACTAAAATTATAACAAATATAGATGAACTAAAGGACACAATAAGACAACACTTGAATAATCAACCTTGTATTTGGTTTAACAGCCAAGAAAGAAATATAAATAGTTTCTAAGATTTTGAAAATCTATTTCTCAGACAATATTGGGGGGATAATGCACAAATGTTAGTAAGAGATCAACTTCAATTTGGAAAATTTGATGAAAGTAGAAATATGAATTATAACAATTATGCCATTCAATTATTTGCCATAGCACAACACCTAGATCCTATAATGAGAGAGGAAGAGATTGTAGGGAATATTAGTCATCACTTTAAGCAGGAAATCTTTGAAATCATAAATATGCATGAAATCAAAAATATGGACAGACTTAGTCAGTATTTACTTAGACTTGAAAGAACTTTATCATACAGAAATGGGGAACAGAGATATCAGACAAGACAAAATCTAAATAATAACAATTACAATTGACAGACACAATACAACAACTAATATAACAACAGGAATTATATGTACAATAATAATAATCAATTTAGAGACAATCAGTATAGAAGTAGACCAAATCAAAATTATTATGACAATAATAATAGACAAATATATAATAATATTAGGGAAAATTATAACAACCAATACTATAGAAACCAGGACCATGTAAGGAGAAATTATAGAGGCCAATACAACAATAATAATAATAATTATCAAAATAGAAATTACTATCAGAATAGGACAGACAATTTTAGACAAAATAATGAACAACCAAGACAATTTAATAGGGAAACAAGGAGGAATTCAAATCCTGAAAACAATTATAATAGGGAACAGATAAGACAAGTACATTTTAATAGAAGAGGAACAAGCCAAGATAGGAACAATGAACAACAAAATGTAGACAATACCAATCAAAATGACAATCCACAACCTTCAACATCCACAGATAGACAGAATTTTCAGTAAAACCATATGGAAAGCTGGACTTACCAAAATATGAACACCCCATAGAATTCATTAAGTTAGATACAGTACAGGCAGAACATTTAACAGAGTTAATAATTATAAATGGAAAAATAGGAAAAAAATCAGTTAATATGCTTATTGATACTGGTTCACAAGCATCATTGTTAAAAGAAACAGCAAAACAAAACAAAGAACTTCAAAATAACATTGTGAAAATGCCTAAAACAACATTAATAGGAGTTAATGGTAGAAAAATGACAGAAACAAATCAGTTTGCCAATATTAAAGTGGAAATACAAAACAAAAATATAGAATTACAGTTACTAGTGATGAAGGAAATGGAATTTGATGTGATAATAGGGACGGATCAATTATAAAGGATGAAGGCTAAGATTAATTATGAAAGGAAGGGTATAGAAATGGAAGGTCAATGGTTTAATTTTATAGAAAATGAAAATCAAGAATACTTTGATATAAATATTTTGTGTATGAGAGAGATGAATGAATGTTATAATAATGATGATAATAATAATAATGAAGAAAATGAATGTAAGGGTAAATATAAATGTAATGATAAAAATGAAGAATATATTAATGAAATATTGAATAAATATAAAAGATTAGTTATGAATGAATCGAGAGTAGCGAAAGAATATATGCACAAAATAGAAGTCAAAGAAGCAGATAAATTTAAATCAAAGAACTATCCTATTCCATACAAGTATAGAGAAAAAGTAAAAGAAGAAATTGAGAGAATGACAGAATTTGGTATCATCGAGAGATCCACTAGTAATTACAAAAATCCAATAGTTGTTGTTGTTAAGAAAAATGGTGAACTGAGACTATGTTTAGATGCTAGGGAATTAAATAAAATCACAACTCCACAGTATGAATCTCCGTTAAACATAGAAATTATATTTGGCAAAATCACAAATGCTAAATGTTTTTCCATGATTGATTTAAAGCACAGTTTTTGGCTTATACCTTTGCACGAGAATTCTAGAAATTACACAGCTTTTTGTATAGAAGGAGTAGTGTATAGATTTTATGTAGTTCCATATGGTCTACAATCAGCATGTCCAGCATTAGAAAGGGCTTTGCATAAAATACTAGACAAATACGAAGACTTTGCACTGCACTACATTGATGACATTTCAATATATTCGAAAGACGAACAAAATCACAAAGAACATTTAAATAAAGTTTTAGAAATACTAGATGAGGCAGGACTGAAAATAAACTTGAACAAATGTGAATTTTTCCAACAAGAAGTGACATATTTAGGACACAAATTGAATCAAAACGGACTTGAAATGGATCCAGAACGAATAAGGACAATACAAGAATACACTAGACCTCACAATTTAAAAACACTTAGAGGATTTTTAGGGATACTGAATTATTTTAAGAGACTTATACCAGACTTGACTAGTAAAGAATTACCACTGATACAATTACTCAAAAAGAATGTAAAATGGAAATGGGAACAGGAACAAGAACAGGCATTTACAGAATTAAAAGACAATTTTAGTAAATATCTGAAAATTTATCATCCAGACTACGACAAACCATTTATATTTCGTGTGGATGCATCTATGTCGAGATCTGCGGGAGTTTTCGTACAGTACCAGGGGGAAAACGAAGTACCTATATCATTTGTGTCACGTATTACGAAGAAATATGAAAAAAATTATAGCTTTACAGAGTTAGAGTTAGCTTGTCTTATATTTTGTATCACCAAACTACGTTTCTATTTACTCGGAGCAAAATTTTTCATCCAAACCGACCATGAAACTCTGATGTCTATAGTAAATTATAAATATGCTAGTAACAGAGTACATAGATGGGCACTTTTACTACAGGAATATCACTTCGAAATTAAACATATACCAGGAAGACAAAATTTAGTACCTGACACACTTACGAGAATGGAAACAGAAAAGAGACAGGAAACAAGACAAATTAAAATAGGGGTAAATATTTTCAAAAATACTACAGGACTGTTTTCTTTACAAACGATAGTGGAAGACCAACAACAACTGACTGACAAAGAAAAGAAGGGGACAATAGAAAGACAAGGAGTTATAATTAAAGTAATAAATGGGACAGAACTATACTTGATTACAAAAGAACTGACAAGAACACTGATTGACAACTTACATACAAATTACTTACATATACGTATAAGAAAAATGTGGATGATATTTAGGGAGACATATTACAATACAAAGGACATCGAAATTACGAAAGATTTAATAAATAAATGTACTTTATGTCAATTGGCCAAATATAAGAATAGAGTGAATAAAAATGAACCAAAAAGTATTATATCAAATAGACCTTTACATATAGTATCGATAGATTTTGTTAGCGACCTAATAACTACAGAAAACAAATACAAACATATTTTGGTAATAACAGATCATTTTTCTAAATACATAACTTTATATCTGACCAGAAAGACCAACTTCAAAATAGTTAAAAACTTATTAAAACAATTTATCAATCAAAAGGAAAAACCAGAAATAATGATATTAGACAATGCTACCTATTTTAACAACGACAAAATGAGAAACTTTGCCGAACAGATAGGAATACAACTGAATTTTACTAGTATTCGACATCCTGCATCAAACCCAACCGAACGATATATTAAAGAAATTTTAAAATATTTGAGAATAATTTCTCATGAAAATCATAGAAAGTGGGATGAACGATTACCTTCAGTGGAAAGATATTTAAATGATGTACCTAACACTGTAACAGGAGAATGTCCAACATATATAATGACAGGGAGAATGCCTGAAAGAGAGTGGATTGTGAATGAAAAAGAAATGAGTGAAGTAATGCAAAAAGTGAATGAAAGAATACAGAAGAATGCCAGAAAATATATTAGTAGGGAAAATAAAAAAAGAACAAAGTGAGTTATATTTAAAACAGGAGACTTAGTTATAATATAAGCGTTAAGAGTTCCTAATAATAAGAAAGGAATCTGTGTTAAGTTACAATTGCCATTTGAAGGACCTTATAAAGTGAAAAATGAACAACCAGATAATAGTTACTTACTAGTCAACCCACAAGATGAAAGTATAAGAGGAATATTTAACATAGAGAGTATTTATAAGTTTGAAAGTTAAAGAAAAAGAACAAGTAAGAAATACGGAAGAAACTAACTACCTCAGATAAATCCAAAAAGGACACAGCTCATCCTAGATAGGGAAATCAATTGAGGGAACACCTGAAACAAAAAGAGATATTATGTAAAATAGATTTGTAAATATGTAAATAGAAAACTTAAAATTTAAATTTAAACATTCCATGTTAAAATATTAAATTTTAATTTTGGGGAAATTGTCATGAAAATAGAATATAAGAGTAGTAGATAGAAATTTAAAAATATTGAACTGGATAGAAATAAAAATAAATATAATATTTAACAGAACAACCCTGACTGATACTTTTTCAAAAAGATATAACCTCTGCCAGTTGAAAATAAAATATTATTAGATAAAATTTATAACATCTTGTATATGAAACTGTCACACAGCCAATCACAGGTAGAGTTTAGAAAAGAACGAGGAAACTTAAAGTCAAGGAAAAGGTCATATTAGCAACTAAAGAGGAAATGAATATCATGTATAAAAATGTAAAAACTCAACTAAATTTTAGTAGAAATAAAATAAAAATGTACCATATAGAAATAATTGTAAATAGGTTAATTAATTATAAGAAATCAATAAAAATCAGTGACTCACAACCATAAGTGATCGAGAGTGTTTGTGAAAATCAAAAAATAACGGGCCTGGTAACGGAAAAAAAAGTGAAGAGGAGTGATAAACAAAAAAGGAAGCGGAGGTCGATTTTGGAGAAAGCAGAGAAAAATTACTTCAAAATTCCAATTAAATGAAGAATTACATCTAAATCTCCACAGAAACACTTAATATACCAAATTAGGAAGTACTGAAACTGAAAACAACTTACCTTGACAAACGTTTGGTAAGAAATCCAACCTGCAAGCCAAATAGGAGAAGCTGGAATCTACCAGAAAGTTATTTGATCCTTATATAAATCCAAAATTCAACAAGCAATCCAGTGCACGAGTTTGAACTTTCCTTTCTTTCCGAACTTTTCTTCATAACCAGTTAGATCACTAAGACAATTTCCACGTATCAGTGCACGAAACTATTCCTTTTTGAGAACTTTATTAGTCTTATTTTATCAATTATTTTCATTTTAACACACGAACTCATTTGTTTACTTGTAATTTAAGGTTAAAGATATTTCCGTTTGAGGAACCATATGAATGGCAAGTGTCTATTAAAACTGTGACGGTGCCGTTCCTCTAATGTTTGAAATTTACATGACTTTGCCAAGTTCACATATTTAACAAGGAAAGGTAGTTTTCGTAGGGACAGGTAAAATAAGAATTTAAGAAATCTACTGATAATTATGTGAGTTATTACATTTAAAAATGAAAAATTGACTATTGAGAATAAAATGAACAATATTTGAGTTGAATTCATATCTTTCTTTATTTCCAAGGTAAATTACATATCATTATTATATATCATTCTTGACATCCTTTTCCTGAATTCTACCTTGAGATTGAGAGTTTCTCATGTGGCGTACCAAGAGAGCAGCTGGAGCACCTGAAAAGAAAGAGAAAGGTAATATCTGAAAGCAAAGAGTAAGTATTTGTAAGGGCGTTCTGAAATATTATTTGAATACAATACTTTATTTACAAACCACTGATTATAAATATGAATAAAAGGGAACAAATTTCTAACTACTACTATTGCTACTATTAATCAAACAACTTGCACTAAAGAAAAACTATAAAACAAAAATTCGAATTCAATACAATTATTTTTCTACGAATTCTACAACTACTGAAAATCACGAAAATAATAATACAGTTTATTATTATCAACAATCACTAATGCTATCACTAATATTATTAATATATTCAAACTATTATTATTTTTATTGTAATTATTGATAACCAATTCATCATAACAAATGTCACCTGCAATCAAGTGTTGCACATCCTTACACTTGCTTTCACCGTACTGATGAGATCCCTAAGATCGAAACACGTGTCTACGGTTGCATTTTTACCAGAGGGCTTAGTCCAATAAAATGTCCTACTTATATATATATATATATATATATATATATATATATATATATATATATATATATATATATATATATATATATATATATATATATATATATATATAAAGTAGTTATTTTGTGGGGTTGCAGCTGCTTTTCAATCAAACTCTTTTCTACTTTATTGTGAGAGCTTTCGAAATTATTTAATTTCTTCTTCAGTCACTCTAAAAGAATAGGTATAACTGCTAATGAACATATCAAATAAAGGTACTTACAGTATATGAGTATAAGATAAAATAACATTCAGAAAAATAAATGGTTTCAAGACATAAAAGTGAAAAGTCAATCTGAAGTTTATGAAAGATGGATATAGGGTGTATAGAATTGGTATAAATTTTATTGTAAAAGGTCGATTTAAGTTATTGATGAAATAGATACTCTATGAGTTTTATTGTTGCTCAATTTTATTTCAATATCTAAAATATTAGAATAAATTATATTTAAATTTTGAAAATCGGTCTTCTTATTCATTGAATCTTTTTCATTCTTTATGTAAACCATTTCTAAAAAACATCTTTTGAATAAATTATTTTCTTTAGTTAGAATTGAAATATTTTTGAAATCAATGGAATGTCCTGTAACATTTACATGTTGTGATAAAGCGCAAGCATTGGGTCTTAAACGTATATCACTTTTGTGGGAAACAATCCTTGATTTCAAATTTCTTGATGTTTCACCAATATAGTTTTTTTCACATTCACGACAGTTAATTTTGTAGACAACTCCTGCTTGATCCAGTATAGGAGTTTTATCTTTCAATTTACCAAATGATTCGCTAATCGACAAGTCTATCCGCCATCAACTGACCCGTCCTCCAAACACGAACGATCCACTAGAGAGTATTCAGCCACACAAAGCTTTCCTACCATACATCAAAGGTGTGACAGACAAAATCAGTAATATCTTGAGAAAACACGAGATAAAAACAAAATTCACGGCCAACAACCAAATATCCAAATTCCTCAGATCTCCCAAGGACACAATACCAAACGATTCTCAAGATATATATGAAATACCATGTTCAGACTGCCCGAGAACTTATATTGGCCAGACTAATAGACGAGTAACTTCCAGAGTCTACGAACACGAACTTGCTGTGCGTCAGGCATCTTCCACTTCCGCACTTTATAAACATCGAGAAGACACAGGTCACAAAATAGACTTCAAAAACACAAAAACAATTTCCACCGAGAAAACTCTGCAAACCAGGATCATCCGAGAAGCCCTTGAGATAGAGAAGCGCCCCAATTGCCTCAACACTCGCGACGACGGACGTAGAGTTCCCAATACCTGGAAGCCTCTCATTGCACGCATAAACTCATTTCCCACCAACCCAGTTTCCGCACACAGCTCACTTAGCGCCAATCAAGTTCCCGCACACAGCTCATCTAGCGCCAATTCAGTTCCCGCCCATAGTTCACCTCGCGCCAATACATTGCACACGGCCATTACAGCCACGTCCACTATAAATACAGTTCCTCAACCCACAATTCCTCAGTTCTCTCGAAGGAGTAGGCAGATTGAGACCTTAGAGAGAACCAGTGACGAGACATGGGGAGTAGGCAGATTGAGACCCCGACGTCAAGTCACAAAAACCTAACGTAATTATACCTGAGGAGTAGGCAGATTGAGACCTCAGCGTAGAATTACGTTTTAACCTTTCATTAATTTTCTTTCTATTTAAGTTCTTCAAAATGGCTCCAAAATCGGAGCCGAAACGTCGAATTTCAACAAATTCTAGACGCGGTTCAACCCGAACTTTTAGTTTTCATATATATATATATATATATATCTATCTTCTATATATATATATATATATATATATATTCATCTTGAAGATTTAAATCGATGATGATGATGATTTAAATCGAATGAGTTGTTCAACAGACCCGAGAATTCCTACTTAGTTAATAGAGTTTGGTCGAGAATACTTTGTTATTATATATATAAATATATATATATAGTAGAGAGGTAATTAATTGATTACACTTAGTCTGAATTTTTGCAGTCGGATCTGTAGGAAGTGAAATGTATGAATTATTATTGACTACAAGTTCATTAGATAAATTAATATATTGAGTTTTTTCAAGAATTACTGTGACATTGCCCTTGTCAGACTTAGTGACTACTAAATTAGGATTATTTTTTAAAAAGATTTTTGTTTTATTATATAGAGTATGAAAGGAATTTTTTGCATGTCTTGAGGAATATATGTAATTTGTGATTATATTAGTTGATTGTGCAATTATTGAATTTTTATGAGACTTATCTATTGCTGATACAACATAGTCGACATCTGCTAATAGACTCTTTATGGAAAAATCCTTACCCACTCTGGGTTCAATACTGAATTTTGGACCTAATGCCAGAAAATTGGAAATATCATTAGGGATAACTGTGTTTGAAATATTTTTAATCCAACTCACCTTGGATTTCAACATATTATTGATTTTGGTTTTATGGAAAATTTTGTTATATAATCGTAATTGAGAACCTGTAAAATTTAAAAAAACAGCCTCATTTGTGAGGGAAATGATCTCCCTTTTGAGTAGATTCAATTGGTTTTCTAGTTTAAAAATAAGTTTATGATTGATTGAAATTTCGAAATTGAGAAGTTTGAATCATAACCTGTTACAGAATTTACTGGATTGGTTGCTAAAACTAATATCTTGTCTCTGGAGAAGTCCATCAACTTGTACTGTAGAATTTGATATGTGATAGGAAGTAAGCCAATAGTACGGCATCTTAGGAGAAAGCACCTACGGTTATATTCCTTTGCTAATTTAACTTTCGTCTTGGACCAAGTTTTCATCTTAATTACTGTGGGGGCTCCATGCGTAGCTCGAATATGTTGGTAGAAACCCATACCTGTAGTTTAGTAGAGAGGTAGTCTTTGCTGACTAGTTAGGATGCAAAAGGGGGAGATTTTTTGGGTAAAAGCAGCAAGCAAAACGTGTACTCTTTTAAAACTATAATTACGATATTTCGACAGTGGTTACTGTCATCTTCAGGAAGGCTACAATTAATAAGCAGGATTGTAAACTAAATGGAGTGGAGCCCAATAAAAGCTATACTTACTGTGTTATTGAGTTTGAATGCTAATGATGTAATAAATGAGATATAAACGATATCGAGTGAACAACATGACGTTGATGATGAAGTAACAAGTTGAAAACAATTAAAATTTTAGTCAAAGATTTAGAAACATTTTAAAATTATATAAAATTTTTTTCAAGTGTGGACCATGTGCACACCATGAACCTACAATTTGGTTAGTAAACCAGACAAATGACAAGTGAAATTTAAAGAAGAAAATATTATTTGACATATGACAGTAAAGCACACGATTTGGCCTGTGCTTAGAGAGTTAGACAGCCAATTTTATCCATTCAAAAGAGCGATCACATTCCTTTAGAAATGTTTTTTAATTTTATTTGAACAGTAATTAAATTTGTTCTGGGGTTTTTTTATCAAGAAGTAATAGGTATGAATAAATTTCACTTCAATGATTGAGATCTGTTTTTTTTATTTAATTGTGCTTGAGAAATTAAAGGAGTCTTATCCTTCAATTTTGTAAAAATGTAATTGATTGTTAAAACTGTTTTATTGGTAATTTTTATGTTATCAAACTCTCTGAGAATTTGAGCAAGTTTGGATGACACATCTGTAATGTATGGAAGTGAAGTAAAGAAAATTTGAACTGGGGTCCTATCAACTACCTCATTGATAGTAGTGACATTTTGGGAAATATTTCTATTATTAATTGTATCATGTAAGTCAATGGTTGAAGTACTAAAAAGGATCTTTTTTAATAATGTAGGAGGATATGAATTATCAATGAAAAGATTATATAAAATTTTGAGGTTTTTTTGATGAAAAGAAGAATCATAAATACAAAGTACTCGATGTTTCATTTGTTTTACCAAATTAACTTTCATGGACTGCTTATGATATGAGTGGTAGTTCATATATCTACCACTACTTATAGGTTTCCTATGCCAATCAATGATTAAGGTATTCTCACCTGTACGACGAAATTTAGTGTCCAAGAAGGGAACACTACGTTCCTCATCTTCACGTTCTATGGTAAACTGTATGAACGGATTATAACTATTGAATACATCAACTATCTCTGTAGTTCCTTCTTGTGGTAACGCTATAATCAAGTCGTCCACATATTTTTTTATAAAAAATAATTTGAAAGGTAATACCTGCAAGACCATGTCTAGTATATCATCCATGACATACATTGCCAGTATTGGACTGATTTTGGCCCCCATGAGGGTTCCAAAAGTCTGCTGGTAAAATTTGTTATCAAAAGAAAAATAAGTATTGTTGAATAAAAAGGTAATTAATCGAAAAAAGGTTTCTTTATTGATACTACAATGACTGCTGATACGATCCCATCTTTTATCAATGGCTTGTAAGCAAGCATCTAGGTAATCATTACTAAACAGCCAGTTTGGATGTTGTTTCCTTGTTTAGTGAAAATTTAATTTCTTATGATTATAGTAATGAATATTATATTAAAGATTCTTTTGAAGTCTCATCAATTTTTAATAAAATGAAACTCCCTGAGGGCTATGTTCTAGCCAGTTTGGATGTTGTTTCCTTGTTTAGTAATGTTTACCTAGATGCTTGCTTACGAGCCATTGATAAAAGATGGGATCGTATCAGCAGTCATTGTAGTATCAATAAAGAAACCTTTTTTCGATTAATTACCTTTTTATTCAACAATACTTATTTTTCTTTTGATAATAAATTTTACCAGCAGACTTTTGGTAGCCCCATGGGGCCAAAATCAGTCCAATACTGGCAATGTATGTCATGGATGATATACTAGACATGGTCATGCAGGTATTACCTTTCAAATTATTTTTTATAAAAAAAATATGTGGACGACTTGATTATAGCGTTACCACAAGAAGGAACTACAGAGATAGTTGATGTATTCAATAGTTATGATCCGTTCATACAGTTTACCATAGAACGTGAAGATGAGGAACGTAGTGTTCCCTTCTTGGACACTAAATTTCGTCGTACAGGTGAGAATACCTTAATCATTGATTGGTTTAGGAAACCTATAAGTAGTGGTAGATATATGAACTACCACTCATATCATAAGCAGTCCATGAAAGTTAATTTGGTAAAACAAATGAAACATCGAGTACTTTGTATTTCTGATTCTTCTTTTCATCAAAAAAACCTCAAAATTTTATATAATCTCTTCATTGATAATTCATATCCTCCTACATTATTAAAAAAGATTCTTTTTAGTACTTCAACCATTGACTTACATGATACAATTAATAATAGAAATATTTCCCAAAATGTCACTACTATCAATGAGGTAGTTGATAGGACCCCAGTTCAAATTTTCTTTACTTCACTTCCATACATTACAGATGTGTCATCCAAACTTGCTCGAATTCTCAGAGAGTTTGATCACATAAAAATTGCCAATAAAACAGTTTTAACAATCAATTCCATTTTTACAAAATTGAAGGATAAGACTTCTTTAATTTCTCAAGCACAATTAGTATATAGCATTCCTTGCTCAAATTGTGATAAAACATATATAGGTCAAACCTCTAGAACTCTTAAAGACAGGATTACCTCACATAAAAGTGACTGCAGATGTCATCCCGAAAGATGTGCATTAAGTGAACATGTTAATAGTACAGGACACATCATGAATTAAATAAACACAAAAATTTTGACAAAAGAGTGTAACTCTACTAAGAGACTTTTTATGGAAATGGCTTTCATTTCTCAATCTAAAAATTGCTTAAATAAAAAAACAGATCTCAATCATTGAAGTGAAATTTATTCATACCTATTACTTCTTGATAAAAAAACCCCAGAACAAATTTAATTACTGTTCAAATAAAATTAAAAAACATTTCTAAAGGAATGTGATCGCTCTTTTGAATGGATAAAATTGGCTGTCTAACTCTCAAGCACAGGCCAAATCGTGTGCTTTACTGTCATATGTCAAATAATATTTTCTTCTTTAAATTTCACTTGTCATTTGTCTGGTTTACTAACCAAATTGTAGGTTCATGGTGTGCACATGGTCCACACTTGAAAAAAAAATTATATAATTTTAAAATGTTTTTAAATCTTTGACTAAAATTTTAATTGTTTTCAACTTGTTACTTCATCATCAACGTCATGTTGTTCACTCGATATTGTTTATATCTCATTTATTACATCATTAGCATTCAACCTCAATAACACAGTAAGTATAGCTTTCATTGGGCTCCACTCCATTTAGTTTACAATCCTGCTTATTAATTGTAGCCTCCCTGAAGATGACAGTAACCACTGTCGAAATATCGGAATTATAGTGTTAAAAGAGTACATGTTTTGCTTGCTGCTTTTACCCAAAAAATCTCCCCCTTTTGCATCCTAACTAGTCAGCAAAGACTACCTCTCTACTAAACTACAGGTATGGGATTCTACCAACATATTCGAGCTACGCATGGATCCCCCACAATAATCAAGATGAAAACTTGGTCCAAGACGAAAGTTAAATTAGCAAAGGAATATAACCGTAGGTGCTTTCTCCTAAGATGCCGTACTATTGGCTTACTTCCTAATCACATATCAAATTCTACAGTACAAGTTGATGGACTTCTCCAGAGACAAGATATTAGTTTTAGCAACCAATCCAGTAAATTCTGTAACAGGTTAGGATTCAAACTTCTCAATTTCGAAATTTCAGTCAATCATAAACTTATTTCTAAACTAGAAAACCAATTGAATCTACTCAAAAGGGAGGTCATTTCCCTCACAAATGAGGCTGTTTTTTAAATTTTACAGGTTCTCAATTACGATTATATAACAAAATTTTCCATAAAACCAAAATCAATAATATAAATAAAATAAATTCACTTACCAATTCCTTTTTGCATAACATGTTGAAATCCAAGGTGAGTTGGATTAAAAATATTTCAAACACAGTTATCCCTAATGATATTTCCAATTTTCTGGCATTAGGTCCAAAATTCAGTATTGAACCCAGAGTGGGTAAGGATTTTTCCATAAAGAGTCTATTAGCAGATGTCGACTATGTTGTATCAGCAATAGATAAGTCTCATAAAAATTCAATAATTACACAATCAACTAATATAATCACAAATTACATATATTCCTCAAGACATGCACAAAATTTCTTTCATACTCTATATAATAAAACAAAAATCTTTTTAAAAAATAATCCTAATTTAGTAGTCACTAAGTCTGACAAGGGCAATGTCACAGTAATTCTTGAAAAAACTCAATATATTAATTTATCTTATGAACTTGTAGTCAATAATAATTCATACATTTCACTTCCTACAGATCCGACTGCAAAAATTCAGCCTAAGTGTAATCAATTAATTAAAAATTTATTCACAATAAAACAAATAGATGAAGTCCAAAAAAAGAAACTCACAACGTACAAGGGGATTTGCCCCAAATTTTATGCTTTACCCAAAATCCATAAACCCACCTTATCAGCTAGACCGATTATTTCTTCCGTTGGTATACCAATAGAAGCATTGGCATCCTTCTTGACAGATATTTTGACTGCTTCTTATGATTATAGTAATGAATATTATATTAAAGATTCTTTTGAAGTCTCATCAATTTTTAATAAAATGAAACTCCCTGAGGGCTATGTTCTAGCCAGTTTGGATGTTGTTTCCTTGTTTAGTAATGTTTACCTAGATGCTTGCTTACGAGCCATTGATAAAAGATGGGATCGTATCAGCAGTCATTGTAGTATCAATAAAGAAACCTTTTTTCGATTAATTACCTTTTTATTCAACAATACTTATTTTTCTTTTGATAATAAATTTTACCAGCAGACTTTTGGTAGCCCCATGAGGCCAAAATCAGTCCAATACTGGCAATGTATGTCATGGATGATATACTAGACATGGTCATGCAGGTATTACCTTTCAAATTATTTTTTATAAAAAAAATATGTGGACGACTTGATTATAGCGTTACCACAAGAAGGAACTACAGAGATAGTTGATGTATTCAATAGTTATGATCCGTTCATACAGTTTACCATAGAACGTGAAGATGAGGAACGTAGTGTTCCCTTCTTGGACACTAAATTTCGTCGTACAGGTGAGAATACCTTAATCATTGATTGGTTTAGGAAACCTATAAGTAGTGGTAGATATATGAACTACCACTCATATCATAAGCAGTCCATGAAAGTTAATTTGGTAAAACAAATGAAACATCGAGTACTTTGTATTTCTGATTCTTCTTTTCATCAAAAAACCTCAAAATTTTATATAATCTCTTCATTGACAATTCATATCCTCCTACATTATTAAAGAAGATTCTTTTTAGTACTTCAACCATTGACTTACATGATACAATTAATAATAGAAATATTTCCCAAAATGTCACTACTATCAATGAGGTAGTTGATAGGACCCCAGTTCAAATTTTCTTTACTTCACTTCCATACATTACAGATGTGTCATCCAAACTTGCTCGAATTCTCAGAGAGTTTGATCACATAAAAATTGCCAATAAAACAGTTTTAACAATCAATTCCATTTTTACAAAATTGAAGGATAAGACTTCTTTAATTTCTCAAGCACAATTAGTATATTGCATTCCTTGCTCAAATTGTGATAAAACATATATAGGTCAAACCTCTAGAACTCTTAAAGACAGGATTACCTCACATAAAAGTGACTGCAGATGTCATCCTGAAAGATGTGCATTAAGTGAACATGTTAATAGTACAGGACACATCATGAATTAAATAAACACAAAAATTTTGACAAAGGAGTGTAACTCTACTAAGAGACTTTTTATGGAAATGGCTTTCATTTCTCAATCTAAAAATTGCTTAAATAAAAAAACAGATCTCAATCATTGAAGTGAAATTTATTCATACCTATTACTTCTTGATAAAAAAACCCCAGAACAAATTTAATTACTGTTCAAATAAAATTAAAAAACATTTCTAAAGGAATGTGATCGCTCTTTTGAATGGATAAAATTGGCTGTCTAACTCTCTAAGCACAGGCCAAATCGTGTGCTTTACTGTCATATGTCAAATAATATTTTCTTCTTTAAATTTCACTTGTCATTTGTCTGGTTTACTAACCAAATTGTAGGTTCATGGTGTGCACATGGTCCACACTTGAAAAAATTTTTATATAATTTTAAAATGTTTCTAAATCTTTGACTAAAATTTTAATTGTTTTCAACTTGTTACTTCATCATCAACGTCATGTTGTTCAATCGATACATATATATATATATATATATATATATATATATATATATATCTATATATATATATATATATATATATATATATATATATATATCTATATATATATATTATATATATATATATATATATATATATATATATATATATCTATATATATATATATATATATATATATATATATATATATATATATATATATATATATATATATATATATATATATATATATATTAGTTATTTTGTGGGGTTGCAGCTGCTTTTCAATCAAACTCTTTTTTACTTTATTGTGAGAGCTTTCGAAATTATTTAATTTAATTTAATTTAATTTTTGTTTTTTCTTATATATATATATATATCTTGTCATGAAAATAGAATATAAGAGTAGTAGATTGAAATTTAAAAATACTGGACTTGATAGAAATAAAAATAAAAATAATATTTCACAGAACAACCCTGACTGATACTTTTTCAAAAAGATATAACCTCTGCCAGTTGAAAATAAAATATTATTAGATAAAATTTATAACATCTTGTATATGAAACTGTCACACAGCCAATCACAGGTAGAGTTTAGAAAAGAACGAGGAAACTTAAAGTCAAGAAAAAGGTCATATTAGCAACTAAAGAGGAAATAAATATCATGTATAAAAATGTAAAAACTCAACTGAATTTTAGTAGAAATAAAATAAAAATGTACCATATAGAAATAATTGTAAATAGGTTAATTAATTATAAGAAATCAATAAAAATCAGTGACTCACAACCATAAGTGATCGAGAGTGTTTGTGAAAATCGGAAAATAACGGGACTGGTAACGGAAAAAAGTGAGGAGAGTGATCAACAAAAAAAGAAGCGGAGGTCGATTTTGGAAAAAGCAGAGAAACATTACATCAAAATTCCAATTAAATGAAGAATTACATCTAAATCTCCACAAAAACACTTAATATACCAAATTAGGAAGTACTGAAACTGAAATCAACTTACCTTGACAAACGTTTGGTAAGAAATCCAACCTGCAAGCCAAATAGGAGAAGCTGGAATCTACCAGAACCAGAAAGGTATTTGATCCTTATATAAATCCAAATTCAACAAGCAATCCAGTGCACGAGTTTGAACTTTCCTTTCTTTCCGAACTTTTCTTCATAACCAGTTAGATCACCAAGACAATTTCCGCGTATCAGTGCACATAACTATTTCTTTTGAGAACTTTATTAGTCGTATTTTATCAATTAATTTCATTTCAACACACAAACTCTTCTGTTTTCTTGTAATTTAAGGTTAAAGACATTTCCTTTGAGGAACCATATGAATGGTAAGTGTCTATTAAAACGGTGACGGTGCCGTTCCTCTAATGTTTGAAATTTACATGACTTTGCCAAGTTCACATATTTAGCAAGTAAGGTAGTTTTCGTAGGGACAGGTAGAATAAGAATTTAAGAAATCTACTGATAATTATAGGAGTTATTACATTTAAAAATAAAATAGAATTTGACTATTGAGAATAAAATGAACAATATTTGAGTTGAATTCATATCTTTCTTTATTTCCAAGGTAAATTACATATTATTATATATCATTCTTGACATTCTTTTCCTGAATTCTAACTTGAGATTGAGAGTTTCTCATGTGGCGTACCAAGAGAGCAGCTGGAGCACCTGTAAAGAAAGAGAAAGGTAATATCTAAAAGCAAAGAGTAAGTATTTGTAAGGGCGTTCTGAAATATTATTTGAATACAATACTTTATTTACAGTCTACAAACCACTTATTATAAATATGAATAAAAGGGAACAAATTTCTAACTACTTTCACTAAAGAAAAACTATAAAACAAAAATTCGAATTCAATACAATTATTTTTCTACGAATTCTACAACTACTAAAAATCACGAAAATAATAATACAGTTTATTATTATCAACAATCACTAATACTATCACTAATATTATTAATATATTCAAACTATTATTATTTTTATTGTAATTATTGATAACCAATTCATCATAACAAATGTCACCTCAACTTAGGGCACTCTAGAATTCTTCACGCACATTCATTTTCTTAACAAAATGTCGCCAGCAACGTGGTGCGAATAGGAAAGGGAAAATTCAAGGATATATCACAGTAGGTAAGGTGGAGTGAATAGGTAAGGAAAATTCAGAGAGTGAGTCAGTAAAATTGTGAGCTAGGAAAGTATAAAAAGGAAGGATAAAATGAATTTGAGAGATGGTAAGATAGTTGGTGTAGATAGAAGAGAGATGGGTGAATATGAAGAAAGTGGTGTAACTGAGCTTGGACAGAGTAGTAGTGGGAGTGGACAAGTGCAGAGAGAAAGTAAAAGCATGGAAGATCAGATACAAATGCTGATGCAATTTATTACAGGAAATATGGAGAATTGGAAGGTAATATGAGAGAAAATGTAGAAAGTATCAAGGAAAATATTAGAGAAAATATGATTGAAATGGAAATAAAATTACAAAATAAATTAGAGGAAAATAAACAAGAAATGACCAAAATGTATAGGGAATTTGAAAAAAGAATAGAACAGAAAAATGAAGAATTTTACAGCAATACCAAACAAGACATAGTAGATATAAATAATTCAATAGATTACAATAGTAAGCAAATACAAGAAGTTAGGGAAAAAATTGAATCAAATAATCAGGAACTTATTGGAAAAATAAGAAAGGTAAATGAAAAAGTAGAAAAGAATGAAAAAGAGTCAAATGAAATCATGAATGAGAAAAGTGATGAAAATGAAACTAAATTCAAAAACTTAGAACAGAAAATAAAAGACATATAAAAATTAAAATTAGAAACAGGTATAGAAACTAGGATTATCAATACACATGTTTTCAAATGAATAATAAATTTGAGGGTAATATAAAGAAATTACATCCTACCACTTTTGTAAAAATAATGAGAAACAAAACTAAAAATATAACAAATATAGATGAACTAAAGGACACAATAAGACAACATTTGAATAATCAACCTTGTATTTGGTTTAACAGCTAAGAAAGAAATATAAATAGTTTCCAAGATTTTGAAAATCTATTTCTCAGACAATATTGGGGGGATAATGCACAAATGTTAGTAAGAGATCAACTTCAATTTGGAAAATTTGATGAAAGTAGAAATATGAATTATAACAATTATGCCATTCAATTATTTGCCATAGCACAACACCTAGATCCTATAATGAGAGAGGAAGAGATTGTAGGGAATATTAGTCATCACTTTAAGCAGGAAATCTTTGAAATCATAAATATGCATGAAATCAAAAATATGGACAGACTTAGTCAGTATTTACTTAGACTTGAAAGAACTTTATCATACAGAAATGGGGAACAGAATCAGACAAAACAAAATCTAAATAATAACAATTACAATAGACAGACACAATACAACAACCAATATAACAACAGCAATTATATGGACAATAATAATAATAATCAATTTTGAGACAATCAGTATAGAAGTAGACCAAATCAAAATTATTATGACAATAATAATAGACAAACATATAATAATAATAGGGAAAATTATAACAACCAATATTATAGAAACCAGGACCATGTAAGGAAAATTATAGAGGCCAATACAACAATAATAATAATAATTATCAAAATAGAAATTACTATCAGAATAGGACAGACAATTTTAGACAAAATAATGAACAACCAAGACAATTCAATAGGGAAACAAGGAGGAATTCAAATCCTGAAAACAATTATAATAGGGAACAGACAAGACAAGTACATTTTAATAGAAGAGAAACAAGCCAAGATAGGAACAATGAACAACAAAATGTAGACAATACCAATCAAAATGACAATCCACAACCTTCAACATCCACAGATAGACAGAATTTTCAGTAAAACCATATGGAAAGCTGGACTTACCAAAATATGAACACCCCATAGAATTCATTAAGTTAGATACAGTACAGGAAGAACATTTAACAGAGTTAATAATAATAAACGGAAAAATAGGATAAAAATCAGTTAATATGCTTATTGATACTGGTTCAGAAGCAACGTTGTTAAAAGAAACAGCAATACAAAACAAAGAACTTCAAAATAAAATTGTGAAAATGCCTAAAACAACATTAATAGGAGTTAATGGTAGAAAAATAACAGAAACAAATCAGTTTGCCAATATTAAAGTGGAAATACAAAACAAAAATATAGAATTACAGTTACTAGTGATAAAGAAAATGGAATTTGATGTGATAATAGGGACGGATCAATTACAAAGGATGAAGGCTAAGATTAATTATGAAAGGAAGGGTATAGAAATGGAAGGTCAATGGTTTAATTTTATAGAAAATGAAAAACAAGAATACTTTGATAAAAATATTTTGTGTATGAGAGAGATGAATGAATGTTATAATGATGATAATAATAATAATGAAAATGAATATAAGGGTAAATATAAATGTAATGATAAAAATGAAGAATATATTAATGAAATATTAAATAAATATAAAAGATTAGTTATGAATGAATCGAGAGTAGCGAAAGAATATATGCACAAAATAGAAGTCAAAGAAGCAGATAAATTTAAATCAAAGAACTATCCTATTCCATACAAGTATAGAGAAAAAGTAAAAGAAGAAATTGAGAGAATGTTAGAATTTGGTATCATAGAGAGATCCACTAGTAATTACATAAATCCAATAGTTGTTGTTGTTAAGAAAAATGGTGAACTGAGACTATGTTTAGATGCTAGGGAATTAAATAAAATCACAACTCCACAGTATGAATCTCCGTTAAACATAGAAACTATATTTGGCAAAATTACAAATGCTAAATGTTTTTCCAAGATTGATATAAAGCACAGTTTTTGGCTTATACCTTTGCACGAGAATTCTAGAAATTACACAGCTTTTTGTATAGAAGGAGTATTGTATAGATTTTATGTAGTTCCATATGGTCTACAATCAGCATTTCCAGCATTAGAAAGGGCTTTGCATAAAATACTAGACAAATACGAAGACTTTGCACTACACTACATTGATGACATTTCAATATATTCGAAAGACGAACAAAATCACAAAGAACATTTAAATAAAGTTTTAGAAATACTAGATGAGGCAGGACTGAAAATAAACTTGAACAAATGTGAATTTTTCTAACAAGAAGTGACATATTTAGGATACAAATTGAATCAAAACGGACTTGAAATGGACCCAGAACGAATAAGGACAATACAAGAATACACTAGACCTCACAATTTAAAAACACTTAGAGGATTTTTAGGGATACTGAATTATTTTAAGAGACTTATACCAGACTTGACTAGTAAAGAATTACCACTGATACAATTACTCAAAAAGAATGTAAAATGGAAATGGGGACAGGAACAAGAACAGGCATTTACAGAATTAAAAGACAATTTTAGTAAAAATCTGAAAATTTATCATCCAGACTACGACAAACCATTTATACTTCGTGTGGATGCATCTATGTCGAGATTTGCGGGTGTTTTAGTACAGTACCAGGGGGAAAACGGAGTACCTATATCATTTGTGTCACGTATTACGAAGAAATATGAAAAAAAATATAGCGTTACAGAGTTAGAGTTAGCATGTCTTATATTTTGTATCACCAAACTACGTTTCTATTTACTCGGAGCAAAATTTTTCATCCAAACCGACCATGAAGCTCTGATGTCTATAGTAAATTATAAATATGCTAGTAACAGAGTACATAGATGGGCACTTTTACAACAGGAATATCACTTCGAAATTAAACATATACCAGGAAGACAAAATTTAGTACCTGACACACGAGAATAGAAACAGAAAAGAGACAGGAAACAAGACAAATTAAAATAGGGGTAAATATTTTCAAAAATACTACAGGACTGTATTCTGTACAAACGATAGTGGAAGACCAACAACAACTGACTGACAAAGAAAAGAAGGGGACAATACAAAGACAAGGAGTTATAATTAAAGTAATAAATGGGACAGAACTATACTTCATTACAAAAGAACTGACAAGAACACTGATTGACAACTTGACAACATATAAAATACTTACATACAGGTATAAGAAAAACGAGGATGATATTCAGGGAGACATATTACAATACAAAGGACATCGAAATTACGAAAGATTTAATAAATAAATGTACTTTATGTCAATTGGCCAAATATAAGAATAGAGTGAATAAAAATGAACCAAAAGGTATTATATCAAATAGACCTTTACATATAGTATCGATAGATTTTGTTAGCAACCTAATAACTACAGAAAACAAATACAAACATATTTTTGTAATAACAGATCATTTTTCTAAATACATAACTTTATTTCCGACCAGAAAGACCAACTTCAAAATAGTTAAAAACTTATTAAAACAATTTATCAATCAAAAGGGAAAACCAGAAATAAAGATATTAGACAATGCTACCTATTTTAACAACGATAAAATGAGAAACTTTGCTGAACAGATAGGAATACAACTGAATTTTACTAATATTCGACATCCTGCATCAAACCCAACCGAACGATATATTAAAGAAATTTTAAAATATTTGAGTATAATTTCTCATGAAAATCATTGAAAATGGGATGAACGATTACCTTCAGTGGAAAAATATTTAAATGATGTACCTAACACTGTAACAGAAGAATGTCCAACATACATAATGACAGGGAGAATGCCTGAAAGATAGTGGATTGTGATTGAAAAAGAAATGAGTGAAGTAATGCAAAAAGTGAATGAAAGAATACAGAAGAATGCCAGAAAATATATTAGTAGGGAAAATTAAAAAAAGAAAAAAGAAAGTTAAATTTAAAACAGGAGACTTAGTTATAATGAAAGCGTTAAGAGTTCCTAATAATAAGAAAGGAATCTGTGTTAAGTTATAATTGCCATTTGAAGGACCTTATAAAGTGAAAAATGAACAACCAGTTAATAGTTACTTACTAGTCAACCCACAAGATGAAAGTATAAGAGGAATATTTAACATAGAGAGTATTTACGAGTTTTAAAGTTAAAGAAAAAGAACAAGTAAGAAATACGGAAGAAACTAACTACCTTTGATAAATCCAAAAAGGACACAGCTCATCCTAGATCAGGAATTCAATTGAGGGAACACCTGAAACAAAGAGAGACATTTGGTAAAATAGATTTGTGAATATGTAAATAGAAATCTTAAAATTTAAATTTAAACATTCCATGTTAAAATATTAAATTTTTATTTTGGGGAAATTGTCATGAAAATAGAATATAAGAGTAGTAGATAGAAATTTAAAAATATTGGACTTAATAGATATAAAAATAAAAATAGTATTTCACAGAACAACCCTGACTGATACTTTTTCAAAAAGAAATAAACTCTGCCAGTTCAAAATGTCACACTTTTAATTAAAAAAATCCTTCAGGAACCTTGCAAAATAAAGAGTTATTCTCAAATCATAAGAATACGAGCCAAGTAAACGGAACACTCTGAACTTATCCAGGAAAGCTAACTTTTCTTCAAAGAAAATAATTTCAGCCACATAAAACCATAAGCTTAGTTATCAACAAAGTGAAACAGATTCAAAAGAATAGGAAAACATTAGAACAAGATTATTTCCAGTTGAAAATAAAATATTATCAGATATAATTTATAACATCTTGTATATGAAACTGTCATACAGCCAATCACAGGTAGAGTTTAGAAAAAGAACGAGGAAACTTAAAGTCAAGAAAAAGGTCATATCAGCAACTAAAGAGGAAATAAATATCATGTATAAAAATGTAAAAACTCAATTAAATTTTAGTAGAAATAAAATAAAAATGTACCATATAGAAATAATTGTAAATAGGTTAATTAATTATAAGAAATCAATAAAAATCAGTAACTGACAACCATAAGTGATCGAGAGTGTTTGTGAAAATCGGAAAATAACGGGCCTGGTAACGGAAAAAAGTGAGGAGAGTGATCAACAAAAAAAGAAGCGGAGGTCGATTTTGGAAAAAGCAGAGAAACTTTACATCAAAATTCCAATTAAATAAAGAATTACATCTAAATCTCCACAGAAAAACTTAATATACCAAATTAGGAAGTACTGAAACTGAAATCAACTTACCTTGACAAACGTTTGGTAAGAAATCCAACCTGCAAGCCAAATAGGAGAAGCTGGAATCTACCAGAACCAGAAAGGTATTTGATCCTTATATAAATCCAAATTCAACAAGCAATCCAGTGCACGAGTTTGAACTTTCCTTTCATTCCGAACTTTTCTTCATAACCAGTTAGATGACCAAGACAATTTCCGCGTATCAGTGCACATAAACTATTCCCTTTGAGAACTTTATTAGTCTTATTTTATCAATTATTTTCATTTCAACACACAAACTCTTTTGTTTACTTGTAATTTAAGGTTAAAGACATTTCCTTTGAGGAACCATTTGAATGGCAAGTGTCTATTAAAACGGTGACGGTGCCGTTCCTCTAATGTTTGAAATTTACATGACTTTGCCAAGTTCACATATTTAGCAAGTAAGGTAGTTTTCGTAGGGACAGGTAGAATAAGAATTTAAGAAATCTACTGATAATTGTAGGAGTTATTACATTTAAAAATAAAATAAAATTTGACTATTGAGAATAAAATGAACAATATTTGAGTTGAATTCATATCCTTCTTTATTTCCAAGGTAAATTACATATTATTATACATCATTCTTGACATTCTTTTCCTGAATTCTAACTTGAGATTGAGAGTTTCTCATGTGGCGTACCAAGAGAGCAGCTGGAGCACCTGTAAAGAAAGAGAAAGGTAATATCTAAAAGCAAAGAGTAAGTATTTGTAAGGGCGTTCTGAAATATTATTTGAATACAATACTTTATTTACAGTCTACAAACCACTTATTATAAATATGAATAAAAGGGAACAAATTTCTAACTACTACTATTGCTACTATCAATCAAACTACTTTCACTAAAGAAAAACTATAAAACAAAAATTCGAATTCAATACAATTATTTTTCTACGAATTCTACAACTACTAAAAATCACCAAAATAATAATACAGTTTATTATTATCAACAATCACTAATATTATTAATATATTCAAACTATTATTATTTTTATTCATCATAACAAATGTCACCTCAACTTAGGGCACTCTAGAATTCTTCACACACATTCATTTTCTTTACAATATATATATACCGGGTGGCTACGGAAGTATTGCCTACGGAATATCTCAGTTATTGTATGAAGTAGGATTGTGAAATTTGGAGCGTCGATTTCATTTCAAAAAATTACTTTCTATTATATCATTAGAAAGGAATGGTTATGCCGAATAGTACAGGCAGGAAAAAGTTGTATGTTCCTATTTAAGATATGGACCTACAGAGTATTGTTTTTTTCCCAATTTTTCCAATATTTTTTATGGCGGCTTTTTATAACGCCGACGAATGAAAATAAAATATCACAGTAGTAGCATCTGTTATCAAGTGACGTATAGTTTCCATAGCCAACTTTTCAATTTTTGGCTTTCATTTTGCTTCCACGGCCTACTCGGTGAATTTCAATAATAATTTTTTTCTGATCTAGTTTCTAGTTAGATACCAACTTGTGATATGTCATTAGAAAGGGAATTGAATGCTGAATAAAGCAAAAAGAAAAAAAAATAGGGTTTCTATTTAAAATAAGAAAGTTGATGTTACTTCCGGTCAGATCGGAAGTTAACTTCGACATGTCAATATGCTCAAATTCTAGCTCTTATGTCATTATATCGACGCTCCAAATTTCACAAACCTACTTCATACAATAACTAAGATATTCCGTCTTGAAAGAAGTTTAGATATAAGATATATAGATTTTATATATATATATATATATATATATATATATATATATATATATATATATATATATATTATATATATATATATATATATATATATATATATATATATATATATATATATATATATATATATATATATATATATATATATATATATATATATAATTAAGTAGGAATTCTCGGGTAGCGGTCTGTTGAACAATGAAACTCATTCGATTTAAATCTTCAATATTTCGTCAAACTTTATTGACTTCTTCAGGAAGAGCTACAATTAAAAAGGAATATGAGTTGTTGAAGGACTACATAAAAATAACATGATAACTTACAAAATTCACAGAGTTAGTTCTAACCTATGGAACATTTGGGAGGACAATTGTTATTCTCCGCTGCAGACTAATCGCTTAATTTACCTGACTGGAGTGTTACTATGGTTTGAATAAGGATTCGTTTAAATACAATGGTGTTAATTAGTGTAGGTATTCCATTGGCACCAACTGTCAAACTACACACAACGTTGAATGGAATTTAAAATATTACAATATATACTACTAAGTTGTCCTGTATCGGTTTTGTAGTTAACTGTGTTAGGATTTTTGTTGATATGGACCATCTCAAGGAATAACCTGTTTTTTTGATTGCTGACTTTGTCTAGAATTTTTGGATTTGAATAATCAAACCGGTGGCCTGTTTTCTGGGTGTGGTCGACTGCTGCACAGGAGTTTTTTCCCAATTGGGCATCACTCTTGTGCAAAGCTAGCCGTTGTTTTAACCACTGTGAGGTCTGTCCGACATAACTACCTTCACAACCTTGGCATGGTAGTTCATAAATTACATTGCTAAGGAGTGGAGTTGGTGTTAGCAGATATGTATGAAAACGGTTGATTATTTCTTCAAGTATGATAGCTAGCAATATATATATATATGAAAACTAAAAGTTCGGGTTGAACCGCGTCTAGAATTTGTTGAAATTCGACGTTTCGGCTCCGATTTTGGAGCCATTTTCAAGAACTGAAATAGAAAGAAAATTTAATGAAAGGTTAAAACGTAATTCTACGCTGAGGTCTCAATCTGCCTACTCCTCAGGTATAATTACGTTAGGTTTTTGTGACTTGACGTCGGGGTCTTAATCTGCCTACTCCCCATGTCTCGTCACTGGTTCTCTCTAAGGTCTCAATCTGCCTTCTCCTTCGAGAGAACTGAGTAATTGTGGGTTGAGGAACTGTATTTATAGTGGACGTGGCTGTAATGGCCGTGTGCAATGTATTGGCGCGAGGTGAACTATGGGCGGGAACTGAATTGGCGCTAGATGAGCTGTGTGCGGGAACTTGGTTGGCGCTAAGTGAGCTGTGTGCGGGAACTGAATTGGTGGGAAATGAGTTTATGCGTGCAATGAGAGGCTTCCAGGTATTGGGAAGTCTACGTCCGTCGTCGCGAGTGTTGAGGCAATTGGGGCGCTTCTCTATCTCAAGGGCTTCTCGGATGATCCTGGTTTGCAGAGCTTTCTCGGTGGAAATTGTTTTTGTGTTTTTGAAGTCTATTTTGTGACCTGTGTCTTCTCGATGTTTATAAAGTGCGGAAGTGGAAGATGCCTGACGCACAGCAAGTTCGTGTTCGTAGACTCTGGAAGTTACTCGTCTATTAGTCTGGCCAATATAAGTTCTCGGGCAGTCTGAACATGGTATTTCATATATACCTTGAGAATCGTTTGGTATTGTGTCCTTAGGAGATCTGAGGAATTTGGATATTTGGTTGTTGGCCGTGAATATTGTTTTTATCTCGTGTTTTCTCAAGATATTACTGATTTTGTCTGTCACACCTTTGATGTATGGTAGGAAAGCTTTGTGTGGCTGAATACTCTCTAGTGGATCGTTAGTTTTTGGAGGACGGGTCAGTTGATGGCGGATAGACTTGTCGATTAGCGAATTGTTGTAACCATTTTGGAGTAAGGCTGATTTCAGTTTGTCCAGCTCTTGTGGTCTATTCTGGTTGTCGGTAAGCTGAATTGATCTGTATATCAGGGAGTTCAATACGGAGTTTGTTTGTGCTGGATGGTGATGAGAGTTTGCGTGTAGGTATCGGTTGGTGTGGGTCTGTTTCCTGTGTACTGTGTGGGTGAAAGAGTTGTTGGATTTCGTGATGAGAACGTCCAGGAAAGCTAGGGAGTTGTTCATTTCGGCCTCCATTGTAAATTTCATGTTGGGATGGATATCGTTTAGGTGATCTAAGAACGTGTTTAAGATTTCGTAACCATGAGGCCATATGACGAAAATGTCGTCAACGTATCTGAACCAGCAAGTAGGCTTGTGGTCAAATGCTTCTACAGCCCTAGTTTCGAAGTCTTCCATGAAAAGGTTTGCAAGGACTGGAGAAAGGGGGGAACCCATGGGAGCACCTTTCACTTGTTTGTAGTAAGTTCCTTGGAAGAGGAAGTACGTGTTGTTCATACAGTGACTGATGAGGTCCAGGGTGTCTTTTGGAATTCTGTGCTTAGTTTTAAGGATTTCTAGCGTGTCCGTTAGGGGAATGTTTGTGAAGAGGGAGACAACATCGAAGCTCACTAGGATATCAGTGTTCTGGATTCTATAGGATTTGAGAAGGTCTAAGAAGTGGAATGAATTTTTTACGTAGGATGAAGCTTCTTTTGCTCGTGGCTGCTCAGCAAAATATATAATATATTCGACAGATGGTTCACTCCAACTTACCTAAAGCATCAACAATAGCAAAAATTCTTGAAACACCTTGTATAAATTTTATTGGAAAGTAGTATTGAACTCTCTCCACCCTGTATAAGGATACTGAAAATATCAGCCAATGCGAGTATCGTTGAGACTCCTTGTATACCTTTTTGGAAAGTATTTTTAAATTCGCTTTTCACCCCGTATATGAACGATGATTATGAAACGTCCAAAAATATCATGAACGAAATAAACTGCGCAATTTTGTTTTGTCTAAGGAGTAGGGAAGGTATGGGAAAAAGCTTACTCTAACCCGGCAAAAATTTCATAAAATACTCACAGGCCCTGACGTAACTTACTTTTTGTGGCAACACTAAAAAACTCTAAAAGTCCACCAGCGCGGCAGCCTGATAGTCGCAGAGATGGCGTGGGCTCAAAAGATATTCTATGAAATTTTATTTTTCTAAGATGTCAATAAGAAATAATATGAGTAAGCTGTGTTTTATAACTATAATTATATCTTGTTAGTGTTGAACATTTTCTGTTAAAGTTTGTAATTAATTAATGATTAGAAAAAAGTATTATTTTTAGATTAATGTTAGTTGCTATTCGAAATTGATCTCGAGTAAAGTTAGTTGAACAATAATTATTGATAATGTTATTGCATAATGACTTGAACAAGTGATTATTTCTAAATTAGTTTGAAGGCTCTTAATAATTAAAGTTAAATTTATCTTCTTGAAGTTAGGAATTTCTTAGACATGAGAATGGTAAATTGTTATCAATAATACATTATCAGAACTTGGCAACAAGGTGACCTATTAAATACAATAGCAAAAATATAATGGCAAGGCAGGAATAATGCACGGAAGTCATAAACCAACAATGGTTGAAAATGAAGGGGAAGTGAAATATCAGCTGGTATTTCAGTTCTTACATAATATGCATATAAGACCTGAATAATCATATGTGAATAATGAACACTATAAAATATACCGCCTGTCGCCGTAAAATACTTCTTCTCTTCTTGAAAGGAAAAAATCAGAATGCTTGTACTCACAGGAAATCGTGCTAACTTTTAGTCGGTTTGACAAAATGGCTCCATACGATAATCTTTCATATACCAGAAAAATAGTTGAATTAGATTTATTGGTTGTCCATCGATATTATACCAAAATTAAATTTCCATGGGAATAATGCCCGCAGGGTAGTACGTCGTTTCGCAAAAATTCAGTTTAACTCCATAATCTGGCATAGTATGGCTCACATTAAATACATGGAAGCCATTATGTTTATACACCTGGCATCCTAACAGGATAAAATCATCGTTACAAGACGAGAACAACGAGGAAGAAGGAGAAAAAGGCCTGAAATGAAACCCAAGTTTATTTTCAGGAACGAAAAAAGGTAGCAGCAGAAATCTTATAACATACCTTCAGTTCTTGAACGGCCTTTTCATGATAAAATAAATGTGGACTTGCTTGAAACCATGTCGACAAAGCGTGAGTCCATAGATCGACTTTTCTCTACTGATCGTGGCGGCGACTCAGAACTCTGTACTCTCTGTCGGTATTATTTATCGTTCATCGTGGTGGTGACTTTAGGCAACCAACAATACATTGATGCTATTATCAGGTAAGTAAAATACATATCCAGGGTATACAGAGTTGGTTTAGTAGGTATTTCAGAATAGCCGCTGGAGCTTTTACTTGAAGAATGTTCGAGGAGCAAACTATTGGAGGAAAGATGCAATGCTCTTGAATTGAACCGTTACAAACTCTAGAACAGTTTTTGCGACACTATGGTTCTTTATATGATGTTCTTCTTAATGTGTTTAGTATTTGTGTTTGCATTCCCAGCATTTTGATATCATAAATTGTCTCGGCGTATTGCATTGGATCTCAAAAAGACAAACTTTTTGCAATCGACATTCTGAGAAAACTTACGAACTCCATCCCAGTCATCTGAGTTGTAGTACTATATACTATTATTATTATTATTATTTGACAGGGCTGGCCATCAGAGGATTTGTAGGAAGTTCTGCACCGCGCTGTCAGGTATTTCTCGCAAGTGCTTCGGATCTCTTGATGAATTCCTGGAGATATCTTGCGGGGTTTTCCTGTGGGATGATATCTTCTGCACTGCAGTGTTCAGAGATATCCATCCATATTGTGCAGTCTTGGTGTATCCCCAGCTGATGCAGTTGTTTACAGAGGTGGCAGTGCTTTGTCAGCAGTCCTATCACTTTCCCGAGAAAGTTTCGCCTCAGTGTGCCGATGGGGTTGGCCCATCATCGTAATTTTTCGTGAATATTGGTTACGGCACTCTCCCAGGTATATTGATGATGGTTCTTAACCCATTTATTCGTGTCGTGGTTCATGTCCCCAAACGGGATTCCTCAGGCTGGTTCTGTTCCAATAAGAGTTGTTGCTGCCCCCGTTCTTGCTAAGGCATCTGCGATCCAACCTGGGCCCATGTGACCTGGTACCCAGACAAGTTATACCCTGTTCAGTGCTCGTAGGTTGTTGAGGTTTTTATGTGTCTGGAAGATAATATGCATAATCGCAGGGTCTTTATGGCCATCTAACTGTCGGAGAGAATAATTATGGGTTGGTTTCTAGGACCCCTCCTTAGAATCTCTCTAATGCAAACGAAAATAGCTATTAGCTTAGAATATAGACGCCATATTACCGAGATTCAGACTCATTTATTGCCTCAGTCACTCTTCATATATTCCAGCTTCTACCCCATGACTTGTGTTAGAAGCATCCATATATCAGATGTGCCCTCTTGATAGCATTGGTATGGCATTTGATGTGGCTTTCTCATTTTCTATGATGGTGGTGTATGTCAAAGAACTAAATTTGAGTCAGTTTGTCCGACGGCATCTCCTATATGTCGACTCTTATGACCTCCATTATGTTGGAGTGGCCGCTACATTGGCCCAGGTACTTTGGGCTGAATGCTTCTATCCTTACCTCCGCTGTAGTATTCAAATACAGAGTAGTATGGTTCAGGATGGTCAGACCGCATGCAAAGTCATCCAATTTCCTATTTGATGCCAAAGATAGGGTATATAAATGGCAAAAATCTGGATTTTATTAGCTTAAATGTCCAGAGTGTAACAATGTCAATGTGGACGTAGTTTTTCAAAACGATACATTGAACATGAAAGGTCCTTCAGACTGGAAAAAAGTGATTTAACATCAAATCATTCCTTAGAATGCAATCACCATTTCCATAATCCAAAATATACGGAAATTTTGCATTATGAAAGCAAAGGGTTGAACCTAATTTTTTTGGAATCTTTAGAAATTCATAAGCATAAAATCTGTAGATGTAACCTACTGAATGACCAATTAGATTTGGTATTTTTGCCAGTTTTTAACTTATCTCGTCCTCATTGTCAGATATAAAATACAAAATTCAGGTGATAATGCATAAAAAGTAAATTCAATTTTGTTGTAAAAAGTATGTAATCATTTTAGGATAACTTATGTTCATTAATTATTTTAGGTAATATTTTTGGGTGTATAGGTACTTCAAAATTAGGTTTTTAAAATAGTTGTTTGAGAATGTCCATATAGGACGAAACTGCAGTAACGAAGTGCTACAAATTAAAGTGGTATAAAAACAGAAATTTTCTTTTCCCATTTCTTATGATGATCTCCTACTACATCCATGAATTTGCTGAATTATGTGATTCCATTTTATGATATTGATTGAATTTTTTATTCTAATTCTAATAACGCGAAATAGTTTGAGAGTTATTATAAAGACATTTTATACAAATTGTTTCGAAATGATACGTGAATTTCAAAAACATTATATTATTACATGTTCTATTGAAAGAAATGGAAGTTTGTGTGCACTTTCGGTTTCGCGGGTAGTGCTACGATACTGACGATATTTCAGATCAATTATTTATTTTGATTTCCACTGAATGGGTTTCACGTGATCATCCTTATAAAATCAGTAAGTGACGATGCATCTCGGCAAAGAAGGTATCTACAATTTTCGATGTAGTATTGTCCTTCTATTCTGAAACATTCTATAAAGAAATTTTACGTCACTTTTCTATTCAAAATGAAAAATATTATTACGTTTTTAAAGGGACTAATAATATTTCATTAATTTCTCCTAGTCTCATACGGGTTCATGAACCCATACAATTTCCTAACCCCGTACAGATGGCCTTAAATTTTTTTGTTTGTGAATTTTCAACAGGTCGTTATTTCCAGGATAATCTGTATGGCGTTAGGAATGTGTAGGGGGTTATAAATCTTTATGAGGCTTGAAAAATTTCATTCAATTCTTTGTTAATAACTGTATCTGAGGCGCAAAATGTTTCAATCGAATTTAAACAACTTTTGATAAAATACCGACAAAAAAAATTGTCACTTATAATATCACACGAGCTTAAATTATTTCCGGAAATTTTCTTGAGGGCACAGATATTTCGAAAATTATGCCGAGTCGTGAAGAGGGATAATTTTCTTAAAATATTCGTGCCCGAAAGAAAATTTCCAGGAATGATTTAAGCTTGCGTGGTATTCGGTAAGAAAATTTCACACCATAATTTGGAAAAAAAGTATTAATCCAATCTGACATTTTAAATTAATTTCACTGCTTGTCAAATCGTTAAATAAAAAATATTACCAACTTTAGTTACACCAAATTCTAAAACTCAGATGGGTATTAGATCAGTCTATCGCCCTTCCATAATTTTAGGTCACTAAAGGTGGTAGAAATGTATTTTTTGTTAAAGTAATCCATAACACTTCTATTGTAAAGAATATAATATTAACATGGTTTGTTGCAGTAGGTGGCCGTGATATCGGCGGCCATGCTTTTGACAAATGAGGTTTATATTGGTAAATTACATTGAGTTACTGTATAGTAAACCAGCAAACAATAGTTATTTGTTTTACTAGGCATAAAAGCACAAGATTTAATGCCGCGGCTGGTGTTTCATAGCCGAGCGTAGCGAGGCTATGAAATCAGCCAAGGCATTAAATCTGCTTTTCTGCCGTGTGAAACATATAATTTTTTCTTCAAATTTGTTCTAATTCCACACAAAATCGACTTTTTCTTATTTAAATTGCGTTTCATTATCAATATCCAAATAACTAAATTATTTCATCAAAGGTAACTGGGCCCTGCGTTACTATGTTTACCGCTGATGACGTTTGTTGAATTTGTTTGTTTACTGTTTACATTGTCATTGTCAATTTTAATAACCAGTTTGATTTAAATTATTACTTGGATGGTTGCCTAGCAACGAACTTTTTCTGTCTAGGCAGTAAAAGTGGACTTTTTCTGCCTAGGCATTAGAAGTGCAACTTCTAAGCCTGCCAAGTGTCATTAAAAGGCCGCTTTTAATGTCATTTGGAGAAAAAGATATTCTTATGTAAAACATTTCTTGTAAGCATTTGCGTTAAACAATTTGAGAAAAATGAAATGCTTTGAAAAGTACAATTTATGTAAATACTGCAAAAAGTTGAGTCAAGTGCAAATATGTCATCCAAAATTAATATATTTGACGAATTTAATGGAAGATTGCGACCAGGTGCCCAATTCTCAAATGTCTAGTATCCTTTGTCGCATGCGACAAAATATGTGCATCGCCTTTCTCGAATGTGCATTGAAAAAAGATGGGAATATTTTGTCGCATGCGACAAAGGGTAATAGACATTTGAGAATTGGGCCCCAGGAAGCGTTAGAGTCGAATGGTTTGTTTACGAAAATTCAAGAAAGTCTGCTACAGATGTCAAGTAAATATGTCCTTTTGCGTAAAAGAGATTTGAACAAAATTGTTTCAAAATATTACATATATGTCTTAAAACACAGACATCTAATTAATTCGTCACCTTCCTTTTCACCATTAAGAAGAGAGGATGGGTTAGAATTCAAGCAACATTTAAATCTTACTATGTTTGTAGATCCTACGTTTTTTGAAATATAAATTGTTAAAAAATAATAATTAAACAAATTTGTGTTTTCTGTTAAATGAAACTTTATAGCGAATAATAAATAATAATGTTAATTCTTATAGAAATTTTGCATTATTCACATGTATATCTACAATATTTAATGGTTGTAGATAATATGTTTACCTTTTCAACTGTCAAAAAATTTACACTCAAATATCGTGGCGCCATGAAAAAATTTCCGGAAATTTTTTTAGTTGCCATGGTAACTAGTCAAATTTAAGGCATCTTATTGGTTAAAAAGTAAAGGTGTGAGATTTTCAGGTTAATTTCGGTTTTTTATTTTTCACCGGTCATATCTTAAATTGAAAATTTTTATATCCACCAATAATGTATCAATCTATTTATTTGTTGTTGTCTTGGAAAATAAAATAAGGAAGCAAGCAGTTCACTTCACTTTAGTATTCAAACAAATGAATGCTAAATTCTTCAATTGACATAGATGACTCGGCGCAATATAGTAGGTTTTCAGTTTGGTTTTCGGTTAGAAACCATCAGTTCCTTCTCAATTCATTCATTAATAAGATTCTTTTCTTCATACCTATCCCAATTTTGTAGAAGTTTTTCATCAATTAACAGTATATTGATATCTCATAATAATATTGCATCATTATCCAGTTCTCAGCTATTTTGTTATAGAAAACGTACAGGACTAAAATGGTGACATATTTCCTGACTAAATACTGAGTGTTTTTATAAGAATAATGGTGAACATAGATTGAAAATGGAAATAAAAAAAAAGAAAATAATATAGAATATGTTATTTCAGAAGCTATGATGAACAGCTAAAAGAATGATCAACTTGGCATTTGTGACTACGACTATGAATATACTGGAAATACCTATGTTTGAAGCTTCAAGTCTCTAGTTCTTTGGGAATTTATACTCAAAAAACGATTGTGAAATTATTATTATTATCCCGTCAGCTATTTCACAAAGTTATTCTCGATTCAAAATTAAACTACAGACGTTGAAATTATTCAATTTTTGTTTTTGTTTTTTTAAATATCCCAGTCAGGCCTTGTCTCCGGAGCCCCGATACATCCGGAGGGCGCGCTGGTGTATCATTAACCCCAGCAAATACTTCCCACGTCCATGGGGTGAGAGCAGCGTGTCCATCATTCTACCAAGTACCCGTATGATCAGAACCACCATTTTGACAGAATGGTTTGGGTAAAGCCTGCGGAGTTCAGAGAGTAAATCTCGGTATTTTGTCCGTTTTTCCTCCTCTTTGCGGACGATGTTCATTTTGCCAGGAGTCGGAAAATCGTCTTACTTTGATGGTCGAGGACTATATCAGACTTATTGGCTTGTATTTGCCTGGTAGTAAATGAGTAGTTCTCATAGATTTGGCACATCTCATTATCCACAACGAACTCAATATCCCCCACAGCATAAGGCAATACTTATCTATACCAAACGAGTGTCGCAGATGGTAGTACAACACTCGTAGCGCTGCGTTATGCCTATGGATATAGGTTGAGACCGGATATTCTGAAGAGGCTAGGCTGATAGCAAATGCATTATGGTCTCAGCTGCCCCACGACACGATCTGCATCTATTATCAGTGTCTAGTATCAGTATACTCATCTCGCGACTACGGTAGATGGGGGTATTGATGAAGACACCATCCTGGCAGGTTATCATTCCCTTGGTTTCCGACTTCAGCACACTTGACTTGAGATATGTGAATGTCAGATTTTTTTGGATAATCCAAGGTCTTCAATATTCTTGAAGAGTACACAATGCTTATCCTTGTGTAGCTGTAGAAGACTCTCATTCTCCGCAGCTTTAACGTGGGCTTTTTGCAGAAGAGGGGATCTGATCTCCTGATGACTTTACAGGCTCCATCCAAAACCATTATATTATGTAGACACCCCATGTTCGAAATTCCACGGCCTCCCTGTTGTCTGGCGAAGTGTAGCCGTCTTCTATGAAGATGCATCATTTTGCGAGTTTTTACGACAAGTTGTCGCAGCTCTTCAGAGTCAGAGTCCATTTCATTACTTCCAGGGAGTAAAGTTAAATCGGAACAGCAAGCATAGCAGCAACTTTGCCGCGTAGAGGGTTTTCAACAGTGGTTACCCCTTAGGAGTGACGTTGTTCCACCCCTAAGTATGTGTCTCAAGTGTCTCCCCGGCATCCAGATGATGCAGGATGCTTTCATCTACGAGCTGAATATCCTCTCCGAATTCCTCGCATCGCCCTCTTATGAAATGAACCATGGCACATTTGTCGATTACAAACTCCATTCCGATAGCATGCGAGAACTCTTGCATAACCCTTAAGGACTGATGAAGATCCTTTTCTTCAGAAGCATATAGTTTGAGGTCATCCATGTAAAGCATATAGGTGACCTTATGGCTCTCGTTGCTGGGGGTGCCGCAGGTGAATCCGCGAGTTTTATGTAGTGCAACGAACAATGGCAATAGGGAGATGCAGAAGTGAAGAGGGCCAAGGTAGTCTTTCTGAAACACGCCCCTTATGAAGATAACCTGCTCTATTTGGACTCTGATTCAACCAGACCTATCAAGGTAATTTTCAAATCCCAAGATGATGCAAAACAAATTCTCAAGAATAAGCAGCTTATAAATATTCCAAGTATACGAATATAAGGGAATCAGACTCTTAAACAAAGAGAATACTTTCGAAGAGTGAAATCTAAATTAGAGGAAATGCATGCTGCAGGAGATACTTCAAAAACAATGAAATATATCAATGGTTAACTTACAATTGTGAAAAAAAGATGGAAACTATGAAAGAAAAAACTAAGAAATGATCCTAATATACAGTTGAATAGTGACATCTTATACCTCAATGCCCAAAGCCTTATGAAACATAAAGATGAAATCCAGGAAAGCCTCCTTATCTATAATCCAAAAATAATTCTACTGAGTGAATCCAGAACAACAGAGGACATCGAAGATATTGAACTGAAGATGAACAACTACACATGTATTGGATGTGATTCAAAAAATAGACATACTGGTAGAACTGTCATTTATTTAAATGAAAACTTGGGATTTTCTATTTATAAAAAGTTTGTGCTTGAATCAAACTATTGGTGTAAAATTATAAAAGTTACTTTTAAGTCCTCAATATGGTTAATTGGATGTCTGTATCATTCGCCTTCCAGTTCTGATGCAAAATTCCTGGAAGATTTTGAAGATCTTTGTGATAAGCTTATCGTATCTAATAATAGATTCATTTTGCTGGGTGACTTCAACCTTAATTTTGAAGTTAATAGTTTCTATGTTGAAAAAGCCAAAAAATCTCTGAACAACCTATGGTATAAAACAGACAATAACCGAACCTACCAGAAAAACAATAGATTCGCAATCACTAATTGACTGGGTTTTGACAAATGAAGACTCCATAATATCAAAGGTGCATACAACAAAAATAACCGATCATTCAATAATTTCTGTCAATATCTCATTATATCGCTCATATCAATCTGGTCTCATAAAAAAATACAGAAATTTTAGCGAAGATAATTTGAACATCATTAAGAACGAACTAATTTCATGTGATTGGTCTCTCAATTCTACGGATGTCAATGTACTTTATGAAGAATTTGTGGATGAATGTTCGAGAATTATCAATAGTGTCTCACCAATACAAACATGCAACTTCAAAAATAATATACCCTGGTTTGATAATGAAATATTAATGAAAATAAAAAAACGCGATAAAGCATACAAAATGTTCGTGAATACAGTTGATGATGAAAACATGAAATTGAATAGATGGAATGATTTCAAAAACTTTAGAAATGATGTGGTAAACTCAGGTACAAAAATAATTCTCACTTGATGTGGAAAACATTGAAAACTCTTGTTAGTAATAACCAAGGAGCATCCCTTAACCATATACAATTTGTTAATAGAGGAGAGGTTTCTGTAATGAAAGATCAGTCCAGTATAGCCGAGAAGTTCAACATATATTTTATAGACAGTATACAAGTATTATTCAGAGTATTGATCATAATAAACCATGGTTTAATGTTAATAATATCTTACATTTACCTCTTACTGAATTCAAATTGGTTACAATGTGTGAATTAAAGGAAATAATTACATCTCTAGACAATAAATGTAGTATTCACGAAATATTAAACTCTAAAATCTTAAAACATGTTTTTGAGACAGCAGGTCAAGCAATTCTTAACTTAGTAAATACTTCGCTCCAAGGAGGCCAAATACCGTAATCTCTTAAAACAAGTACAGTTATCCCTATACGAAAAGTAACAAACACTATTAAGGCAAGCGAATTTAGGACGATAAATACCCTACCACCGATAGAGAAAGTTTTGGAATTATCAGTATACAAGAAATTAATTGAATTCATTGAAAAAACTCACATCTTATATGATAATCAATCTGGATACAGGAAGAAGCATTCATGCGAAACAGCATTACAGTTATCTATCAATAAATTTACTAATGATGTAGACCAAAATAAATATGTTGTAGCTGTATTTTTAGATATGAAACGGGCCTTGAAACTATCGACAGAAATATTTTGCTGCAGAAAATTAGGAGGTATGGAATCGAAGGGGCAGCATATGAGTGGTTCAATAATTACTTGTCAAACAGAAAACAAAGAGTACGTATCAATGATTACTTTTCATCTTATCGAGTAAATAATACAGGAGTACCCCAAGGAAGTGTTCTTGGTCCTCTCCTATTTGTATTGTATTTGAATGATATCAATTTATTCATTGATTGTGAGTATATTAACCTATTCGCGGATGATACTTTAATAGCCTGCAGTGGAACAAATTTAGAACAAGTAGTTGTAAAAATGAATAGAGTATTGCAGGATGTTGAATTATACCTTTAAAGTAATAAAATGAAATTGAATATAGCAAAAACTAAAGCTATGATCATTACCAGTAAATTTAAATTCAATAAAATAAATACAGACAACATACATCTAATATTAGAAAATGAACGTATCGATATAGTTACATCAGTTAAATATCTAGGTTTTCAACTAGATAATTGATTAACATTTGATAATCATTTTGAATATATAAAAAAGAAAATATCAAAAAAACTTTATTTCTTCACCAGAATAGCCAATAACTTGTCCACTGATACGAAAATGACTGTCTATAGAACCATAGTTCAACCGCACTTTGAATACTGTGCTTCTATTTTATTCTCCTTCAACCTGAATAAAATGCAGCAATTACAAAAATTACAGAACCGATGATTGAGAATAATTTTGATGTCTACTTCAATTTCTACAATGTTGTCCACTCTACACTGGCTTTCAGTATCTCAAAGATTGTACTACTGTTCTATGATTTTTATTTATAAAATGCTAAATACCATGACTCCAACCTATCTGCAAACTACAATCACCCTCAATAAAGATATCCATAATTATTTCACTAGAAACAACAATAATCTTCATATAATTCGAAAAAACTACAGAAGTTCGATGAGTACTATAATTTTTAAAGGCTTTGTCCAATTTAATGATTTGCCCAATTCACTGAAATCCATCTCAATATTTGAAAAATTTAAAATAGAATTACTAAAATATATTCATGAGGGAGCTTGATTTGATCCAAATTAAACTATTTTAATTCATATGTATAGTCAATTGGGTTTATCTATATATACCTGCCTTCGTGTATATGTCTGTTTATATGACATCTACATTCATCAGTGGAAACTTAATTTGACCCTTCTACTTCTGTTTGTTAATATATATACAGTGTGTCCCAGCTAAAACTTGTCACCCCCCTAATATCCGAACTCATAAAAAAAATGGAAAATCGCTCAGACCCGTCGATTTTTATTTCAAGGGGGAACACTTTCACCAAATACACCATCATTGTATTGTCAACCCCCTCAACCCCAGCACCCCCTACTTCAGAATTTTCAATGGGATTACTATACTTGTGATACATCATTTTGAAGGGAATTCAATCCCTTTCCTAGAGTTGTAGCTATTTTGACATTTTCAAGTCTCTACCTTATTGCAAAATTATTATACTTATTATTATATTATTCATGAATTTTACAGAAATATTGTAATGTAATTCAGTTCTGAGCTGTTTAAAGTTTCAAGTCTCTAGTTCATTGGTAACTAGTTGAAACTCGGTTCCAAAATTTGTACCAAACTTGTACACATGAGCACGAACTAATAAAACGTGGTAAGAATGCAAAACCAATTGCCAGCAAGGTGGAATTACTGAATGCGCTGATGCCACGCTTATGGAGGACCGATAGGCGATGAAACAAAAATTTCAATTTAATATACGGCAGGTGACTGATCCACTGTAAACTGGTAAACGTATATCTGCCTATGAATATACCCGCCACAGTAGCGCCAGCGGCGAGTGCGGCAACTGTCGGAACTAAAATATTCAAGATATCGAAAAAGTCGACATAAGTCATCCGCCCAAAATTTGCCTGAAGGCTTAAATTAAGTTTCAACTAATGACTGTAGATGTCATAGTTTCCGTATATATATTCTCAAATTTCTGCAAAAGGTGTGATTCATATTCATTGAAAAATTATTCGTATTTCCATCTACTTTCATACATTCTATACCATAAGTGCCTGATATAATGTAATAATATCTAATATCAAAATATATCAAAATAGATTGAGATATCATCATAAAGACAAACCTGGATCACTGAAGCGATAAATGAGAGGGACAAATTATACCAGAACACCATATTGAATCCATTTGATGTTGAAGGTAGTGAAAGAACATATCGGTAACAAAAAAGATAAGTGAAATTAGTATGATTATTCGAAACCTGAATAAAAAGAAATCTGGCACAGATAAAATAACAGTGGAAACCTTACAAAATATCTGTGGGATAATAAGAGGTCCTCTCAGTTGGCTCATCGATGTAATCATTCAAACAGGTAAATGTCCTAATGCCTTCAAAGTGGAAGTCATCAAACCCCTATAATAAAATGAAGAAAAATCCAAAGTTCCGAGCCATCGCCCAATAACATTATTTTCAAATTTAGCGAAAATTTTCGAAAAGGTCATAAAATCAAGAAAGGAAAACTTTTTATCCGATAACGATACATTATTTGATAATCAATTTGGATTTAGAGCAGGATATTCTACACAAGATGAAATTCGCCTAATCACATCCAGAATATATAGAAACCTAGAGGGTGGTAAACCTGTATTGGCTGTGTTTCTGGATCACGTGTAAGCATTCGATACAATATTCTCGTTTGTTAGACACACTCCATGACGCGGGATTCATGCTTTGATGAAGGGCTAACTAAAAAATAGAGAACAACGCGTCGAAATAAATGTCAAACTAGGTGAAAAAGAAACCATTGAATATGGTAATCCACAGGGCACAGTTCTGGGACCCATCTTATTTATAATTTATATCAACGAAATTTTCACATCGAATAGCTCTGGCACCACCTTTAGTTTTGTGGACGATACGGTCGTCTTATATGGAGCAGAAATATGGAAACAATTGAAAGGAAAAGTCGTTCAAGATATGAAAGTGATTATGATCTCGTTCAGTCACAAAATACTCACCTTTAATTTTTCAGAAACAACGTTTCGACCTTTTACATGTTACGCTAATAAACTCTCAGAGTTTGAATCACTTGTCATCCACATTGACAAGGAAGAAGTAGAGATTTAAAGAGCCAATAAAGTAAAATATCTTGGGTTATATTTCGACAAATATATGAGATGGAATATTCACATTCAGCGTACGGTACAAACCCTGAGATCGAATTTGTTAAAATTTAAATATTCCGAAGTTATTTTGGTTAAAATCCACGTGAAACGTATGTATCATGCGCTAGTAGAATCACGACTAACCTACGGGATCATCACTTGGAGTACTGCTTCTGCAATCCACACGAAATAGCTCCAATTCAGTCCAAAACAAGTTTCTCCAAATTATGTATAGTGGACCACAACGTTATCCGTAGGATTTGCTTTTTGTATAATCTAAAATGTTGAGCATTCGCCGAAACTATTTTCTCAGAGCAGTAACTGAGCAATACAGAAACAGAAGTTTCTTATCTTTGATAGGCCATGGATACGATACAAAATCCAAATTGGAAAGAAGTAAGATATATTTTCAGAACAAAAAAAATAGGCCAAAGAAGTTTCTGCTAAGTATCTTCAGTACTTTTCAATAAAATCCTAGATCACATGAAAAATTAAAGAAATATACATTCTTTCGAAAAAGCTTCAAAACAATTCCTACTCAGTACACAAAGAATTGATATTCATCTCCTGATTGACCCTTTGGAAATTACCAATTGAATTATTCGCTGCGAATGGTTCTTTCATACAACTTATACAATTTGTAAGATAAATCACTTGTTTATGAAATAAACCATACTCAAAGAGTAATCATAATCAAAGCACCTGCGCTCAGGCTCTGCCTTCAGAGGAACTATTGTTTATTTGCACTGGATTGTAATATGTAACCACATTAACATTTTATGTCTCATTTGTTAAACTTTGTATACACATTTTTATTATTAACTGCTAATAAACATTTTCATTATTATTACTATTTATGAGAACAAATATTAATTTTCCCCCTCACAACACAAATATTTTGATTCGTAGATGCGCATTTCGTTAACCATGTTATTTCCATCAGTAGGATTTACTAAACAGTTCCGTCAATCCCAATTATTTCTGAAAATGTTATAATGCCATAAGTACCCATGGCCCCTTCTGTCGTATTATTTTCTTTCCATTCACCCAAAATCGTATCTATTACCGTTTTCAATATTCCCATGTTCTCATATTGAACTCATTGTATAACATTTGCCACATTTGAAAAACTTTATAAGCATATTTCCATTGATATTTTATTTTCTGTATTGTATTATGCTGTTTTTGTTGTGTTAAACCAATTTTATGGATTTATCAGAACAAACTTGTTGAAAGTCCGAATAGCTATAGAAAGAAGAATATTAAATTTTTTTAATGTATGCAAGAAATTCATTTCTTGTTTGAGCAGTAAGAGAAAAGTATACTGAAGACCAAAGGTAACAAATACGTTAATTTTTCACAAAACACACAGAGAAAAATATTCCACCAAAAAATCATGAACAAAAATTGGGTCAAAATTAAATGTTTTATATATAATTGTTATAATAATGAATTACTCCACTTGAACATTTTCGTATTTAATAACTTTACCATTGTTGTAATATTCAAGAACTGATAGCTACTTACCCATTTCAGCATTAAATTAAAAAATAGTTTTTTATTGTTTTTCTCTAGAGCTTGAATCAAAATATCCAAAGTTCATCCAGAGATAAATTATTAGTTTGAAATTCACACCGTATATTCATGAATTTGAATGTTTTTTAGTTTGTTAAAAAGTTACTCATATCCAAGACTAGAACACATATTCAACCAAAGCTCCTTCGGTCTGTTTGTATTTTCATTTGTTCCTCATCCTGCCCAAACTAAGTGTTACATATCATCAACCACCAGATTTTATCGATAGGTACACGGGTCAAATGCTCCCAGGAGGGCCTCTGGACCAAAACAAAGACGGATTAAAGAAGCTCTCCGTTGAAATGAGAACCAAAATGAAAAATTGCCGAACAGCATTTTTTTATAATTCTATGAAAATTAAGACAATTTAATAACTAGAAATTGCTAATCATCAACATTTTATGGAAAGCCTGGAGAAAAAAATCATATCAGATATGTAATTATAGAGACTACTTTTCTGTTGGAAATTCACATTCCACGACATTTCTATCTAGTCAAAATTAGACACATATTATGTGACGGGCTTCACAAAGTTGGATTCATTATTGGAATATAAATTAGCCATAATACTAATTCTGTGAAGCCACCGATACCTAGCATGTATGTTGTCAAACCTAGGGCTAAACAACGAGCTTAAAATGTTGTGAAATCTAGGGGCTCATCTACGTAGTAAAATTATTAATCCGTATATTAGTACACTGCCCCCTTCTGTGAATGCCTTGAACTAGGTGGTGTATCTTGGGAGTACTAACGTGTTGTTGTGAAGCCCTAGCAAAAAATTGGGACTGAGTCCAAAATAGCTAATGAAGCCCATTAGAACATATATACAACGGAAAACGTTGCGTAGCCCACACACGGGACACACAACACACAACGTCTGATTGGGACACACAACGGGCGCTCCATATCTCCTACGGGCTCTTCATTGATATATATATATATATATATATATATATATATATATATATATATATATATATATATATATATATATGTATGTATATGTATGTACATATATGTATATGTGTCCCAATATATCCCAATATATCTTATTTCTTTCCAATTTGGATCTTGTATCGTATCCATGGCCTATCAAAGATAAGAAACTTCTGTTTCTGTATTGCTCAGTTACTGCTCTGAGAAAATAGTTTCGGCGAATGCCAAACATTTTAGATTATACAAAAAGCAAATCAGACGGATTATGTTGTGGTCCACTATACATAATTTGGAGAAACTTGTTTTGGACTGAATTGGAGCTATTTCAGAAGATTGCAGAAGCAGTACCCCAAGTGATGATCCCGTAGGTTAGTCGTGATTCTACTAGCGCGTGATACATACGTTTCACGTGGATTTTACCCAAAATAACTCAACTTAACGGAATCCTTAAATTTTAACAATATCGATCTCAGGGTTTGTACCGTACGCTGAATGTGAATATTCCATCTCATATATTTGTCGATATATAACCCAAGATATTTTACTTTATCGGCTCTTTAAATCACTACTTCTTCCTTGTCAATCTGGATTACAAGTGATTCAAACTCTGGGAGTTTATAAGCGTAACATGTAAAAGGTCGAAACGTTGTTTTTGAAAAATTAATGGTGAGTATTTTGTGACTGAACGAGATTATAATCACTTTCATATCTTGAACGACTTTTCCTTTCAATTTTTTCCATGTTTCTGCTCCATATAAGACCACCGTATCATCCACAAAACTAATGGTGGTGCCAGAGCTATTCGATGTGGAAATTTCGTTGATATAAATTATAAATAAGATGGGTCCCAGAACTGTGCCCTGTGGATTACCATATTCAATAGTTTCTTTTTCACCTAGTTTGACATTTATTTGTTGTTCTCTATCTTTTAGGTAAAAGCATGTGCTGTGCCTTTGAATCCCGAGTCATGGAGTGTGTCTAACAAACGGGAATATTGTATCGAATGCTTACACGTGATCCAGAAACACAGCCATACAGGTTTACCACCCTCTAGGTTTTTATATATTCTGGATGTGATTAGGCGAATTTTATCTTGTGTAGAATATCCTGCTCTAAATCCAAATTGGTTATGAAATAATGTATCGTTATCTGATAAAATGTTTTCCTTTCTTGATTTTATGACCTTTTCGAAAATTTTTGCTAAATTTGAAATTAATGTTATTGGGCGATAGCTCAGAACTTTGGATTTGTCTTCATTTTTGTATAAGGGTTTGATGACTTCCACTTTGAAGGCATTAGGACATTTACCTGTTTGAATGATTACATCGATGTGCCAACTGAGAGGACCTCTTATTATCCCACAGATATTTTGTAAGGTTTCCACTGTTATTTTATCTGTGCCAGGAGATTTCTTTTTATTCAGGTTTCGGATAATCATACTAATTTCACTTATCTTTTTTGTTGCCGATATGTTCTTTCACTACCTTCAACATCAAATGGATTCGATATGGTGTTCTGGTATAATATGTACCTTTCATTTATCGCTTCAGTGATCCAGGTTTGTCTTTATGATGATATCTCCATCTAGTTTGATATATTTTGATATTAGATATTATTACATTATATCAGGCACTTATGGTATAGAATGTATGAAAGTAGATGGAAATATGAATAATTTTTCAATGAATATGAATCCTTTTGCTGAAATATGAGAAAGAGGGTGAAATTGCATAATTGTGGCAAAATTCGTTTTCTTCATTGACTTTAGATATTATGGACTGAGTCTCAATTTTATTGATACTATAGACTTCACTGACAAATTCGTTTGGAGTTTTCTTGGTATTCCCATAACATTTATATCGATTCATATTCATAACTTGAATTATACTTGTTTTTATTTATTTATTTACTCTTGGTTTGAAACTCCGCTTACATTTGTCAATTTTTTGGAGCTATGATATCCACTTTTATACTAATTGGAAATATTCAGTTTCAAATAAAGTAGATGCTGTAGTCAGAGTGCTCTCTAGAACATGAATATCGCATTGCCTGCAGGTACTTCCCCTGTCCGAATAAAAACAAAATTCTGATATTTGGTTACAGGTAACACTTGCAAATGTATGCGCTGATTTAGTGAGGATCATTGCATACGTATATGTCAGGAGAAGTTGTCTTCTTACAAAATGATCATGCGGTCTAGGTATATATGGAAGAAAAAGAGATTGAGCATTTTTCTTTACTGAACGAACTCCCATGAGAACTCTGAGCGTTTTGCTCAGTTTCCTATCGAATGCTGATATTATTTTTCGATTCAGATGGGTGAACTAGCCTTCGTTAATGAGTAGCGAGAACCAAGAAACCGGTACGTAGCCGTTGTCCCAAATAAATCTTAAAATAATTTCAGCCGTGATGTACAGGGAGCATTGCAAATTAGTTCTCGTGAAGAACTATGCCAAGAATCTAACAGAAATAATTCGACGGTCGTAGAGGGTAACAGTTGTTTTTTGTTAGAGACGTGCCGGCGAATATACCTGTTCGGTATTCATTCAAAGTCTCACAGCATTCAATATTATGTATATTTTTTACTCTCTTTAAAAAATTAATTTTCGCGAATATAAAATGAGGAGACTCGTAGAAGGCAGGCCGAACTGTCGACCAGAGATGGGCAGTACCTATTTTGCGCTGTACCGGCATACACGTTCGCCTTTTTGGCCCACATACAAGATTTTGCATTTTGAATGACATTTTGTGAAGTGAACTGCCAAACGTTCTACAAGACCCCTGTTTTTCTCTCGAAATCTTCTAAATTTTGCACACAGCTATAATAGATGCTCTTGATATTTATGGTCGGTATCATAAAGTAAGGGTGGATAGTGCAAGTCAAACTCATCTCGTTTATCTCATCTGAGTGTTGCATCAAGCTAGGACTTGATTGCCATCCACTCAATCTCCATATATATGGTGTCGGAATGTCTACTTCCCGCTCTTCTCTCGGTACTTCTTGTACTTTTAAACTCAAAGACAAATCTGATCCAACCTTCACATCTAAATTTGTTGTCATTACTCAAATTTGGTCTAACATGCCCAGCGTCAAGAGCTATTACAGAAATTCTCACATTTATAATTTGCGGACCCGTCTTTTTGTGTTTTGGGTCCCATAGATATGCTTCTAGGAGCCGAAATATTTGCCTCTTTCCTTTCTGGAAGGTCTCTCACTGGCATACTTAATGAACCTGCCCTGGTGGAAACAATTTTTGGCTGGATTGTCATGGGTGGAGCCAAAGTTGCTTCTGAATTTATAACTCATTCATTTTGCACTTTACTGGATTTCTCTCTGGAAGAATCATTAAAAAAATTTTGTGAGTTAGATGTTGTTCCACAATCGTCACAAATTTTTCCTGATGATGAATTAGCTGAGTGTCTTTATCAAAATACACTATCGCGTACTACATCTGGAAGGTATTGGGTTGAGTTGCCATTCAAAGATGGACAACCCACATTTCACGGTTCGAGAGATATTGCCTTAAAGAGATTTTTCAATATTGAGCGTCGCCTTCTGAGAAATCCCCAGTTATATCAAGATTATTCTGATTTTATGATGGACTACCTCCAATCGGGTCATATGGAAATAATATCTGATATCACCTCACTTCCTAAAAGTTACTTTATTCCTCACCACTCTATTGTTAAACAGGAACAATCTTCTACTAAGATCAGAGTAGTTTTTGATGGTTTCGCTAAGTCTTTGAACGGAAAGTCCTTGAATGATACTTTATTGACGGGCTCCAAGCTTCAACAAGATATACTGTCTATTTTATTGAAATTTCGTCTTCACGCCATAGCCTTTTGCTGTGATATACGTCAGATGTTCAGACAAATTCTTATTGCACCTCAGCATAGGGACTACCAAAGAATTTTGTGGAGATTTTCTAATCCGGTTCAGGAATATCGCTTGAAAACTGTCATGGTCTCGCATCTTCTCCTTTTCTGGATAAACGTACGATTCTTCAGGTTGCAGAAGATTATTCATCAGAATACCCCCTGCTGCGGTCATTTTAAAAAGTGACTGTTACATTGATGACATTGTTTCAGGTTCTAAAAGTGTTGATCAAGCTTTGAAACTTCAATCTTATTCAACTTCTTCAGTATGGCAAATTTGAATTACGAAAATGGGTTGCCAATAATTCGACACACATCCTCATCTACCCCAATCTCATGTACAGTGTCATCCATTGTCACTAAATTTTTATGATAATTTAAATGTAAAAATTTAGGCTTGATGTGGAACCCCTCGTCAGACACATTTTCATTTAATACTTCCTCACTAGATAGGCCTTGTACTAAACGCGCGCTTTTGTCTGAATTGGCAAGAATCTTCGATCCTATGGGCTTACTCACCCCATTAACCCTTAAACTCAAACTCATGGTGCAACATCTTTGGACTTTGGGCATTGGTTGAGATTCTGAAATACCCCAAAATATTACCCATTCTTGGCTACGGTTCAAGTCTGAACTGAACTCTCTTCAGACGTTTCAACTTCACCGGAAAATTAGCTACAGTGATTCTTCCATAATGGAACTACATGGTTTTGGTGATGCTTCTGAAGCTGGATACGCTTGAGTTGTCTTTCTTCGAGTAATAACGAATTATAATGTTAAAGTTTATTTTCTTTGTTCTAAGTCACGCGTTGCCCCCTTGAAAAAAATCAGCATCTTTACATTTGGCTGATTTATTAATATATGCGCAGAATGTGTTCTCAACCTCCTTTTTGATTTCAAAGGTTGAAGCTTATACGGATTCATCGGTTGTTTTATCTTGGATTAAATCTTCACCACATGAATGGTCAACTTTTGTTAGTAACCGAGTCACTCAGATATAGGAAAAAATTCCCCCTACTCAATGGTACCACATTTCTTCTGAAGAAAACCCGGCCGATTGTGCTTCCAGGGGACTTTTCCCATCTGAGATTATTAAGAATCCCTTACGGTCTCCGGGTCCCAAATTTTTGTTATCATCTGGTGAAAACCATGGAAAAACTGTGAATTTTCCCTCTACTCTAATGGAGTTGCGTAGGGGTATCTGTATTTTAACAGATAAAACTTATCCAATTTTATCTTTGATGAATAACTTCTCTAGTCTCTCAAAAATTCAAAGGATATTGTGTTATGTACAATATTTTATTAACAAGAAATCCAATCATAATTCCCGATTAGGTCCCTTGACAATTCGAAATTTAGAAAATTCACTCATAATTCTTGTTCGAATTGTACAACAAGAAGTATTTTCGGAAGAAATTAAAAGGATAAACCTTCAAAAACCTCTTCCTAAAGAATTTCGTAAACTTACCCCATTCATCGATAACGATCAATGTCTTCCTGTTGGTGGTCGTTTGGACCATTCGAGTCTCTCATTCTCTCAAAATCACCCTCTTCTTCTTCCCCGTGATCACAGACTTACTCAATTGATTGTTGAACATACTCATCGACTGTTTTCACATCCTGGTCCACAAGCCTTGCAATACTTGTTGGCTCAAAAGTTTTGGATATTATTCTTTAAAAGAACTCTGAAAAAATACACTTCAAAGTGCCACAAATGCTTTAGAGTTGCTCCTAAGATTTCCCAACCCCTTATGGGTAATCTTCCTGAGGCCCGTATTTCACAAGTTATGCCATTTTCTTGCGTCGGTGTAGATTATGGAGGTCCCTTTTTTGTAATGCAGGGTAAATTTCGTGGGGCAAAATCATACAAATCATATATTTGCTTATTTGTCTGTATGGCAACTAGGGCAATTCATATTGAACTCGCAACCGATCTCTCCTCGGACACATTTTTGGCTGCTCTTCGTAGATTTATCTCTCGTAGAGGTCGCTGCTCTCATATTTATAGCGACTGTGGTAGTAATTTTGTTGGAGCCTTCAAGGAAATATCTGCGCTTATGAAGCAGGCTGCTAACTTAGAAGGTTTCACCTGGCATTTTAATCCACCCTTGTCCCCTAATTTTGGCGGACTTTGGAAAACTGGCATTAAATCTGCTAAAAGTCATTTGGCCCGCGTTATAGGTCATCAAGTTTTTACTTTTGAAGAGTTCTACACCCTTTTAGTTCAGATTGAGGCGGTCCTCAATTCTAGGTCACTCTGTCCCTTGAATGACGATCCAAATTATTGCCTCTACGTACTTTCTCCTGGTATGTTCCTCACTTCAGAGCCTCTTAATGCTCCACCCGACCAAAACCTTGAAAATGTTAATATTGGCAGATTGTCTGGTTGGCAATTGATTCAACAGTTGCAACAAAGTTTCTGGCGCAAATGGCACCAAGAATATTTAAACACTTTGAATCAACGTTCGAAATGGTTGAATTCAGCTACACCAATTGAGAAGGATACTATGATTCTTCTCAAGGACGATCTTTTACCTCCTTTGAATTGGCACTTGGGTAGAGTTGTGGATGTTCACCCTGGAAAAGACAAGATTGTTCGCATTGTTACCATCAAAACCTCAAAAGGGACTTTGAGGCGCCTAGTCTCTAAAGTTTGCCCTCTACCAAATTCATAAGGTGTAGCTTTTGTGGTAAATAAATTATTCATATTCATAATTTTTTTTTTATTATTATTAATTTTGTATTAGGTATAATTTTTCTTTATACTAGTTATATAATCACTTTCGCACAATTTCTCGGGTTTGAAATTATTGATCAAACTATCATTGCAATATTTCTCGCATCTAAAAATGTTCCATTTTGGTGGCCGCTTTGTTCGGTATTCATTCAAAGTCTCAAAGCATTCAATATTATGTATATTTTTTACTCTCTTTAAAAACTTTATTTTCGCGAATATAAAATGAGGAGACTCGTAGAAGGCAGGCCGAACTGTCGACCAGAGACGGGCAGTACCTATTTTGCGCTGTACCGCCACACACGTTCGCCTTTCTGGCCCACATACAAGATTTTGCATTTTGAAGGACATTTTGTGAAGTGAACTGCCAAACGTTCTACAAGACCCAGGAGTACCCCTGCAAGAGTGGTGAAGACTATAAAAGTGAGTTTCAATTACGCTTTTTTATGTGTCTCCCTTTTTTCGCTCAGATATTTTTTATACTTATTTGAACATCGATAAGTGTTAAGTTTTTGTTTTCTAGGACATACCGGAATGCTCTAAGAAATGATAATTAACGTATACTCTTACCTTTATTGCAGTCCTAGTTCGTTTTCTTTGATTTCTTGGTGTTGAAGGGAAGTCAGTTTGTATAAGTAGGAGGTGGGAGGGATGTGAGGAAAACACCAAACTCAATGTCCAAGTCCGTACTTGAGCCGTTATAATAATTAATAATTTTCAATTTGTTCACCGAATCAACAATAATCCCGTAATTTTTAACTCTTTTTCCGGTGGTGACTGACTCTCTCTAAATTTCTTCTTCACGAGTAAAAACCTCAGGAGAGCGCTGTCGCCATATACTCATATCAACATTTCTTTTAACCAATTTGTAAATAAAATTAATGTTAAGACATACCCCCCACTATGAAAAATAATTTTTCATCTAACTTGCTGACATTAAATGAACATATGTGGGAGATTCTATACCAGCATAACTATAATAATAATTTACTTCTTATAATACACCCAAATATAATATAATCAATACCCAAATTAGGAATACTTTCCTAGTAATAAATAAATCAATAGTGAAAACAACAAAATAATAAATGATAAAATTTCCTCCGGGCTACCGTGATCTATTGAGTGGGTAAAGGACATACTTTCACCACTGGTCTTGTATAGGTGCCTTTGTTAGTTTTGACCGAGACATTGTGAATAATACCAGCCTTCCCCGGATGGACATCCGTAATAACAGCTAATGGCCAATGAAGTGGCGGCGAATTGTCAATTTTAAAAATTACCGTTGTACCAACCTTTATATTAGGACAAGGTGTATTCCATTTATCTCGCACTTGCAACGTAGTGAGATACTCCAATCTCCACCGTTTCCACAGATCTTGGACCATCCTATCTATCAACTGAAAACGATTCAGTCTGTTTATATTTATATCCGTTAAATTGTCCGCCGGTAAATCTTTCAATGGAGAAATTGTTAAAAAATGAGATGGTGTCAATGCTTCGGGTGCTGATGGATCAGCCGATAAGCTACAAAGAGGACGAGAATTCAACAAGGCCTCGACCTGAGTCAAAAGGGTATTGAATTCCTCGAACGTCAGAAGTTGAGTGCCTACTACTCGGAATATGTGATTTTTTGCACTCTTCACGTTACTCTTCCACAATCCTCCTATGTGAGGAGCCGCAGGAGTATTGAATTTCCACTCTATGCCATTTGAAACTAATTCAGTTTGAAATGCTTCTCGATACCCTTCAGAATTGATAAATTCATTGAACTCTCGAAGAACATTCTTGGCACCCACAATATTTGTACCTCGATCAGACTAGATAACGCTGCATGGACCCCTTCGGGCTAGAAACCGCTTCAACGCCTGTAAAAAATGGTCCGTTCTAAATGGACCGCCTTCACACTCATGCATACCCTTTGAAGACAGATGCTCCCTTTCGCCTAGCAATTGTTAAATTAAATGGACCAAAATAGTCATCACCCATTTGGGAAAAAACTTTGGCCTGAGATAAACGTAAAGCTGGCAAATCAGCCATCATCGGATTCAAAGCAATTGGTTTCAACCTGAAATACTGATTACATGCATGAACCCGCTGTCGAATAATATTTCGACCACCCAAAATCCAATACTTTCGCCTCAATAGGGCTTCAAGTAAGTATGGACCATTATGAAGATTTATTTTATGATGATAATCAAACAACTTAAGTGTAAACGGATCCTTACTAGGCAAAATAATTGGATGTCGACCGGAGAAAGCAAGGGATGAATTTTTCAATCTACCTCCCACCCTGAGAATTCCTTCTTGAGAAAAGGGGTGTAACTTGATCAAACGATTCGAAATTTTCTTTCCCAACTTCCAAAGTTGTATATCCGACCCAAAATGTTTATCTTGCACCATTTTCACCAAAACCTCTTCAGCCTTGCTAATATCACTTGTTGTGATAAACTCTCTCACTGGAAGTAATTTTGCAAAACGAAGAACCCTCGCTGTGATTCTCAAAAGCATAGTCCATGATGATGTTCTCTCACTCAAATCATACAAAGGATTAATTTTGGATTCCTGAATCGACACAAGACATTTAACTGAATCGATTTTTTCCTCATTATTTTCGCAAAACTGTTCTTCTGTTATCGGCCATTCTTCCACCGGTGATTTGATCCAAGTTGGTCCCGATGCCCACAATGGATTCTCGATCAACTGGGAAGGATTTGAACCTCTCGATAAAATATCGGCAGGGTTGATTTGTCCAGATATGTGATACCAATCCGCACCTGGAATATTTTCCTTGATCTGTGAAACCCTGTTGGCGACCAAAATTTCTTTTAAAAATGCAGTTTTCAACCTCTGAATAACTGTCGTCGAATCCGAAAATGCAACTATCCTGGAAATACAAATCTTCTTGCTAAACATTTCTAAAAAACATGTCTAACCAACCAAGACAACAGGAGAGCGGCGACTAACTCCAACCTTGGAATCGTAACTATTTTGAAAGGGGTAACCTTGGATTTGGCACATAACAAATTGACAACTATATCCCCTTTTTTTGTTACTGTACGCACATATACCACAGAACCATATCCATCCATAGAAGTATCTGCAAAAGCGACCAACATAACTGGAGCTGTTTGGACAGTTCCTGAATAACGCATATACTGAATCTCCCCCAGCTTTGGCCATTCCTCCTTCAACTTCGACCATCTCTGGAAAATTTCCACGGGAACCTCATCATCCCAGCCTAATTTGAGTTTCCAGAGCTCTTTAATCAGAAGTTTCAAGTACAAAACAAATGGTGCTACCAAACCTATAGGGTCATAACAGCGAGCCACAGCGGATGAGATTATGCGCTTAGTGCAGGTAGAACTAGGAACTGGGAAATTAAATCCCAAACTATCTTTCTCTGGATTCCATACCATACCCAAAATTTGTCAAATCAAATTTAGCCTCTGCAAACATAGCTACCGACTCTAGAAATAACCGATAAGCCTCATTTTCAGAAGAGACACTACTAACTAAGTCGTCTATGTACAAATCCGTTGATACTACCTCTGCTGCAAAAGAATATTTATATCCTTCATGTTTTATCAATTGTTTCACTGTACGAAGAGCTAGGTAAGGACTAGTTTTGACTCCAAATGCTAAGCGGTTGAATTCGAATACTTGAAGTGGTTCCTCAGAGCTGAAACGCCAAAGTAACCTTTGAAACCGCCAATGATAGTCCGCTACCTTGATTTGGTGGTACATTCTACGGACGTCTGCAGTAATCGCTATTTGAAACAGACTGAAATTCAACAGTAATGAACAAATATCCGTCTGCAATTTCGGGAGCCCCATACAAAATATCATTGAGAGAAATATGAGAATCAGATACTGCACTAGCATCCAAAACAATTCTGATCGGTGTGCTGGAACTATCAGGTTTGAAAATCGCATGATGAGGAATGTAGTACGACGGCGCCGCATCGTTCAAACCATGATCTCTAACTAAATGCATATGACCTTCTTCAATAGATTCTCTCATTATTTCATTCTAAACCAAACGCAATTCCGGAAGTCTCGCCAATTTTCTTTCTAATGAGAAGCACCGGTTTTAGAATCACCTAAAGTGTTTGGAGAATTTCTGAAAGGAAGGGCAACTGTAAACCTTCCTTCTGAATCTCTACCAACTGTACTGGTGTACAATTTTTCATATTATAATTCCTCCGGATTGGGCAAATTACTCTTTGGCACTTGCTCCATTTCCCAAAATTTATTAACAAGCTCAATCAAAGACATCTCCTCTTTCAAAGTTAAAAATAAGTCCAGACCTGATGACGAATCAAAAATAGGAACTTTTCCCAAAAGCAGTTTGTAGCGACACTGGAGAATCTGTTGAAGAACCACGCCTATCGTTTCCCAATACTGCTGCAAAAAGTACAGAATCTATAATAATATAAATAAATAATACAATAACATAAAATTTATTATCTGCTAATTGTACATCCCCAAAACTGTGTAGAATATTTTGATCAATTTTCAACTTAGGGAGTTTATCCGAGATTGTATCAACTACCAACGCTTCCATTAAATATGTTTTATTCTGATCATATCGAGACGATATGCTGAGTTTCGTAACACCTCGAACTGAATTTGACTTCGAACCGATTCCTTGCACTGAAGTAGAACATTGACTTATTCCTGGTCCCAATATTTTTGAACATTTATATGTGATAAGATGAACCTGACTGCCACTATCTAATAAAAATCTAGCCGTTTGAACATAACCTAATTTATTCATAACGTTATCCACCACCGCTGATAGTAAAACTGTATAACTGGCACACTTTTTTACTGCAGTTGCACAAAGTTATTCGTTGATGCCGATGCATTTACTATCGTATTGGAATCCGGATTAGAATTAATTTCACATGACATATTTCTGGAAACTCCCTGTTCATGCTGAACCCCAGTGGATGTCCTTCCTAACTGCAATAAATTATGATGTTTTTTGGAGCATTCAAAACAAACCCGATCAGAAGGATACGCTCTCACCCCATGACTTGAAGATAAGCAATTATAACACCAACCATTGTCACGTACCAAGGCATATCGTTTGAATGGTGTCATCCGTTTGAATTTTTCACATCTTCCTATAAAATGCCAACTCTTGTGACACAAAATGCAATAATCAGATTTTTCATTATTATCAACTTGACTGTCTTGACCTACATAAAAATATCTTGTTGAACGCGACCTCATCTTATCAGCACTACTACCGCTACTAAGTATTGCCTTCCTGTTCAAACTGAGTATTTTCGCTTGCTCTTTGACAAATGTAATCACATCTTCATACGTAGATATTTCCTTACTACTAACGGACATTTCAAAAGCTTTAACCGTCTCTGTATCAAGTTTTGAAAGAGCCCGGTGCATTAAAATAAAATCCGACAAATCCGTCAGCTTCAGCTTTTTTAAGGCTTGTACCGCACAATTAAGCTTTTCCAAAAACCCATTGAGATGTTTTGCTGATTCCCCCTGTATCGGTTTGAATTTCAAAATTTGATTAAGGTAACTAATTTCTAACGATCGTTGATCTTGATATTTTTCAACAAGAGTCTTCCAGATAATTGTGTAATTTTCTCCAGTTGGAGCCAATCCTGTACAAATACTCTACGCATAGCCTTTCAAACGCCCTACCAAATAATTAACTTTATCAACATCAGTCATCAATATGTTATTAAAATTAATGTTACGACAATAAGATATTGAAGATTATTCAAAGATCAAACTCATTTACAGTCCATTTATGCTTTCTCGCCCAACAATACCTATTTTGCAGGATTGGAATACCTGATCCAATTTTCATAATTACTATTCGATGGTGTTCTGCCAAGTAGTATCATCAACTTTTCTTCTTGATAATATAAATGAAAGTTCAAAAAATCTAAAGAAACACGCTTTTATGAACTAGACTGAAGAAAAAACTAATTTTCAAAAATTGTCTTCCTTCTTAAAAAAGCGTGGTGTTCGTGATGTTCGAATCCTAGATTAGAGAAATTTTTTTTGTATTTTTTCGGAGTCGATTGGCGATGTGAATCGTCTAGATGTCAATACCGAAGTCTGGTGCTTGCTTGGAGTGCGCACCGACCACCGGGGATAGTGCTGTAGGTTTTCCGGAGTTTTCCACTGCTTAGAAGTGAATACGCCACCAAAAATTAGTAAGTCACCCCTAAGCGCCACGGCATATATGATAGTCCTTTATCTGCACATGTTATACTTTTGGGTACACTATATGAGTGTTAATGAGAAAGTCTTATTATCCGTTTGGAATTTCTCATTCAGGCTCTGTCACCGGAGCCCCGATACCGGAGGGCGTGCTGGATCATTTATCCCAATAAACACTCCCCACGCCGTAGGATGAGTGACTATTGGGTCTGAGAACCATGTGCTCTGCGCAGGCGGAGTAAACCAAGAATTACGGCCTTCTGCATTCGTCCGGCTAAGATTTCTGTCATATTATGGCAAGCCGGTATGATTTACAAGTTTGAGAGCAGTGTGTCCGTCATTCCACCAAGGATCCCTATTACCAGAACCACCATTTTAACAGAATGGTTTGGGTAAAGCCTGCAGAGTTCAAAAAGTAGGTCTCTTTTCGGACGATGTTCGTTTTGCCAGGAGTAGTTCCAATAGATTCGGCACTTCTCATTCTCCACAACGGACTCAATATCCCGGAGCATAAGACAACATCGGTGTCTCATCTACACCATACTAGTGTTGTAGATGGTAGGCCGTGTTATGCCTGTGAATATCGGCTGAGACCACATGAGCTGGACAGGCTGACAGCAAATGCATTATGGTCTCAGCTGCCCCACGAAACGCTCTGTATCTGGTGTCAGGGACCTCTATACCCGTGACTACGGTAGACGAAGGTGTTGGAGATTATTATTATTTTTATTGCTATTGTAGCTATTCGTGAATACTGTGATTATTAAAAAGTAAAAGAAAGTACACAAGCTTTTTCAACTATGGAGTTAATTATCAAATAGTACATATTTTTTACTTTTTCATTCCGCGGTTTTTCATTTCTTGGACAATAATTTATTTTCTTATTATTATTTTTATTATCATTATTATATAATTAGCACGTTATGCTCTGTCATCCAGTCCTTAAATAAGTATGTTTGAGGTTAGAAATTCATTATTATTATAAAAATTTTGTACTGTCTCGGTCCTTCATATGTGTATTAAATTTCAGAGTATTCTGACGACTGAAAGTAGGTAAAAATGGAATCTGCAAATTGACGTCATATTCATTATCATTAATATATTGCCATCGGTCCTTGATATATGTGCTGAATTACATATTATTTGGTCGACTTCATGATTAAACAAACATTCCTTCACTCATTCACTGGAAGTGATTGAAAATGTAATTCAAAAATTCACATCATCATCATTACTATTATTACATTATTATTGAAAAATTCTTATATTGTCATCTCTTGTATTGTCATCGGTCCTTGAAAATTGAATTTTGAGATTCACATTTTTATCATTATGGAATTGTTGTATTTTCAACGGTCCTTGATATGTGTGCCAAATTTCTGAGTATTCGGGCGACTAGAGGTAGGTGAAAATAGAAGTATTTCAATCACATTATTATTATGCAGATCAGCTCTAAGACACCAAATTATAGTATTTTCATCCGAACACATATACATAAAAAGTTTCATTTCGATGCAGTAGGTTAAAACTTCCTTCCAAGATTTTATTACATTGGTAGTTTACAAGTAAAGCTAATAAAATCGTGTGAATGAAAACAGGGCAAGTTAAATAAAAGTTTGTTGAAAATCTTGATTTTTTTCAAGTTCCATAAATAACAAAATCCTTGAATAATTATTTGATGTGAGGTTTTGAGTAACAGAGACGAAATGCACATTTCTGTTCAGCTCAACTTCTTCACTATCAAAGTTTATTCGTTTTCTATTGAAAATCAACCAAAGAATCTGAAAAAAATAACCTTGTCCTGACAGGTACGACTCGAAAGTTACTGAAAAAAGAGGCCATAGAAAAAAAGAAAGTGTCTCTTGCTAAAAACAGACATCAATAATTTATTCAGGAATCTTGCATACTACGGAACTAACTTCTAAAGAAAAAGGATTTTTATTTTTCAATTTCAATGCCTTGTATATCTGATACTACTTACTCACTTTAGGACATTAATTGGTTCTCTATGTGATTTATTATTGTTTCATACGAGAGTTTGTCCGTTAAATTCCGGAACACCCTGTGCAAGCTTTATCTCAGATTATAAACATTAGCAAATGAAAAACCGCAACTAATAGAATCAAAATTGCCTCTTTTAGCTATACCTACTTGGTATCATTCCTTTCCTATTCAATGGAAGAAATGTGATTCTTCTAGCACAAAAATATGAAAATATTGGAAACAAAATATTGCTTAGTTTTTTTGATTCAAATTTCGCGCACCCATTTAATGCACCCTTAATCTATAGAATGAGACATAACAGCTAGTTAGGAAATAATCAGATTCCTTACTTCCAAAAACATACAAGATAAATCAACACCGAATATTTTTCAAGATTTATATATCAGCACTAAACATTTGGTCCAAAGAAAACAAATTACATAAAAACCGTGGAACAATCCGAGAAAGTAGAGAAACATCTCACCCCATTCTCCATCGCGAAATTCGGTAAGTATGCAAAACTTTACTTCAGAAGTTATAGGGGAACTAACGCGCATCTAGATACATGGTGGGAATCGGGCCTGACTACGCTGCAATCAACTTCCGAAGCATTCACTATGTAATACTGATCGCAATAATAAAACTGAACTAGTCAAATGACTCATTTATCACCGGCAACATCGCGAGGCTACACAAAGTCCAATTCTCATTTTCAAAATATTCAAGGGCAATGACAGTATATAAGGCTTCACAAAGTTATATTAAGGAAATTTGCTATATAATACACGTCTCCTCTTGTCCCTCTTGCTGGGATTCACAGCGGTTTTTAAAATAATTGTTAATTTAATTTTTAGAGAGATTGAAGAAGGAATAAAGCTATTCCGAAAGCTTTCTCAAAAGTTAAAGTTTTCATTTAAGCCCCTTCCAATAGCTGCACCCCCACAATTACTTCATTTATATGAATAGTTTCAGCTACTAATATATCAAATATTGGAGCCAAAATCGGAGACGAAACGTCGAATTTCAACAAATTCTAGACATGGTTCAACCCGAACTGTTCTGAAAACTCGGCTGATTTTGTCTGTTACTCCTTTGATGTAAGGGAAGAAAACTTTGGATGGACGGTCTTCAACTTGTGGTTCGATTTTATTTTCTGGTGACTACTGGAGCTGTTTTTGGATGTTTCTTTCTATGTGGTCTGGTCTAGCCATTTTATAGGAGAGCTTGTTTCACGTTGTGGAGTTTGGATTGTCTGCTGTGGTCATCAGTTAGACGAATGGAGCGGGATATCAGAGTATTTACGACAGAGTTGAGTTGTGACAGATGATGGTGGGACTTTGAGTCGAAGTATCGGTTTGTGTGGATAGGTTTTCTATAAACAGTAAATGAGAAACCTTGTTGGGGATTTTTCTTGATTTGTACATCTAAGAAAGGCAGAGTCAAATTGCTCTCTATCTCCATCGTCAAGCGGATGTGAGGGTGTACTTCGTTCAGATGGGTCAGGAAAGAATTCAGAGTAACTCTACCGTGGGGCCAGATGACAAAAGTGTCATCAACGTATCGTAACCAGCAAGAAGGTTGAAGAGTGGCTGAGGAAAGGGCTTTGGTTTCGAAATCTTCCATGAAGATGTTGGCAAACGCTTGTGAGAGAGGGGATCCCATAGGGGCACCTTTGACTTGTCTGTAAAAGAAGTTTTGGAAGTATGTGTTAGACATGCAATGTTTGACTAGATTAAGAGTGTCTTGTGATATGTCGTGCTTGTTTTTCAATATGGCAAGGGTCTCATCAATAGGGATGTTGGTGAATAGGGAGACGATGTCAAAGCTAACAAGGATGTCGGAATTGGATATGTTGAATTCTTTAATTCGATTGATAAGTGGCAAGAATTTTCCACATGTGATTGGAATGTTTCAACTATAGATTGGAGAATATTAAAAAGATGTTTTGCTAAGCGTTGGGTAGGGCAGTTAAATGCACGGACAATGGGTCTAAGAGGAGCTCCAGGTTTGTGGATTTTAGGAAGGCCATAGATTTTTGGGATTCGAGATGATCTCTCCTTCGGTATTAACAGAGATTTGACGTCTGATGGAAGTTGCGATTTATTGATCTGGGATTTGTTGTTTTTCTCAAGGTAAGTGGTAGGGTCATTGGTGACTTTCTTGTATTCATCTGTGTTGATGAGAGAGTTAATTTTGTCGACATAATCCGACGAATTTAGAATGAGATTGTAGTCCCTTTATCGGCTGGAAGAATGACAATATCGGGATTTTGATTTAATTCTTTGAGGGCGTGTCTTTCAGCAGAACGGAGGTTTGTGGGATGGGTTTTTGCTGAAGATAGGATTTTGGCAACTTCGCGCCTGATGTTTTCGGCGTCGTTCCTAGGTAGATTGAATAGGGCCTCCTCGGTTTGGGTAATGATCTTTTCTACTGGACTGGGGGTGACAGCAAAGTTGAATCCTTTGGCGAGAGCCGAGTGTGCGGCATCAGAAATGGAAAAATCAGATAAATTCTTGTCGACTTGAATGTCTGATTGGGAGGGCGGGTTCGGATTCTGGGCTTCGATGAGTCGGGAGAGCTTACGTTTCTGGGTATCTGTTTTTTGGGACGAGATGTGGAGGGCTTTCTGGTGGGAGATACGATCAAACGTATCCCATATTGTTGGATGAATATTGAAGGAGTGAATCTGGAGGAGAACTTGAAGTAATTTGGAATTTGTACTGTGTGAGTCGGGGCCTTATTTACCAAAAAGTTTTTGAATATGGCACATTCAGGCCACAAAATGCGACGTTGCCGTACAGATATATATGATGATATCTTCGGAAAATTCAATAAGATTCCGACAGATAGAGAGAAATGGATAATAGTTCCATTCATAATATTCCATTATCAATGAAAAAACAGAAACTAGACACTTATTGGAAAATCTTAACTAAAGGCAGATGCTACAACATAAATGTTATCTTCATATATCTATAGATATTGATAATAATGATATTATGGAAAGTCGTTATCTATCGAATTATTTTCATAGGCTTATTAGATCGAATACTACTTAGGCAAAATCCGCGTGTCGTTCGGGTAACGGAGTCACAGGCGAAAATGATACTCTTTCCGTAATTGTTACGATAGTAACTATTATGAATGTGCTACAGTATTACAGGATAGCGAAAAGCAAGATAATCTTTGAAATTTCTACAAAATATTCCATAAAAATTATAGAGGAGAAAAAATATTTAAGAAAAGCATTACTATTTCATTGCATTATAAGGAGCCGAGAATTTCGAAATAGTCAAGGAAAACATGACTAGTTTATTGCACAATAAATCGAACAATTGGGGACGATATTTGTTATCGAGAAATTTTAAACCTTTGAAAATAGAATGATTGAATGTAAATTTGAAGTGAATAAATCTGGAGTATTCATTCATAGTTTTTTAAAGTGTAATTGCTGAAGTAAACAATTTAGGTTTGATGTTCGAGAGCATTTAAATTTCTAGTCATGAAAATACCGTTTCAACAAAATAATCTGATAGTCTTGTGCTGATAGTTTCCAAAAGAGTAGTTCTGTATATAAACTCAGATGGAATACTCGGGACATATTAGTTTCGGACCCAATTTCCACTTACCCTATACGGACGTGGGAATTATACCAGCGTGCTATATTCGAATGTATGGAAACTTCGGAGGAAGAGCTTGACTGGAATATTCCTCATAGGAAAAATAATGATAATAGTTATAAATGAGTTCTTCGTGGAGAATGAGAAGTATCGAATTTATTGGGAATATGTAATTATTTCCCCACCTAAGGAAAATACAAGCCAATAAGCCTGATATCCTCCTCAATCATCGAAGTAGGACGATCTTCGCCGTGGTATTCCCGTTTCCACGCGAAACGAATATCGTCTGAAAAGAGGACGAGAATAGACAAGATATCAAGATTTGCTCTCTAAACTTCGCAGGCTCTACCCAAACCATTATGTCGAAATAGTTGTTCTAGTTGAAAAGGATTTTGGTAGAATGATGCATTCACTACTTTCGATCCTTGAAGTAATGCCGGTTTGCCGTTATATTGCATAAATCTAAGCTTTACGAAGGCATTACATTATCCTTGGTTCACTTCGACTTCTCAGGGCACAGTTGATTCTCGAACCTACCTCATGCACGGTTATGGGGAGTGATTGTTTGGGTAAATGATGCCAGCGTGTCTGAATCTAGCGGACCTTCGGAAAAAAAATGGGACTGAAGTATTCCTTACAGATTGATGATAATAATACTATTGATAATAATATTAGTTTTCATTGATGTTTTAATTTGAAACATCTGGAATATGACTGAAATCATTTCAAGTAGACATAATTTCGAAAAATCAGTTTTTCGATTCTGCCCATCAGTATGAGAACGTTCTATACCTCTCTCATTATGAGAAATATGAAAGAATGTTTTGAGTTAGAATTACTTCCTTGGACATTTGAAAAATACCTAAATAAATAGAAGTTCAAAAAATTGATTTACATAGTCTGCAGAAATACCTCCATTTGTGACTTTCAAATATTATAGATTTTTCGGGAAATTTCATCCCAATATATCACGTTTTTGTTGTACAGAAGAAACCGTCGCACTGGGAAGGCATAGATAACAAAACACTATGAACAAGTTTCCGTACATACCTCGAGCAATTCCCTATTCGCTTTCAGATCGTTCAGTCGGTAATGTGTAGAAAATAAAGTAATTTCTGTTCATATTCATGTTGATCACCACACTTTACAGAGTAATAATAATAAACTTAACTTTTTTATTCCATTTTGAATTGACGAACTATTGCTTAATGTAAATCCATATTTATCAAAGTAATTGTTGACATAGTGGGTCACTGAATCTGATGATTTTCACTGAATTGACATAGAATTCATGAATACATATTTTTTTTCAGGCACACAAATTTCTCATAATTATAGGATTTTTCAGTAATCCAATTTATTTCCAGAACTTTTGTTGGTGGCATTGGTGAACATTTTTTTTTTCTTCTTTATTTCTTTTTAATAATTTTAACGTCATGATAAAATACCTTGTCTGGATGTGTGTGATCCAAATAAGGATATAATATATTAATTATTTTGATCCATTGAAGCACTCTTAGAAACAGTATATTTGATTGAAATTTTGTTTTCCTACAAGCGTGCATAATTCACCCTATACCTGCACGCAATTTAGTTTGAGAGGTGTAATTTTTCCGCACTGGTGCGGGAAAAATTTTCCCGCACGCTTATGTCACTTTAAGTGAGTTATTCCCGCACTAGTGCTGGTAAAATTTTTCCCGGACGCGAAAGTTTGTTCATTAGTTCTAGATATATGTTTTTAATTCGCTTGTAGAAAAAATATTGATCCTAACTCATACGGAAATGTACTCTCCCGCACTCGACTGCTTACACGAACTCCGCTTTGCGTCGTTTCGTTCGGGTAATGGCAGTCGCATGCGGGAAAGGTACTCTTTCCGTACTTGTTAGGATAATAACTATTTTGTGAAGGATATTCGTTTCTTGGCATAACTGTTTGGGAATTTTAATCTTCCACAGTCTGAAAATAAATAAAAATTGGTAATTCAAAGTAATCTGTACGAGTATAGAAGAGCAATGAATCAATTTGCCACGATAAGTTACTGTATTAAGAAAACTAATGTCTGAGAAGAAATTATTAAATTTTGTCAATATCCCATCGACTTCTGAAATTTGCTCATTAGAAAAAAAAATCTAAAACCTAAATAAAACTTCTCTTTTTCAAAGTATGTTGACATAAACCTTAATATATTGAATACAAGTAATAATAATACAGTTAAAGTTTTAGGTTTCATTGAAGCATATGGTATATCTATAATAAATAATGAACCGACTAGAGTGACAGAACTCAGTAGTATTTAAACTGATATAATCGCAGTCACAAATAAAAAATATAGTAGTAAGTACGCATACTCTGAGCGCAGATGAAATATCTGATCACTGTTTGGTACACTGTCAACTACAATACGAAGTTAACAAACCTCAACAACTCTTTAGAACATTCTGAGACTATAAATATTTTGTTTATGACGATTTCTTTCATGATCTACAGTTAATCAAATAGTGTCTCTATTCAATACATACTTACTGTCTGTCTTTGATGTGCATGCTCCTGTTAAAACCGTGAGAATAAGTAAGCCGAAAGCCCCCTGGCTAACGGACACGCTCAAAATAATGATAAGAAATAAAAATTCAGCTCTGACCAAATTCAAAAAATTCAAGAAACCTGAAGACTGGAACACCTACAAAAACATTAGAAACATGGTAACGACTGCGACAAGAACGGAAAAAAAAATTATCTCATCTTCATTCAAAACCAACAAAATAGTAAAAAACTATGGAACACGCTGAATTTATTAGAAGTAGTATCGAAAAGAAAAAAAAATAACAAAAATGAAATTCCTGAAGGTCTTAGTGACCATAACTTAATAAATAACCACTTTGTTACGTCCGTAAACGATCTAGCCTCTGATGATCATATTGAAATAATAAACCACTATAATTCTCAATGCCTTTTCGTAGATAAACTCGAATTTTTCAAAATATCCGATGAGGATTTGGAACGTATTATTAGTTCAAATGAAAGTAACGCCACTGGCATGGACCAAATTTCCATTAAAATGTTGAAAATATGTATACCATTCCTAACTCCCATTCTGACTTACATTGTTAATGCATGTTTGACACAAGGAATTTATCCCGAAATATGGAAAAAAGCTTTGATATTTCTCACAAACAAAACCGCTAACCCCTCAACACTAAATGATCTACGCCCAATTAATATTTTACCCGCATTATCAAAAGTTGTTGAAAAAGCGGCTTATGAACAAATATATACATATGTAAAATCTAATGAAATATTACCAGCTCACCAATCAGGTTTCAGACAGGATCATAGCACCACTACTGCCCTACTAAAGGTGACAGATGATATTATTCAGGCATATGATAAGCATGAAGTGACAGTATTTCTTTCGCTAGACTATAGTAAAGCTTTTGATACTATGAATCACCCCCTTTCGCTATCTAAGTTGCACAATTTCTGATTTTCAGATAAAACTAACGAATTAATTCATTTCTTTTTATCGAACAGAAGCCAGTGTGTTCAGGTTAAAAATAATATATCACGATATGAAAATGTATTGCATGGCGCCCCGCAAGGCTCTGTACTATCCCCACTACTCTTCATTTTGTATACGGCCGATTTTCATCGGGTTCTGAACCACTTTCAAATATATACTTACGCAGACGACACAAATCTCTATTATTCGGCCAGACCTGAATATCTTCCAAGATATGAGTATTTGCTTAACGAAGACATAAAACAGTTGGTGTCAATATCAAAAAAACATTGTCTCAATATTAACCCCGCAAAATCTTCACTGATCGTATTTGCTAGTGAAAAAGATAGACTGAAGGTTATAGATAGCGTTTCGATTGAAGTGGAAGGGCAAAAGGTCGACTACTGTGAAAAAATTAAATGCCTTGGGTTAACTATTAATAATAACCTGAAATTTCATAATCATAAAAGTAATCTCATCGAAAGAGCATATTGTATAATGAAATGTCTCTATTCTAATAGACATTTTTTGGGAAGAACTTTAAGAATTACTGTGTGACTCCCTAATTTTATCAATTTTCAACTACTGTGACATCCTTTATGGCCCATGTCTAGATGGGGTACAAACAGAAAGAATACAGAGAGTTCAGAACGCATGCGCGAGGATCATCTTTGGGTTAGGTCTTAGAGATCACGTCACATATTTTATTAACAAACTAGATTGGTTAAAAATGCACAACAGACGAGAACTTCATTATGCCAGCTTTTTACATAATCTCATCAGAAAAAAGACACCTATTTACCTCATTGACAAACTCCAACATAGACAAGAAGCACACATCAGAGATCTCCGACATGCCAATATTTTGTCAATACCTCAACACAGAACGGTATTCTTTGAACGATCTTTTTCTTACCATTCCGCAGTCCTGTATAATTCGATCAGTCAAAGCATAAAAAGCTTATCTATGAATAATTTTAAAAGAAAACTGAAACAACATTTTCTGGATGAACAGCGATAGCCTCAATTTTGTAACTCTATAGCAATGATATTTTTTTTTTCCTCATAACACATAGTTCCTTTTTATATACTTATATAATATTATTAAGATCTAACATGCTTGGTTGAGTGGAAGTATAGCTGTAAGCTAAACTCCGCCAAGGAAAATTAAGACCATTTATTATTTTTTTTATCCTTTAGGAATTACCTAGTCAGGCCCTGTCTCCGAAGCCCCGACACTTCCGGAGGGCGCGCTGGTGTGTCATTAACCCCAGTAAACACTTACTGGGTCCCAGAATCATGTGCCCTGAGTAGGCGGAGTGAACCAAGAATTATGGCCTTCTGCATTCGCCCGGCTAGGATTTCTGCCATGTCACGGCAAACCGGTATGATTTTTAAGTTTGAGAGCAGTGTGTCCTTCATTCCACCAAGGAACCCTATTATCAGAACCACCATCTTGACAGAATGGTTTGGGTAAAGCCTGCGGAGTTCAAAGAGAAGATCTCGATATTTAGTCCGTTTTTCCTCCTCATTTTGGACGATGTTCGTTTCGCCAGGAGCTGAAAACTCAAAGACGAAAATCATCTTACTTTGATGGTCGAGGAGTACTACATCAGGCTTATTGGCTTGTATTTGCCTGAGGGAGGGGAATGAATAGTTCCAAAAGATTCGGAACTTCTCATTCTCCACCACGGACTCAATATCCCCCGGAGCATAAGGCAACACCGGTGTCTCGTCTACACCGCACGAGTGTCGTAGATGGTAGTACAACACTCGTAGGGCCGCGTTATGTCTGTGGATATAGGCTGAGACCGCATAAGCTGGACAAGCTGACAGCAAATGCATTATGGTCTCAGCTGCCCCACGACACGCTCTGCATCTAGTGTCAGGGACATCTATACCCATCACGCGACTGCGGTAGACGAGAGTGTTAAAGACACCATCCTGGCAGGCCATTATGAATCCCTCGGTCTCCGACTTCAGCCCACTTGACTTGAGAAACGAGAAGGTCAGGTCTCTGGATACGCCTAGGTCTTTAATGTTCTTGAAGAGGACCCCATGCATCGGCTTATCCTTATGTAGCTGCAGAAGCCTGTCAGACTCCGCAGCTTTCACGTGGGCTCTTTGCTGAACGGGTTCCAACTCGGTGATAGAGTTTGGGTTTGTCCGTTCAGTGTCGAATACGAGACCGAGTTCATCGGCTGCACAGGTTGCTGCCTTGAAAAGAAATGCTCCATTCCCTGCTTTTTCATGATCACATACCAAGCAAAGAAGAGGATCTGAACTCCTGATGACTTTACAGGCTCCATTCAGTACCATTCTGTTATGCAGACACTCCAAACTCAAAAGTCCACAGCCTCCCCATTGTCTAGGGAAGTATAATCGTGGGACGGACGATTTAGGATGCAAGCTCCTATGCAGATGCATCATTTTGCGATTTTTAAAATCGAGTTGTCGCAGCTCCTCCCGAGTCGAGTTCATTATTCCAAAGGAGTGAAGTAGAATTGGAACGGCAAGCATATTAGTTGCAGCAACTTTGTTCTTCCCCGACAATTCCGATGACCAGATCTGTCGGAGTTTATGCTGATACTTGTCGCGGAGAGAGTTTCTAACAGTGTTTACCTCTTGGGAGTGGCGTTGTTCCACTCCTAGGTAAGTATACGTCTCTCCGGCATCCAGATTATGTAGGATGCTTTCGTCTACGAGCTGAACGTCCTCTCCGTATTCCTCGCATCCTTCTCTTTTGAGATGAACCGTGGCACATTTGTCGATCCCGAACTCCATTGATGTAGATTTGGATCCTTTTCCCCAGAGGCATATAGTTTAAGGTCGTCCATGTGAAACAGATAGGTGACCTTATGCCTCCGGTTGCTAGGGGTGCCGCAGTTGTATCCACGGGTTTTCCGTAGTGCAACGGACAATGGCAGTAGTGAGATGCAGAAGAGAAGAGGGCTGAGGGAGTCTCCTTGAAACACGCCCCTTCTAAAGATAACCTGGTCTGTTTGGACTCTGACATGACCAGATGTTATGGTAAAGCGAGTCCTCCAGAGCGGCATTCACTATTTGATCGGGTACCGCAAGGCATCTGAGCAAACGCATGATGAGCTCATGCGATGTTGTATCAAATGCCTTGCGATAATGGATCCAGGCCATTGAAAGGTTGCGTTTGTACTACACGTAATGCATCTGTCGATCAGCAGGTTCTCCTTGCAGCCAGCGACCCCCTTCTTTGACCCTCTTTGCTCATATATCCGCTTATACACCGGTTCAATTGCGGAAAGTATTCGCATGTACAAGCTGCGTGTAAACATCTTATGACATGCGTTCAAGCATGTTATCGGTCTGTAGTTTTTCGGATCAGACAAATCTCCGTTTTTGGGGATTAGCACGGTTTGCCCTTCGACAAACCAATCCGGAATCTGTTGCTCCCCATCTAGCCATAAGTTGAAATCTCTTGCAAGATGGTGGTGGGTGGATGGAATTTTTTTCTACCAATAGTTATTCAGGCCATCAGGGCCTGGAGCAGCAAAGTTATTCGAGCCTTTCAGGGCCCGTCGAACTTCTTCCGGGATTATCGGATTGCGCAGCTCATTGAGCTCAGGCTGACGAAGCCTCCTGCAGAAAGCTTCGAACTGCGCTAGGGCTGGAGTAACTACGTTGAGTGGTTGCGGAAATTCGTAGATGCCCTTCCAGAAGGTTTCTACTCGATCAGCCGCCGGCGGGTTATCCACAACACGTGGAGGCTCTTGGAATAGGCGAGAAGGTTTATCGCGGAACTTCATATTTTCCACGATGCTTCTCGCTCGCCTCACTAGTGACTTTTCTGCAGCCACCAGCATTCGTATCCTATCAAGACAGTGCTGTTTGATGGTAAACAGCACACCTTGATTTAGTGTGTAGTGAGCTCGTCTTAAATCTGCGGCAATTCGCCGCATTGCGGGCGTGAAGGGCCTATTGGCCGCCACGTAGTCCGCCACACACTTGATACGAGACGCGTGTTGTTTCGCCGACTTGATCTTAGCTTCCATCTTGTGAATGCGTCGCTCATGCCTCCCAATCCGAGGGGTGGTATCCCTCCTCTCAGCTTGGGACAGGGCCTGAGCGGCGTCATACATCGTGAATCTCCGCATCCACCCGTGCCAGTTGTTGTGGCTTCAGGGGCTTGGTGTTATGAAGCGCTCTGCGGGTTCTGATGTCTTCCGTTGGTGGTATGATGCGGTCCTCCTCTACAGCTAGTTCAACAGGTGACATATCTGCCACGTCTGCCACTGCGTTAACCGGCTGAGGAGGGGCTCTAACATAGCCTCGAACCCGAAGGTGGGATACATAATCCCTTACGTTTTGTGCGGAAAAGGCAGCATGCTCCGGGTGTATTTCACACCACAAAGCATGCATTCTCGCCATGTATCCTCTTCGGGCGGGCTCACTGCTCTCATAGCAATGCAGGAGACTGTCCCTCAGTTCATCCGTCCACTCAAAGCGTCCGTTTTCATTGCGGTCGTTATATAGTGGCAATCCATCGTTTTGGCCCCCACCACCTTGCCTATGACCCCTAATCCAAGGGGGTCGGTTGTAGGGGCCTCTTTCTCGTCCATCGTGAACCGAGTAGTGGAGTATACCGGGGGGTTAGCGCAGTATACCCACGGCCGACATCAGAAGGAATGAGCATTCCCTCCAGGGTGCGCCATTGCTGCCGGTCCGGTTTTGCACCGGTGGCTCAGGAAAGTGGTGTCACAACTCACCAAGGCCTTGGATAATTGTTGGCCTTCCCTGCTTATTTTTTATATTTTTTTTATCTGTTAGGAATTACCCAGTCAGGCCCTGTCTCCGGAGCCCCGACACTTCCGGAGGGCGCGCTGGGGTGTCATTAACCCCAGTAAACACTCCCCACGTCCATGAGGTAAGTGATTACTGGGTCCGAGAATCATATGCCCTGAGACATCCGAGGTGCTATTTCAAAATCCTTTCGTATGCGAATTCATTTAATTATTTTATACCAATGCATACAAAATATGTATAGTTCGTATCGGGACGTCCAAAAAATTACGCTTATAAATTTTGGAATGAAAAACATCAAAACGAAGAAGTGGTTTGCAAAGTTAAGGGTATTTCCCTGACTCTCAAGGCACTGAAGACTATAAATTTTGATAAAATTAAAGAAATGGTTTTACGTCCTTCAGAACCTATAAGTATATTGTCACAACAAATGAAGCGAATACAGGAGAATGATGTAATAACCAAAAATATTCCTAAAAACTACAGACCAAATTCCACGAAAAGGAAGTTCCTCCCAGATCACAGTTGAGTTCCATTTGGATTTAAAATATCAAAATCACACTTACACCTGATATCAGCTGCAAATTACGTATGTCATCTGAGATGTAAATTACGTCTATCCACACATCCTGCCTAACCCATCCTCAAATCATCAAGAAAATCAACAGAGTATAGCAATTAACTTTATTTAAAAAAAGACCCATATGAATATAATATGAACAGATTCATCAGAAGGATGCCATAAGATATCATACAATGAAAAAAAAGACCCATGTACAAAATTATTGATAAGAGGCAATTAGATATATTACGAGAAAGAGACTCGTACAAAAGAACCACGTACAATTCAAAAGAGGCAATATGAGTTTTTAGATTCTGTTAATTTCTTCAATGATATCCTTTTATTTCGGGGAAGAAGTGCCTACCTTCTCGTGGTCTTTCCTGGACAGACTCTACTGACCAACAAGCACACTCATTTTTATTCCTATATTGTTTTGATTTTTCTACATAGGAAAACATCCTGTGTTTTTCAGACAAAATGTCTGATATCCAATAACAAGCTGCATACACTTTATATGCAATTTCTAATAAGTAGATGAGATAAATATGTTCTGATCCAACTTCACCTGACCTCTACGTTCGCTGCGTTCATCGAGTCGGTGTTATCTGTTATGTACCGCAAGCCGGCGAAGTCGAGTCGGTGTTATCTGTTATCTACCACAAGCCGAATTCGAGCGCTCGAATATTAAAAAGACATAGCCAGTGCGGGTAGAGGACGGCTATAATTATTATTTGCCGTGAAGAAAAAACACATCATTGAGGGTATGGGGATTCAAGTTGAAAAAAACTTGGCTGATTCTGATTGGTCAGCGCTCATCATAGTTGTACAGGGACGTCTCACAAATTTATTGGGGAAAATATATACAGGGGGGCGTTTTAATTCAAACATCATTGCTTTTGGAAAAAAGATGTCAGCTCCTGTCATTTGTCATATGTCTCATCATAAACAGAAAACATCCACCGAGTGTTTTGAAAAAATATCACCGGAAAAGGAAAAAGATGGTCAGTCGTTTAGAAAAAAAAAAAGGACCACCATTTGACATCATGAAGGAATACATCAGATCCATCTGTGTCCAATTAACGCATTAACGATATTTCGGATCTGTACGAATTATCAAAAGTGAGCACTTCCTGTTTGAAAAAATTGAGGTAGAAGAAAAGTAATAGTGAATTCGGATTGTCCACATCGAGGAGAGTTCAAATATCTTCGTTATTAGTAAAAATACAGAAACGTTAGGGTACTCTAATAAGACAAGTTTTATGGGAGGTCATGAAAATAGTAGAATTTACTCCCGTCAACTGTCATAAGTGCCATAAACCTCACATTTTAATGCGTTATGTACTCATCGCTCAAATGTTAGAAGTCGTTTTGTTAACGTTTAACATTTTTGCATGTTTTAGCGTTTCAAATTTAAGCTGTTTTTTCGAACGCGAAAAGCGGATATTGCCGTCGCATTTTTACGTGTTTTATCGATTCAAATTTCAGTTGTTCTTTCGAACGCAAAAACCTGTATTTTGAGCAATTTGAAATGTCAAATCTTAAGGAATACATGTAAACATACAGTTTTTTGGTTTGATTTTAGGTTGTTTTTCTGAACGCTAAAAACGTTTATTGTGGCTGCATTTTTGCGTGTTTAAGCGTTACAAATTTTAGTTGTTTTTTGGAACGCGAAAAACGACTATTTTGATTAAATTTTTGCAGGGAATCTCCGCTACAGTGAAGTAACCCAAACGATGACTCCAAACTTGGGATAGCTAATTATGATTACCTTACTATTGCACAACACACACTTTCAAAAAACTACACCGTTTCGATTCTTCAAAACGCTGCGGTTTCAAAATAGCGCACCGTTCCGTTTTTGGGTGTACCAACAACACCAACATAGCATTTAAGAGAAAAATACAACAAGATTTCTCAAAACATATAATTTAAGGGGAAAAAGAAACATGTCGGCTGCGTACACCAGTGTACTAACATATCATTCAAGAGAAAGAAAAAACATGGCGGAGGCTTATCATATTAAGTATACCAGGTGTATCAATATATCATTTGAGAGAAGAAAAAAAAGGTGGCTGCTTGGTGCAGAGAAGAACATATCATTGGGGATATAAGAGAATCAAAAGTTTTCATTTTTTTCATAAATATGTACGGTGTCCGCGTGATGGGGCTCGGCATTTTTAATGTACGATGCCCATTGGGATTTGAACCGTTCACTCTTCAGTCCGACTGATTCAACCATCTTGGTGTATTTGAAATAAAACACACTTCACTCAAAAAATATGTCAACGTGCCATAAGCATTTTGAAGTCTCATTGGTAATACCGTTCTGACGAACTTGCTCACTTTTCTTGACACAAGACTTGTTTAATTTAAACCTGAATTTGCCAGAGTAATGGCTGTCTGGAAGTGCTTTTTCAAGTTTTTCATAGGCACAGCGGCTGATTTACTATCAGTCGCTGCTTCATCTGTGTTCAATTTTTCGAAGAAAAGAGGAATGTTTGGAAGACGTTGAATAATTTGAGCATTCAAGAGGAACTGTTCAATCGGAATTTGCAGAAAACGGGATATCCGTTAATAAGAATCCAACCTCAAGAATTGTTGAATATATCTTCGCAATTGAAAAAAAATTTTGTACATTTGACTGCAATATTGAATAATGTTTCATACGCCAACGTGCCGAAAAGAGTGAAATTCATGGCAATATGCGTGAAGGCAAATGATTTCGATCATGGTTGCAATAGAACACGATGGAAAACAATGCGTTTAACTCGGGTCAATGAGGAGCAGTTAGCAGTATTTGTTAGTGATGTTCCAAAGAATACAGCATTCAAGTATAAGCTGAAGCTGATATTTCAAGACCTTCGAGAAATAGACACAAAAAACTGAATATTTTGTTCCAGCAGGGCGAGAGAAAAAAGTCACAAGTTGAATTTAATCTTTATAGAATTCTTGTTATAGTAACCACAATATCAGCATGTATATTGATGAGAGTTGTACTGGAAATAATTGCAGAGGCTAATAGAAGATGAATTATTTGTTTGAAATAAAAAACTTGTCACATTTACCATTACCATACAATCATTCTGCTATCAAGTTCCGTTATTCGTTTCAATATCAGTTGGCATTGGAGCGTGGTCTCCGAGCCAGCGTTATCGGTAATATAAAAACGAGCAGATTGATATGGAGTGTTGCCGGTTGTAAAATTAAACATTGGGTTTGGGGATAGGGCGTTGCCGGTTTTCTAAAATTAACCTTTGAGGTTAGGGATGTATCATTTAAAAGAAAAAACAACAGAGTGTCTCAAAAGGCATCATTTAAGAGGAAACATGGCGGCTGCTCATTAAATGAAAATGGGCCGAAGAAAAAACGCATAGTTGGGGATATGGGGATTCAAAAGCTTTCGTTTTGCGTGAAAACAATGTCTCATTGGAAGTCATGATGAGAGGCCGTCATTTTGAACGTGCGATACCCATGCGTAAAACTGCAGCGTTTCAGCTTGAAACTGTAAGCGAATACGCCACCAAAAATTTGTGAGTCACCCCTGAGCGCCACGGCAAATAATAGTAATCTCCGTTCTCTACTTGCACAGGCTACGCCTTTGAGAACACTCCATAAGTGTTTATGATGGAGTATTATATTATTATATTGTGATTATTATAATAGACAGCTTGTCATTAATACATGACTTTTCAAAATCAACCATTAATGACAGCTTTTTATGTCTCCAACCGTGTACAGATAGTCTTCTTCTGTACCTTCTTCCAGTTTCTCTAATTCTACCATTACAAATAATGTCAATAAGTATATTCAAATAATTCAATGATCATTATTGGTTGTAATAATTGAATTTTAAATTTTATGCTAAGGTTTACTTTTCACGTTTCAAATACCCGGCAACAACAATTTTTATCAAACGAACACCAAAAGAAGAAAAGAAAGCTATAAAGAAAAAATTACTAGTAATGGATCTTTGGGGCATACCACAGACTTGTAATAACATTTTCAGATATGTGAGGTGTATTTCTTGTTGCAACGTCTTATCGCACGTCCTGTTGATTGTGGGGCCCAAAACAAGTTTATCCAAAGTATCGCCGATGCCGAGGTACCAAGCAACATTGGTGTTATGTGTAGTTTTGCGACTCATTAAAATTTATTCTATAATTAGATGTTCAGAGGATTTTGAGATAAGTGAGTTTTATTACAGCATTGCAAGTCGTGACAAAAATTGTAATAATTTGTTTAATTATACTTCTCACGCCAATACTCGAGATGAATTTCAAAGGATAAGTAAAAATTAATATATTCTTTAGTATTCAAAGGAGGTGTCAAGTTATTATATGAAATATGTCTCAAACTATAAAGTGTATGAGAATCATGTGTTATGGATGCGAATCAATAATGCAGGAAAATTTCCAAATCCAAATAAGAAATCGTGAGTATTTAAACTAGGCGTCGAGTAAATATATATGAAATATTTTTCAAATGTTACGGAATATGAGAAAGTATTGTGAGGAATCATGGGTTATGAAAGAGAAAAATTTCCAGGAAAAATTCAAAGTTCGAATGAAAAAATTATTTTTTCGTTAGTTTTGAATGTTGGTGGTGGCAAATTTATTAATGAAAAATGCTTTCAATGGTACAGTCTATGAAGAAAAATCATGAAAATTAGGTGTTATACATGCAAAAAAAAACAAGAATATTTTCTTAAAAATAATAATAAGTAGAGAAAAGTGAGTATGAAAGTGAGATAATAATAATGATGATTGAAAAAATACGTATGGAAAAAAACGACGGTTGTTAGTTTAGAGAATTAAAAAATGATGGCATCATCGAAAAAACAAAACCATGTGAGTGTTTCTGAATAAGTCGTTAATTTTAAAAAATGTAGCGGTTCAACGGGGTCATAGCATTTCAAAGTGTGATCTCAATGGGCTACAGGGTGTTTCAAAATTCAGCGTATAAGAAAAAAACATGCCGGTTCGACGGGAGTCTAGCATTTCAACGTGCGATCCCAATGAGAAACGTATAAAGGGTATCTCAAAATATATCGTTTGAGAAAGAAACGTGTCAGTTTAACGGGGTCTAACGTTTCAACATACGATTCCATACATTCCATCAACAGTAGAAAAAGACGTAGCCCTCACATTTTAACGTGCGATAAGTAAATACTGCAAACGAAAAATATAGTAATTGGAGAGTAACAGGGCGTTAGCGATTCACCGTACAATAGTGTTGAGTTCATAAATGGAAAATATTTGAATGGTACAGTTTATGAGGAAACATTATAACAAATATGTGTTATGGATGCAAAAAATGTCAAGAAAAAAGTCCGAATTTTAGGTGTCAAGTAAACTAAGGAAATGTGTTTCAGAAATGTTACGGTATATGAGAAAGCATTGCAAAAAATCACGGGTTATGGATGCGAAAAAATATGGAAATTTTGGGTAATAATTTCACTTAGCTGACTGTTGGGTGTACTTTTGAGGGTGTGTAGTCTTGCTTGCAAATCCCGATGTCATGTATGCATACACATTAATTAACAACTACATCGGAATGTTGCAGACTCCCTACTCACGTTCTTTAATAGTAAATTATAATATTGGAAGTCATATTCAGATGAGTTATAATATAAGTGAGACATATTTTCATTATTTATTCGGCATATTTTGTGTTATTCTAAAGTAAGGGTGTTACAGCGTCGGCATATTTTATCAAATTATTCATGAAAAGATGTCAGTTTCATCAATTAATTTCTAAGATCACCCAGAAGCTTATTGTTGGGGGATGCAATATCAAACGTTTTCCAATTGAAATCTCCTAACATCTCCTACATCTTTATCGATTTGTAAGGTCGGAAATGAACTTGAATATACTCTATTTTTGCTGGCAACCAATAAATTACCATCAGCAGTTTGGAAAACGTAATCTACACCATAGAGTTTAGGGTAGGTTTCATCAATACATTTCTAAGATCTTCCAGAAGCTTATTGTTGGAGCATGCAATATCAAACATGTTCCAATTGAAGTCTCCTACTTCAACGAGTCTTCTTTGGAGCTCATTATACTTGAAAAAATACATATGGCCACCTATATAGCGAAACGCTTGGGGATGTCTGCGAAAGCATCTTCAATACGACCCCTAGTGATAATTCCCACTGCATTAATATTCACTCCATCAAATTCAATGAAGGAAGTATTATCATAGATAAAATATTTTCCTGCATGTGTTGGAGGTAGAGGGATTTCTGCATCTTTATCGATTTGTAAGGTCGGAAATGAATTTGAATATACGTTATTTTTGCTGGCAACCAATAAATTACCATTAGCAGTTTGGAAAACGTAATCTACGCCATAGGGTCTTAATTCCTTCGGTAGATAATTCTGTAGTTTTTCAGGTTCAGTAATTTTCTTCTTTTTATCACTAATATCAAACTTCCATTTCATATCCTTCACAATAACATACAATCGATAGCTTGGAAAGCCTGGAGCGTACCCCAAAAACATTATATGGAGCTTTAACTTCACATAAATTGTTATTGAATTTAGGTGAATGATGAAGGTGTTGTTTGCTTGTAGTATGAATTGGGAGCGTAGTTTTGAAGGGAGTGGTAGGAATTTGAGTAGTAGTTGTATGGGCCGCGGTGGTGTGCGTGTTGAGTCCTCGCCTCATAAGCCAGCGAGCGTGAGTTCGAATCACAGCATTGCCACCGGTCTCGTGCATGGCATCACACGTATTAAAAGGTAAGGGCTACGTCTTCCCCTAGCTCGCACGAGTCTCTGACTTTTGAGGGTTGCACGTAGTGGTGCAACCAGTTGTCGGATATAACAATTTTAACATTTTTTTTTAACAATCTGGCGGTATATACAGGTATAGCAACAAATCGGTACTTTCGTCCATATAGTACCTCAAATCCATTGATGTCATCTCGATGAATGGGGCGCATTTTTTGTTGATACCATGGAAACATAATTGCATCCTCCGTATTGCGTTTCAATATATCCTGTATACCATTTTTCTTCATTGTCAAAATGAATTTCTATACAAGAGTTGTTATGTGCTTCTGGAAAGAAAGCATGACCTAAGACAATATGAATTACCCATACAATTCCTTCGATATTGATGATAACTTACCGTCTCAAATGTTAAAATGGATGTAATCTGCCACATTTCAGAAGCTTTTTTTAATACTGCAAGGTATTCATTATAAATTTTGTTGAGTGGATAGCGAGATAGGTACCAACGCAGATGAGTTTTACTCCATTTTGTTGAAACTGTATACTCGGTTTCGCCATGTTGATATCTGGGTCTCGTAAAAAGCTCCATTGTTTCATTATACAAAGTTCCATCTACGGGTAAATTATAAAGTTCTTGGAAATTACTAACAGCTGTTGAAAAATCTATCAGCGAACTATTATCAATATACCCATATGTTTCCAAATATTGTTGTAGAAAAGTAGAATTTGCTGCTAGTAATGGTAAGAAAACAGCCAGCACGATTATGACCAACCTCATCATTGGTTTGTTGTACACAAATGAATGTGATCGTAATCCATCATTTAACTAACAATTCCTTACAGATGAAGTAAATCGCTCGCTGCGCCACCTATGGAGAACTTGAAAAAACACTCTCAGACAGCCATAACTTTGGCCAATTCAGGTTTCAATTGAACAAGTCATGTCGAGAAAAGTGAGCAAGTTCGTGAGAAAGGCATCACCAACGAGACTAATAACTTCAAAATGCTGATGGCACATTGGCATATTTCTTGAGTGAAGAATTGGGATTTGAACCGTTCAATCTTCCGTCCGACTGTTTCAACCATCTTGGTGTATTTGAAATAATGTAATATTTTATCTCGTGTGAGGGATGGTGGACGCGGGTTATAACCAGGATAATAGTCCTCTTGAATATTTTCCTCGACGGCCGGTTCCCTTCCTTCACGCGTCCCCACCCCCTCACGGCGATAAAGATACTCGTGCCCTTCAGCTAGCAGCACACGTCTTGAGAAGTCTTGCTCGTGGGGTAACCATCTGGCCCGTCCCGCGAGGGATACCCCGAAGCCTGTTTCAGGGACTTCCCCGTGGAACCTTCCACCACCCCTCACCCCTTCCGGTGAGTCGTCAGGTTTCCACGAAGACTTCAGTGCTGCTGCTTCCTCCGCGTAGTGATTGGAGATGCTCCCGCCTCCTGCGGTGAAATTAATCCCGTTATCCCTTGTACAGCCGGACATGTACTCTCTTCTCTGGGCCGCCCGAAGTTGTACACTATTTCTTCCTTCAATCAATTCGGCCAGGAGCTCCTGGTGTCGACGTAGCAGTTCCTCCAGCCTATCCTGAGCAGTTAGTCGTCGGGATGGCCTTAAGTCCCATAGTACACCCTCATGACCAGGTGCATTCCGAATTAATCTGCTATTGTCCTGAAGGGCCGCCACGTTCACCATATCTGGTGTCCATTGATCATTTTAACGAAAATATACAGGGTCTTCCGTATGCATGGAAGGAGCACCCGTAGGCACACCAGGTCCCCATTCCATATTCTCGTGAAGGCTCTCCTGAACTCTCGGCATATCACCCAGGCAAACATATTCCACAGGCGTGCGACGGAGTTGAGCGCCGATAAAGGGTTCTCGGCGATTCTCGAACTCCATGTTTTGGATTGCCTGGGGAGTGAGGAAATATCTTTCCTCGAAATGTGGATGTGTGGTATCCTCTAAAAATCCAGAGAAATAAATTCTCCTTTAGCTCTATGCGCTCCTGTTTCTTATTACCTGACCCCTCTTCCACGCCGGGGATTTGGGTTCACCACGCGGCAGATCTTTGGCGAAGATGAATCTCCAGGTCCACTCCGCGGGGTGAGATAAAAGAAATATCTCTGTCTCCTCTTCACGCTCTTGATGCGTCTATCACTTCAAGAGGACAATTTTCTCCTCCGAAAATTGTTGGTCTCTTCTTTCTTCAGTGTTGCACCCGTGTGTCAACACTTCAGCTTCAAATCGCCTGAAATTTAATTTCCTTTCACGTTTGGTTTATTAAATTTCGCGTTGGACAATAGAATCCGTCTATTGCCCCTAGCACCCTCTTTTAATCACAAGTTTCGCAGACTGCACTGCCCTGGAATTCTTCAACTACCTTCACTTGAGATTCGTATACACACAGTATACCGAAAAAGAAAATAAGTTGGTCTTCCTCGAAGATCCAAACAAATTGAATTTTTTCACTAAAGGAAACCGTATTGAAAAATAGGCAGAGTCCTATTTTTCAACTGGAGCACTTCTTCAGCAGTCACCGCTAAAATCACTTAGTTTTACCGAGACCCCTGACCTAACCAAATCAGCCCAAACGAACTGCCTTTCATTTATTTCGCACAAATGTAGCCGAGATTTATCTGTATAAATCTCCCTAATCGCACTTGATGATTCCTCAGAATCCGCGTAGCTAAATCCTAACTGACATTCCCGTGCAGATGGCTTGACTGAGGATTTTTCACCTTAGAAGTTCGGTCACTTCGATTAGCGAGCTTTCTGAACATCGAATTTTTGCAGCTAACTTATATTTATATGCGATTTTTCCCGCGTTTTCCTGTAACGGTCAAAAACGACCGTTACGAAATTCGTTTAGGCCCCAGAAAATCTACGAACCCAATCTTCCAATTGGCTCGTTCCTCTGAGTATGAAATAAAAATTCTGGGTACGTCACATTTATACTCGAACGACTACCTGATCCTCGATCATGATTGGCCGGCACTGAGCCTCGATTGGTTAATCGGTTCTCGTATAAATGTAGCTCACATATAAATATTTTTTCGTCGCACTTTTGGCTTAGTTTTGCTCAGGACACGACAGGAGCAAACTCGTAGGTCACTGCTACCCTGGAACAAAACATGAAATTCCCAAAATTGATTAAATTACCTGTAAATATGCCTCTTACGACTACTAGAAGTTGTTCTTATTCAAAATTTTCTCTTTTCTGGCTGAAAATAAGAAATTCCTCATATAATTTTTTCACTCAATAATCTATCAATCGACAGGTAACTAATGGTCTCAGGTTGGGAAGGTCGAACGTATCCTGCACCCCAGCCAGATTATCGTATCATTATACTGGGCGATACAGGAACGAGTGCCATCACCTTTTTGAGATCCACAAGTTCCCTCACGCGTTTGAATAAGGCCACTTTTGTGCAGTGCTCTCTTAGTGCCCACTCTAACACTAAACTAGCCTCATGAGTCACTGCTTCCCTATTCAAAAGTATAACACATTTACAAAAATCTGTGCTAGGAGAATGAATAAAAGGGTAAAATTCAAGTACACCTGTGCTAGTGGCACAAGGATAGCTTCCAAATAAGCATCCCCGCCACAATAACACACACTTCACTCAAATATTTCAACCATCTTGGTGTATTTCAAATACTGTCTCGATACACGGTGTGGGTGGACGGCTTCAGCAAAGTTTCGGATTTCTCCGAAACCCTCTTCAGCCCCCCACCGCTCTGCTCCTAGTTGCCTGGAGGGCAAGGACGTCGTCACCCAGGGATTTCGGGTGGCAACTTCCGTGTCCCTGCCGACACTCGTTACGAAATCTGCCTTACTAGCTCTTATTGCATAATCAGGCTGTGCATAGGGATTCCCTTGGGAGGTACGCTGAACCCGCCCTTGGAGAGATATGGGAATGCGAGCATCCCCAACTCCCTCCGAGAGCCTTCCAACACCCCCTAGTTCATCCACTAGGGCCTCAGCATCACCCGGTTCCCTTAGGGTATGCACATCTATATCCGGCCTCCGCTGTGGTGCGTGGGGCACACCCGATGACCCCGGAGCGCTTCGGCGCATTCCGAGGGGGCGTACCTCACGAGCTTCGCCAGCACGGACTCCTTGGTAACCCTCCGAACTGCAAACAGATACATTTCTGGTTAGTCGAAATTGCTCAAAACGGGCTTCCAAAGGTGGAGTTGTGACAACTCCCGCGGAATCGATTACTAACCCTACCTGAGCCGACGGGGAAGGCTGCCTCCCTCCGTCTAAGCTCGACTCTAAAGTACCTTGGTCTAGCACACTTCTCGGGGACAAGGTAGTCGACATCGTCAACTCACGGTATTCCCCGGTAATACGTACCTGGGGGACGTCTCCGTCGAGGCGTCGCGACGTTTCGGGGAATAGACGTCTGAGTCACCCGACGGCGGAGGTGTCCGAGAAAGCCCAGCGCCGGCGAACACGGCTTGGGTATTCTCCTCCGCGAGCATATGAGATCTCAATCTCATATTCGTCATTGCTCTAAGGGACAATAATTACGGCTGTAATGTATTGTCGGGCTACTTGCGTGTGCAAGTGTGTGGCAAAGGAGAAGTGCACTAAAATCGACCTCGCGTCGACCCAACTCAAGTGTGACGATGAGAAGGGTCACCCTATAGCTAACTAACCTAACACCTAACAAGACCTCGCCGGGAAATGGACGAAGGAGGAAGGATTCACGGTTTAGAAAAACTATCTGAATAAAATTTCCTAACTTCAAAAATTGTGTGAAGCACCAAAAAGGAAAATTAAACTTGAAAAATTTTACTTTAAAAATTACTGCGTATTCCTTCGCCGAGGAATCTATACCCGTTTTCCGATTTGGCCTACCTGATGAGAAATCGAATAGAAATAAAATTATTTGTGAAAACAAATGGAGCCACGGAAACTTTCCACCCAACAAGAGACTAGCGTGTCGAAACCTTGCTCTAAGTGTTCTGTATACCGGGTGCTCGACTGTTTGGGGCCACAAATTAATAAAATTGAAAACTAGTCAGGAATTTCCGGTAAATCGGTAAAACTACGTACAGTGGAGTTCCACTAGGTGGAGATTGGGACTTTACATCATACAGGGTGAGACTAGACTAGGGACCTGAATATAATGCAAAAATCTAATATTATTCGACTGGCTTCTAGGTGAAAATTGAGAGTTATCAAGTGTAAAAATGGCTCACTAAAGGTGGCCATACACAAAAAAAATCATTGTAGGAGCGCGGCGAGCCTGCCCTGCGACAGTATTGTTGGTAAGGTTGAGGAGGAATCCACAAGGACGGTAACGCGACTCAGACTGCGCGGAGAAGAGAGGAGTATCCCGTAGGAGTCCGTTGCCGGTGGTGAACTCTGGCCTTTTGGAGATTAGAGATTCTGAACTCCCCGTCGCAAACTCATCAGTAGGGGGGCGTGCTACTACTGAAGTAGACGCTCTTACCCGTCAAGCGGTCGTTCCAGACCAAGGTCCAGAGTACGATTCAGACTCGGAAGTGGAAGCTGCTATCCGAGAGTTAGCACTTCCAGTAGGGGGGTCTCCATTATCATTGATGGTCGACCCGGGAGAGAATGTGAGACAGGAAGGCTCAGTAAGGACTGAGATTCCTAGTAAGAGTACAGGACGGCGAAGGAGATGCCGAGCTGTGGCGCTGGACTCCGACAGAGCTCCGATCCAGCGGCCACCGACAGACTCCGCCCGTCAGTATGTTTCGGTGACCGGGTCTGACGAAGATCCCGTACCAGCCCAGAGCTACAGCGAAGCTAATAGAGTTAGTAAAGACTGTACTGAGAACGATTCCGACATGGAGGATGACGCTCCAGTAACTTTGGTGGTTCCAGCCTTGGTTCATCAGAGTGCGGAAGGTGACTATTAGGGAGTTAACGTAAATTTAGCTTTTGTCGGTTGTTTCGTTTGGAAATAACTTCGACCAAGTTAAACTCTTTAGTAGGGGGGTGTCGCAGGGCAGGCTCGCCGCGCTCCTACGATGATTTTTTGTGTATGGTCACCTTTAGTGAGCCATTTTTGCACTTAATAACTCCCAATTTTCACCTAGAAGCCAGTCGAATAATATTAGATTTTTGCTTTATATTCAGGTCACTAGTCTAGTCTCACCCTGTATGATGTAAAGTCCCAATCTCCACCCAGTGGAACTCCACTGTACGTAGTTTTACCGATTTACCGGAAATTCCTGACTAGATTTCAATTTTATTAATTTGTGGCCCCAAACAGTCGAGCACCCGGTATACAGAACACTTAGAGCAAGGTTTCGACACGCTAGTCTCTTGTTAGGTGGAAAGATTCCGTGGCTCCATTTGTTTTCACAAATTATTTTATTTCAATTCGATTTCTCATCAGGTTGGCCAAATCGGAAAACGGGTATAGATTCCTCGGCGAAGGAATACGTGTATTTCTTCGGCGTTCAAGAATCACGTTGGTTTATGGTTTTTCTCGGGGCTCTCCGAATATCGGACCGCCCTAGGAATCCAGATATCTGAAATTCTGACTTTCAATATCTCCCTAGATCTAGGGAGTATTTAGTGACTTTTGTCAAATACTCCCTAGAAAACGCAGGTAACGGGACTTTAACGGTCATTTGCCCAAATCCCGCGCGTTTTCGCGAGCTAGGGTTTTGTTCAGCCAAGGGCGACGCCCACTTTGGCCCTCTAGGTCAATGGGTGTCGCGGATTTAGCAGTCAGGATTGCATAAGTATGCAAGCAGCGAAGCAGCAGACAGCCACTCTTTCTTGTCGAATTGCAGTGTAATAATCAATTTCGTGTTTCCATTAAATAACTTACGTTTGTTTGGCTTTGCCTTTTGTCTCTGCAATTCATCGTTTTGGCTAGCAGTTAGAGTCAGGTTCTCGGTAATAATAATTCAGTTCACAGTAGATTCATAACGTTTTGTTTCTATCTTAAAAGGGGTTAGACTCACTTGTACGGTTTACAGGTGTTTTATTCGCGCTAAGAAAGTACGTTGATAGGTAGTTTAACTCTCAAGCAATAATCAGTGTAAAGTGATCTTTTGCAACGGACACTTAGGGATTTAACTTCATCAAAGTTATTTCCCGACTTAATACCTGTACGCGACGTTGACGAAAAATCCCCATCGTATGAAAAGGGGTCAGGCACCAAAACGAGATCTCACCTGATACAATCGGCTCGATCGTAGAGTTCCACGAAGATTGTATCGTTCGAGCTTAAATTCCTCGGCCTGTCAAGACATCATTAGCTGCGACTTTGTCGTTGGCGAGCCACATTTCCTGTGGTACCTAGGGGTTTCGCGTCCTTCCCATACCTATTTCCTGCGGCTGTTATCGGCTTTTCCACCTGAGACAGTCTGGTTAGGCTCCGTGATCCTTTTACCCAAAATCTCTGTCTTGGTTTTTGTCACATCCAGTGTAAATTTTTGAAGTAAATTTTTTCAAGATTAATTTTTCCTTTTTGGTGCTTCACACAATTTTGAAGTTAGGAAATTTTATTTAGATAGTTTTTCTAAACCGTGAATCCTTCCTCCCTCGTCCATTTCCCGGCGAGGTCTTGTTAGGTGTTAGGTTAGTTAGCTATAGGGTGACCCTTCTCATCGTCACACTTGAGTTGGGTCGACGCGAGGTCGATTTTAGTGCACTTCTCCTTTGCCACACACTTGCACACGCAAGTAGCCCGACAATACATTACAGCCGTAATTGTTTGTCCTTTAGAGCAATGACGAATATGAGATTGAGATCTCAAATGCTCGCGGAGGAGAATACCCAAGCCGTGTTCGCCGGCGCTGGGCTTTCTCGGACACCTCCGCCGTCGGGTGACTTAGACGCCAGGTGTCTATTCCCCGAAGCGTCGCGACGCCTCGACGGAGACGTCCCCCAGGTACGTACTACCGGGGAATACCGTGAGTTGACGATGTCAACTACCTTGTCCCCGAGAAGTGTGCTGGACCAAGGTACTTTAGAGTCGAGCTTAGACGGAGGGAGGCAGCCTTCCCCGTCGGCTCAGGTAGGGTTAGTTATCGATTCCGCGGGAGTTGTCACAACTCCACCTTTGGAAGCCCGTTTGGAGCAATTTAGACTAACAAGAAATGTTTCTGTTTGTCGGTCGGAGGGCTACGAAGGAGTCCGTGCTGGCGAAGCTCGTGAGGTACGCCCCCTCGGAATGCGCCGAAGCGATCCGGGGTCATCGGGTGTGCCCCACGCACCACAGCGGAGGCCGGAGGCTATAGATGTGCATACCCTAAGGGAACCGGGTGATGCTGAGGCCCTAGTGGATGAACTAGGGGGTGGTGGAAGGCTCTCGGAGGGAGTTGGGAATGCTCGCATTCCCATATCTCTCCAGAGGCGGGTTCAGCATACCTCCCACGGGAACATCTATGCACAGCCTGATTATGCAATAAGAGCTGGTAAGGCAGATTTCGTGACGGGTGTCGACAGGGACACGGAAGTTGCCACCCGAAATCCTTGGGTGACGACGTCCTTGTCCTCCAGGCAACTAGGAGTAGAGCGGTGGGTGGCTGAAGATGGTTTCGGAGGAATCCGAAACTTTGCGGAAGCCGTCCCCCCACACCGGTTAACGAGACATGGTGCCCAACGTGGGGTTGCTGAAGATAGGCCATCTTCAAGGATCTGCGAGTGTAGCCTTCCTCCTGCAAACAGACTTAGAGTTCGGGATCTCTCTCCTGAGAGACTCCCATTAGATGATATGGTTATGGGTGAACCGGAAACCCTTTGGCGCCCATATGGCACGTTTACCCGGTTGCCAACCGGGAATCATCATTATAGGGAATCTGAGGATGTCCCTCGAGTTGCTCGAAACGTCGCTTCCAACCCCGGTGATGTCCACAGGAGTGGATATTACCCATCGAAGAGGTCAGTGCCCACAGTCCGGATTCAGGAGAATCCCAGAAGACCAGTGACGGGGGTCGACGACGTGCTCGTGCGACTCGCAGACTTGCTGGAGGATAGACGTCGAGGAACCCTAAACGGTGTTGATGGGGGTTTAATCAACAACAAACCACATCCCAGTTTCAGTGGGCTTCCTCACGAAGATCCAATCCAATTTATCCAATCCTCTGAGGATTATTTAGGGGGCTTTGATCCAACCGTCTGGGTGAGCGTTGCAGCTCAGTGGCTCAAGGGAGCAGCCCAGCAGTGGTATGCTCCATATCGAAACTCACGCCTAAACTGGCAGTTTTTCACAAATCGGCTCCAGGAACGGTTCGATAACGATCTGTTGGTCTCGAGCTTAGAAGCGGAGTTCTTTGGCACTGACCAGCCGAATGGAGAGTCAATAACTTCCTTCATCCTGAACAAGTGGAGTCTTTCACAGAGGCTCTACCCAGAGATGGACGAAGGAAGGGTTGTGCGATTAATATTGAACCGGATCAGACCGGACATCAAAGTCCATTTACAATTGCATAGATTTGCAACTATTGAAGAGCTGACACAAAAAGCTGTTGCTGTCGAGACGCTACTTCGTAGCACCAGCCAAAGTGTACAGTCAGGGCCGAAACTTGTTTCGAACACCAACCGTCCTCATCAGGCCGACGATGTGCCACCTAAACGTCCTCAGGGACAGCTACAGGACAACAGGGGTTCGAACCATGTTAGGTCCAGTAACTTTAATAACAATGGCACTAAATTCCAGAATTATGATCAATCGAGGTGTTCTGGAGGAAACAACGTTCCTTCGAGCGGATGTTTCACTTGCGGGGGAGCTCACTGGAACAAAGATTGCCCTCAGCAAAATGATAATAAGAACGGTCCCAAACGTCAGAGTGCGGGAACAAAACCGTTAGATCAGGCCAATAAGGCACATACGGTTAATACCGTGCAGGCGAGTAAAACCTCGCGTCGTAAGACGTCACTTAAGGACGCAGACAAAATTGCAGTTTGCAAAGAAGTTTCAAAAAACTCCAACAGGAGCCATCAGGGGGCTCCATCGGAGTAGGTACTCCTTCAACACCGTTTTGCGGTTCTGTGACAGTGTTGGACTGTCATAGAAATTATGCGGCATCTATTCCCAACAAGGAGGAGAAGAAGGAGTTCCAGGATGTTGAAGCTGGAGTCGTTTCAGCCGAAACGCCACCGTCATCAGGCAAACTACATTGGGCAGACCGGTCAGATTGTGAATCCGTTTGTTTCAGTGTGATAGATGAGCGTGTGGATCGCGCCACTGGTGGTAGGCGGAAAAAAGTTCACTCGTCGGCGGACGTTAAATTTAGAGGGTTGAAAGTCATTTCAAACATGTCAAGTTCTAGTTTTGGAACGAAAGAAAGGGGTTATGAATCATCTTCAGGTTCATGGAGTTGTGAGATCATCGAGGTACCCCAGGTCGTTGTTGGTGGGTCGTTCCATCCGCCACAACACAAGGTTTCGGAGTTAGTGATCGGTATACAGAAGGACCAGGAGGGGCCTGTTGTCAAAGAGAGTGCTAGGGCACTGCAAACTGGGCACAGGTCCGGTATAGGCACAAGTCGAGATGAAAAGGTGTATCCAAGGGAAGATTGCGAATCAAGGTTTCGGAACGAAAAAGTCGTCGAGAGTGACGTACTCTTTTCGGTTCCACTTCGGGGTAGTGAAGACACCGAGGGTGGTGGTCTGTCACTCACTCCTACACAGGACGCAGGTTTCGAGGTCGATGCATGCCAAGTTTCAAGGGCGGTATCGAGGGGCAGAGCAGATGGGATCGCAGGTGCGAATCGCCATTCCCCGTTGGTAGATACCAGAGGCGTGGTAGGCATGTCATCCGAGAGAGTTACACGTCTTAGTCGGGGCGGAGGCGAGGTTCCTGAGGGATGCAATCGCCAAGTCCCATCGTTGGCTGCAGTTGGTGCTGCAGTACTTGATGTCAATCGCAAGTCGGAACTTCTGAGTTTCATTGAGACCGACCCGCTTAGGAAGAAGTCGGAGGTGGATCTGCTGGATCCATTGTGTCTATATCGTCGCTGTGATACTAGCTTAGCGAACAACAAGGTTGAGGGACGATTGCATCAGTTGCCGCGAATCGAGGCTGAACTGATGGGTCGTCGAGTTAGGGTTTTGGTGGACAGCGGAAGTTCGCTAAATCTCCTGAAACGTAGTTTGTTGCCTGTCACCTGGAGGGTGGATAGGAAGCAAGTGACACCGTTGCAGCTTGCATGCGCCGGTCGTGGCATCACCAGTCTAGGGGAGACAATAGTCGAACTGTTAATAGATGGTGTTGTTCACGAAGTTGTCGTGCAAGTGGTGGATGATCTTGTCGAGGATCTTCTGCTCGGGTGTCCCTGGCTGGCATCAAACGAGGCTATGGTCGACTTTGCACGTCGCACCATGTACGTTGGAAAGGGGCCTAGGCAAACTATTTTCTGGGCGGAGGAGGTCTATCTTCCACCAGAAAAGTTCCCTGAACTACAGGTAGCGGACGAACAGCTACCGGCGTTCTCGAGAAGGGAATTCCGGAGTCTTATCCGAGAGTTTGGAGACGTCTTATACGAATCTCCAAGGCAACCAGTGACGAGGGCTGCTTGCCACAAAATCCGATTGAAGGAGGAGCTACCCTTTAAGCTCCGTCCGTACAAAGTTTCCGATCAGAAGAGGGCTCTTATCCAAGAGGAGGTGGATAAAATGCTCGCTGCAGGTGTAATAAGTAGGTCCCATTCTGCCTTTATTAGTCCGGTCGTTATCGTCACGAAGAAGGACGGTACGGCTCGGTTTTGTGTCGACTACAGGAAGTTGAATAGTCTGACAATACCCGAGTCGTCGGTATTGCCAGGTATTCACGAGACTGTCAAAGAGCTCGGAACAGCGAGAGTGTTCACTTCTTTGGATCTGAAGTCTGGGTTTTGGCAGATACCCATGGACGAGGCTAGTAAAAGGTATACAGCTTTTGCTACGCCTGATGGAGCTTGTTATGAGTTTAACTCAATGCCGTTTGGTCTAACGAATGCACCTGGAAGTTTCCAAATTCTTATGACGGAAGTGTTGGTTGGTTATGTCGATAAATTCGTCAAAGTATATCTAGACGACATAATCGTTTACAGCGAAGATGAAAAGGAGAACCTCTACCATCTCCGCCTTGTGCTGGAGAGGTTCAGAGCACATGGCCTGTGGTGCAGTTTAAAGAAGTGTAACTTCGCTCAGCGTAGGCTGGAGGACTTGGGGCATGTGGTGACGGAAACGTCAAACGAACCAATGCCAGGTCATGTGTTAGCGGTTCAATAATTCCCGCTACCCAAGAATGTATCTCAGCTCCGAGGATTCTTGGGCACCGTTGGTTGGCTACGGGAGTTCATCCCGAACTTAGCGGAGTTGGAGGCTCCGATAAGTGATATGCTCAAATCGAAGAAAGGTCGAGACCTTAAGTGGAACTCTCAAGCATTGGAGGCGTTTGAGAGGATCAAGGAAGTCGTGGGCCGTCCTATGGTCTTGGCCAGGCCGGACATGACTCTCCCGTTTTTCCTGCAGACCGATGCATCTGGGGTAGGCATCGCTGCAGTCCTATATCAAGTTGATTGTCACGGCGACAGAAGGATCGTTTCACATGCTAGTGCCAAGCTCAAGGGCGCGGAACTAAACTATCATGTGAAGGAGACTGAATGTTTAGCCATTGTTTGGGGTATCAAGCGGTACCGTCATTATCTCGAAGACCGTCCATTCACTCTTCGAACGGACAGCAAAGCGTTGACTTGGTTATTCAAGATCAAGGACGCAAAAGCGAAGTTAACTCGTTGGGCCTTACTTCTACAGGAGTATTCCTTCACTGTGGAGCACGTCGCAGGTCGAGACAATCAGCTAGCTGATTTCTTGTCCCGTAATCCCTCGGGGTCTCACAGTGAAGACTTGGATGCTGATGTAGAGCGTATGGGGTTGCCACCTATGAAGGTGCAACTGTCTGAACACCAAGGTGTGGTGAGCGTCGTAGAGACGCCGGCTGAAGTGGTCGTGCGGCGGCAGGCCATAGATAGGGAGACGCAAAGGTTGAGGGCGCGTATCAGAACGATACAGGAGTTGGGTCCTAGGTCCAGGGACGATCTTCGTTTCATCAACAAGTTTTCATATGTCCAAGGGGTTGTATATGTTTCTTCTGCTGTTAAACGGCTATTGTATGTGCCCGAGGCGCTCCGTGAGGACATGTCGGCTAATTACCATGAACACCCGACCGCTGGTCATCCTGGTCAAGAGGAAACCTTACGTGCCTTGAAACGGCACTATTGGTGGCCGACCATGGAGGACTACGTCCGGGCCTACGTGAGAGGTTGCCTAGTCTGCCAGTGCGTTAAAGCCGTACGGCATCAGGAAGCGGCACCGCAACGGCCTAGTGTGCCGAAGCGACCGTGGCAGATGCTGGCTGTTGACGTCCTGGGGCCCTATGCAGCCTCAAGGAGGGGAAACAGGTTCGTGGTAATTGCCGTCGATATGTTTTCAAAGTGGGTTGAAGCCAAGGCCACTAAGACATGCACGTCGGATGTAATTTCTCGTTTTATAGACGAAGAAATTTTATCTCGTTGGGGTTGTCCAGAACTCGTCATTTCTGACAACTGCCCGCAGTTTCAGAGAAATCATCTGCTAAAATTCTACGATGCGAAGAACATCGAGGTCAAATTTTCACCTGTTTTTTATCAACAGGCGAACCCTGTCGAGCGAAGGGTCCAGGAACTGAAGAAGTGCCTAAGAGCAAGGATGCTGGAAACCACTTCGGAAAGGTTTTGGGAAGAAGGTCTGGCTGCAAGTCTCTATTGCTTACGGAACCGTAAGAATAGAGCAACAGGAAAGACTCCAGCGGAGTTATTGTTAGGATATACACCTGGTCGTCCAGGAGATAGGAGGCTACCTATGTACCGAGATCCGGTACATAATAGCCCCGAAGATCGGCAAGAACGTCTTGCAAAAGCAGCCAGACGTCAGGCAGTTTATCAGAGGAATTTATTCCCTGATAAAGATCTACCGTCGCCACGGACCTACGGGGTCGGCGACCGCGTTTTAGTTAGGAATATCGTCAAAGGATATTTCGGAGGTACACTGTCAGGACCGCATCCGATCACGAGGGTGATGGGGCGAGACAGTTACCTCGTAGATAGAAACGGCACCGAGAGGCTGGTGCACGTAGACGATATCCGTTCTTGGGTAAGCAGGACTTTGCCGGCTGGCGTCCACCACGACGATGGTGGCCCAGGTCCGGATCAGCCAGAGTCCGACGACGCTGACCAAGGAGTGACAGGGGAAGTCACACCTAGGCCGACGACTGGGGGCGGTCCGAAGCCACCTTCGTTAATCCGGGTACGAGCTGACGCACCCAACTCAACGAACCCACGGGAAGTAACGGTCATTTTCGATCCAAAGGATAAAGCGGTCCGACGGACAGTGAAAAGGTTGAGGAGGAATCCACAAGGACGGAAACGCGACTCAGACTGCGCGGAGAAGAGAGGAGTATCCCGTAGGAGTCCGTTGCCGGTGGTGAACTCTGGCCTTTTGGAGATCAGAGATTCTGAACTCCCCGTCGCAAACTAATCAGTAGGGGGGCGTTCTACTACTGAAGTAGACGCTCTTACCCGTCAAGCGGTCGTTCCAGACCAAGGTCCAGAGTACGATTCAGACTCGGAAGTGGAAGCTGCTATCCGAGAGTTAGCACTTCCAGTAGGGGGGTCTCCATTATCATTGATGGTCGACCCGGGAGAGAATGTGAGACAGGAAGGCTCAGTAAGGACTGAGATTCCTAGTAAGAGTACAGGACGGCGAAGGAGATGCCGAGCTGTGGCGCTGGACTCCGACAGAGCTCCGATCCAGCGGCCACCGACAGACTCCGCCCGTCAGTATGTTTCGGTGACCGGGTCTGACGAAGATCCCGTACCAGCCCAGAGCTACAGCGAAGTTCCTAGAGTTAGTAAAGACTATACTGAGAACGATTCCGACATGGAGGATGACGCTCCAGTAACTTTGGTGGTTCCAGCCTTGGTTCATCAGAGTGCGGAAGGTGACTATTAGGGAGTTAACGTAAATTTAGCTTTTGTCGGTTGTTTCGTTTGGAAATAACTTCGACCAAGTTAAACTCTTTAGTAGGGGGGTGTCACAGGACAGGCTCGCCGCGCTCCTACGATGATATTTTTTGTGTATGGTCACCTTTAGTGAGCCATTTTTGCACTTAATAACTCTCAATTTTCACCTAGAAGCCAGTCGAATAATATTAGATTTTTGCTTTATATTCAGATCACTAGTCTAGTCTCACCCTGTATGATGTAAAGTCCCAATCTCCACCCAGTGGAACTCCGCTGTACGTAGTTCTACCGATTTACCGGAAATTCCTGACTAGTTTTCAATTTTATTAATTTGTGGCCCCAAACAGTCGAGCACCCGGTATACAGAACACTTAGAGCAAGGTTTCGACACGCTAGTCTCTTGTTGGGTGGAAAGATTCCGTGGCTCCATTTGTTTTCACAAATTATTTTATTTCAATTCGATTTCTCATCAGGTTGGCCAAATCGGAAAACGGGTATAGATTCCTCGGCGAAGGAATACGTGTATTTCTTCGGCGTTCAAGAATCACGTTGGTTTATGGTTTTTCTCGGGGCTCTCCGAATATCGGACCGCCCTAGGAATCGAGATATCTGAAATTCTGACTTTCAATATCTCCCTAGATCTAGGGAGTATTTAGTGACTTTTGTCAAATACTCCCTAGAAAACGCAGGTAACGGGACTTTAACGGTCATTTGCCCCAATCCCGCGCGTTTTCGCGAGCTGTCGAGAATGGGAGTTGGTGGGATTGTTAAAAAAAAAATAGAATTATTATTTTGAGGTGCCTCGGCCAGCTCCGGGTTCGACCTCATTCTCGCCGCCCAGAATCTCTCCATTTTTTTACAAAGAGAAAATCTGCAATATGATAGGGAAAATACCAAACAGTTTCTATAATCTAGCCTACTCCTAGCAAAAGCCCTAAAGTCCCTAATTTGACTTACCAGTGTAGCTGAAAGAGAATTTTTGGTTAGTAAATAGCTGAACAAAAATCTGACAAAATAAAACTATGTGTTTTAACGCGCCTAACCAGGGAGTTTACCCGTGTCTCTCCCGGGAGAGAAGTTGCGCTTTACCGCCCCGTCTCACCTTAGTGCAATGGCTTGTCTTATAACGGAAGACTCACCCCAGTGATCCGGTAGGCATCACCTGGCATAGATTCCGGGACCACGTAATCTAATCCAGGCAATACGTAGCCGCTGCTTCCACCGGCGGTGGAGGCCAGGCTAGGCTGAAAGAGAAAGTAGGATTAGTAAATATAAAAATATTCAAAAATACGAATTCTTTTATGGTGGGCTCGCACTGAGTCCCAAAATTCAACACTTTGTTTTTAGTTCTGAAAAGAACTAAAGTGTCCATTAATCATGCGATCAACGAATTCTTTTTGGAGGGATGTTTGGTTTTCTTGATATCCCTCCAAGAAACACAAGTTGGCCTAGCAGAAACATGTTGGCTGAAGATCTTCTTTCTTGAGCCTGCACACCTTCTGGAATCTTCTTTCTTCTTTGAAAACCCAATATTCCAATATTCGGACTTCTAGAATTTTCTCTCTCGAACTTTCGATTTTCACCTTCGTCGAAGGACTTTTCTGGAACACAATTTCGCCAAAATCGTAATATTCTCTTTCACCAATTATCTTCGATAACTTTCTGGAACTCTCGTACAATAAGATTTCAATACTTTGAAACTTTAGAAAATACTGATTTTTCACAATACTTTTCTATACTTTTTCAATATTTCACTCAGCTGAGTATACGTAGCTTTTTCGTTTCTAAAACTTAGTGAGCTGGAACACTGTGTGTACGGTGCTATTTCTTCTTGTTAACAAGCGTAACTGGAGCACTGTGTGTGTCGAGACGCGAAAAGCGCTCAATATTTATAGTTGCGGTTCGGAGGGCGTGGCCTGGCTTCAGCCAATCGCGCTCGAGAACGGCGAACAAAACTCGGTCGAGAAATTTTGATGCTCATTTCTCGACGGAAATTTCTTGGCGAATACTAGTTTGGATTCTTTCTGAATCTCTTCATTAAAAATTTCAGTCCTATATTGGGTTTTCATGACACTCCCCCTCTTCGAAAAATCGCTAACATCTTTTCTGCTAGTGGAATGCCAAACATTTTTACCGCCGGGGCAACGTGCGCCTCGGGAAGGATTTATTTTCTTTCTCTTTATTTTTTTTTTCAAACCACAAGTACAATTATTTTCTTTAATGGGCAATGCCCCTATACCCAACTGGGTGTACAGTATTTTGTCCCTAGCCTAACTCATATAATTCTATCTTAATTATCTGCGATAGCTAGGATAAGAACTAACTTATATTAAGGAGCTAAGTTTTTACAATATACTTACACTATAGTGATATTAACAATTAACACCTTCTGGGCATAGTAATGTCCGGTGTTCCACGGGCCTATCTTAAAGACTAAAGAGGGATATATACAATATTCAGGGTCTATTCGTCCTCTCCTGGGGCTGGAGTTGGACGTGGATCCAGGTGGTCTTGGCCACTTCTGGGATCCGGGGCTGGTCGGAGATCATCGGCGGAGATGTTCTGTTCGTAGCCTCCTTTGAGGACCACATAACAGTTGGGGCCGATTTGCCGTTCGACCTGGAATGGGCCGACCCAGGTCTGGCCAAAGTTTTTACGACGCGGACCAAAATTCCGGCACAAAACCCATTGACCTGGCAGAAATGATACGGGTTGCTCGTCTTCCTGATTTGGGAAAAGCTTACTTCTGTAAGTCGAAGAAGAAGCGGCTGCCTCTGCAACGCGCTCTGCACGGTTCTCGTTACGCCTCTTCCTTTTCCTTTTCCTAGCAGCAGCATGCTTTGCGACATTCCTGTTGCAGCGTTATATCGAGTCCTTAAATTGAAGACAATACTAGGAACCTGCTCTTCCCAAAGGGTTTCTTCCTTGTTCAGTAAAGCAGCTCGTAGCATCTTCTTTATCTCCTGTACTCGCCTTTCTATTGGATTCGCCTGTTGATCGGTGACCACTTAATTTCGATATGGTAGTGCTCTGTGAATTGTTCAAAGACTCTGCCCTTGAATTGGGCTGCACTGTCCGAAATTATTAGCCTTGGGTAACCCCATCTTCCAAAGACATCCTCCTGCAGAAATTTGACGACAGCTTCGGCGTCGGCTTTTTGTACCACCTTGGCTTCAACTCATTTGCTAAAACAATCTGCGGCTACAAGTATGTACCGGTTCCCGTTCCGGGATGCGGGATACGGACCCATGGCGTCTATTGAGACGATTTCCCATGGCCTCTCCGGATAATTTGGCCGTTGGATCATTTCCTGTTGAGAGGCAGCACGTTTAGTTGTTGCGCAAGTGAGGCACCTCTTGATGTAGTCGTTAATGCGAGATTTGAGGGGAGAAAGTTGAAAGTGCTTGGAGATTTGCCGATAGGTCTCTAGGCTTCCAGGATGCCCTATGTCGTCATGATACCGTTTCAGCACCTGGTGCAGAAAATTCTTCGGTATCACAACCCGCCGACTTTCAGGATCCTGGCCTGTGAAGTAGAGCACGCCGTCTTCTATGACGAACTCGTCACGAATTCTTCGTTCATAGGGGTTTGGATTTGGCGAGTTCCTTGCTCTTATAATTCTCTCGATAAACCTTTGGAGGCTAGGACAATCTCTTTGTCTGTCTTTCACTTCCTCGTAAAACGTTCTAATTTGTGTTAAAGTTGGTGGTTCTCCTACAGGGGATTTTTCCTTATTTTCCTTAATTGGAAATATCATCCGCTCTGTTTCAGAGTATAGATCATGGCCTGTCGGCTCATCAATTGGATTTCTACTAAGAAAATCTGGGAGCTGGTTCAACTTCCCTGGGATGTGAATGATTTCAAAATCATACTCTTGTAGTAACAAGGACCATCGAGTTAGCTTTGCTCGTTCGTCCTTCATTTTGCTCAGCCACAGGAGTGCCGAGTTGTCTGTATACAGTTTAAAGTGCTTATCCTGAAGAAAGTGCCTGTACTTTTCAATGCTCCACACTATGGCCAAACATTCAATCTCATTTACATGATACTTTCTTTCAGTTTTAGATAGTTTCGCGCTTGCATATGCGATAATGTCTCTATTACCGTTAGTGTTCTCTTGGAACAGGACTGCCCCCATGCCAATGAGGCTTGCGTCCGTTTGGAGACAATAAGGTCTCTGGGGATCAGGTCTGGAAAGTTCAAGTGGTTGACTGACCAGCTCTTTTATTTTGTTAAATGCTGCTTCGGCAGCAGGAGTCCATTTGAACCTCTTCTGGGTATCAATGAGATCTGTCAGGGGAGATGCGATTTCCGCAAAATGGGGAATGTATTCCCGTAGCCAACTGGCTGTTTCAAGAAACGCTCTCAGCTGTTTCAGGGATTTGGGTGTGGTAAAGTTTACAGTGTTGAGTATATGAGCCTCTTGTGGCCGATTTCCTTTCGCGGAAATAATTCTACCCAAATAATGCAGCTCTCTTGGGCCAAAGTGGCATTTTTGTGGGGAGAGCCATAGTCCGTGTGTCCTGAGGCGTTCTAAAATCCTCCTTAAATGCACGCAATATTCCTCGACATCGCGGGAATAAACAATAATATCATCAAGATATACTTTGCAGAACACGTCTGTGTATCCAACTAGAACTGAGGACATAAGCTTCTGAAATACGGCTGGGCCATTCTTTAGGCCAAAGCTAAGGACTTTAAATTGGTACACTTTGTTGATCTCCCTATAGTCTACGCAAAATCTTAGTTTTCCGTCCTTCTTTGGGACGAGTACTACAGGGGAGCAATATGGGGAGTCGCTTGGCACTATCACGCCAGCCTCCGACAGTTTCCTTATTTCTTCGTGGACAATTTGTTTACGGCTTTCTGACATCTTGTCATACCGAAAACGTCTAAACAGTCGTTCCTCTTTGACCTTAATGTCGTGTAATACTGCTTTGGTAATCGGCTGCCTGATTGTTTCTTCGAACACATCAGGAAAGTCCGTTATTACTTCCATTATCTTGTCCTTCGTTTCGGGCGAAAATTGCTCTTCGGCGAATTCTGCCAACTGAATTCCAGCAATTGCCCTCTCTGAAACTGGACTCCAATAGACCGTTTGTCTAGTCTCGCTTCCCAAGTAAACGCATTTACATTTCACATCTAGGATGGCCTCATTATCGTCCAGAAATGGGACTCCTAAAATTATAGATTCGTTAAGGTCTGACAGGACTGTAGCGGTTATATGGAACTCCTGTCCTTCACTGTCCAACATTATTTCTTTTTGTCCTAGACTGTAGGAAGTATTATCTCTACAACCCAGTCGGATGGCAGTCGGATTCGGAAGGTTTGACAGATCGCAATCTTCGAATAGACTTGCTCTTATGAAATTTGTGCTTGCTCCTGTGTCTATTAAGGCAGATACCTGTTCACCATCGGCGACCACAGGGATCCTAGGAAGCCTTCGGCATTGAATATGTCCTTCTTCTAGGCTTACCTGAGCCTCTAGGGGGGAAAAATGATACAGACTCGTCTGTTTGAGTTGGAAAATTTACACAAGGGATTGTTTCAGGGATTACGTCTCCTAAAGTCTGTGTGGAAATGTTGGCGTAAGTGACGATTTCCACTTTTGGGATGTAAGTGGGGACTCGGCTTATTGGCGAGCGGACGTCACCATCGCCGTAGGTGGTGCGTCTTGCCTGGAGTTTCCCGAGCAATATGCATCCTCTTCCGCAATATAATTGAGTCTGCTATTTTCAGATCTCTGATTTTGATTTTGTGTCGGTGGGGGATTCCTCTGTCCCATGTTTCCATATGAACCTCTGCCTCGAGCAGCAGAAAACTGGCCTCTTACATAGTTGCGAGAGTCCTCTCTTTCTTGTCGAGAGTCTTTTTTTTTTTTTTTTTTTTTCAGTGGGGTGGAAATCCTCATGGACTCTGATCGCTCGGTGTCCATCGCGTATCAGTAGTGTCAGACTCTTACTGACTAAAACCACCCCAGGTGTGCTGCACTTGCCAAGCCGTTAGGCCATAAAGCTGCACCTACATCCCATTCCAACGTCCACGTCACGATATCCCTCGCTCCTCCGCCCCGCCACACCCCCCCACCACCGTTGGGTCGTGACCCACCGAATACCGGGCGGGCAATCAGCGGGGAAGATCCTTCCTTCTTTATTCCGCTCATCCTCCACATTCAAACAGTGCCCTCCCTGGTCGGCAGTCTTATTCTATCCGAGCGCCTGCTCTCCCGATTTACTTTCGTCGCTCGTTTATCCCGAAGCCAGGCCACTATTACCGTCGCATTGACACTATATTGGTTCTCATACTTCTTCATCCTCGACCACAGCCCATGCCCATTCATTCAATATCCTTACCCATTCATCCTTCACACCATTCGTATCCCTTAGCTGTAACGCTCCAAGTCTATCCTCCTCTTCCTCGATCCTCCTTCTCCATTCTACCCTTTCTCTCCGCATGCAATCGTTCCTGATGTGCTCCGCCGTGTCAGTCCCGCCAGTTCCACACTGGCATGGGGTCTCCTGTGCAATTCCGAACCTTGCCAGGTAACCCCGAAAGTTCCCATGCCCTGTGACCAGTTGCACTGCCTTCCTTGCTAATGGTATACACCCCATCCCTACCCTGTTGCACATACCATGTACGCTTCTGCCGGTCCTGCCGCTGTCCCATTCACCCTGCCATTTTTCCATCACCATTCTCCTAATCCTTTCCCTCTCCTCCATTCTGCTATGTCCCAAGTCTATTTGCCATGTGATCTCTTGCAGTTCCGCACCTCTTCTACTCTCTTCATCTGCTCTTCTGTTACCCTCATTCTCCCTAACATGCCCTTTCCTCCACTCAATTTCCGTCACCAATCCCGCTACCCTTCTGTTTTCAAGCATTCTCCTAATACGAGCTGCCCTTTTGCTCTTCGTCCTCGCACTCCTAATGGTCTCCACTGCTCCAGGCGAGTCACTTATTATTCTTATGTCCATCTCTCCACCCATCAGTACCCCTTTACCTATAGCCACCATTTCGGCTTCCTGTACGCTTCCCAGCTCACTGATTCTTTCCCGACCCATTCTCCACTCGCTCCCCTCCTTATGCGCCCATCCTATACCCACTCGTCCATCCTCTCTCTTAACCGCGTCCACAAATACCTCTTATAGCCCTTCTCGGTTCTCCAGAATTGTTCCGATCATCCATGGGTATATTCTGTCGCACCCGTTTATCCGTCCTCTTACTTTTTCTTTTCCGTGCGCCTTCCATTCTTCATACCTCGTTGCTGCCTCTATGTATAGAGGCGCTATCCCAGTCAGCACGCATAACGCGGCTGACGGCGCCGTTCTATATGCCCCGCTGGCCGATAGCGTAAACGGTCTCTGTATCGCCCCCAATTGTCTGATCACCCTAGAGTCCTTCGCTCTTGCTCCCCACACTTGGACGCCATACATCACCGCCGGCTTAACCACTCTTTCGAAAATCAGTCTGACACATCCTCTCCTTAGCCTTACGTCACGGCCCGTCCATCTTCTTAGTTTTCCTGTAACTATAGCCGTTCTCCTTCTTACCTCCTTAAGATGATCAATGTACAGTAGGCCCTTGTCTACTATCATGCCCAGTATGTGATGTTACCGCCGCACTCAATCCGTTGCTCTCTCACCCTAACCACCGGTTCCTTGTCCAGTTTCCTGGCCGGGACAAACATGCATTCGGTCTTGTTTTCGTTATACCTCAGCCACATTTCATCCTCCCTTTCTTGACATTCTTTCCACACCTCCTTCCACATCCTTTCTATTTTCTTTACCGACGGGCCAACCACCACTATCAGTTGGTCGTCGGCGTAGGCCTGGGCCCACACCTTCGTCCCACCACTTACTATGTGCGCTGCTGGCACCCCTTCATTTATCCTGTCATATTCCTTTTCGTTTACTGCCCTCATCCTCTCGAACCACGCTTCCATGACAATAAGCCATAGCGTGGGTCCCAGGCTGGATCCCTGCGGGCACCCCCTGTCCACGATCGCTTCCACGCCTCCACTCTTGACTCTTCTTTCGCCTACAAATTCCATGCACACCTTGCCAATGTTCTCCGGTAGCCCCATCTTCCTCATATTCCATCCTATCGCAGGTCCCCATGCCGTGTTGAAAGCGTTCGACAAATCCAGCGCCATCACCATGCTATGCATACCCTCGTTCTTACTTCTCTTTATTCTCTCCACCATATTCTCAACAGCAGTCGATGTGTCCAATCCCGCCCTGAAGCCAAATTGGCAGGGCGAGAACTTCTGTCCTCTTTCACACCACACCTGTACTCTTCCGCTGAGAAGCCGGTCGAAAGTTCGCCCTAACGCGGTCAGCAAGCTGATCGGCCTTAGGCTACTATCCTTCTTAGGAATCCACACAACCTTCATCACCTTCCATACTGCAGGGAAATACCTCAGCCTAAGGCATGCGTTGAGTATATCCGTAAGATCTTCGCTTATTAGGTTCGCCACGTGTTTCATCACCTCATTAGGTATGCCGTCTGTTCCCGTCGCTTTGTTGTCTTTTAATCCTTCCATTACCTCTTGTACCTCCCTCACCGTGAAGTTGGGCTGCTCCGGTCCCCATCCTTCATCTCCGTCCTCCCTAATGCAGCGTCTACCCATGGTGTCTTTTCCCCTGTCATCGTTCGGGAAGTACTTGTCCAGCAGGTATCTGCTGGTTTCGTGCTTTCCCTCGGTGTATGTGCCATCCTCCCTCTTAGCCGTGCCCGGTATTTCCTCTGCCCTTTCTTTCCTCAGGAGCCCAAACACTCTGTTCCACGGTTTCTCCGATTGCAACCTCTCGACCCTTTCTTTCAGCCACTCGATTCTTGCCCTTGCAATCCCCCTCTTGTACTCATTCCTCTCTCTCCTAAATATCCCCTGTTTTCTGATTCTTTCATCCTCTATTCTTTCTTCCTGGTACTCCCTCCTGAGTTTCCTCACTCTTCTTCTCATCCTACCCAACTCATCATTCCACCATTCTCTCTCCTCTTGCTCCTCTTTTGTACTCCTGGGTATTGCCTTGCGACACGCCCGAACAATCAAGGACTGGAGTTTCCCCGCTTCTGCTTCTACCTCCTCACTGCTATCTATTTTCCCCATATCATATGTCGAGACTATCTCCTCCACCACGGCCCAATTTGTCCTTCCCACATTCAAAAAGGTCCTTTTTCGCGTTGTCGGCTCTCCGGCTATTAGGAAACGTATCACTCGATGATCGCTCAGTGACTCATCCTCGCTTACCTCCCAGTCTCTCACCCAGCTCTTGCTGCAAATGGTTAGGTCAATCCAGCTCTCGCCTCTTCCACTAGAGAACGTCGCCAGGCTGTTCGCATCATTCTCAATCTGATAACCCTTCTCCACTATCCAGTCCAGTATATCCTCTCCTCTTTCATCCGTCACCATTCCTCCCCATGCGACATGCTTGGCGTTGAAGTCCCCTAGGATGATCTTCCCGCCTGCCCATTTATCAAAATTCCTTCTCACCTTTTTCCATTCATCATTCCTCTTCCTTCCAGGTTCCTCATACACATTCATTATCTTGACATCCTGCCCATCTTGCATCCTTAATATCACTCCGACCCCATTTATGCTCCTCACTGCCATGAGGGCAGAGCTGTCTATCTTTGTCCTTATCCATGTTCTGACCTTGGTACCTTTACCCCCGTCATGTTTATGCCACCCTTCCCAGTTCCCCTCTCTCTGCGTTGAATTGCAGGACTTTAATACTCTGTCCGCCTTCTGCTAAGCTCTACCCTTCTCATATATACCGGGCATTTCGGGTCTATCGCCAGATGTCTTCTTTCACTTACCCCCGCCCTTTTGCAGTTTATGCAGTCAAGTGGCCGGATACCCAAGCACTCCTTGCCTTCGTGTCTACCTCCACATTTATTACATACCGCCGTCTCCGTGCAGTGTTTAGCAGTATGTCCATAATGGCAGCATTTGTAGCATACTGCTACACTCGCATGTTCTTCCACAAATATTCTCGTTAAATCAATAAATATAACTCCCACAGTCATCATCTTCCTAAACAGTTTCGCTCCTACTTCCACCACTATGTTCTCCTTCCAACTATTCGTCCTACATTCTCTCCTGCTTCTCACAATCATCCCCTCCCAGTCCTCATCATTCGTCTCATTATTCAAATCCAAGTTTTGTTCCCTTATCAGCCTCGGTAGCTCTTCATCCTTATATCCCTTTTCCACCCCTGTAAGAAGTAGCGACGGTTTCCTTCCCTTAATTTCCTTAACTCTCACCCTGTCATCATTTTCTATCGCCCTTTTCACTCTCTCCCTTTCTTCCACGCCCTTACTTTCCAAATATAGCGTACCTCCCTTCACTTTCGTCAGGCCCAGCACGTCATCCGCACATCCTTCCTTCTCCAGACATTCCTTGATGATCCTAGCGGCCGTCCTCTTCGCTTCCTCGGTCACACCCTCTACCTTGATTTCTTGTATCCGCGTTGGCGTTGTCCATCCTTCACTTGGTTTTGGCCTCTCTCCTCGCATGGGTATGCTGGTCATATCAGCGTAGGTTCTAGGTCCATTGTCGCCCCTTCCCCTCCTTTTTCTACGCCTAGTCTGCTGGAACTGTCCTCCCTGTTCAGAATCAGTTTCCATCTCCGTATCGAAACCCTCCTCGTTAGCCGTCGACACTGGTGCCTCCATTTCCTTTCTTCCTTCCCTCACTCGGCTCCCAGTCGACTCGCCCCCTCTTCTAATTACCTCCGCTTTCTTCCTGTTAGTAATCATTGCCCTACCCATGTCTTCGATGGTAACATTCATTCTTCTAGTTTCCTCAACCAACCCCTCGATCACTACTTTCATCCCATCCATCTCGTTTAGTTTGTCCTCACATTCCTCTACTCTTCTTTCCATCACTCTCATTTTAACTCCATCACCTTTCATCCTTCCAACTTCCAACATAATGTCTCCAATCCCTAGTGCCATTTCCTGCAATTTCTGAGCAACGATCGTCTGTTCATCTTTATTGAACTGAATTTTACCGCCCGCGTATCTAGTGGTGGCCTGCCTCACGGCGTTCATGCACTCCTTGATTCTCTCCCATCTCGAGCTAATTATGTCCTCTTCTGCTTCTTGTTGTTCGCCTCCTTGTCCTCCGTTATCCTCTTGTCGAGAGTCTCTGGCTTCACCTCTATTATTATTTGAATTTCTCCATCCATTGGAGTTTGTATTCTGATTACCCCTCCAGTTTCCATTATACAGGTTTTGGGTATTAGAGTTTCCGGAAGTGCTGACGTTATTCGAACCCACATTAGCTTGTCTAGTAGGTTCCTGGACAGTGGCTTTACTAGTCGTTTTGAAGCAGCTAGGGGCCGTTAAGCTGACCTCTATTTGAATGCAGTGCCTTGTAAAGGCTTCTAAGTTTACAATAGGCTTGTCTCTCAAAAAAGATTGTATTTCGGGGTCAATCAGATCTGTGATTAGACGTATGGCCTCCAGTTCGGGCAGATTTGGCATCACTCGACGGATTAGGGCCATTTTCTCCCCAATAAAAATATCTGTCATGCATTTTGTTTGTTTTCCCCATAAATTTTAGCGAGGAGTCGTGAATGGAGCTCCTGGCTATCAAACCGGTCTAGGAAGCGGTTTACGAAAAATTGCCATGTGGCATTAATGACGTTGTATAAATTCATCCACGTTTGGGCCTCTCCTTTAAGCTGACTTCTAGCATGAGCCACCCAATCGTCCAGGTCTAAGTCCGCTTTCCTGAATTCGGACACCAATTTGTTCAGAAAATATCTAGGATTTTCAGAATCCTTTCCACTGAAAGTGGGTAATTTGTTTCTATCCAATGATTTCGGCTTCAAATGGCCTGCTAGTTCTTTAAGAACTTGTACCAGCTGCGCCATGTCGCTTTGTGGCGGAGCAGGGGCAACAGTATTTATAGTTTCCGGATTTAACGTGGAATTTCCAACCGGAATATTTTCTTCTGGGGCAAAAGAAACCCTCCTCGGGCTTTCTTCACTTTTATTATTTGGGCGCCACCTGTTCCCACCTAATTTTTCGTCGCTGGGATCGGAAGTAGGCGACGTTTTGAGAAGTGAAAATGGATTGTTGGCAGATACATTCTGCAAATAAGAAGCTTCCGCCCGCTCACCATCGAGGGTACGTGTCGAAGCTATGGAGCGAGTATGCCAGTCGCTATCATTCATAATTGAAGAAATTCGAGGATCGAACGTTTCGGCTTGAATACGTTCCTCCTCAGACGTATGTGCATGGCGTTCCCTATCAAAGAATTGAGTTCGTTCACTGATCTCAGTGAAATAATCGCCATTTCGTAGTCCAGAATTTTCTGGAAATTCGAAACTTCGAAAATCATCATTTCCAACGTTTCGGACATTTTGTGCATCATCATCTTGGCGATTAAAGGCCCCACGTTGGGCGCCATGTCGAGAATGGGAGTTGGTGGGATTGTTAAAAAAAATAGAATTATTATTTTGAGGTGCCTCGGCCAGCTCCGGGTTCGACCTCATTCTCGCCGCCCAGAATCTCTCCATTTTTTTACAAAGAGAAAATCTGCAATATGATAGGGAAAATACCAAACAGTTTCTATAATCTAGCCTACTCCTAGCAAAAGCCCTAAAGTCCCTAATTTGACTTACCAGTGTAGCTGAAAGAGAATTTTTGGTTAGTAAATAGCTAAACAAAAATCTGACAAAATAAAACTATGTGTTTTAACGCGCCTAACCAGGGAGTTTACCCGTGTCTCTCCCGGGAGAGAAGTTGCGCTTTACCGCCCCGTCTCACCTTAGTGCAATGGCTTGTCTTATAACGGAAGACACCCCAGTGATCCGGTAGGCATCACCTGGCATAGATTCCGGGACCACGCAATCTAATCCAGGCAATACGGAGCCGCTGCTTCCACCGGCGGTGGAGGCCAGGCTAGGCTGAAAGAGAAAGTAGGATTAGTAAATATAAAAATATTCAAAAATACGAATTCTTTTATAGTGGGCTCGCACTGAGTCCCAAAATTCAACACTTTGTTTTTAGTTCTGAAAAGAACTGAAGTGTCCATTAATCATGCGATCAACGAATTCTTTTTGGAGGGATGTTTGGTTTTCTTGATATCCCTCCAAGAAACACAAGTTGGCCTAGCAGAAAAATGTTGGCTGAAGATCTTCTTTCTTGAGCCTGCACACCTTCTGGAATCTTCTTTCTTCTTTGAAAACCCAATATTCCAATATTCGGACTTCTAGAATTTTCTCTCTCGAACTTTCGATTTTCACCTTCGTCGAAGGACTTTTCTGGAACACAATTTCGCCAAAGTCGTAATATTCTCTTTCACCAATTATCTTCGATAACTTTCTGGAACTCTCGTACAATAAGATTTCAATACTTTGACACTTTAGAAAATACTGATTTTTCACAATACTTTTCAATACTTTTTCAATATTTCACTCAGCTGAGTATACGTAGCTTTTTCGTTTCTAAAACTTAGTGAGCCGGAACACTGTGTGTACGGTGCTATTTCTTCTCGTTAACAAGCGTAACTGGAGCACTGTGTGTATCGAGACGCGAAAAGCGCTCTATATTTATAGTTGCGGTTCGGAGGGCGTGGCCTGGCTTCAGCCAATCGCGCTCGAGAACGGCGAACAAAACTCGGTCGAGAAATTTGATGCTCATTTCTCGACGGAAATTTCTTGGCAAATACTAATTTGGATTCGTTCTGAATCTCTTCATTAAAAATTTCAGTCCTATATTGGGTTTTCATGACAGAGCTAGGGTTTTGTTCAGCCAAGAGCGACGCCCACTTTGGCCCTCTAGGCCAATGGGTGTCGCGGATTTAGCAGTCAGGATTGCATAAATATGCAAGCAGCGAAGCAGCAGACAGCCACTCTTTCTTGTCGAATTGCAGTGTAATAATCAATTTCGTGTTTCCGTTAAATAACTTACGTTTGTTTGGCTTTGCCTTTTGTCTCTGCAAATCATCGTTTTGGCTAGCAGTTAGAGTCAGGTTCTCGGTAATAATAATTCAGTTCACAGTAGATTCATAACGTTTTGTTTCTATCTTAAAAGGGGTTAGACTCACTTGTACGGTTTACAGGTGTTTTATTCGCGCTACGAAAGTACGTTGATAGGTAGTTTAACTCTCGAGCAATAATCAGTCTAAAGTGATCTTTTGCAACGGACACTTAGGGATTTAACTTCATCAAAGTTATTTCCCGACTTAATACCTGTACGCGACGTTGACGAAAAATCCCCATCGTATGAAAAGGGGTCAGGCACCAAAACGAGATCTCACCTGATACAATCGGCTCGATTGTAGAGTTCCACGAAGATTGTATCGTTCGAGCTTAAATTCCTCGGCCTGTCAAGACATCTTTAGCTGCGACTTTATTGTTGGCGAGCCACATTTCCTGTGGTACCTAGGGGTTTCGCGTCCTTCCCATACCTATTTCCTGCGGCTGTTCTCGGCTTTTCCACCTGAGACAGTCTGGTTGGGCTCCGTGATCCTTTTACCCAAAATCTCTGTCTTGGTTTTTGTCACATCCAGTGTAAATTTTTGAAGTAAATTTTTTCAAGTTTAATTTTTCCTTTTTGGTGCTTCACACAATTTTGAAGTTAGGAAATTTTATTTAGATAGTTTTTCTAAACCGTGAATCCTTCCTCCCTCGTCCATTTCCCGGCGAGGTCTTGTTAGGTGTTAGGTTAGTTAGCTATAGGGTGACCCTTCTCATCGTCACACTTGAGTTGGGTCGACGCGAGGTCGATTTTAGTGCACTTCTCCTTTGCCACACACTTGCACACGCAAGTAGCCCGACAATACATTACAGCCGTAATTGTTTGTCCTTTAGAGCAATGACGAATATGAGATTGAGATCTCAAATGCTCGCGGAGGAGAATACCCAAGCCGTGTTCGCTGGCGCTGGGCTTTCTCGGACACCTCCGCCGTCGGGTGACTTAGACGCCAGGCGTCTATTCCCCGAAGCGTCGCGACGCCTCGACGGAGACGTCCCCCAGGTACGTACTACCGGGGAATACCGTGAGTTGACGATGTTGTCTCGTTAACCGGTGTGGATGGACGGCTTCCGCAAAGTTTCGGATTCCTCCGAAACCATCTTCAGCCACCCACCGCTCTGCTCCTAATTGCCTGGAGGGCAAGGACGTCGTCACCCAGGGATTTCGGGTGGCAACTTCCGTGTCCCTGCCGACACCCGTTACGAAATCTGCCTTCGTAGCTCTATTTGCATATACTGGCTGTGCACGTGTGTTCCCTTGGGAGGTACGCTGAACCCGCCCCTGGAGAGGTATGGGAATGCTAGCATCCCCAACTCCCTCCGAGAGCCTTCCACCACCCCCTAGTTCGTCCACTAGGGCCTCAGCATCACCCGGTTCCCTTAGGATATGCACATCTATATCCTGTGGCCTCAGCTGTTGTGCGTGGGGCACACCCAATGACCTCGGAGCGCTCCGGCGCATTCCGAGGGGGCGTACCTCGCGAGCTTCGCCAGCATGGACTGCTCTGTAACCCTCCGACCTGCGAACAGATACATTTCTGATTAAATGAAAACGTTCAAAACGAGCTTCCAGAGGTGGAGTTGTGACAACTCCCGCGGTATCAACTTCTAATTCTAACTGAGCCGACGGGGAAGGCTGCCTCCCTCCGTCTAAGCTCGACTCTCTAAAGTACCTTGGTCCAGCACACTTCTCGGAGACAAGGTAGTTGACATCGTCAACTCACGGTTTTCCCCGGTAGTACGTACCTGGGGGACGTCTCCGTCGAGGCGTCGCGACGCTTCGGGGAATAGACGCCTGGCGTCTAAGTCACCCGACGGCGGAGGTGTCCGAGAAAGCCCAACGCCGGCGAACACGGCTTGGGTATTCTCCTCCGCGAGCATATGAGATCTCAATCTCATATTCGTCATTGCTCTAAAGGACAAACAATTACGGCTGTAATGTATTGTCGGGCTACTTGCGTGTGCAAGTGTGTGGCAAAGGAGAAGTGCACTAAAATCGACCTCGCGTCGACCCAACTCAAGTGTGACGATGAGAAGGGTCACCCTATAGCTAACTAACCTAACACCTAACAAGACCTCGCCGGGAAATGGACGAGGGAGGAAGGATTCACGGTTTAGAAAAACTATCTAAATAAAATTTCCTAACTTCAAAATTGTGTGAAGCACCAAAAAGGAAAAATTAAACTTGAAAAATTTTACTTCAAAAATTACAACTGGATGTGACAAAAACCAAGACAGAGATTTGGGTAAAAGGATCACGGAGCCTAACCAGACTGTCTCAGGTGGAAAAGCCGAGAACAGCCGCAGGAAATAGGTATGGGAAGGACGCGAAACCCCTAGGTACCACAGGAAATGTGGCTCGCCAACGACAAAGTCGCAGCTAATGATGTCTTGACAGGCCGAGGAATTTAAGCTCGAAGATACAATCTTCGTGGAACTCTACGATCGAGCCGATTGTATCAGGTGAGATCTCGTTTTGGTGCCTGACCCCTTTTCATACGATGGGGAATTTTCGTCAACGTCGCGTACAGGTATTAAGTCGGGAAATAACTTTGATGAAGTTAAATCCCTAAGTGTCCGTTGCAAAAGATCACTTTACACTGATTATTGCTCGAGAGTTAAACTACCTATCAACGTACTTTCGTAGCGCGAATAAAACACCTGTAATCCGTACAAGTGAGTCTAACCCCTTTTAAGATAGAAACAAAACGTTATGAATCTACTGTGAACTGAATTATTATTACCGAGAACCTGACTCTAACTGCTAGCCAAAACGATGAATTGCAGAGACAAAAGGCAAAGCCAAACAAACGTAAGTTATTTAACGAAAACACGAAATTGATTATTACACTGCAATTCGACAAGAAAGAGTGGCTGTCTGCTGCTTCGCTGCTTGCATATTTATGCAATCCTGACTGCTGAATCCGCGACACCCATTGGCCTAGAGGGCCAAAGTGGGCGTCGCCTTTGGCTGAACAAAACCCTAGCTCGCGAAAACGCGCAGGATTTGGGCAAATGACCGTTAAAGTCCCGTTACCTGCGTTTTCTAGGGAGTATTTGACAAAAGTCACTAAATACTCCCCAGATCTAGGGAGATATTGAAAGTCAGAATTTCAGATATCTCGATTCCTAGGGCGGTCCGATATTCGGAGAGCCCCGAGAAAAACCATAAACCAACGTGATTCTTGAACGCCGAAGAAATACACGTATTCCTTCGCCGAGGAATCTATACCCGTTTTCCGATTTGGCCAACCTGATGAGAAATCGAATTGAAATAAAATAATTTGTGAAAACAAATGGAGCCACGGAATCTTTCCACCCAACAAGAGACTAGCGTGTCGAAACCTTGCTCTAAGTGTTCTGTATACCGGGTGCTCGACTGTTTGGGGCCACAAATTAATAAAATTGAAAACTAGTCAGGAATTTCCGGTAAATCGGTAAAACTACGTACAGTGGAGTTCCACTGGGTGGAGATTGGGACTTTACATCATACAGGGTGAGACTAGACTAGTGACCTGAATATAATGCAAAAATCTTATATTATTCGACTGGTTTCTAGGTGAAAATTGAGAGTTATTAAGTGTAAAAATGGCTCACTAAAGGTGACCATACACAAAAAAAATCATCGTAGGAGCGCGGCGAGCCTGCCCTGCGACAGTATTGTCTCGTTCCACGGTGTGGGCGGACGGCCTTGGCAAAGTTTCGGATTTCTCCGAAACCCTCTTCAGCCACCCACCGCTCTGCTCCTAGTTGCCTGGAGGGCAAGGACGTTGTCACCCAGGGATTTCGGGTGGCAACTTCCGTGTCCCTGCCGACACCCGTTACGAAATCTACCTTACTAGCTCTTATTGCATAATCAGGCTGTGCATATGTGTTCCCTTGGAAGGTACACTGAACCCGCCCCTGGAGAGATATGGGAATGCGAGCATCCCCAACTCCCTCCGAGAGCCTTCCACCACCCCCTAGTTCCTCCACTAGGGCCTCAGCATCACCCGGTTCCCTTAGGGTATGCACCTCTGCTTCTTGTGGCCTCAGCTGTTGTGCGTGGGGCACACCCAATGACCTCGGAGCGCTTCGGCGCATTCCGAGGGGGCGTACCTCGCGAGCTTCGCCAGCATGGACTCCTCTGTAACCCTCCGACCTGCGAACAGATACATTTCTGGTTAATTGAAAACGTTCAAAACGAGCTTCCAGAGGTGGAGTTGTGACAACTCCCGCGGAATCGATAACTAAATCTAACTGAGCCGACGGGGAAGGCTGCCTCCCTCCGTCTAAGCTCGACTCTAAAGTACCTTGGTCCAGCACACTTCTCGGAGACAAGGTAGTTGACATCGTCAACTCACGGTTTTCCCCGGTAGTACGTACCTGGGGGACGTCTCCGTCGAGGCGTCGCGACGCTTCGGGGAATAGACGCCTGGCGTCTAAGTCACCCGACGGCGGAGGTGTCCGAGAAAGCCCAACGCCGGCGAACACGGCTTGGGTATTCTCCTCCGCGAGCATATGAGATCTCAATCTCATATTCGTCATTGCTCTAAAGGACAAACAATTACGGCTGTAATGTATTGTCGGGCTACTTGCGTGTGCAAGTGTGTGGCAAAGGAGAAGTGCACTAAAATCGACCTCGCGTCGACCCAACTCAAGTGTGACGATGAGAAGGGTCACCCTATAGGTAACTAACCTAACACCTAACAAGACCTCGCCGGGAAATGGACGAGGGAGGAAGGATTCACGGTTTAGAAAAACTATCTAAATAAAATTTCCTAACTTCAAAATTTGTGTGAAGCACCAAAAAGGAAAATTAAACTTGAAAAAATTTTTTACTTCAAAAATTACAACTGGATGTGACAAAAACCAAGACAGAGCCGAGAGCAGCCGCAGGAAATAGGTATGGGAAGGACGCGAAACCCCTAGGTACCACAGGAAATGTGGCTCGCCAACGACAAAGTCGCAGCTAATGATGTCTTGACAGGCCGAGGAATTTAAGCTCGAACGATACAATCTTCGTGGAACTCTACGATCGAGCCGATTGTATCAGGTGAGATCTCGTTTTGGTGCCTGACCCCTTTTCATACGATGGGGATTTTTCGTCAACGTCGCGTACAGGTATTAAGTCGGGAAATAACTTTGATGAAGTTAAATCCCTAAGTGTCCGTTGCAAAAGATCACTTTACACTGATTATTGCTCGAGAGTTAAACTGCCTATCAACGTACTTTCGTAGCGCGAATAAAACACCTGTAATCCGTACAAGTTAGTCTAACCCCTTTTAAGATAGAAACAAAACGTTATGAATCTACTGTGAACTGAATTATTATTACCGAGAACCTGACTCTAACTGCTAGCCAAAACGATGAATTGCAGAGACAAAAGGCAAAGCCAAACAAACGTAAGTTATTTAACGGAAACACGAAATTGATTATTACACTGCAATTCGACAAGAAAGAGTGGCTGTCTGCTGCTTCGCTGTTTGCATATTTATGCAATCCTGACTGCTGAATCCGCGACACCCATTGGCCTAGAGGGCCAAAGTGGGCGTCGCCCTTGGCTGAACAAAACCCTAGCTCGCGAAAACGCGCGGGATTTGGGCAAATGACCGTTAAAGTCCCGTTACCTGCGTTTTCTAGGGAGTATTTGACAAAAGTCACTAAATACTCCCCAGATCTAGGGAGATATTGAAAGTCAGAATTTCAGATATCTCGATTCCTAGGGCGGTCCGATATTCGGAGAGCCCCGAGAAAAACCATAAACCAACGTGATTCTTGAACGCCGAAGAAATACACGTATTCCTTCGCCGAGGAATCTATACCCGTTTTCCGATTTGGCCAACCTGATGAGAAATCGAATTGAAATAAAATAATTTGTGAAAACAAATGGAGCCACGGAATCTTTCCACCCAACAAGAGACTAGCGTGTCGAAACCTTGCTCTAAGTGTTCTGTATACCGGGTGCTCGACTGTTTGGGGCTACAAATTAATAAAATTGAAAACTAGTCAGGAATTTCCGGTAAATCGGTAAAACTACGTACAGTGGAGTTCCACTGGGTGGAGATTGGGACTTTACATCATACAGGGTGAGACTAGACTAGTGACCTGAATATAATGCAAAAATCTAATATTATTCGACTGGCATCTAGGTGAAAATTGAGAGTTATTAAGTGTAAAAATGGCTCACTAAAGGTGACCATACACAAAAAAATCATCGTAGGAGCGCGGCGAGCTTGCCCTGCGACACCCCCCTACTAAAGAGTTTAACTTGGTCGAAGTTATTTCCAAACGAAACAACCGACAAAAGCTAAATTTACGTTAACTCCCTAATAGTCACCTTCCGCACTCTGATGAACCAAGGCTGGAACCACCAAAGTTACTGGAGCGTCATCCTCCATGTCGGAATCGTTCTCAGTACAGTCTTTACTAAATCTAGGAGCTTCGCTGTAGCTCTGGTCTGGTACGGGATCTTCGTCAGACCCGGTCACCGAAACATACTGACGGGCGGAGTCTGTCGGTGGCCGCTGGATCGGAGCTCTGTCGGAGTCCGGCGCCACAGCTCGGCATCTCCTTTGCCGTCCTGTACTCTTACTAGGAATCTCAGTCCTTACTGAGCCTTCTTGTCTCACATTCTCTCCCGGGTCGACCATCAATGATAATGGAGACCCCCCTACTGGAAGTGCTAACTCTCGGATAGCAGCTTCCACTTCCGAGTCTGAATCGTACTCTGGACCTTGTTCTGGAACGACCGCTTGACGGGTAAGAGCGTCTACTTCAGTAGTAGCACGCCCCCCTACTGATGAGTTTGCGACGGGGAGTTCAGAATCTCTGATCTCCAAAAGGCCAGAGTTCACCACCGGCAACGGACTCCTACGGGATACTCCTCTCTTCTCCACGCAGTCTGAGTTGCGTTTCCGTCCTTGTGGATTCCTCCTTAACCTTTTCACTGTCCGCCGGACCGCTTTGTCCTTTGGATAGAAACTGACCGTTACTTCCCGTGGGTTCGTTGAGTTGGGTGCGTCAGCTCGTACCCGGATTAACGAAGGTGGCTTCGGACCGCCCCCAGTCGTCGGCCTAGGTGTGACTTCCCCTGTCACTTCTTGGTCAGCGTCGTTGGACTCTGGCTGATCTGGACCTGGGCCACCATCGTCGTGGTGGACGCCAGCCGGCAAAGTCCTGCTTACCCAAGAACGGATATTGTCTACGTGCACCAGCCTCTCGGTGCCGTTCCTATCTACGAGGTAACTGGTCGCCGATCCCGTAGGTCCGTGGCGACGGTAGATCTTTATCAGGGAATAAATTCCTCTGATAAACTGCCTGACGTCTGGCTGCTTTTGCAAGACGTTCTTGCCGATCTTCGGGGCTATTATGTACCGGATCTCGGTACATAGGTAGCCTCCAATCTCCTGGACGACCAGGTGTATATCCTAACAATAACTCCGCTGGAGTCTCCCCTGTTGCTCTATTCTTACGGTTCCGTAAGCAATAGAGACTTGCAGCCAGACCTTCTTCCCAAAACCTTTCCGAAGTGGTTTTCAGCATCCTTGCTCTTAGGCACTTCTTCAGTTCCTGGACCCTTCGCTCGACAGGGTTCGCCTGTTGATGAAAAACAGGTGAAAATTTGACCTCGATGTTCTTCGCATCGTAGTATTTTAGCAGATGATTGCTCTGAAACTGCGGGCCGTTGTCAGAAATGACGACTTCTGGACAACCCCAACGAGATAAAATTTCTTCGTCTAGAAAACGAGAAATTACATCCGACGTGCATGTCTTAGTGGCCTTGGCTTCAACCCACTTTGCAAACATATCGACGGCAATTACCACGAACCTGTTTCCCCTCCTTGAGGCTGCATAGGGCCCCAGGACGTCAACAGCCAGCATCTGCCACGGTCGCTTCGGCACACTAGGCCGATGCGGTGCCGCTTCCTGATGCCGTACGGCTTTAACGCACTGGCAGACTAGGCAACCTCTCACGTAGGCCCGGACGTAGTCCTCCATGGTCGGCCACCAATAGTGCCGTTTCAAGGCACGTAAGGTTTCCTCTTGACCAGGATGACCAGCGGTCGGGTGTTCATGGTAATAAGCCGACACGTCCTCACGGAGCGCCTCGGGCACATACAATAGCCGTTTACCAGCAGAAGAAACATATACAACCCCTTGGACATCTGAAAACTTGTTGATAAAACGAAGATCATCCCTGGACCTAGGACCCAACTCCTGTATCGTTCTGATACGCGCCCTCAACCTTTGCGTCTCCCTATCTATGGCCTGCCGCCGCACGACCACTTCAGCCGGCGTCTCTACGACGCTCACCACACCTTGGTGTTCAGACAGTTGCACCTTCATAGGTGGCAACCCCATACGCTCTACATCAGCATCCAAGTCTTCACTGTGAGACCCCGAGGGATTACGGGACAAGAAATCAGCTAGCTGATTGTCTCGACCTGCGACGTGCTCCACAGTGAAGGAATACTCCTGTAGAAGTAAGGCCCAACGAGTTAACTTCGCTTTTGCGTCCTTGACCTTGGATAACCAAGTCAACGCTTTGCTGTCCGTTCGAAGAGTGAATGGATGGTCTTCGAGATAATGACGGTACCGCTTGATACCCCAAACAATGGCTAAACATTCAGTCTCCTTCACATGATAGTTTAGTTCCGCGCCCTTGAGCTTGGCACTAGCATGTGAAACGATCCTTCTGTCGCCGTGACAATCAACTTGATAAAGGACTGCAGCGATGCCTACCCCAGATGCATCGGTCTGCAGGAAAAACGGGAGAGTCATGTCCGGCCTGGCCAAGACCATAGGACGGCCCACGACTTCCTTGATCCTCTCAAACGCCTCCAATGCTTGAGAGTTCCACTTAAGGTCTCGACCTTTCTTCGATTTGAGCATATCACTTATCGGAGCCTCCAACTCCGCTAAGTTCGGGATGAACTCCCGTAGCCAACCAACGGTGCCCAAGAATCCTCGGAGCTGAGAGACATTCTTGGGTAGCGGGAATTGTTGAACCGCTAACACATGACCTGGCATTGGTTCGTTTGACGTTTCCGTCACCACGTGCCCCAAGTACTCCAGCCTACGCTGAGCGAAGTTACACTTCTTTAAACTGCACCACAGGCCATGTGCTCTGAACCTCTCCAGCACAAGGCGGAGATGGTAGAGGTTCTCCTTTTCATCTTCGCTGTAAACGATTATGTCGTCTAGATATACTTTGATGAATTTATCGACATAACCAACCAACACTTCCGTCATAAGAATTTGGAAACTTTCAGGTGCATTCGTTAGACCAAACGGCATTGAGTTAAACTCATAACAAGCTCCATCAGGCGTAGCAAAAGCTGTATACCTTTTACTTGCCTCATCCATGGGTATCTGCCAAAACCCAGAGTTCAGATCCAAAGAAGTGAACACTCTCGCTGTTCCGAGCTCTTTGACAGTCTCGTGAATACCTGGCAATACCGACGACTCGGGTATTGTCAGACTATTCAACTTCCTGTAGTCGACACAAAACCGAGCCGTACCGTCCTTCTTCGTGACGATAACGACCGGACTAATAAAGGCAGAATGGGACCTACTTATTAATAATAATAATAATAATAATAAACTTTATTCATGAAATAAGAATAATTTTTGAGAGTAGGTACATATAAAAGTAGCATAAATAAAGTTGGTAATCGATAAGTGCAATGCACTTGTTTCGATTATAAGTAAGGGTATATAGGAAAACAATGAAGTTACAGTATGTACATTAAATGCAATAAAATGCCATAAAATACTATTAAATGCTATAAAAATGCTATATAATAAAATATAGATAATAAAAGATACTATACAAATGCAATAAATTCAATAGACGCAATAAAATGCAGAAAATACAATCAAAAATTCCTTTATAATTATGGTTAAGGTAAGAAGAAGAAGGTATTTATTTAGTCATTATTATTACCATTATGAGTATCAAGATATAAAAATAATAATAATATACAATAAAATGCAGTAAGATACAATAAGAATATTAATTCATAATTAAGGTTGAGGTTAAACATTTATATTTTCAGTCATTGTTTTTACCATTTTGACTCTATCAAGGTAGTGAAATACAATCTAGGAGTCTGAAGTAAAAACATTTTCAGTTGTGTTTTGAATGTTTTTTTGTTGCTAAGAGATTTTATATTTCCTGGAATAGAGTTGTATATTTTAGTGCCGATATAGGAGTAACTTCTCTGTGATATTGATTTTTTCACTAATGGTTGCATTAGTAGTTGACGACCTCTGGTTTCATACTGATGGTAGGGATGAGGTGCTTTATTTTCACTAAGATGATATCTTATACACGCATTGAAATAAAATAGCTGGCGAATATCCATAATCTGTGATGTACTATATAGGTCATCAGAAGAATATCTACGCGGTTTCGACATAATTATTTTCAGGAACCTTTTTTGTAGTATTTCTAGTGGATTTATGTATATTCGCGCAGCTGCGCCCCATGCCTGTATTCCATATCTGAGGTGGCTTTCTACAAGTGCAAAGTACAGTGTTTTCAATTGTTCCGGTGGTAAGTATTCTTTCATATGTTTGAAGGAAAAAATTATTTTTTGCATTTTTTTTATCACGTAGTTGACATGTCTATCCCACCTCAAATGTCGATCGAGATATACACCCAGATATTTGAATTCTTCCACTGACTGAATACCATATTCTTTGTCATTTATGCTCATGTTGATTTGTCCCATATCTGTCATACCAGCAGCGTTACAGCTGAAGGGTAGGAATTTGGTTTTTTTGAGGTTCATGGTGAGGAGTTTGTGATCAAACCAGTCCTTTATTACCTTGAGGTCTTTTTCAACTTTCTTCCTTAAATTTGGCCAAGTATCTGCTTCATAAAAAACAGCAGTGTCGTCTGCAAATCCTATGATATCACCAGTTATCTTCAAGCTGAATAAGTCGTTAATATAAAGATTGAATAGTGTTGGACCCAAAACCGTTCCTTGTGGTACTCCATATTCAATATCCAATTTTTGACTTATTTTATCTCCCACTCTAACCACTTGCTTTCTTGTGCTTAGGTAACTTTTGAATAAACTCAACACCATTCCTCTGATACCTGAGTCTTCTAATGCTCGAATTAATAATGTGTGGCTTACAGTGTCGAACGCCTTACTAAGGTCTATAAACAGGCACAAACTAGGCCTTCCATTCTCTAGAGAAGTATGTACTGTTTTGGTTAAGTTAAGTATGGCATCCACAGCTGAGACTTTTTCCCTAAAACCAAATTGTTTCTCAGACAACAAGTTGAATTTATTTATGAATGAACTCATTCTGTTTTTTAAGAGTCTTTCAAATATCTTCGCCAAGTGACTAATAAGAGAAATTGGTCTATAATTACTGACGGATGTTCTGTCACCATCCTTAAATACCGGCACTACAACAGAACTCTTGAAGGCATCAGGCCATATTCCTTTTTCAATGCACTTATTTATTATGAAAGTCAGCGGGGCCGAAATATGTCCTGGGACCTTTTTCAAGAGTTCTGCTCTTATGTCGTCAAGTCCTGGAGATTTATTGTTTTTTAGTTCACTTATAAGATTGCATATTTCTTTGGAATCTGTAGGCGCTAACTGCATAGAGTTAGGCAAGACCTTTGAAGTGTTATTAAAGTGAGGGTTCCTTTCAATTTTTTCGGCAAGAATTCTTCCAAAACTTACAAATTTACTATTAAATTCGTCTGCCATTTCATCATCGTTTGTCAGTGGATCCCCATTTTCATTCGCGATAGTGTCGATATTGAATTTTTTTTGATTCCTCCCACATAGTTTTCGTACCATGTTCCATAAATATTTTGCGTTAGTTTTATTTTTTCTTAGCTGTTGCTCGTAATAATTTTGTTTGGTTTTCTTCAATTTGTTATTGAGTTTATTTTTGTGCAATTTATAGTCATTTTTCAAAATTTGATTTTCAGGATGAATCTTTAGTTCTTTATGCATTTCATTTTTCTTGTTAATCATCCTCAGCAGACTATGTGTGAGCCATGGTGCAAAAGGCGTATTTTTGCGTTTGACCAATTTTTTTTCTGTGCATTTTTTCATTGCTAATTTTACTTCCCTAATGAAGGCATTTATTGCTGCATTTGGATCTTCTTGTGAATAGACAAACTCCCATGAGATTTCTTGAAAAGTTTTAATCAATTTCTCATAGTTAATGTACTCTTTATACCTATTTTTGTGTTGATCTTTTGATTCTTCCAATATGATTTGTAGGATGACTGTATCATGATCAGTGATTTCAGATTTTAGTATCAGTGGGATAGTCATATCAATTCTATGGTAAAGTTTTGATTAGAAAAAGATATGATCTAGACATGTTTTTTGTCTTGTGGGATTGTTAATCATTGAAATGTACCCGAATTCATTAAGTATATTCATGTATTCAAATTTGATCACACTGTTTTCTAGAATGTTAATGTTCATATCCCCAATAAAAATATTATACTCAAATGTTTGGGTTTGATTTTCTTCAAAGTACTCTTGCATACTTTGGAAAAAATCATTTATATCAGAGGCTGGTGAACGGTAACAAGCAGTTATACATATATTTTCGTGCCCAATATCAGCCCTAAGGAAGTTTATGCCACGTTTAGATATAACTGTGTGTTGGAAGGAAATGTTGTTTTTCAGGTATATTACTGTGCCGTCATTCTGATTATATTGTCCTTGATTATAAATTAAAGTATAACCTGGTATATCGTATTGTTCTGGATTTGGTAAGTGCCAGGTTTCAGTCAGTACTAGGCAATCAAAATGAAAGTTAATGTTATCCAGTAATATTTTAAACTCATCAAAATTTTTACCCAGACTCCGTATATTGTTATGTAGGATGGTGAAATGTTGGTTTTTATTAACATCCAGAACTTCTTTACACTCATGACATTTATCTAAAGTGAAAGTATTGATATTATCCACTTCAAAGTCACGTAGATATGGATTCATATCAGTTAAAAATAAAAAAAAATAAAAAAATAAACAAATGTAAATTATCATTGGGGAAAAAGGGAACAATTAACTCTAGGTTCAATTATACAAGAACGATAAACAACAATAGTGACTTTAGCAGGATGGAAGACACCTGCAGCGAGCATTTTATCCACCTCCTCTTGGATAAGAGCCCTCTTCTGATCGGAAACTTTGTACGGACGGAGCTTGAAGGGTAGCTCCTCCTTCAATCGGATTTTGTGGCAAGCAGCCCTCGTCACTGGTTGCCTTGGAGATTCGTAAAAGACGTCTCCAAACTCTCGGATAAGACTCCGAAATTCTCTTCTCGAGAACGCCGGTAGCTGTTCGTCCGCTACCTGTGGTTCAGGGAACTTTTCTGGTGGAAGATAGACCTCCTCCGCCCAGAAAATAGTTTGCCTAGGCCCCTTTCCAACGTACATGGTGCGACGTGCAAAGTCGACCATAGCCTCGTTTGATGCCAGCCAGGGACACCCGAGCAGAAGATCCTCGACAATATCATCCACCACTTGCACGACAACTTCGTGAACAACACCATCTATTAACAGTTCGACTATTGTCTCCCCTAGACTGGTGATGCCACGACCGGTGTATGCAAGCTGCAACGGTGTCACTTGCTTCCTATCCACCCTCCAGATGACAGGCAACAAACTACGTTTCAGGAGATTTAGCGAACTTCCGCTGTCCACCAAAACCCTAACTCGACGACCCATCAGTTCAGCCTCGATTCGCGGCAACTGATGCAATCGTCCCTCAACCTTGTTGTTCGCTAAGCTAGTATCACAGCGACGATATAGACACAATGGATCCAGCAGATCCACCTCCGACTTCTTCCTAAGCGGGTCGGTCTCAATGAAACTCAGAAGTTCCGACTTGCGATTGATATCAAGTACTGCAGCACCAACTGCAGCCAACGATGGGACTTGGCGATTGCATTCCTCAGGAACCTCGCCTCCGCCCCGACTAAGAAGTGTAACTCTCTCGGATGACATGCCTACCACGCCTCTGGTATCTACCAACGGGGAATGGCGATTCGCACCTGCGATCCCATCTGATCTGCCCCTCGTTACCGCCCTTGAGACTTGGCATGCATCGACCTCGAAACCTGCGTCCTGTGTAGGAGTGAGTGACAGACCACCACCCTCGGTGTCTTCACTACCCCGAAGTGGAACCGAAAAGAGTACGTCACTCTCGACGACTTTTTCGTTCTGAAACCTTGATTCGCAATCTTCCCTTGGATACACCTTTTCATCTCGACTTGTGCCTATACCGGACCTGTGCCCAGTTTGCAGTGCCCTAGCACTCTCTTTGACAACAGGTCCCTCCTGTTCCTTCTGTATACCGATCACTAACTCCGAAACCCTGTGTTGTGGTGGATGGAACGACCCACCAACAACGACATGGGGTACCTTGATGATCTCACAACTCCATGAACCTGAAGATGATTCATAACCCCTTTCATTCGTTCCAAAACTAGAACCTGATCTTTTTGAAATGACTTTCAACCCTCTACGTTCAACGTCTGCCGACGAGTGAACTTTTTTACGCCTACCAGTGGCGCGATCCACACGCTCATCTACCACACTGAAACAAACAGATTCACAATCTGACCGCTCTGCCCAATGTAGTTTGCCTGATGACGGTGGCGTTTCGGCTGAAACGACTCCAGCTTCAACATCCTGGAACTCCTTCTCCTCCTCCTTGTTGGGAATACATGCCGCATAATTTCTATGACAGTCCAACACTGTCACAGAACCGCAAAACGGTGTTGAAGGAGTACCTACTCCGATGGAGCCCCCTGATGGCTCCTGTTGGAGTTTTTTGAAACTTCTTTGCAAACTGCAATTTTGTCTGCGTCCTTAAGTGACGTCTTACGACGCGAGGTTTTACTCGCCTGCACGGTATTAACCGTATGTGTCTTATTGGCCTGATCTAAGGTTTTTTTCCCGCACTCTGACGTTTGGGACCGTTCTTATTATCATTTTGCTGAGGGCAATCTTTGTTCCAGTGAGCTCCCCCGCAAGTGAAACATCCGCTCGAAGGAACGTTGTTTCCTCCAGAACGCCTCGATTGATCATAATTCTGGAATTTAGTGCCATTGTTATTAAAGTTACTGGACCTAACATGGTTCGAACCCCTGTTGTCCTGTAGCTGTCCCTGAGGACGTTTAGGTGGCACATCGTCGGCCTGATGAGGACGGTTGGTGTTCGAAACAAGTTTTGGCCCTGACTGTACACTTTGGCTGGTGCTACGAAGTAGCGTCTCGACAGCAACAGCTTTTTGTGTCAGCTCTTCAATAGTTGCAAATCTATGCAATTGTAAATGGACTTTGATGTCCGGTCTGATCCGGTTCAATATTAATCGCACAACCCTTCCTTCGTCCATCTCTGGGTAGAGCCTCTGTGAAAGACTCCACTTGTTCAGGATGAAGGAAGTTATTGACTCTCCCTTCGGCTGGTCAGTGCCAAAGAACTCCGCTTATAAGCTCGAGACCAACAGATCGTTATCGAACCGTTCCTGGAGCCGATTTGTGAAAAACTGCCAGTTTAGGCGTGAGTTTCGATATGGAGCATACCACTGCTGGGCTGCTCCCTTGAGCCACTGAGCTGCAACGCTCACCCAGACGGTTGGATCAAAGCCCCCTAGATAATCCTCAGAGGATTGGATAAATTGGATTGGATCTTCGTGAGGAAGCCCACTGAAACTGGGATGTGGTTTGTTGTTGATTAAACCCCCATCAACACCGTTTAGGGTTCCCCGACGTCTATCCTCCAGCAAGTCTGCGAGTCGCACGAGCACGTCGTCGACCCCCGTCACTGGTCTTCTGGGATTCTCCGGAATCCGGACTGTGGGCACTGACCTCCTCGATGGGTAATATCCACTCCTGTGGACATCACCGGGGTTGGAAGCGACGTTTCGAGCAACTCGAGGGACATCCTCTGATTCTCTATAATGACGATTCCCGGTTGGCAACCGGGTAAACGTGCCATATGGGCGCCAAAGGGTTTCCGGTTCACCCATAACCATATCATCTAATGGGAGTCTCTCAGGAGAGAGATCACGAACTCTAAGTCTGTTTGCAGGAGGAAGGCTACACTCGCAGATCCCTGAAGATGGCCTATCTTCAGCAGCCCCACGTTGGGCGCCATGTCTCATTAACCGGTGTGGGGGGACGGCTTCCGCAAAGTTTCGGATTTCTCCGAAACCATCCTCAGCCACCCACCGCTCTGCTCCAAGTGACCTGGAGGGCAAGGACGTCGTCACCCAGGGATTTCGGGTGGCAACTTCCGTGTCCCAGCCGACACCTGATTCAAGATCTGCCTTTCTAGCTCTTACTGCTTGTTCAGGCTGTGCATAGGAATTCCCTTGGGAGGTACGCTGAACCCGCCCCTGGAGAGATATGGGAATGCGAGCATTCCCAACTCCCTCCGAGAGCCTTCCACCACCCCCTAGTTCTTCCACTAGGGCCTCAGCATCACCCGGTTCCCTTAGGGTATGCACATCTGTGACATCTGGCCTCCGCTGTGGTGCGTGGGGCACACCCGATGACCCCGGAGCGCTTCGGCGCATTCCAGGGGGGCGTACCCCTCGAGCTTCGCCAGCACGGACTCCTTCGTAGCCCTCCGACCTGCAAACAGATACATTTTCTGTTAGTCTGAACTGCTCAAAACGGGCTTCCAAAGGTGGAGTTGTGACAACTCCTGCGGAATCGATTACTAACCCTACCTGAGCCGACGGGGAAGGCTGCCTCCCTCCGTCTAAGCTCGACTCTAAAGTACCTTGGTCCAGCACACTTCTCGAGGACAGGGTAGTTGACATCGTCAACTCACGGTATTCCCCGGTAGTACGTACCTGGGGGACGTCTCCGTCGAGGCGTCGCGACGCTTCGGGGAATAGACGCCTGGCGTCTAAGTCACCCGACGGCGGAGGTGTCCGAGAAAGCCCAGCGCCGGCGAACACGGCTTGGGTATGCTCCTCCGCGAGCATATGAGATCTCAATCTCATATTCGTCATTGCTCTAAAGGACAACAATTACGGCTGTAATGTATTGTCGGGCTACTTGCGTGTGCAAGTGTGTGGCAAAGGAGAAGTGCACTAAAATCGACCTCGCGTCGACCCAACTCAAGTGTGACGATGAGAAGGGTCACCCTATAGCTAACTAACCTAACACCTAACAAGACCTCGCCGGGAAATGGACGAGGGAGGAAGGATTCACGGTTTAGAAAAACTATCTAAATAAAATTTCCTAACTTCAAAATTGTGTGAAGCACCAAAAAGGAAAAATTAAACTTGAAAAATTTTACTTCAAAAATTTACAACTGGATGTGACAAATACCAAGACAGAGATTTTGGGTAAAAGGATCACGGAGCCTAACCAGACTGTCTCAGGTGGAAAAGCCGAGAACAGCCGCAGGAAATAGGTATGGGAAGGACGCGAAACGCCTAGGTACCACAGGAAATCTGGCTCGCCAACGACAAAGTCGCAGCTAATGATGTCTTGACAGGCCGAGGAATTTAAACTCGAACGATACCCCCTTTAAGATAGAAACAAAACGTTATGAATCTACTGTGAACTGAATTATTATTACCGAGAACCTGACTCTAACTGCTAGCCAAAACGATGAATTGCAGAGACAAAAGGCAAAGCCAAACAAACGTAAGTTATTTAACGGAAACACGAAATTGATTATTACACTGCAATTCGACAAGAAAGAGTGGCTGTCTGCTGCTTCGCTGCTTGCATATTTATGCAATCCTGACTGCTAAATCCGCGACACCCATTGGCCTAGAGGGCCAAAGTGGGCGTCGCCCTTGGCTGAACAAAACCCTAGCTCGCGAAAACGCGCGGGATTTGGGCAAATGACCGTTAAAGTCCCGTTATTTGCGTTTTCTAGGGAGTATTTGACAAAAGTCACTAAATACTCCCTAGATCTAGGGAGATATTGAAAGTCAGAATTTCAGATATCTCGATTCCTAGGGCGGTCCGATATTCGGAGAGCCCCGAGAAAAACCATAAACCAACGTGATTCTTGAACGCCGAAGAAATACACGTATTCCTTCGCCGAGGAATCTATACCCGTTTTCCGATTTGGCCAACCTGATGAGAAATCGAATTGAAATAAAATAATTTGTGAAAACAAATGGAGCCACGGAATCTTTCCACCCAACAAGAGACTAGCGTGTCGAAACCTTGCTCTAAGTGTTCTGTATACCGGGTGCTCGACTGTTTGGGGCCACAAATTAATAAAATTGAAAACTAGTCTGGAATTTCCGGTAAATCGGTAAAACTACGTACAGTGGAGTTCCACTGGGTGGAGATTGGGACTTTACATCATACAGGGTGAGACTAGACTAGTGACCTGAATATAATGCAAAAATCTAATATTATTCGACTGGCTTCTAGGTGAAAATTGAGAGTTATTAAGTGTAAAAATGGCTCACTAAAGGTGACCATACACAAAAAAAATCATCGTAGGAGCGCGGCGAGCTTGCCCTGCGACAGAATAATACACACTTCACTCTAAAAATATGCCAACGTGCCATCAGCATTTTGAAGTTATTAGTCTTGTTGATGATGCCTTTCTCACGAACTTGCTCACTTTTCTCGACATAGACTTGTTTAATTGAAACCTGAATTTGCCAGAGTTATAGCTGTCAGAGAGTGCTTTTTCAAGTTCTTCATAGGTGGCGCAACGAGCGATTTACTATTGGTCGCTACTTCATCTATGAGGAATTGTTAGTTAAATGATGGATTACGATCACAGTCATTCGTGTACAACATATCAAGGATTGAGGTATGTCACAATCGTGCTATCTGCTTTCTTACCATTACTAGCAGCAAATTCAACTTTTCTACAATAATATTTGGAAACATATGGGTATATTGATAATAGTTCGCTGACAGATTTTCTAACAGCTGTAGATGGAACTTTGAATAATGAAACAATGGAGCTTTTTACGAGACCAACATGTCAACATGGCGAAACCAGTTTCAACAAAATGTAATAAAACTCATCTGCGTTGGTACCTATCTCGCTATCCACTCAACAAAAATTATAATGATTACCTTGAAGTATTAAAAAAGCTTTTGAAATGTGGCAGAATGCATCCATTTTAACACTTGAGATGGTAACGAAACCCAATTCAGATATCACGATAATATTCCTTGGAAGTTATCATCAATATCGAAGGAATTGTATGGGTAATTCATATTGTCCTACGCCTTTTGATGGTCCTGGCAAAGTCTAAGGTCATGCTTTCTTTCCAGAAGCACATAAAAACTCTTGTATAAAAATCCATTTTGACGATGAAGAAAAATGCTATACAGGATATAATGAAACGCCTTATGGATATTCTAATTTATTGATGACAGCTGTTCATGAAATTGGACATTTTTTAGGTTTAGGTCATTGCGATACGGGGGACGCAATTATGTTTTAATGATGACATTAATGGACTTGAGGTACTTTATGATCGAAAATACCGATTTGTTGCTATACCTAAGTATACCGCCAGATACAAATACTACTCAAATTCCTTCCACTCCCCTCAAAACTAATTTCCCAATTCATACTACAAGCAAACAACACCTTTATCATTCACCTAAATTCAATAAAAATGTATGTGAACTCAAAGCTCCACCAGATATAATGTTTTTGGCGTACGCTCCAGGCTTTCCAAGCTATCGATTGTATGTTATTGTGAAGGATATGATATGGGAGTATGATATTAGTGATAAAAAGAAGAAAATTACTGAACCTGAAAAACTACAGAATTATCTACCGAAGGAATTAAGACCCTATGGTGTAGATTACGTTTTCCAAACTGCTGATGGTAATTTATTGGTTGTTAGCAAAAATAGAGTATATTCAAGTTCATTTCCGACCTTACAAATCGATAAAGATGTAGAAATCCCCCTTCTACCTCCAAACGCTAAAATAAATGCACTTTTTCAAACACATGCAGGAAAATATTTTATTTTTTATGATAATACTTCCTTCATTGAATTTGATGGAGTGAATATTAATGCAGCAGAAATTATCACTAATGGTCGTATTGAAGATGCTTTTCCAGACATCCCCAATGACGTCACTTCAGCGTTTCATTATATAGATGGCCATATGTATTTTTTCAAAGAAAATACATACTTCAAGTACAATGAGTTCCAAAGGAGACTTATTGAATTAGGAGATTTCAATTGAAAAACGTTTGATATTGCATCCCCCAACAATAAGCCTTTGGGTGATCTTAGAAATTAATTGATGAAACTGACATCTTTTCATGAATAATTTGATTAAATATGCCGACGCAGTAATACCCTTACTTTAGAATAACACAAAATATGCTGAATAAATGACGAAAATATGTCTCACTTTTATTATAACCTACCTGAATGTGATTTCCAATGTTATAATTCACTATTAAAGAACGTGAGTAGGGAGTCTGCAACAATCCGTTGTAGTTATTAGTTAATGTGTATACATACATGACATCGGGATTTGCAAGCAAGACTACACACCCTCAAAAGCACACCCAACGGTCAGGTGAAATTATTACCCAAAATTTCCACATTTTTTAGCATCCATAACCCATGATTTTTTTCAATGCTTTCTCATATACCGTAACATTTTTGAAACATATTTCCTTTGTTTACTTGACACCTAAAATTCGGACTTTTTTCTTGACATTTTTTGCATCCGTAACACAAATTTGTTATAATGTTTCCTCATAAACTGTACCATTCAAATATTTCCCATCCATGAACTTAACACTATTGTACGGTGAAACGCTAACGCCCTGTTACTCTCCAATTACTATATTTTTCATTTGCAGTATTTACTTATCGCACGTTAAAATGTGAGGGCTACGTCTTTTTTGACTGTTGATAGAATGTATGGACCCTAAATGTCGGCCGAGGCGTAAGACAGCCGAGCACTTCGGATGCTGTGAGCGGGTTCATGGAGAGACATAGGACTATCCAAGAACTGGTAAACACAAAAGGCCTACTGCAGGCCATGGATGATATTGTCGAGGGCCTAACAAAGGCCCGGACAAGTGCCGAAAAATTCCTGGCTTTCTGGAGAGTCATGGATAATATCCAGAGCTACGGTCTGTAATGCGATTGCAGGTATGCATGCTCAATGTGAATGGGATCAGAACCAAGTACCACCTTGTATCTGATCATAGAGTCCTGTGTACCGCATGTACCCCTGCCCCAGAGGGCGAGCACGATCGAACACGTAGGAGTTCAATTCGACTCTGGGGTGGGGTTATATTCGGTATACAACCCCTCGAGGAACAAAATCACGGATCTGGATATGGATATTCTCTGCAGGAGCGGGCACAGAGTGCTGCTGGCGGGGGATTTCAACGCGAGACACCCGGAGTGGAGTCTAGCCGGTCAAACGGAAGCCAACCCGAACGGAAATGCACTCTGGAAATATTCCATGTATAACAACATCATAGTGGATCATCCGGACACGCCCACGCACTATCCCTGGAACGGCAACGCCCCGTCGAACCTCGACCTGGTGGTTAACAAAAACGTCACAAACATCTCAGAGTTGAGAACCGCCTCTGAGTGCATCTCGGATCACGATCCTGTTTTCTTCACAATCAAGGGAAAAGGAAAAGGGTCTTGCGAGAGGACAGAGATCCCCTCCCAAGCTTCATCCTGGACTTAACAAAACTTAATAATAAGGAGAGGAAGAAGTGGCAAACCTCCCGAAACCCGGTTCATCGTGAAAACATGATGAGCCTGGGCAAGGAGGTAAACCAACTTATTAAAAAGCACCGGTATGAAGTTTGGAAGGGGAAACTTGAGAACCTTAATGCCAACAACGGTTCTCTGTGGCAGATGACAAAGCGACTTCGCAGGAAGCGTAATGTCATTCCAGCCATGGAGAACGGCCGGAGGCAGGCGATGACCGATCCGGGGAAGGCCGAGATGTTCGGGGAATATTTCCGGAGTGCCTTCCGAGCGGGAGCGGACGTATCCCAGGAACACGGTAAAGTAACCAGGGGAGCTAAGGACTTCAGGGACATACCCGAAACCCCAATGGCAGACCGAACCTTCTCGAAGATCATGACGAACTTCGGGGAAACCATAAAGAGGCTCCCCAGGAACAAAGCGCCTGTGATTGATAAAATCGACGCGACGCTGCTCCGGAATCTCCCGAGGAATTCCCTTGTCCAACTTATATACATTATCAACGGTATCCGACGTGCCTAAAGCAGGCGGAGATTATCCCTATCCTGAAGCCGGGGAAACAGGACATGAGGGTAGATAGTAATCGCTCCATCTCGCTGCTCAGTGTGGTGGCCAAGGTGGTGGACAGAATTCTGCTGAAGAGATTCAGCGATCTCGAGGAAGAGCTGGAGCTCATCCCGGAGGAGCAGTTCGGCTTCAGGAGAGGTCATTCCACGACCTCTGAGGTAGCTGGAATTGTCCACGAGGTGAAGGAAGGCTTCAATCGGGATCGCAACACAGTAATGGTCCTGCTGGACATACAGAAAGCGTTCGATACGGTTTGGATAGAGGGGCTCGTCATGAAGATGTTACGGGCAGGCATGCCTGTTCAAATGGTAAAGATATTAAACTCGTACCTCGTGGGCAGAGCCTTCAGGGTTACAGTGAACGACACCAGCTCCTCGATGAGGAGAGCCGAAGCAGGAGTGCCGCAGGGGTCGTGCTTGTCACCACTCTTGTACTCCCTGTATACGTACGATTTCCCAATGCACGAGAACACCAAAACAGCGATATATGCAGACGACACCGCGGTTTACGCGCAGGAGCCCACATCGAATGAGGCGGCCCTGCGTGTGAAAGATCACCAGCAGGGGGAAATCGTCCCGTATATGGGAAAAAACAAGATAGTGGTAAACTCGGCGAAAACAGAGCTCATGAATTTCACCAAGAAGGTGGAACGTGAAAACGTGGAAATTCGAGGTGGATTCAGGGCACAGGGCGCCGAGATTGACGAGTCAGCCACCGCGCGGTACCTGGGGGTACAGCTGAACCGTGGACTGACCTTTACTAAACATGTCAGTCTGGCATTAAAGTGAGCCGCCGCAGCGGTAAAGAGGAATTACCCCCTCATTGCGAGAGATTACAGACTGGCTATGGAGATTAAAGTGTTAGTCTACAAGCAGGTCATAAGAACAACTATGACATACGCATGTCCAGTGTTCTGCAGCGTTCCCAAGTCAACAATGTTGCGCTTGGAAACGATGCAGAACAAAATACTCTGTATCGTCACGAATAGTGATAGATACATTCGGCTAGACGCATTGAGAGAGCTAGCCCATGTTCCAAAAATCGAAGAATTTATCAAACAACAGTCTGATAAATTCTTTCGACACTTCATCCTTGGAAGTAAACTGACCAGGGGTATGACGACAATAAGAGCCCGCGACAACTTAAGGTTGAAGCACGGGCTCATTTACAAAGCGCTGGATATTTTCCATGAATCTCTGGAAGAGGAGTGAGTAATCACACGCGCACCATGTCCAAACCCGGTTTTTTCGACATTTTTCTAGGGGTGTAAGGAAACCTCGACAATACATGGTCCCGATAACCCTATGTTTGACAAGTAACACAATAATACCCCCTGTATAACACGAAGGAGACAGGGCTGCGAAACCAGGGCAGATGACTCACTCACAGCATACGAAGGCCTACACAACAACGTAGGGCTCGCCTCGGTGAGCGAAAGTAGGTTTTACCTGCCCCCTGTATACACTGGAGGGCAAGGTAGAAAAACCCCATTCCCCCCACCCTATAAAACCCTACCCTATACTCATTTCCCCACTGCGGCTAGTGATGGTTTTAGGAGGAGTTTTATATATTTATATAATGTGTGTAAAAATTTTTGTATTGTAAATTTAATGTTTAATATATTTTTGGATTTTTGGATTTTTGGAATGTATGGAATCGTATGCTGAAACGTTAGACCCCGTTAAACTGACACGTTTTTTTCTCAAACGATATATTTTGAGACACCCTTTATACGTTTCTCATTGGGATTGCACGTTGAAATGCTGGACTCCCGTCGAATCGGCATGTTTTTTTCTTATTCGCTGAATTTTGAAACACTTTGTAGCCCATTGAGATCACACGTTGAAATGCTATGACCCCGTTCAACCGCTCCGTTTTTTTTTATTTAACGACGTATTTAGAAACACTCTATATATATTTTTTGTTATGTTTACCCAATTTTTTTTTCTGGATGATGCTATTATTTTTTATTTCTCTAAACTGACAACTATAGTTTTTTTCTATACGTATTTTTTTAATCATCATTATTATTATCTCAGTTTCATACTTTGAATATTTTATCTACCTATTAATATTTTTAAGAGAATATTCTTGTATTTTTTTTGCATGCATAAAACCTAATTTTCATGATTTTTCCTCATAGACTGTATCAATGAAAACATTTTTCATTAATAAACTTACCACCACCAACCTTCAATACTAACGAAAATATAATTTTTTCATTTAAACTTTGAATTTTTCTTGGAAATTTTTCTCTTTCATAACCCATGATTTTTCACAATACTTTCCCATATTCCGTAACATTTGAAAAATATTTCATATATATTTACTCGACGCCTAGTTTAAATACTCACGATTTCTTATTTGGATTTGGAAATTTTCCTGCATTATTGATTTTCATCCATAACACATGATTCTCATACACTTTATAGTTTGAAACATATTTCATATAATAAATAACTTGACACCTCTTTTGAATACTAAGGAATATATGAATTTTTACTTGTCCTTTGAAATTCATCCCGAGTGTTGGCGTGAGAAGTATAATTTAACAAATTATTGTAATTTTCGACACGACTTGCAATGCTGTAATAAAACTCACTTATCTCAAAATCCTTTGAACTTCTAATTATAGAATAAATTTTATTGAGTCGCAAAACTACACACCCCACTAATGTTGCTTGGTACCTCGGCATTGGCGATACTTTGGATAAACTTATTTTAGGCCCCACAATCAACAGGACGTGCGATAAGACGTTGCAACAAGAAATACGCCTCACATATCTGAAAATGTTATTTCAATTCTGTGGTATGCCCCAAAGATCCATTACATAGGCATTTTTTCTTTATACCTTTAATGAAAATTAAACACGTAAACTCAAACTTCTTTTGGTGTTCATTTAATAAAAATAGTTGGTGCAGGGTATTTGAAACGTGAAAAGTAAACCTCAGCATAAAATGAAAAACTCAATCATTACAACCATTTATGATCATTGAATTATTTGAATACACGTATTGACATTATCTGTAATGGTAGAATTAGAGAAACTGAAAGAAAGTACATAAAAAGACTATCTGTACACGGCTGGAGACATAAATAGCTGTCATTAATGGTTGATTTTGAAAAGTCATGTATTAATGACAAGTTGTCTATTATAATGATCACAATATAATAATATGATACTCCCTCATAAACACTTATGGAGTGTTCTCAAAGGCGTAGCCTGTGCAAGTAGAGAACGGCGATTATTATTATTTGCCGTGGCGCTCTGGGGTGACTTACTAATTTTTGGTGGCGTATTCGTTTACAGTTTCAAGCTGAAATGCTGCAGTTTCACGCATGGGTATCGCACGTTCAAAATGACGGCCCCCACCATGACATTCAATGAGACAACGTTTTTACGCAAAACAAAAGCTTTTGAATCCCCGTATCCCCAATGATGCGTTTTTTCTTCAGCCCATTTTCATTCAATGAGCAGCCGCCATGTTTCCTTTTTAATGATACGTTTTGAGACACCGTGTTGTTTTTTCTCTCAAATGATGTGTTGGTACACCCGATATAGCATGTGACAAGCAGCCGCCATGTTTTTTTTCTCTTGAATGATGTGTTGGTACACCAGGTATAGCATTTAACAAACAACCGTCATGTTTTTTTCTCTTAAATGATGCCTTTTGAGACACTCTGTTGTTTTTTCTTTTAAATGATACATCCCTAACTTCAAAGGTTAATTTTAGAAAACCGGCAACGCCCTATCCCCAAACCCAATGTTTAATTTTACAACCGGCAACACTCCATATCAATCTGCTCGTTTATCTATTACCGATAAAACTGGCTAGGAGACCACGCTCCAATGCCAACTGATAATGAAACGAAAAACGGAAGTTGATAGCAGAATGATCGTATGATAATGCGAAATATTTCAGCAAATCAATAAAATTAAATTTTTGTGACAAGTTTTTTATTTTAAACAAATAATCCATCTTCTATCAGCCTCTACAATTATTTCCAGTACAACTCTCATCAATATACATGCTGATATTGTGGTTACTATAACAAGAATTCTATAAAGATTAAATTCAACTTGTGACTTCTTTTTCCCTCGCCCTGCTGGAACAAAATATTCAGTTTTTTGTGTCTATTTCTCGAAGGTCTTGAAATATCAGCTTCAGCTTATACTTGAATGCTGTATTCTCTGAAACATCACTAACAAATACTGCTATCTGCTCCTCATTGACCCGAGTTAAACGCATTGTTTTCCATTGTGTTATATTACAACCATGATCGAAATCATTCGCCTTCACGTATATTGCCATGAATTTCACTCTTTTCGGCACGTTGGCGTATAAAACATTATTCAATATTGCAGTCAAATGTACAAAATTTGTTTTCAATTGCGAAGACATATTCTATACAATTCTTGAGATTGGATTCTTTTTAACGTATATCCCTTTTGCTGCAAATTCCGATTGAATAGTTCGTTTCGAATGCTCAAATTATTCAACGTCTTCAAAACATTCCTCTTTTCTTCGAAAATCTGAACAGAGATGAAGTAAATCAGCCGTTGTGCCACTTATGAAGAATTTGAAAAAGCACTTCCAGACAGCCATTACTCTGGGAAATTCAGGTTTCAATTAAACAAGTCTTGTGTCAAGAAAATTGAGCAAGTTCGTGAGAAAGGCATTACTAATGAGACGAATAACTTCAAAATGCTTATGGCTTATGGTTGACATATTTTTTGAGTGAAGTGTGTTTCATTTCAAATTCACCAAGATGGTTAAATCAGTCGAACGGACGAGTGAACGGTTCAAATCCCAATGGGTATCGTACATTAAAAATGACGAGCCCCATCACGCCGAAGCCGCACATATTTATGAGACGTCCTGTATACGCAAAATGAAAACTTTTGAATCTTTCATATCCCCAATGATACGTTTTTCTCTGCACGTTTTTTTTTTCTTCTCTCAAATGATATATTGATGCACCTGGTGTACTAAATTTAACAAGCCCCCGCCATGTTTTTTTTTCTTGAATGATATGTTAGTACACTTGGTGTACGCAGCAGCCATTTTTTTTCTTTTTAATCATACGTTTAGAGAAATCTTGTTTTTTTTCTCTTAAATGCTATGTTGGTGTTGTTCGTACACCCAAAAACGGAACGGTGCGCTATTTTGAAAACGCAGCGATTTGAAAGTGTGTGTTGTGCAATAGTGACGTAATCGTAATAGGCTATCCCAAATTTGGAGTCATCGTTCCCTGCAAAAATGTTATCAAAATAGTCGTTTTTCGCGTTCCAAAAAACAAAAAAAAAATTGTAATGCTAAAACACGTTAAAATGCAGCCACAATAAACGTTTTGAGCGTTCTGAAAAATAACCTAATATCAAAACAAAAAACTGCATGTTAACATGTATTCCTTACGGAGATTTGACATTTCAAAATTGCTCAAAATACAAGTTTTTGCGTTCGAAAAAACAACTGATATTTGAAACGCTAAAACACGTAAAAATGCGACCGCAATAACCGTTTTTCGCGTTCGAAAGAACAGCTAAAATTTGACACGTTAAAACATGCAAAAATGTCAAACGTTAACGAACCGACTTCTAACATTTGAGCGATGAGTACATAACGCATTGAAATGTAAGGTTTATGGCACTTATTACAGTTGACGGGAGTAAATTCTACTATTTTCATGATCTCCCAGAAAAGTTGTCTTATTAGAGTACCCTAACGTTTCTGTATTTTTACTAATAACGAAGATATCCTCCTATGCCCTTTTGGCATTGGAAAATGCTTGAAAATATTTCTTGACATCGAAACGAATCCATTGATATCAAAATCATCTAAATCGGACAACCGGGAGTGGTCACTTCATCTCTTTCTATTTCCGGTGATATTTTTTCAAAACACTCGGTAGATGTTTTCTATTTATGATGAGACATATGACAAATGACAGAAGCTGTAATTTTTTTTCCAAATCAATGATGTTTAAATTAAAACGCCCCCCTGTATATATTTCCCCAATAAATTTGTGAGACGTCCCTGTACAACTATGATGAGCGCTGAGCAATCAGAAGCAGCCATGTTTTTTTCAACTTGAATCCCTATACCCTCAATAACGTGTTTTTTTCTTCGACCTCCATGTTTTTTCTCCTAAATGATATATTGGTACACCTGGTAAATAATATGTAAGACGTCCTGTATATACTATTGCTGAATACTTCGCTACCCCCATTGCCCCAATGACCCATTTCCCACATGACATTTGACACACGCAGCAGTCACGTTTTTTCTCTTAAATTATGCATTTTGAAACACCCCGTATACTTTCCTTATTGGAATCGCACCTTCAAACGTTACACCCTCGTTACCTCGCAATTTTTCACATTTTTTCAAACATCATTATTATTATCACACTTTTATTTCATCCACCATTATTAATCTTTTTAATATTCGAGCGCTCGAAGTGGGCTTGCGGTAGATAACAGATAACACCGACTCGACTTCGCCGGCTTGCGGTAGATAACAGATAACACCGACTCGATGAACGCAGCGAACGTAGAGGTCAGGTGAAGCTGGATCAGAACATAGTTATCTTGTGACGTTTGTCTGGATATAAATTGTTCCAAAGCAAAAAAAACGTCTGCCTGGCAACTCTCACCTTTGAGAGAGCTGGGTCGTGGTCTTCTATCCTTCTTATATAAATCTGTGGTCAGGTGTCGGGGACGCAAGCTATACCTGGGTAACGGGAATTACTTTTCCAGAAAAACGCTTTACTTGCTGGAATCAAAGCTTCACTTGCGAAACGGTTTAGTTGCTGAAGCTCAGGCCACACTTGCCTATCGCTTTTCTATTCCTTGACTGGATAAAAGTTGGAAAATGGATTCGGTGGGCATCTGGATGTGATAGTCGGATGGTCTTACATCAAAAAAAAAAGGTGTGCCTCCAGGGATTACTGGATTCGAGTACAAATATCCCGCTGCCACTTTGCAACAGTTAAGTTTGCGGCATTCACCGTGATCTTATCGTTTCACGGAGCCAATACAAAAAATCTCATCTGGCAGTACAAAAATCACCTAAGTTGTTATTAGGTTTCTTTTTCTGCAACAAAACTCTGTGCACTACTACAAGTCTAATGTTTTCTAGCTACACACTCAAAAATGCCTTTTGCCATACTGCCGGAATATCAGACAGTCTATTTCAATACTCTCATTGGTTGAGGTATTCGGAAGTCCGAAATTGACACGAGTTTCAAAAATGAAAGAGGGATTACGCTAAACATGGAAATAATTTTAAATGATTAGCCTAATCGGATAATTTGCTGGTTTTCAAACCGGCTAGAACTATTCCGTTCCTGACGGCTCATAGATAGGCAACCAATTTATCGTACACGTACTTTCAACTCATTCATTTACAGGGTGGATAGATTGAACCGTTACAATCTCATCTACTAAGATTCATTATGTATGTTATATGCCAATTTAATGACGTCGTTCCCAAGACTATGGGTCACCTTCAAGGAACTGCTGATTCGCTATCATCCCAGGGCCAGCGCTTCCGATTCAGGAGACGCAATTAATTGTTGATTTCGCTATGATCAGCAGCGTCATTTTTCTAACGTTATAAATAGCACTGCGTGGCAACAATAACTACTAGTATCATTTGAATTGTTACTCAGTCACTTAACTTTTTTATGTATCAATCTGAATAAAATTCAGTGAGAAACACTTATTCTCACATAAAATTGAATATTTTTTTAAAAAACTCATTAATAAATAGTGAGATATAACATGTATGATACGCTTTGAAGCGAGTATCTTTCTGTTATTTTCGGATAATGGTACTCAATAGCAAACGGTACGCAATTTCTGATTAATTACGCATTCGAGAATAGCAAGTAGAAAGTTGTTATTATATTTCTGCTTGAAAAGTCGATTCGCATATCCACCAAAAGTTTACAGATTATTCCTAATTTGTTTTTGTAAAATGTTTTTCCTTGCATAAAAGTGGCGAGTCTGATGATGTTCGTCGTAAAGTTAAGTGGATTGAGAGGGGACGTACAATAATTGCAAGTGGATATTCCACTAAAAAATATGGCCTATCAAAATTCCCTATCAAGTACTGATATTATATTTTTTGAATGCATCCAAATTATATCTTCTAACAAAACAAAAACATTGTTCACGTATCAAAGGTAATTTTCAAAAAATATCAATTCATACCAAACAACCAATCGTTCAGACGTTTCACTCCCAACCATTCCAAAAGCCCTGATCTTTGTTTTTAATTTTCAGATATATCTCAACAACCAATCATCTAGACGGTTAACAGCCGATTACCATATTCAACAGTCAATCCATGATCTAGTGGATCTCCGCCTGCCAAATTTTATTACACAAAAACAATCTATCATGAACCTGCCGCCATCCGCTATCATAGCTACGTCCTTATAACGTTTAATAATCATTATCCTACATAGGTTAGTGATTTAAATCTCCGCCTGGTAATCCATCCGGCGCTCTGATTCGTCGGTGGTGGCATAAGAAAGATGATAGGTGCTCTTATTGGTCGGTGGTGGAAGGAGATGGTGCTTACAGTGGAAGTGGAGGGGGTAGTCTCAAGTGCCCCATAGCTACTGGCGTTGTTCCACGCCTAGGTGGGTATACGTCTCTCCGGCATTCAGATGATGTAGGATGCTTCCATCTACGAGCTGAACGTCTTCTCCATATTCCTCGCATCGTCCTCTTTTGAGATAAACCGTGGCATATTTGTCGATCCCAAACTCCATTTTGATAGCATACGTGTATTCTTGCACCACCCTTAAGTACTGATGAAGATATTTTCTCCGGAAGCATCAAGTTTGAAAGTCGTCCATGGGCCGTGATGGTCGTGAGGGTAGATCGCTCGGTCCCGGATCTTTTCCTTGCTCGCACTCTCATGAGCTTCTGAGGGGTTTCTTCCTCTTTCTGGAAACCTCCTCCGGCTACTGGGGATGCTGCATTTGTATCCTCGGATTTTCTGTAGTGCAACGTACAGTGGCAATAGTGAGATGCAGAAGAGGAGAGGGCTGAGGGAGTCTCCTGAAACACGCCCCTTCTGAAGATGACCTGCTCTGTTTGGACTCTAACTTGAATAGATGTTAGATCAATGTATCCCTCTATTCGATTGAGTAATGCAAGGTACCTGAGCAAAAAATGCATGATGTGCTCATGCGATGTTGTATCAAATGCCTTGCGATATTCGATCCAGGCCATTGTAAGGTTACGCTTATAATGCTCGGTTTCCTGTGGATCAGCAGGTTCTCTTTGCAGCCAGCGACCCCCTTCTTCGACATTCCTTGCTCCGCTCAACTGCGGAGAGTATTCGCATGTATGAGATGCAGGTAAACATCTCATAACATGCGTTCAAGCATGTTATTGGCCTGTAGTTATACGTATCGAACAGATCTTCGTTTTCAGGGATTAACACGGTTCGCCCATTTTGCCCCGCGACAAACCAATCCGGAATATGTTGCTCGCAATGTAACCATCAGTTGAAAACTCTTGCTAGATGGTGGTGGGTACGTGTACATATTTTCCTTCAATAGTTATACAGCCCATTAGGCCCTGGAGCCTTCGGGCCTTTCAGGGCCAGTCGAACTTCTTCCGGAGTTATCGGATTGCGAGGTTTATTGAGCTCAGGCTGACGAAGCCTTTTACAAAAAGCTTCGAACTGCGCTAGGGCTGGAGCATCTACGTTTAGTGGTTGCAGAAACTCATAAATGTTTTTTCATAAGGTTTCCACCTGATTAGCCGCCGGCGGGTTATCCACAATACGTGAAAGCTCTTGGAATAGGCGAGAAGGTTAATTGCGGAACTTTTTTGCATCTACCAGCATTCGTATCCTATCAAGACAGTGCTGTTCGATGGTAAACAGCACGCATTGATTCAGTGAGCTCGTCCTAAATTTGCGGCAATTTGCCGCACTACGGACGTGAAGGGCCTATTGACCGCGACGTAGTCCGCACACACTGGATACGAGACGCGTGTTGTCTCGCCGACTTGATCTTAGCTTCCTTCTCGTGAATGCGTCGCTCATGGCTCCTAACCAAAGGGGTGGTGTCCCTTCTCTTGAAACAGGACCTGAGTGGAGTCATACACGGCAGAATTGATTTTCCAGATGTCAGTCTCTTCTGAAAGGGAGGATATCGTGAATCTTCACATCCACCCTTGCCAGTTGTTGTGGCTTCAGGGGCTTCGTGTTATGTAGCGCCATGCGGATCCTGATGCCTTCTGTTGGTGGTATGATGTGGGCCCCTTCTACAGAAAGATCTGCCACTTCGTCAGATCTGCCACTTTGTCGACCGGCTGAGGAGGGGCTCTGACATAGCCGACAATTCCGGAGGGCGCGCTAGATCATTTAATCCAATAACCACTCCCCACGCCGTGGGGTAACTGACTAGTGGATCCGAGAATCATGTGCCCAAAGCAGGCGGAGTGAACCAAGAATGACTGCCTTCTGCCGGCTAAGATTTCTGTCATATTACGGCAAGCTGGTATGATATTTAAATTTGAGAGCAATGTGCCAATCATTCCACCAAGGACCCCTATTATCAAAACTACCATCTTGACAGAATGGTTCGGGTAAAGCATGCGTAGTTCAAAGAGTATATCTCAATATTTAGTTTGTTTTTCCTCCTTGTTTCGGAAGATGATTTTTTCGCCTGGAGCTGAAAACTTTGATGGTCGAGAAGGACTACATCAGGCTTATTGGCTTATATTTGCCTGAGGGTGGGAAATGGGTAGTTACAATATAATAATAATAATAATAACGATGTTTATTTGCGGAATGATACATAATACACAACAATAATCAAAAAGAAATATTTATTGGATCATGTCGCAAAATATAGATGACAGATAGTGAAACTGATGCGAGTGTCATCCCTAGTGACTAGGAAAAATGTACTAATATAATTTGGCACATGATGTTTAACAATCATTGTCAGGTAAACAGTCATAAGTCCGGTCCTGGCGACCGACTTCAGTGGAACGTTTTTTATACTTACCAGGAAGTTTGGCAGGGTACCGACTGAACGCCGATATCGATGCAAAAATAAATCAGTTTATGGTAAACCGAGTATTATTTCACATGGCGCTGCGATTGTACAATTCAAGAAGTGAATTTGTTAATTATCAAGTCGAAAATTAATTTCGTGGCTATGTCCGAATCAAGAGGTATTGCTCCGTTAGACACTACCAGCGGAAATGTTTCTGAAAAATGGAATTTTTGGATTCAGAAATTCAAGAACTATTTGAAGGCTACGGAATACGACAAAAAAGATGTAGATGTTCAGTGTGCTCTGTTGTTACAATTCATAGGTGATGAAGGGATACGATTCTTCAATACGTTCAAATTTAAAAAGGACGAACAGAATAAAATCAAGCCTCTCATAAGAGAATTTGAAATGATTTTTCATCCAAAAACTAACCTAGTGTATGAAAGACACAAGTTTTTTACGAGAAAGCAGTTGGAAGGAGAAAGTTTGCAACAATTTATGACCGATTTGAAAAATAAGGCAATAAATTGTGCTTTCGGCGATTTGGAGGAATCGTTGGTATGCAGTATTCTTATCATTGGTCTTACAAGTGATCAACTGAGAGAAAGACTCTTGGAGGATATCTATATGGATTTGCAGAAGGCAGAAACTGTTTGTTAGGGAAGTGAGGGAGCTTTGTATAGTGCGGGCAAATCAAAGTGTACAAAGTGGTCGTGTACAGCCAAGTACCAGTGCAGAATTCAAGTCGTCCATCTCAATACCATCAGAGGAATTCCAGAAACAGGTTTGGTCAAAATACAAATCATTTCCAACAATCTGTACATCAAGTGAATTGCTACAAATGTGGAATGTCACATCCAATTAGAAAATGTCTAGCATTTGATAAGCGATGTGAGGCTTGTGGTACTTTCAATCATTTAAAAAAAATATGTCGAAACAAAAGAGTTCATTCTGTACATTTTCAAAATGAAACAGAATGTGATTTTGGGCTCAATGAGACATCTGATAACTCTAACTCTGATGCCATAAAGAAAACAGAAAGGGGTGGTATGCCTACATATTGGTAAATGGAATAAAAAATATTGTATTCAAATTGGACACCGGGGCTATGACAAATGTAATTAATATCAAAACTTTGCAAAATTTAAGTGTTGACACAGAAAGTGTAAGAAAATCAAATGTAACGCTCACAAATTACTCAAATGATGTAATACCTGTGCTTGGAGAATGCCGTTTAAATTGTATTTATAAAAATAATGCTCATTGGTTGAACTTTGTTGTGGTGAATGTCGATTCGCCTCCTATTTTAGGTTTAAATAGCTGCATTGAATTGAATATAATCAAGAAAATTGATTCTGTAAATGATATTGATATACCTGAAAAATATAAGCAAGTTTTTGAAGGAATTAGTTATTTCAACAAACCAGTTCATATTGAGTTGAAAGACGATGGCAAACCTAAAATTTATTTTGCACGAAAAATACCATTTCCGTTGATACCAAAATTCAAAACGTGTCTTAGAGACATGGAAATTCAAGGAATCATTAGTAAGGTAGATTATCCTACCGATTGGGTAAACCCGATAGTATTAGTTACTAAAAAAGATGGTTCTTTGAGAATTTGATTGGATCCAGGGGAACTCAATTAAAACATACGCAGAGAACATTTCCCCTTACCAACATTTGAAGAAATTAGTGTTAAACTGAAAAATGCAAAATATTTTAGCACACTCGATGCCATGGCTGGATTTTGGCAGATTCTCTTAGACAGAGGGAGCTCTAACCTATGTACTTTCACAACTCCTTTTGGGAGGTACCGTTTCCTCAGATTACCCTTCGGCATAAACTGTGCTCCTGAGGTCTTCCACAAGAGATTTCGGGAAATATTTAATATACTCGGGGTTGAGATATACGTCGATGACATTCTGATATGGGGTAGCACCAAAGAGGAACATGATGAACGGTTAGAGAAAGTTTAAGCTATTGCAAATGATAATAATGTAAAGTTTAACAAAAATAAGTGCAAGATAGGACTTACAGAAATTGTATATATGGGCCATAAAATATCTCAGTTTTGTTATGGACCGGATGATTCTAAAATAAAAGCAATAAAAGACATGCCGAGTCCTAAGAATAAAGTTGATCTACAAATATTTCTGGGTATGATCACGTATGTGGGTAAATTTATAGAAAATTTGTCAAGCATTACATCACCATTGAGACAGTTATTGAAAAAAGACATTTTCTGGGCGTGTGAGGAAATTCATGAAAATGCAATTAAATTATTGAAACAAAAACTGACTAGTGTACCGGTATTGCAGTTCTATGATTCTGAAAAACCTATAACAATTTCCGCAGATTCTTCTAAAGATGGGGTCGGTGCCGTTTTAATGCAAAATGAGTTGCCCTGTATGTATGCCTCTAAGTTTCTAACTGAATCCCAGAAAAACTATGCCCGAATCGAGAAAGAATTATACGCTTTACTTTTTGCCTGTAAACGATTCCATCAATATATTTTTGGAAAAACAATATAGATGGAAACAGATCACAAGACTCGTACAAATTTTCAATAAACCTTTGCACAGTTGTTCACCTCGTCTGCAGAGGATGTTCATGAGGCTTCAGAGATATGATATAAAATTAGTTTATAAACCAGGCAAGGATCTCTTTATAGCAGACACGTTATCGCGGGTATATCATGGATTTGCAGGAATCGGATATCGATGATGAGATCGATCATCAAATTTGTTTACTTAGATCAAATATTAATGCTTCTGATGAAAAAATTGAGGAAATCAAAAGAAAAACAATGAGTGATCCAGAAATGCAAATTTTACTGCAATATATCTGTAACGGTTGGCCAAAATCAATAAAACAAATAGATCCCTTAGTAAAAGTATATTTCAAGTTCAAAGACGAAATAACCGAAGCTGGAGGCTTATTGTATAAAGGTAAAGAATTAATAATACCAAACGAAATGCATAAAGAGATTTTACATAAAATACATTACGGGCATATGGGACTTATCAAATGTAAAAATAGAGCTAGAGAATGTTTTTTTTTGGCCAAACATGTCTAAAGAAATAGAAGATTTGGTATCAAACTGTATCACGTGCAGAACGTTTGAAAGGAACAAGTTGAAACAGCCAATGATGTGCCATAGTGTGCCTGAGCTGCCTTGGCAAAAAATTGGATGCGATCTTTTCTATTTCGATAATGAAGTATTTTTATTAGTAGTGGACTACTTTTCGAAATATATCGAACTTGCCAAATTAGTGGATTCGACATTATCTGAAGAAACAGTAACTCATTTGAAATCAATATTTGCTCGTCATGGAATCGAAAATATTAGTCAGTGACGGAGGTCCACAATTTAGCAGTTTATACTTCAAAAACTTTGCGAAAATCTGGCAGTTCACGCACATCACATCCAGTCCCCTCTATTCTCAGTCGAACGGACTAGTGGAAAGACATGTGGCTACCTTAAAAAACATGCTTCTTAAAGCAAAATTTGATAATCAAGATTTATATTTGGCATTACTGAGTTACCGAAATACTCCAATTAATAGTGATTTGGGTTCACCAGCCAAAATTCTAATGTATAGAAGATAACTCAGAGATATTTTGCCTGTTGTAAACTCGGTATTGAAACCCACGAAAAACAAACAACTTTCTGGAAATAAAACAGAAATAAAAAAATAGACAAAATGTCCAAAATCAGTACTATGATAGAAATGCCAAATATTATCATCATACTTTTGAAAATAATGAAACTGTATTAGTAAAGAAAAAACTAAACGATGAAAAATGGGATAAGGGTGAAATCGTATCTAAATCTGAAATGCGGCCCCGATCGTATAACATAAAATTTAAGAATGGCAATATTTTGTCTAGGAATAGTCAATTCATTAATAAATATCCTATCAATTATGATAATGCAGAACAGATAAATTCAGAAAACTCTAGTGATAATAAGTTTGATCAGAGTTCACAATCACGGGAAATAATTGAAAACTCTGAAGATGATATAGTTTTCGTACCCAACACCACACGAAGTGATAGAGAAGTAAAAATTCCTCAAAGACTGCATTATAATAGTTGATAGATTTGTTGTGTACAATCACATCAATATTAATAACCTACCCGCATGGAGGTATCTGTATTTAATGTTCTGAAATTCTATTTTTTGCAAATACTTCATAGGTTAGTTTAGTGTATATGAAATAAGTTTGTTATGCTATTGTTTGAGTTATTCAACAAGGGGAATGTCAGGTAAATAGTTATAAGTCCGGTCCTGACGACCGACTTCACTGGAACGTTTTTTATACATACCAGGAAGTTTGGCAGGGTACCGACTGAACGCCGATATCAATGCAAAAATAAATCAGTTTATGGTAAACCGAGTATTGTTTCACAATCATTAGCTTCGAAAAGTTGATCTTTTTAGACTTTCCTGAACTTCATGGTTGACAATGTCTTTAGATTTGCTGGAACCTGGTTGTATAGACTGTAAATATTGTAAGTGAAGGACCTCCTGAAAACAGCAGTTCGATGAGGTGGAGGTGAGATTATTCCCCTGAACCGAGTGTTCAAATTGTGAACATCACTACGAAATGCTATTTTGTGGTAGAGATAAGGAGGGGTTTTGTTGAGAACAACTTTATGGAATAAGGTCAGTGAATGCAATTTCCTCCAAGCAGACATACTAAGCCATTTCGTGTCTTTCAGTTTATGTGAGATGGCTTCGTATTTTCTTATGCCATAAATATACCTGAGACAGGATTTTTGTACCCGCTGAATCCGATTAATTTCTGTAGTATCCAAGCAGGGGCTATAAATGGGGTCACAATATTTAAAATGAGACAGTACTAAGGAATCGATGAGCAAAATTTTTGTTGATTTTTCTATAACGTGAAGATGGGGATATAATATTTTCAAGTTAGCATAGGCTCGTCTCACGCATTTACTAATATGATACTTAAACCACAAGTCTGTATCTAACTCCAAACCCAAATTTTTGGCGACTCTGACAAAAGATATATTATTACCAGCAATATCAATATCATTTTCAATTTGTGTTTTATTTTTGCCGAATATCAAAATTTGTGTTTTAGAAGGATTGACCTGAAGCTGGTGTTGTTCTGAAAATGATACGAGCTTAGATAATTCTTGATTAATTACGATATTTGTTGAATCAATATCAGCTTCTGATAGGGTAAATTTGATTTGGGTATCATCAGCGTACATGAAAAGTTTACATCTATTCAAACATCTAGTAATATTACATGTGTAGATTGAAAACAGTACAGCGCCCAAAATGGAGCCTTGAGGCACTCCACAAAAAATATTTTTCATACCAGATTTTCCTGTACTGGTTTCAACAAATTTTATTCGGTCCGTGAGGTAGCTTTTCAAAAAATGTATGGAAGTTGGGGAAAAACTTATGTAGTGTAGTATTGCAAAGAGTAAACTGTGATTTATAGTATCGAAAGCTTTCGAATGATCTATTACAGGCTACAGAATTCCCTCTATCAATATCCCTGAAAATATTATCTGTAACATCCAATAGGGCTGTAGTGCAGCTATATCCATTCCTGAAACCAGAATGGTTCGTGAGTAAGATGTTATAGTTTTCAATGTATGAAATAATCTGAAATTTCATGATTTTCTCCAAAACTTTGGACAAAACTGGAGAAATCAAGATGGGCCTCAAATCATTGAAACTTGAAATATTTGATTTCTTCGGAAGAGGAATTACTTTTGATACCTTCCATTGATCTGGAAAAATGCCTTGGGATAAGCATGTATTGAATAAGTGAGTTAAAATAGGAAGAATTCGAGGGCAGCATAAAAGTAGCATTTCTATTTGTAATCCATCTATACCTGCAGCCGCAGTGGTCATGATGGTAGAGCGCTAGTCTTTCAGTCAGAGGAACGTGGGTTCGATTCCCCGCATGGTCACTGGTCTTGTGCTAGGAATCGCACGTTGAAAGACCTCGCTAAAACTTAGCTCGCACAAGTTTCGACTTTTGAGGGCTGTCGTTCGTAGGGGGATGACAGTTGGTTAACGGAAAAAACAATTTTAAACAACAATTTAAAGCCTTCGACTTGATATCAATCAAATATTTGTAGACAGACAGTATTGCTATCAACAGTTGGAAATTTAAATATCGATTCAGTATGAGGTAGTAAATTATTGCTACAGTATGACAGTTGTTCAGCATTAGCTTTGTTTGAATTTCCAGAATATAAGAGAAAATTGGCATTTATTTCATTGGGCCTATTTAGTTCATCTGGTAATTTGTTTGAATTAGTTTTGGTTTTTATATTCAACTGCTCCAATTTTTCCCACAAGAGTCTACTGTTCTTTCCATGATTTTCGACACAGTGTTTAAAATATGCTTTCTTTTCGTTGTTGATAGCAGAGTTCATAAAATTTCTGAGATCTTTGTAGTATTGCCAATGATTGTTACTTTTGGTTTTCTTATATTTCCTAAAAGCTTTGTCACGAAGAGACATCATGAACTTTATATTATCAGTGAGCCAGGGAGGTCTGTTTATTGATTTCACGAACCGTAACTGGGGCTAGTGTATCAAAAATATATCTGATTTAGACACTTCACTTTATCATTTACATCGCCTAATAGGTAAATATTTTCAAAAGGAGCAATCGTCAGGAAATATTCTAGCAGATTCTTATTAACGTCCCTCAAATTTCGGTAAGCAAGTATTTTATTTGTGTTATACTTTGTGCGAACGTCTAGTGTGCAAAAAACCAGTTGGTGGTCGGAGCCATTACCAACCTCTCTGCAACCATGATCTAGGGGATCTAAATTATTTGAAATTAGTATGATATCTAAGACTGTGGAAGTAGAACCAGTTACTCGAGTAAGTTCAGTTACAATTTGCTTCAGATTGAAAAGCCCAATACAATTATTGAAGGTATTAGTATAGTTATTTTCGAGATCGAGTAAATTTATATTAATATCACCACCACAAACAATTTCATTACAAATAACAATTACATCAGATAGATTTTCTTCTAGGTTATTCAAAAATTCATTTAAGTTCCTGTTAGGTGGCCTATAGAGAGTACCAAAACTATATTTTTTATTTTTGAATTTTATCAAAACTGAAACTCACCCAAAGCTGCTCTACAGCATCACAATAACTTACCTCCAAAGTTTCGTATTTGAAAAAAGATTTAATGCAAATACCAACTCCTCCTCTCCTCGAGCCTCTATCTTTCCTAATAAAATCATAACCATCAATATGTATCATGTCATCAGGAATATCTTCTGACAACCAGGTTTCAGCAACACCCATTATTATTAATCGAAAAATGTGACTATCTGTAAATAGTTCAACGATTTTTCCGATCACTAGTACGGAGAACTAATGCTCCCATCCTGCAAATGTGCTTCCTGTGATTGCTTTAGATGACTCCTGCTTACTTTTTTGGTGGATACAAGAGTAATCGTAGGGCCATCTGACAGAAACAGATGATAGTCGATTGCAGTATGATCGATTCGAACAATAGCTTTCCGTCCTAACCAAGTCTGCACTGATGATCGGCAGAACCCTGAAACTAGTATGCAGATAGTCACTCATTTCGATTTACAGTTGCTGGTTTTTACAGAAAGCATTGCAAATTATGTACCTTTTGAAAATTTTTGTCAGGCGTGGGGCAGAGATGATCTGGAAGTCGTATGGGGCTGTTAGATTATTTTCTGTCTAATGTTTGCCAACAAAACTCTCATTGTATAGGAAAATTGCGGAAGAATAATTTATTTATAATTTCATCTTATGGATTTATAGCCATACTCTGAGTACGCCCAATTTCACATGTAGAATATTCAATTATTCTATATGATGAAGTAAAATTCCAGAATCAACTAGAGATCAATAATTCGATTGATATCTTCGAACCGGTCATCTCCCAAATAATATGAATAAATTTCACCCTAGTTGAGTTTGGACATCAAGCGAAGTGGTCGTGGTGTGAGAGCGTTTGCTTCCCACCCAGGACGCCTAGGTTCGATCCTGAACACCTACCTCTGAGCTGAAGTGGTTCGAAATCCACTTGTAATTTTGAACTGTAGCTGCTGAATTTCATTTGCTGCTTCTGAGGGGTTATCTCCAAAAAACCTAGGTTATCGTTAAAAACTAATTTTGCAGAAAATTTTACAAAATCCATGATATGAGATCTGATGTTCAAAAATTATTAACTTTTATACAATCGGAAAATCCTCCAAAAAGTATGGGTGGCGATAAACATTTTTATATTCCGGGTCTATATAATTATTCAATTCATGTCTATTTCACTCTGATGTGAATTATAGTTGCCTGGTGGAATTCTTAAATAACAACGTGTCTCAACTGACATCTTATGGACTATACCATTATCACACTGCTTTTACTTGTTCATTTACTGACGTACCTTATTCATATTCAAATGGCAAACAGAAGTCAATAAAGATTATTATTATTGGAATGAGATGTAATATGGTTCTATATTTACTTCTGGCGGCTCATATGTAAATGTAATTTCCTTAGTTCCCTCTTCGAAGATTCTGTTGCAAGCTAACAAAGATGAAGAAACTGATTCTGACACTGAGCTTACTGATGAACTGAACGAAGCACGATCATGTTTTCTAATACATTGCATGCGCAAATGTCTCAAACTAACAAAAGAGAACAAATACCAGAGAAACGCAGCATCAATGGCAACTTATGAGCCGTTACCACAACAAGATAATTTGGATCAAGAGGATTACGACTGGTGGACAAGGTTTTTTGCATCAATCGAGGTAATCAATGTAAATAGTTTAATCAACAGAGTTATTTCTTTCCTAATTAAATTAATAATGGTTGACAACACTTATTTGAGTAACAATTACAAAAAATACATACTCATTGCAATTGGCAAATACCTGTTTACATTTCTTACAAGAAAAAAATTTCCTCTAAAATAGTTATCCTGTATCCAGTATATTATTATGTTAGTAGCGAGTCTAGGAAAATGTACGCCATCGGGAATGGTCGGAGTTGGGTAGAGGAGTCGGTTAAGGAGTGGGCCGTCTCTGGTTTGCGTTCATCGTGTGACGTAGTCGAATAGATCCCTTAGATTGATAACGTTTTGCCAATAGAGCGCGCAGTTTGAATAATTTGAATGAATTGAATTGAATTTAAAAGAAAAAAGATTTCAGCAGAAAAATATACGCACAATAAAGATTTTAGATAGAATATTCGGAGTTTCAAAGTGTGATAATAATAATGATGTTTGAAGGAATGGGAAAAAACACATGGTGTGTGTTGTAGGACTAAAATAATGGAGTTCTCAGCGTTTCAACGTGCGATCCCTCCCGCAATGAATAGCGTATACAGGGTGGGTCAATTAAGAGAAAAACAACAGGTTGTCTGAAAATGCAGCGTTTTCGAAACAAATACTTGCCTATACAGAGAGAAGGAATTACATCAGGTTTTCACAACGCTGCGTTTTCAAAAAAAGCACACCATTTCGTTTTCTTCATAACACTGCTTTCTAAAAAAATGCACCATTTCGTTTCTTCAAAACGCTGCGTTTTTCTCGACATGAGAATTGTTTAATTGAAATCATTCTAAATTATTCCCGCCCATTGCAAGTGTGAGGCCACTGTGATTTCTCCATCAAATATATGACAACGGTACGTATGTTTCAGAGCGCAACGTGTCATGGAATTAACGTTTGAGAGTGAGCAGATTGAGATGGGGTGTTGCCGGTTATAAAATTAACCATTGGGTTTGGAGACAAGGCGATGCCGGTTGTAAAATTAAGCTTTGAGGTCAGGAATGTATCATTTGAGAGAAAAACAATAGGGTGTCACGAAACCATCATTTGAAAGAATAAAACATGACGACTGCTTGTCGAACGTTATACCGAGTATACCAACACATCATTTAAGAGAAAAAACAATATAGTGTTACAAAAGGCATCATTCAAGAGAAATAAACATGGCGGCTGCTTGTCAAATGCTATACCGGGTGTACCAACACATCATTTAAGAGACAAAACAACAGAATGTTTTATAACGCATCATTTGAGAAAAAATATGGCGGCTGCTTGCCAAATACTATACTGGGTGTACCAACAATACCAATATATCATTTAAGAGAAAAAACAACAGGTTGTCTCAAAACATATGACTCAAGAAAAAAAAACATGGCGGCTGCTTGCTATAGTGTACCAACATATCATTTGAGAGAAAAAATATGGCTGCTGCTTATGTCAAATGTCAAAGAAAAATGCATCATTGGAGTCTTGCGTTTAAAAGTACGATCTCAATATGGTGTGAATATAGGTACGAGACGTCAGTTGTAAAATTTGGAAGTTGATGTGAATGGAGAGCATTAGGCAGTATGCTTTCAACAGGTTGAGACATACTATTAGCGTGTCGAAAAATAAATGATTTCATCAATAAACACAAAGATAGATTGTTACAGTTCAATCTAATCTTTGAATTCATATAGAATATAAAATAATTTTGTTCATCACTCTTCCATTCTATTTACTCATAATTGCCGTTTTATCCATTCCCTGTATCAACTTTTGAATTAATTCAATAGTTAGAACTAGTTAAGAAGACCTTCCGATGAACCCTCTGATGGTTATGGCACCTTAAAGATGAATAAAAGTATATTAATTACATTTCAATATCAAATAACTTGAAAGATCAATGAGGTACACACTTCCAAGTGATGTTCTCTTTCACTTTATTTTATTCTTTTTTTATCCTACTCATTTATTTACTGATTGTTTCTAGTAAAAAAGATCATGATACTTTTTCGACCTTGGTGAATTTGCACAGATTCTAGATTTTGATATATAGCCTCAAAAAGTAAAAGATTTTGCTTCCAGTTTTTCGGCTAACTTTGAGTGAAGCACGTTTCACTTACACAAATTTGTAGATTTTATAGCCCAGCATAGGAGATTTTTGTGTTTTCCATGAATATCATTATAGTTAATAATAATCTACCCACCTGATTGGAGATTTTGGAAACCATACATAGAAATCTAGCATATTTCTTCGAGGCCACACTCCATCTAAGGTAAGGGCATAATTTTAAAAGTTCAGAGAAACCTCTAGCTTCCTCTAGCTCTTGAGAAAACAACCTGAAACTTACTATAATAATTCAGGCCTCTTCTGCTTACTCTAATTGCTTCCGCTACCTCTGATCTTTCACCTACTGTATACTTAAATTTGTATACCATCCTATCAGACTAGATATACCAAGACTATCAGGAATAGTACCCCTCACGAGACTGAACTCTTTATTTCCACTTACCCTACTACCCTGCTTCGCATGCCGCTTGCTTCGCCTATAATTCTCAGAAGCCATTGGACCTGGACTAAGCCTACAAGTAAGATCATTCCTTTTATCCATCTATTGGAAATAAATATACTCGGGGCACTTCATACGTTCTCCGCTGGGGTCATCCTACGTAATATACACTGCTCTCCAGCAGCGATGAATCCACCCAATTTTTCGGAAAGTAATATAAGGGAGTAAAATTGGCCAAAAATTATTTCGGATTCGTGTTCAGGATCCCAAAATTACTACAAATACACTTGTCTCCTGGAAAAAATTCAGTTCTGAAAAATTCAATTTTTTTTCACTTACTCACGTATGATGACCCCTTTCGTGTAAAGAGTTCATCTCTAGTGTATCTATCGATCCTGAAAATTTCATGGTTCTACGTCATAAATTACGGAAGATACGGGGGCGTTTCCATGAGAAGTGAAACAAATTTGAATTTTTCAGGACTGAGCATTTTTCAAGAAACAGGTGTATTAGTAGTAATTCGGGGATCCTAAACACGAATCCGAAGGAATGTTTGTCCAATTTTGACCCCTAATATAAGTTTCTGGAAAAATTGGTGGTTCCATCGCTATTTTCGTGCAGTGTATATCACGTAGGATGACGCCTTCTGTGTAGCAAGTTCTTTTATAGTGAATTTATCAATCCTGAAAATTTCATGGTTCTACGTTGAAAATTACGGAAGATACTGGGGTGTTTCCATGAGAAGTGAAACATACTGTATAGTTTAATGACTTAATCGAATCCTACTAGATAATAAGTTTGATTTACCTTTGGACGTCTTTACCGAACTGTGTATTTGTTGTACAACAATTGCATGCGTATAGTGTTTACAGTATTTAAAGGTTAAACACCTAGTATGCAAAGATGCTAATAACATTACCACACAGTTCAGATTTGAGCCCCTTTCATGTGCTCGGTTATAAATTGAGCTGATTATTATACTATATATGTGTAGCATTTTGTTAAGACTTATATACTAAAATATTGTATGATTTTCCAACTATTCCACGAGTGTTTCCTTCCACACCATACCCTGACTAAACATAGTCGAGCCCTATTAAACGGACCCATACTAGGAGCTGAGGCAGCCGCTCGACGAAGCCCTGCCTTACATGGCGTTACGAGCGTTGGGAGCGGTAACGCTCGATCTCCACGGAACGACTGAACCTCACCATGTCGGGGGTCCCGCAACGTTGCCCAAGCGTACCCGGAAACCCTCCAAAGGTGGTCGGTATTGATACGCCGATGCCAAGGAGGTCCAGTTCATTACATTGGTGTCAGATGTGGTCAGTGCCTTTTGATAGCGGAAAACATTTGGGACAAACGTTGCCCTAAAGAAAGCGCCATTTTCTCAAAACGACCCACTTGCCTCGAACGGTTTTTGTCAGATCAGTGTGGTTAATACACTGCTAGAAAGATGGCTACTCCACTTTCAACTCCTCCTTTGGTACCACAACGTCCCGGCGCCATCAACGTTGGTGCCCCGTTGAACCTATCCCTTGAGAATCTGCCCATTTTTAATGGAAACACAAACATTCGGGACTTCCACTGTACTGTTTGGAACCTTTGGTGTAGTAATGAATATACTGGAGTTTTATCCCAACACCAAACCACTATTTTCAATACCTCGACACGTGTTTCGGTCACCAAGTGACCATCTTCAAGAGGAAGATTAAACTAAATCTACATACAAAGTTGTTTTTATTTATACTCGTTAGATATCTCTGCTAGATATTGTTGATTCATGGGATAGGAAGTTGAGTGAGGGTTTCTCTGTAGGTTCAGCAACGTCACTGCTGAGCTTACAATGGATGAAAAGGAGTGACGGCCTTTTAATTCCGAGACCTAGGACCTCCACCGACTGAGCGATCTAAGAACCGGAATGGGTTAGATTATAACGGGGAGAGTGTTCGCAGGGCAGACGTGTCCTCAGGATCGTGGTCGCACCCCGAAACGCGTAAAGGGCGAGTATCAGTAAGAAATGGACTGATTTTGGAAACTTCGCGGGAGAAGTTCCGTTTTCCGATAGTATCAGTGAGAAATGGACGAAAGCGCCTTCTACTGATTTCGGGAACTTAGAGGGGGAAGTTTCATTTTCTCGTGATTTGAATTTGCAGGATGCTTGGAAAGGAAAATGGACATCCTTGCATGGGAATTGCGAAGAAGGCATTTCACTTGTTAGGCATTCGAGAATCGCTCAAAGCGGAAAATCAGCCTCGTTAGCTGGGAATATTACAGAGAACGGTCAGGAAGGCTGTCGTCAGTTTCTGGACGCTCCACGGAGATACAGAATGCTAGAAGGACGAATAGTTCGGGCGGATGGTCGAGGGGACCCCCGCCAATATCTGGGAACTCCAGATTAGAAGTTTCAGCAGTTAAGGATGGTATGATCGGAAATTCAAGAGTGGAAAATTACCGGCCATTTTGTAAGAATATTGGCAGAAGCCCTCAATTTGCAAGTAACGTGTCAACTAGCGAGACATTTGATAGAAACGGAAAGCCATGAGAGCTTTTGCCAATTTGTTAAAACTATGTAAGCGTGAGGACATATACGGTAGAAAAGTCCTCACAAACCTCTTTGGAGCCCAAAGATATTGGAGAATGTGGCAAAGGCAGTGTCTATATGACGCGGAAGCCAAAAATATGTAATATGCTTGATGCTAGTTCGCAAACAAGCCCTGTTGTTTTTGAAGGACAAAGAAGCCCGGTGAAACGAGATGTCTGGATCATGTCGAAACAATGGCCCGAACCGACAGGCACAGATAATGCCAGGATAGCAGATGATTCGAGGAGTGAAGGAATATGGTTACCAAAGGATTCAATTTCACCACCCCGGACGGAGGTAATTTGTATGGCGACGGCCAGAAAAAGGATGAAATCAGAAAATATAGTAGTAGTAGACGAGGGGGGTATGTCAGGAGTAATGATAGCCCGTTCTCTAAGCAAAAATAAACAAGAAATACCGATTCAAATTATGAACATGAAAAAGAAATGTTGATACCAAGGTAATTGCAAGAATTTTTAAGGCAGATACAGAAGATGACGTGAGCGAAAATGGACAAAGGTGCGCCATACATCAGGTGCACGTTATAAAGAAGGAAGAAATTTTGCACATATTAGATTTGGAACAGCCCGAAACTCCAGAAAGGTAAAAATAAGCTACGCTAGTGAGAGAGAGTATATTGATGTATTTCATGCTCAGTCTCAGAAACTGACATGTACTTATTTAGTTACGCATCGGGTTATCACCGAAGATGTGCCCCCATTTCTAAAAGACTCTATCGGATACCATACCAGAGAAAACCGATAATGGAGAAGAAAATCGCCGATTTGTTAAATAACGGAATCATAAGGGATTCTCAGAGTCCATGGAGTGCTCCTGCGATCCTAGTCGAGAAAAAGAGACAGCCAGGACAAGAAGTGCAATATCGTTTATGCGTGGATTTCAGAGCACTGAACGAAGTCACGGAAACTGATTTTTATCCTCTACCCCATCTACAGGACACGTTCGATCAATCAAATGGTTCCTGCTTATACAGCGTGATGGACCTAGCCCAGGGATATTATTAAATAGCAATGCATCTCGAAGATACAGAAAATACGGCATTTCGACCCCGTCAGGAAACTATAATTTACTAGGATGGTAATGGGACAGAAAAAATCGTCATCCACTTGGTCTAGATTTATGAATGCCATATTAACAGGTCTCAGCGGAAGAGAATGCTTGGTGTACCTTGATGACAATCATATTTAGCGGAGATGACGTAGATGAGCATTTGAACCGACTACGACATGTGTTCGAGAGAATGAGAGCAAGCAATTTGAAATTTAAACCAGCCAAATTAAATTTTTAGAAAAGGAAGTAAAATATCTAGGTCACATTATATCAGCCAGAGGGTGCGAGGCTGATCCAGAGAAGACTGAGGATATTGAAAAATATCCCCGACCCCAGTGTGTCAAGGAAATCCGATCGTTCTTAGGACTATGCGGATTTTACAGAAAATTTGTACCAGAATATGCACGCATTGCCCAGCCAATAACATATTTAACTAAGAAAGATGTCAAGTTTAAGTGATGAAACGAGCAAGAGACGTAACATTATTGTTTTTCCACTATCAGTTACTCAGAGTTTTAGTTATAAAATTAAATTCGGTTTATATTTATTAGACTGATGCTTGAATTTGCCTACCTTAATAAAATCTAATTGTCATTGAAACATTATTTCTTCCGTAATTTGTTTACTTTGGATATATTTAGTCATTTCGCATCTTTCATTATCTATCGCTCCATCCAATTATTTGTATTTTCAGCGCTGTCTATTGTCAGAGAACAGCTGTTCAGTTCAGTGACTGTCGCTGGGGCATATATCACTTTTCCAGGTAGATACGACTCCTCTGTGATGTATCGATGGAAATGACCTTCAAAGGCCGTCGGTGACATGAATTTAGAAAGACTCCATATCGTGATAATAGTTATCTGTCTGGACGAATTCCCAAGTATTAGATGATGTTAGGTTATGAAATTCGAGGAATGAAAGTTACTTGGCAACTCCTCTAAGGTTCTTGATATCGGTCTTAATGAAGAAGAAACAGAAGTATCTTCTGTCTACTGTGGGAATTGTGCAGAGAGAGTGATGGACATTTTCAGTTGAATATTGATTATTGATTTCTGCAATCATCCAGTTAATGTGATTATTCTTTCAACTGAATTAATGTTTTCCGTACTTATTCACGTTGGTGATTTGATGGAAAGCTGATTAATTTTTGGAAAACATACCCAATAGGGGATTATAACTCACTTTTCTAACCACATATTCTTTGGGTAAGCAGAACCCCCTAACTTTATCCTTTGAGCCTTTGGCAATTCGGTTTATTTTATAGGCATAAATTTGGAAGCCTTCTAACAGGATCTTTCCCGCAGTTAGCACCAGGCATTCCTAGACAAAGATATGAGGTCTAGTCAAGTTGGTATCAGACAGTCAATGATTTCATTTCAGGGTCATTTGTCTCGGTGTACTTATCGTCATCCCAGAGCACTAGCCGTCTGGGGGAAAACTCATCTTAGTGTCAGCGTACTTATACGTTAAACTGAGAAGCTCATCTTGGTGATATCATATTTATCGTTGAACTGGAGAACTCATCTTTCATTCTGGTGCCATTGCCCTGAACGCTGACGTGTACCTCGCACCTTCACTTCACCTTCCACCTGGTAGATTCCACCGTAAATGCCTGGCTGAAACCAATCTGATGTGGCACGCAAGTTTACCAGTTCACTCGATATTATATACCTTTTAATTAATTACTCTGAAATTATGTAAACGCTACAGGTAAGGTGCACCTAAATCAAGCGGCTTTATTTAATATCCTACCCTAAAGGGGTATATTGTGTTGAGTAAGATAACTGTGGGTAACTACCCTTAGATATTTTGAGCCCTGGGCTATTCTACAGTTCATGTTATATGGTATTGTTTTTATAATTTTCCTTGACGGTGTCTCTGGTACTTTCTAATAAGCCTTCAGCTACTTCGACTTATATGTGGTCGTAAAACCCTTGTCACCTTATTATAATATATTATATGACTTCAATCATAAGCTGATTATCATTTAAGAGTGTGGCATTTGCCTAAATTATTACTATTCATGTTATATGTTATATGGGAATCAGTAAAATCATCTATACAGGTAGCTCAGCATTCATATGACTGGCGCCCGTATTTCTTTAATATCACAGGACATTTTGTGTTGTTCAACCCACTCCCCTCTTCACTGGAGCTTAGCCGCAAGCCTACCCTGTCACTCTTACAGCTTTTGGACACCTGTCAAAAGCGTAAGTGGTGATCTTGCCTACTAACTTACTTTAACTGTATGACGGTGGCAACCTTGAAATAGCGTTAATGAAACCCCCTGTGTTGAGGTATCCTGATTTTAGCAGTCCGTTCATAGTATGTACCGACGCGTCAGGAACCGCGATATCAGGAATACTGAGTCAGGACTACGACGGTTTTTGGCACCCGATTTGCTATGCTAGTAGAATGTTGAACCAAGCTGAGACTCGTTATTCGACTATTGAGAGGGAAGCGCTAGCTATCATTTGGACGATTAAGAAGTATCGTTAATTTTTAATTGGGAAACATTTTAGAATTTTTACTGATCATAGGCCATTGGTATAATTGTTATCAATAAAGGACCCCAGCTCCCAGTTGGCTAAGTGGAGCATGGCCCTGTTAGAATATTCTTTCACTATCAAGTACCGGCCAGGAAAAATAAATGCCGATGCGCTTTCGAGAATAATTAATGTCCTGGAAAGTAGCGTATCAGATGCCCCAAACGCACCACCTATAGGAAGTCTCGACGACGCCACTGGAGAGATTCCACTCACCCCGAACGCCGCACGACAAGTGCGAAAGAACGCCCGACGGGAGCTCCCAAATGTGCATCTGATTATACCGGAGACCGTATTCGACCTGGAGGATATAAGAAGATATTTGCGCCTAAGAAAATGAGAGGGCATATTTTAAAAACGTATCACGAGCACCCGTTTTATGGACATGCTGCGATAGAGAAAACAATGACGGCTATTCAGCGCGATTTTATGTGGCCAGGTATGAGAAAAGATGTAAGCGAGTATTATATCTGGTGTCATACCTGCAAAAGATGGCAATTTCGGCGTACGTGATCACCTCACTAGGTATCCAGAAGCGATACCGCTGAAGGAGATAACCGCGAGCACGGTCGAAAAAGTATTCATAGAACAAATCGTGATGCGATTTGGAATCCCTAGGTATGTTTTGAGTGATAAGGGATCAAATTTTCTATCTGAATTATTTTCAGAAATGTGTAGGATACTGGAAATACGAAAGTTAAATATGACCGCGTATCATCCGCAAAGTAACGGAGTAATACAGAGGTTCCATAGATACTTGAAAGAGACTTTGGCACAATTAGTTGACGAGCGAAACAGCGATTGGGACATTCAGTTGAACTACGCTTTATGAGCGATCAGAGATCAAATCCACACCGCCACAAAAGAAGCCCCGTTTTATTTGATGTTCGGGAGAGATATGGTGTTACCTCATCAACTAAGTTTGACATCCCCGCAACTCAAATATGACGTGGACAGCAGTTTCGTTTCGGAGTTTACGTGAGGATGCAAATCGCCCACGGGAAAGCGTGCGAAGCTCTGGAGAAGTCGTCTGCGAAACGGCGCGAGAAACTTAATAAAAAAGCGAGGTTAAGAGATTACCTCCCCGGAACTAAGGTATATTTACGAGCTCCGCCTGATACTAGAGCTAAAGGCGAACTAGCACGCAAACTGGCGCCCAAATGGAACGGACCATACCGAGTGTTATGAAGGACATCGCCTGTAAATTATGAAGTCCAACAGATAGGAAAATATAAGAAAAAGATTTTGCATTCCAGCCGATTGAAAGTATTCATAGGGTACCCAACTCTGGTGGATGATTTAGAAGGTCAGGACGACCTTGTCGAAACGGATGTAGAGTCTGACAATGACAGACAGGAGGAAAAGGATGAAACGTCGATTATGAATGAAAAAATCTTCGATCAGATTCCTTTAATTCTGAGAGGCCCGAGAGGGAAAGAAACTAGGCCGTCCCGGAAGAGAGGCTAGAGGACGTGGAAAATCTAGAAAATTCGGATGTGGAACTGGAAGAATCAGACTATGGTGAAGGAGAGAACCTCGGCGAAAAGGAGAATAATGCTGAAAAAATCGTAGAATTAGTGGCAACGAACACGCATCGTTGCCACACTAGGGCAAAAGGTCCTGTGCAAGACCGACCCTGGATTTTACCTAAAATATAAAGAGGCTGAAATCTGCTGTATTGCTGATGTTAGTGATAGCAGGAATAATGGAATCAAGAATATGTATAACTGCGAAAACCCTTGGCAAATATATCATCGGTATCACTCAGAAGTGTACCTGAATGCCCAACTATCCCTGATGCATATGATACTGAGGAGATTAAAGTATATGTGTTTGAGAAAAATCGGTATGAGCAGGTGCTAGTGAAAACGTGTCTGATGAAAATATCGCAGCTTATGACCACTTGCGGAATGTTTTCGCATATGTCGGTGTTGCCTGATAGTATGATGAACTACATGCACACGCTAGGATGAGAAGGATGCAAACAGAAGCACGATTTTTGCGAATACCGAGGGTTTGCGTCGCGAATAATCTTGGTGCATCCGAACACGTTGCAAACCACAACGGTTACCATATCCGGAACGATAGGAGCAGATGGTTCATGCGAAGGAACTAGCTATTCCTTTCAAGGGAAAAAATATGAAAACGTGGTAGTTACCGCGAGCGTGAGAATTACCCTGCGGGATTATTTGACATTAGCTCGCTTGGACGATAATACTATTAGTTTAGGTAATAACTTGAGTTGTTCCTATACTAAGAATTACTGTGTCGATTCTTATGAAAGGGAAGCTATTTGGGAGACATCCACAGTTAGCAAATGTGACACGTATAGGAAACTGTATGATGGACGAGCAACTCTAGTCACTGACCATATAACCCCCTATAACGAACACTTGTTTGTGGTAATCGAAGACCAGACGAGGATCTCCGCGCTTCAGCTAGTCAAGAAAATAGTATATAATAGTATAATATGCAATTTGTTAGTCTGGGAAACGGAACATCCTAGCATATTAGTACTTGAGGTAGAAGTTAATATATCTGTAGCTTATCTAGATTGGGTAATAATACATGGTGCCCCTGTAACTGATTTTATCACTTATGTAAATTCTAAATTCCTGTAGAACAATCTTTAAAGCGGAGTTTCAATTCATTATTAGCTGAGTCAGTTCATAGACGATGTGTGCTAAAGAGAGGAATATTGAAAAACAGATTAGCCATAGCTCGTCAATCTGTTGACGCTATAGCCCCATTATTGAAACTCGATATACGATATTATAGTGAATAAAATCGCTGGAAATCCCGTGTCGGATCAAGGAATTAATACATTCAATTTAATATCCGAAGTCGAGCTAGAAAACTTCCGCGCAGTGAAGAAACTATACGGAATCTTCACATTTAATGGGGATTTGACGAGTAGTTTCTTAGGCATATACTTTTGCGTGAAAGTTTTGAAGTTTTTAGTTGAAACTTTCGTGAACGCTGTGTCTATACATCGACTTAGTGGTTGTACTATCGCTCTGTTGGTAGCTTGTTTGGATACTTTGACCATATTCGTATTAAATCACCACAATCGGCAGACGGTTAACACCGCTATAAAACCCGAAACAAGTGAAACGGAAAATAATCACCAAACAATTAACGATAGGATATCGGCGGATCAAGAGGTCATTGCAAGCACGCCCTTTACTGGTATGTACTGGCGATACGATGCCTAATGGATATGTAGATGCCAAGACTAAGATGATACGCGTTGTGAGTAATTGATGCCGCAAAGACTTTAAAGAAATGTAAGGATATTATTATCTATAATAGCTTGATAAATTGTTGAAAGGGTGCGCGAATTCGGTGGTGACGTTTAGCTAAACGAGATTAAAACCCCCTCATATAAAAAGGAAGGAAGTGCCTGGACGGGCATTATTCCAGTGACATTGGTAGTTCGAGCGAAACAGTACGTTTAATTACGCTAGTACCGGAGTGACTCAGTTAGGATCGACTGTGCCTAGTGAATCGACATATCCTTTTGTTTGGACGATTTTTCAGTGCACGAATGAATGGATACCTTATTGGACACCGTGCAAGCGATACAGAATGTCGACTGCCGAAGGGACATCTTGAGGACCGTGTTGCGTAACCTAGTGCAGGAGGTGGATTACATGCCGGGAGGAGCCGCCCTCAGGGAGAATGTTACCATGCGACGTGAGTGGATGATATCCTACATCATAGCCTACCACCTGGTGTATACCCGTACCATAATGCCTTTCCCGGTGTGACTGCGAATGGTGTGTCCCTACCCGAACAATGCCTGTTTTTCCCCCGGCGTCATTCTTTGCGACGCCTGTTGAAATAAACACGCCTGCATCGATGCTGGTGCCTGTCCCGGAGCCGAGACAACAGCCCTACCAGCCAGCCACGAGGAACTGCTACCTAACGGTGGGAGTTTCCCACCGATTGGGTCCGCAGTTCAGCCCGATTAGTCCGCCGCCCCGCCCTGAGACGCCCTGGCCACTCGCGGTGGAGTCGCAGACCGTATCCATACGTCGTCTCGACGCGACGCCTATGCAGAGGAGCATAGAGCCCTCCGCGGACCCCGAGGGAAATTATTAGTCGTGCGCAAGCGATCGAGGGATGACGACGCCGGAAGTTATGATAACATTCGTTGATAAACCGTTATGAGTAAGTTTTGTATGAATGGATAGTAAGGAACGCATGTTTTCAATTATGTTTATTTTAAAGATAAATAGGTTAGTAAGATAAAAGGGGAGACAATTCTAGCATTTGCAGGAAAAATTACGCGCTTGTAAGTAAATTAGCCAAGATCAGTCCAAATGAACGATTTTAGAGCAGTAGCGAATTTAGTACAGCCTACAGAATCACCGGTGACGCATTTAGCGACGCCGTTGATAGTTTAAAAGGGGAGGAATGTGACGAACGTCATCTCTGTATAATTTTAAATTAAACGTAATTGAAACGAAAATCACTAATTGAGCCAGACTCCGCGTCCCTTAAAAATCCGGCCCAATAATTAAATAGCAGACCGTGAAATAGTTAAAGATTAACTCAATTGGGATGAGTCTTCAGCGACGAAAGGCAATAATCTCCAAATTTCAATTTAATGATACCTCATTAAAAAGGCCATTAAATTAGCGGCAGCGAAATTGATTCTCCGACAACTCATCAAATGCACGTGCATGTCGGCTTAGACTTCAAAGCAATTTTAATTGTTTGCGAAACATAAATACCGGAATCCGAATTTTTCCAACAAGTTCGAATTTGCCCTCCGTACAATCAAGTGCTCTGATGAAGTAATAGTTCGCCACTTGGTCCACGAGTGGACATGTCAATATGTAGAAAATAGTGTAATTATTTATGAAACACATTAGTTATGGTAAAGTATGGTTTTCAACAACTGCAGCTTATTATGCAAACAGTGACGAAAAAAGCCACGAACAAAGAACCCGCCAGTCTGAAACAGATATCTTTCCGCGAGAAAATATTTACCTTGTGACAACTATCATTTGAAAAATACGAAGGTTTCTTCTAATTTCGAACGCTGCGGTTCACTGTCATTTAAATAAATGCTGATAAGATGGAAGATGCATTTCGCATTCAGTAAGTGGGTTATATTTATGTCACTCCAAACATTCACCCTCGTTTAGCGGCGTTATCTATAACTGGAGAATAAATTTATAAGAAATATGCGCTGTTCTGGTATCGGTCATAGGAAATTGAGTGGCGATTGTTTCAGATAATCGACATTTTATATTTTTCTGTTTTGGCTAGGCACCATTCAGCTTTGTTGAATTTAACCTGATTTGTGTAGACTTTAGCAATCTGATGTATGGTTTTGTCTAGAGTGTATATGTGCTGTATTGTTTTATATAATGGAGTTTATTTTAGGATGATATATTTGTGCATGCTTAGGTAAGATATGTCCCGGTGTGTCATCGACCTGACCGTGCGTGACCCAAATATCCAGAAACGTCTAACCCCCTTTGAGAGAGTAGTTGCTTATACTTCGATATGTTTTTGAACAGGCTTATGACTCGAGTTGTCGATATGTTTTTGACCCTCTATTGTATAATGACTTAATCGAATCCTACTAGATATATATACAGGGTTATGATAAAGTAATGCACAAAATTCATAAAACGTACAACGATCACTTTTGAAAAAAATGCAAAAACACGTCGAACTGTTTTTTTTATTCCGCATCTTTTGACATAAGTTACAAAAATAACACGTCAAAGTTGTCAAAGTTATGATGTTATCAACAAATTTTTTTAATGGGAAGCTAAGACTTTTATTACATTATGTGATAGAGCTTGTGTTTTTACACAAGGGAAAAGTAGTTGCAGTAGGGCTCACATAAGAAAAACAACGAGAAAAGGGATAAAAAACGAAATAACAAAACCAATTATAAAAAGAGGTCAAACTTAAACTTATCTAGTAAGAACATGTGTTCTTATAAATTTTTTCAATTGTTTTACTATAACAACGGTTTGTCAGTGTCAGTCGTACAATTAGTGTCACCACAGTTTTATTATTATGGCTCGTTTAACCGGAAGAGAAAGGATAGAAATTCTAATGATGGTAGGTTACGGCGATCGCCTTCGAAGTCATGAAGAAGCATGTGCTTTATTTAATGCAACACATTTTGAAAGACCTCCAATTGCTAGAAGCACAGTAAGCAGAATTGTTGCAAAATTTGATGCAACGGGAAGCGTGAGGGATGCTCCAAAATCTGGACGACCGGGAATAAGCGACGATGTGAAGTTAGATATTTTGCTGTCAGTAGAAGAACACCCTCACGCAACTACAACAGAAATTGCCTTACAAGAAAATGTTAGTCAGTCGTTTGTAGTAAAGATGTTAAAAAAAGAAAAACTACACCCATACAAAGTTCATCTTGTTCACGAACTCTCAGAAGATGATCCGGACAGACGTTTGGAATTTTGTGAAATCTCCAAGCGGCATTGTGACGAAAATCCAAATTTCATTAATAGTGTAGTATTTTCCGATGAGGCAACGTTTTGTCTAAGTGGTTCTGTAAATCGACACAATTCTCGCTCTGGGCTCGGGAAAATCCCCACTGGATGCAAACAAAACACACCCAGCGTCCCCAAAAAATTAATGTTTGGGTAGGAATCGTCCGGGGAAGATTTATTGGTCCTTATTACTTTCGCGGGAATTTAACAGCTGAACGAAATTTGGAACATCTTTGTATGGCAGTGCTTCCGGACCTACTTGCGGCATTTCCGGATCCAAATAATTGGGACAAATTGGATCCCAGTATTTGGTTCCAACAAAATGGCGCACGACCACATTATGGTCATACTGTTCGAAGGTTTCTGGATAACAAGTTTGAAGGAAGGTGGATTGGAAGACGTGGACCAATGGAGTGGCCACCTAGGTCACCTGATTCAACCCCCTTTGATTTTTTTCTGTGGGGACATTTGAAAAGTCGGGTCTACATTAACCGGCCAGACAATTTAGAAGACTTAATGGAAAGAATTAGACAAGAAATGACTCGTATAACTCCGCAGATGATCGAAAACTCTATAAATGCGGTCTACCATCGTCTTGGCCTATGTCAGTTAGTAAACGGGACACAGTTTGAACAATTCCTATAGGAAATAGTTTTGGTTTAATGGACTGTTTAGTTAATTGAAAAGTTATTATGAAACTTACGTTTATTTCGTTTTTTATTTATTTTCTCGTTTTTTTCTTATGTGAGTCCTACTGCAACTATTTTTCCCTTGTGTACAAACACAAGCTCTATCACATAATGTGATAAAAATCTTAGCTTCCCATTAAAAAAATTTGTTGATGACGTCATAACTTTGACAACTTTGACGTGTTATTTTTGTAACTTATGTCAAAAGATGCGCAATAAAAAGAACAGTTTGAAGTGTTTTTGCATTTTGTACGTTTTATGAATTTTGTGCATTACTTTATCATAACCATGTATATATTATCAAAATCCCATCTACTACCTAATGGTGTAGGGTTATTTACTATTCACAATTCATTATCACTACATTGATGTTCTTAATGATATACAAACTTTGCCAATTCTTTCTTGTTTCTTGCTAAGGTTCTTGCATCTGGGTAAGATTTTCCTTTTTTCTTTAAAATTTTTACAAATACCCCATCCCATGTTTGTCTTGGTCTTCCTCTTTTTCTTTTTTTGTTATGAGTCTTCGTCTGCCATATTTGTTTCACCGGGCGTTCGTTGTTCATTCTCTGTAAATGACCCCACCAGCTGAGTTACCTCTTTTCAATGAACGTGTGTTGCTAGACTTTCTAAACCTTCCCTTATTTCTGCATTTTTTAGTGTGTCCATTTTTGATACTCCTTTTACTCTTCTCAAGTACTTCATTTCAATGGCCTGTATTTTGCATTTTTGTCTTTGCGAGAGTACCCAAGACCCGCAACCAAATGTCAAAATCGGTCTGTAAATTCCTCGTTTTTTTGTAAATGTTTTATTCATTGAGTAGTATAGATTTAATGTGTTTTGTTTTCTATTGTTGATTTCTAATTCTTGTTTTCCATTTCACTGAATTTCTATTCCTAAATATTTGTAATGTTCTACTTGTTCTCATCTCGTATTCTTTAAAAGTCTTATTCCATATCTCTAGATTATTTTGTAGATCTCGTTCGTTCTCAGTCATAATTATCAAATCATCTGCAAAAGCACTCTCTAATATTTCTATTCTCTGTAGGTGCCTATATCCAATATGTAGTTTTTTAACTTTTTGTGAAATTTTTTTGATTATTTTCTCCTCCTTATCTAAGTCCTTCTCTTGTTGTAAATTTTTCTGACATTTTGTTATGTCGAATCACACAGATAACATTATTCTTATAAATATTCTTCATTATATTGATTATTTTGTTCTCAAATCCTCTATTCTTTAGTATTCCCTATTATTTTATCCTTGGTACTTTGTCGAACGCTTTTTCGAGGTCAATGAATCCTTAATATGTGTGTACTTCTTCCCTTCCTAAAACCGCTTCGTGATTCTTCTTGCGTTGTCTCTACTATAGGTCTTATTTTTTCATCTATAATTTTCTCATATATTTTCATCGCCGTAATTTTCCATTTTTTAGTTTTTGTATGACTTCTTCAATTTCCTGTGATTTTATTGTAACGATTTCGAGACCGACCCCGAGACCGGCCCTGATCTAATTAATTATGCACCCTCGTTCAACTACAACATCATATCTGCTGGCCTAACGCCGAGAACAAGCTGGAATAAAATCGATCAATTCGATACTGTTCGAAGAGCCATCCAGATGAAATGTTCTATACTCCAGAATAATCGAGATAGCCTTGCGACTATAAAACCGCTGGGGGACAGTCAGAATTCAGAGTTACTTACAGTTCCAGAGTTCGCTGATAGATAGCCACAGTAGAAATAAATTGAAATAGGTATTGAAGCAAATGTTTTAGTGAATAATTGTTGTAAATAGTGTTTTAAATAAATTTGGAAAATTAGTAAATGCAGTTTTACTACATTTGGCGTCAGAAGTGTGATGTTTAAAATAAATAAGTGTTAAAGTGTTCACCGTTTAAAAACTGATAGACGTTTATCGTGCCTAATAGACAGTTAGTGACCCGTTGAATTTTTGAGTGCAAAGTGGACAGTTTTGCGCGTCGCGGGACAATAAACTGAAAACTGTGTGTGAAATAAATAATAGACTGATATCTCGGCAAAGACAATAAGAGACAAAATATTTCCGAGAAGAGTTCACCTAGTTAACCTTAAAGTTAGTGAATTAAAGCAAGAGTTAGAGGAGCGTGAGTTAGAAACAACTGGAAAGAAGGCGGTACTCCAGAAAAGACTTGCAGATGGACTGATTGAAGAAGGAAAAGACCCCGAAACGTTCTTATTCGAAGTTTCTGGAATTGATTTAAGTTCCATAATGATTAAACTCGACGAGACCACGGAATCCTTGGAAGATAAATTTCTGGAAAATTCGAATAGTTTGAAGGAGGAACTTCAACAAAATTCGGTGAGTCTGGAAGATAAATTTTTTCAAAATTGAAAGAGTCTGGAGGAGAAACTTCTAGAAAATTCTGTTAGCTTGGAAGAAGAACTCCTCAAAAACTCGAAAAATCTAGAAGAAAATCTTCACGAGAATTCGAAAAATCTGGAAGAAAAGCTTGAAGAAAAGTCGAATAGTCTAAAAGTGAAACTTCAAAAAAAGCTTCTAGAAAACTCTGAAGGCCTAAAAAGAGAACTTTGTGGTGTGGCAAATCGACTGGAAGGAAGAATAGGGGCCATTGAGACAGGTGGATAAAATCAAAGATGACATCGAGAACGAGATGAAAAAAATAAAGGAAACGCTCCACTTTGAAATGAAAGATGGAATCGAGACAGAAATCGGCAGGATAAAGGAAAAATTCAGTGAATTAGAAAAACGAATAGATTCTGCGCACACCCCAGAAACTTACAACAAAAACTCAAGGGAGGACCTGAGTATGAACTTGGACGAAGTTCAGAAGGACATAAAAAATCTCAAGGTCAGTGCTGAACCTGAAAAGCTCTCATTGAAACCGTCTCAGTTCGACGGAAATACTCCATGGGCAAACTACCACCGACAGTTTGAAGCTGCTGCCAAAGCGAATGGATGGAATGCTGGGGAGAAAGCTTTAGCATTGACACTGGCATTGCGTGGCGAAGCAACAAACATTTTATAGACCCTCACCGCTCAACAACAGGAGGACTATGAACAGCTAGTAAAACATCTGGAACTTCGCTATGGTCAAGCCCACCTTGAACACGTATATCACTCGCAGCTGAAAAACCGATGCCAAAAATCAAGCGAATCATTACAAGAATTCGAAGCAGACATTGCACGCTTGGTTCGCCTTGCATATCCAGCTACACCGGAAAATGTAATGGAACGACTAGCGGTTCAGGCATTTTTGGATGGGCTTCGCGACCAAGAAACCCGGCAAGCATTGATATTAGTACGTCCAATTGATCTCGTAGACGCACTGATACGCGCTTTGGAATTTGAGGGTGCGAATCAATACTGCAAAAGCCAGAACAACATCCGAATGGCTGAGGAAGACCGACTAATATGGAAGCTGTGATGCGAAAAGTGCTGAAGGAAGTTGTGCCTGAGAGAAGACTGATACGATGCCGAAATTGTAGAGAACTTGGGCACGTGCGAAGCAAATGTCCAACATTGAAAAAATCGACATCAACGATGAAGGTCAAGAAGGAGCAATCGTCAGCCAGTATCCAACAAGCCCCAGTTAACAATACATATGCCGCTGTACTTCAAAGACAAGACAAAGGTGTTTTTGTAGACGGTCTCATTAACAACGAGCCTCGCACCATGCTCCTTGATACGGGTGCGACTAGGACAATCCTTGGACCTACTTTTGCCAAAACACCGGCAAGAATCGAATCGTCGAATTGGAAGCTATGCACAGCAACAGGAGAGCCGGCAACTGTGTATGGTGAACTTCCAATTGAACTGACTTTGGGCAGCACTACAGTGAAACACCGAGCTCTAGTAGCAGATATCGAAGACGAGGTAATAATTGGAATGGACATCATGAATTCTAGAGGATTCGAGCTGAATTTTAAAGACGGCGTCCTTCGTGTGAACGGAGAAGAGCTGGTAATTCATGGGAGAAATGAAGAAATGGTTCGAGTTCTGCTGGCTGAAGATGTAAGCGTACCGGAGAGGGCTGAAACCATTTTGGAGGCTCGCCTGGATGGAGGTGCGAGCAGTGGAAACGTGATGATGTTCGAGCCCAAGCTACATGATGAGAAAATTGGACGAGGAATTGCACTAGGAAAAACCTTGTTGCGTGCTGATAAATTTGTGCCAGTAAGGGTAATGAATGTCAATTATTACCCGGTGACCTTGAAGAAGGGAACAAGTTTGGGGCACTGCTCGTTAATTTCCTCTGTGATTAGGAGTATACGCGGCACTGGTAGCCAAGCCAGCAACATGCCAGCAGAATTGGAGAAGTTGGTTGCTATTTCGTCCAAGGACATGGGGCCAGCACAAAAGACAAAAACTGAGGGAACTAGTCAGGAAGTATCAGGAAATATTCGATACCGGAGTAGGCAAAGGCGATAGAACAAAGGTGGTTCAGCACAAGATAGATACTGGAAATGCCCGACCAATCAGGCAATCAGCCAGAAGACTTCCTCTCACCAAAAAGGAGGAGGCTGACAAAATAGTCTACGACATGGAGAAAGACGGAGTCATCGAGCCATCCGACGGTCCCTGGTCCTCTCCAGTCGTGTTGGTGAAGAAGAAAGATGGATCAACACGGTTTTGCGTAGACTACCGTCAACTTAACAACGTGACGAAAAAGGACAGCTACCCTCTCCCAAGGATAGACGACACGCTAGACACGCTGGCTGGATCTACGATTTTCTCGACTTTAGATTTGAAGAGCGGATACTGGCAGGTAGAACTGGCCCAGGAAGATCGAGAAAAGACAGCTTTTACCATCGGCTCCAGATTATGGCAGTTTACAGTTATGCCATTCGGCCTCTGCAATACTCCAGCCACGTTCGAAATATTGATGGAGACGGTTTTGAAAGGACTATCATGGAAGACGTGTCTGGTGTATCTCGACGACATTATTGTGGTTGGCAGATCGTTCGAGGACCATGTAAAAAACTTGGAAGAGGTATTTCAGCGACTGAGAAGCTCCGTACTGAAACTGAGCCCTAAGAAATGTCATCTGTTTCAAAAAGAAGTACGTTATCTCGGCCACGTTGTCTCTGGGAAAGGAGTGGCAGTAGATGAGCAGAAGATCAAAGCTGTTAAGGAATGGCTTGTTCCGAAAGACATTCACCAGCTTCGAAGTTTTCTTGGCTTGTGCACTTACTATCGCCGATACGTGCTGGGATTTGCTGACATCGCAAAACCACTGACCAGGCTCACGGAAGGACAAACAAAGTTCCAGTGGTCAGATGAATGCCAAGATTCATTGAGGAAGTTTAAAGGAGCTTTGATCAACGCACCAATCCTGAGCTACCCCCTTCCAGACGGGAAATTCATTTTGGACACGGACGCCAGTAACGTGGGACTTGGAGCTGTCCTGTCTCAGATCCAAGAAGGACAAGAGGTCATCGATTACTTCAGCAAGACCTTCAGTAAACCGGAGCGGAATTACTGTGTCACAAGGCGGGAACTGTTGGCTGTTGTCAAGGGAGTTGAGCACTTCTACAAGTACTTGTATGGACGAAGATTCCTACTGAGAACTGACCATGCAGCTCTCAAATGGCTCCTACAGTTTAAGAATCCCGAGGGTCAAGTGGCACGCTGGATTGAGAGGCTCCAGGAGTTCGACTTTGAGATCGAACATCTGGCGGGGACCAGACATAAGAATGCGGATGCCCTATCGCGAAGACCATGTCCAGACGACTGTTCGCACTGCCGACGAACAGAGGAAAAGGAGTCGACACTCTGCAGAACTACGGCGGTCGATGATAACTGGAATGACCACAAGATCCAGATCTTGGTTTAGTCATCGGCTGGAAGAAGAGTGAGCGAAGACCGTCGTGGCAGGAAATAGCCAGTTGCTCCCCAGTCGTTAAAACTTACTGGGCCCAATGGAACTCTTTCACCTTAGACAATAGAGTCTTGAAGCGTGTGTTGGAGTCGGAGGATGGCGGGGAAGAAAGACGTCAGGTAGTAGTTCCCAGGAGCAGAAGACAGGAAGTGCTCCGAGAAATCCATGATGGAGTCACCGAAGGACATCTGGGAGTGACGAAGACCCTCCAGAAAGTTAGGCAACGGTTCTACTGGGCCAATTGTCAAGCTGACGTCAAGGACTGGTGCAGAAAATGTGCTGTATGCGCTTTTTTTTTTTTTTTTTTTTTTTTTTTCAGTGGGGTGGAAATCCTCATGGACTCTGATCGCTCGGTGTCCATTGCGTATCAGTAGTGTCAGACTCTTACTGACTAAAACCACCCCAGGTGTGCTGCACTTGCCAAGCCGTTAGGCCATAAAGCTGCGGGGCGGAGGAGCGAGGGATATCGTGACGTGGACGTTGGAATGGGATGTAGGTGCTGTATGCGCTGTCAGTAATGGGCCTCGAACAAGACCTAAGGCCCCGATGCGCCAGTACAATGTGGGCAGCCTATTCGAAAGGATTGCCATTGACATCGCTGGCCCGTTCCCACAATCTGAACACGGGAACAAGTAAATCCTTGTGGCGATGGATTACTTCAGCAAGTGGGCTGAAGCCTATGCCCTGCCCAACCAAGAAACCATCACCGTTGCCGACGTCTTGGTGAAGGAGTGGATTTATCGATTCGGTGTCCTGTTAGAGCTGCATTCGGATCAAGACAGGAATTTCGAGTCAAACCTGTTCCAGGAGATGTGTCAGATGCTGACGGGTAAACGGTGTAGACTACATGGCGTTTACCCTTAAAAGTTGTCGTTGGTGTACACCATCCCAGCTGTCTGGGCAACGTGCCACCGCGGCTTCAGCTGATATGTAGTAGGCTGTCACAGGGAAACCTGGGCCGAACGGCGACCATTCTCGGCATGATCGGAGGTTCATGAATAATGGTACTGAGGGTGGAGGGGAGCCCCGAGTATTGGCTAGCTCGCCCCTCCGGTTGGTGTTGGCTTCTCAGGGGCAAGTGGTTCGTTAGGGGGACTGCGGGGATTTTGGGGGACCCATTCATGTGTGTATGCATGATCCTTAGGGTACGAAGCCGTCACAGTTCCGGCAACATCTTTGAGCTGAAAGTCAGAGTCATAGTGAAAACCATGTTAGCTGAGAGCTAAAGAGAAGTGGGGATGGTCCGGGGACGGTTTGCGGTCCCCACGGCAGGCCCCTCCTGTAATGAGAAACTCACGGTTCCCCCTTCGAAATCGTACGCGAGCATGGCAGGACGCATAGCTAACACCCGGGGGAAGTCACAATGGGGGGAAAAGTTTTGGCTCACTAGAGCACACCAGCGCACTTGGCCGCCCACCCAGTGGGAGACGCGCCCAGGCTGGTGGGGCCTGACCGGCCCCCCCAGACCCCCCCGGTGCGGTCGTAACTATGACTCTCTTAAGGTAGTCTCTGACCACCAGAAGGATTGGGACCAGTACCTCCATCTATTCCTGATGGCGTATCGTTCCGCAGTTCATGAGTCAACTGGCCAAACCCCTGCTAGTGTTATTATGGGCTGAGAGCTGCGACTTCCATGTGACCTGAAGTTTGTGACGCCACCAGGACAAGACACTGCGGGAGATGACTACGTCAGCAAACTGCGACAGAGAATGGACGACATCCATGAACGGGTCCGTTTGAACATACAGAGTGCCAGCGACAGAATGAAGGAGACCTACGACATCAAGGCGGATGCTGGTGGATATCAGACAGGTGACCTTGTCTTGCTATACAACCCTAAACGTCGCCGTGGACTATCACCGAAACTTAGGAACTCGTGGGAAGGTCTATATAAGATCATGAAAAGGATAAACGACCTCGTCTACCGCATATATAAGCCACCACGAGGAAAACCTAGGGTAGTCCACTTCAATAGGTTCTCCCCATACGCCGGAAACCACGATCAAGTCCGCACAGTCAGATCACCGGAGGACGAAATGACGTTTCAGAGGTTCATGTCCCTGTACTCGAACGGACAGAAAGTTCAAAATGGGGTAAACCGAGAGGAGTCACGAGATCTTTTCAAGGTGCCTGCTGGTTACGCGTTAGCTCACTGTGTAGCAGAAGATCTCCAAATGTCCAGAGGCATTGCAGTAGTTTTCTCCAAGAAGTTCGGTCGAATCCAGGAACTGAGAGAACAGAACCCGGAAGTTGGAGGGGTATTACGGCTGAGGAAAGGCCATCTACTATCTGGTTACCAAGAAGCGTTCTCGAGATAAGCCGTCTTATGAAGATGTTTGAAAGAGCCTTACGAGATTGAGAGACACGATGCTGGACCAGAATATTGTAGACCTGGCAATCCCAAAATTGGCCTGTGGGCTTGATGGGCTGGACTGGAGAGTTATAAGAAGCATGTTGGAGACAATATTCAGATCCAGCGGCATCAACATTCTGGTGTGCTGCAACCATCTTCCTCGACCCAACTTGAAGACTGTGGAGTGCTACTTCCATCGAACGTCCATGTGCAGATATGGAGAATCTTGCAGATATCTTCACACTCCAAGAATGACGTTTCGGGGCGAAACATCTTTAAGAAGGGGGCAATGTAACGATTTCGAAACCGACCCCGAGACCGGCCCTAATCTGATTAATTATGCACCCTCGTTCAATTACAACATCATATCTGCTGGCCTAACGCCGAGAACAAGCTGGAATACAATCGATCAATTCGATACTGTTCGAAGAGCCATCTAGATGAAATGTTCTATAGTTCAGAGTTCGCTGATAGATAGCCACAGTAGAAATAAATTGATATAGATATTGAAGTAAATGTTTTAGTGAATAATTGTTGTAAATAGTGTTTTAAATAAATTAGGAAAATTATTAAATGCAGTTTTACTACATTATATAATTTATTTCTTCGTTATAATTTCTATCTTCTCTCTGTCTTCCCTTATAATGTCTCCCTTTTTATCTTTAATGCTGTTTACCTCCGGTGTTTTCTCTCATCTTTGTGTTTTAAGCGTTCTATAGAATAATTTCTGGTTTGATTTGCTATCGACTTCTATTTTTTCTCTAAATTCTTCCCACTTTTTCTTTTTCGTCTTAGTTACTACATCTTTTACTTTTTTCCTTTCACTTTTGTACTTTTCATAGTTGTCTACTGTTTTATTATTCGAGTAAGTTTTCTATTTATTTTTCTTTATTTTTATTTGGTTTTTTATCTCTTCTGTCCACCAAGCAGTTTGCTTTTTATGTTTGCTTTTTTTAATAACTCCACATATCTTTGTCGCCACTGATAAGACCGTATTTTTGAAGTAGTTCCACAAAGTCTCCAGATGACTGTATTTTACTGATTCTACTGTCCTTTCAAATGTATCTCCTAGTGCCTCTCGATATTTCTTTGCAATAGTTTTGTCTTGTAGTTTGAAAGCTCTAATTGATTCAAATTCGACAATTTCCCTGTTATGTGTTTCACTTCTCTTCACTTCTTGTAATTTCTCTGTTATTTTGGTTACTAGCAAATAGTGGTCACTGCCGATTTCTGTCCCTCTTCTTACTCTTGTGTCCACTACAGTTCTTCTGAATCCTTTTTCCACTAAAATATAATCAATAATCGAATTTTCATTTCTACTTTTAGCTTCTCTTGTATATTTGTGTACATCTCGATGTTCGAAAAACCCGTTTGTTACGATTAGGTTATGTAATGTACAGAATTCCAGCATTCTTACTTCATTACTGTTCCTGATCCTTTCACCATGTAGTCCTATTACTGTATTATATCTTGCATCTCTCATTATGAATATTTTTCCTCTTGCTTCTTCTGTGATTGTTGTTAGATCGTTCCAGAACTTGTTTTTGTTTTCAGCTGTATCATCTTCATTCGGTCCATATACTATTATGACTGTTTTTGTATTCTTGTGATTTCTTTTTAGTTCAACTGTGAGTATTCGCTCTGAGCATCCTTTCCATTTGTAAATGTCTTCTTTAACATTTCTATTTCCACCAGTATGTGGCCTTTGTCTGTTTCTATTATTCTATTTCCATTCTTTTTAGTTTCTGTTATTGCTAGTATCTCTAATTCACTTATTTCAAATTCCTCTTCTAATTCTTGCTCTTTTCCCTGTATTCTTCATATAGCCCATGTACCGATTCTCCAAATATGTTTTTCTTCTGTCATTTTATCATTCTCTTTGCCTTCCTGCCTCTCTTCTCTCCCATTTTTATTATCCCCTTTCCCAATTTCCCTTTGTCTTTTTTCTTTATTCATTGCCTTGTCGTTTTTCCCTTTCATCGTCTGTTTTTTATTTACTTTTAGTTTTTTGAAGCGTTTTCTCTATTTTCTTATTCTAGTCCACCCTGTTCCTCATTCCATTTCCATATTTTCCCATTGATTGTTTTTGTATTTCCTGCTCTTTTTTGTGTAAATTCAGAATCTATATATATTTTCGTGTGAAGATTTGGTAGTTGACTTTCGTTCTGTAATATATCTATCTTTTCTTTTAGTGTTTCTGTTTCAACCACGCACACTTCCTCTTCAGATTTCCTTGCGCTTCTTAATGATACCTTTATTTTGAGCTCTTTTTCGATAAAATTTTCCATCTGTTCTTTTATTATTTTATCATCATTAGTGTCAACCTTCAACCCCGATATTCTTAGATTTTTTTTTATTTTCTCGTTCTAACTTTTCCAGTTTGTCTGCTAATTCATTAATTTCCTCCTTCATCTTTTTCTTCTCTTCCTTTATTTCTTTCATCTGCAGCTGGTTTTCTCTTTGTTCATTTTTGATGAGCTTTACTTCATCTATCAACTCATCATTTTTCTTCAGCAGCTCCTTCATCATTGCTATCATTGTTCCTTCCATCTCCTTTTTTTCTTTGCTTATGTTCCACGTAATTTTCTACTCATTTTGGTTCTTTTGAAGTATTCATCCAGAAGGTCCCTTTTCCGTTTGTTTTCGTCGTCAGTGTCTGTTCTGCTCATTCTCTAATTACTACCACGACACTTCGAAAGGAAAACAACCCAGATCAACTCTTCGGAGGTTTTGGATTTTCGTACCAATGTTTTTGCGTTCCATATTATTTTTTCACACTCTGGCAATACCGCTGCATTCTTGGACGGAGTTCCGTTGTTTATTTGTCTTCTTATAACCTTATATCTATCACTTCGTTTGTTTTCGTTGATTTCACTAACTTTACTTTACTATTTTTTTTCACCAAGCTTATCTCGTTGTACTCTCTGATGATATGGTATCCTCGTATTTTTATTCTCGCTGTAGTTCTTGTAATTTGAGATTTATTACAGGCGAAAAATCCAACACGTTTTCTTCGCTTGATGCCACGTTGCCACTAGATAATAAGTTTAATTCACCTTTGGACGTCTTTACCGAACTGTGTATGCGTATAGTGTTTACAGTGTTTACAGTATTTAAAGGATAAACACCTAGTATGCAAAGATGCTAATAGCATTACCACATGGTTCAGATTTGAGCCCCTTTCATGTGCTAGGTGATAGATTGAGCTGATTATTATACCATATATGTGTAGCATTTTGTTAAGACTTATTATCTTATATACTGTATGATTTTCCAACTATCCCACGATTGTTTCCTTCCACACCAAACCCTGACTAAACTTAGACGAACCCTATCAAACGGACCCATACTAGGAGCTGAGGCAGCCGCTCGACGAAGCCCCGCCTCACGTGGCGTTACGAGCGGTAACGCTCGATCTCCACGGAACGACTGGACTTTACCTTGTCGGGGGTCCCGCAACGGTGCCCAGGGTACCCGGAAATCTCGAATGGTGGTCGGTGTTGATACGCCGATGCCAAAGAGGCCCAGTTCATTACAATGGAGCATTTCAATAATACGCTTACACAAATCGATAGGATTCTCATAGAAATTGGGAATAATTATTCCAAACCATTAGCTGGGTATGCTTTGAAATCAATTAGACCACATATTTGACAATGTATTTTGAAAAATAGTAACTAAAATTGGTGAATTGAAACGAATGAGATTTTATATTGAATCAATGAATAGGGATGTTAAGCAGAAGCGTGCAGTTCGATGGATAAATGTAAATTCAGTATTTTAATTCCATAATCCTAACGGGATTTATTGTGTATTCGAGACATAAAGAAATTAAAGGTTTTTCAAGCGATTCACTCAGATTGGTAAAAATTAAAATTTTGAAAATTATAAATGACTTTGCAATGGTGAAAGTGAATTCATTTCGTGGAGATTTCATTAAAAATTGATTAAAGACTGAAATTATTTCAAATCACCAAATAAAATTTCAGACGCAGGAACGAATTTAGCGGATTGGTTTGAAATTAATATTATTGACGTAATTTTGAATAAACTAAGTGAATTTTCGGAAAAAAACAGTGGATGAGCTTAAGTCAGATCATTTCTTATTTCTTCTTCAAGTCGCCATTGATAAATATGAAATAAGTAACGGTTAATCCTTCATTAAATTACCGGAAGTTATTTTGGAAAAACATGCATTCATCAATGATAGGAATATAGACTCTTTCATGTTTTTATTGGAGTAGAGTTAGCGCGATTTTTCTGGTTGAATATACAAAACATCCTGATAGAACTTCATCGTTTCCTCATTATAGTACTGTCCTGCAAACTGAAGATTCAGATGTGCCTATACCTCTTCACCGCATTTCAGAATACAAAAAAATTAATCAGTTAATATGTACGCATTGAAGCTGAATGTTGAGAAAGAAAACTAATTTTATACTGTTGCACCTATACGAATAACTTCTGAAAAGCTGTAACGTCAAGTAAATTTGCTTTTAATCTAAATTATTTATCAACCGAAGTTGAACGATTATATAAATTGCTGTGCTTGGTTTTTGTATAAAAAGGAATTGTTATAGACAGGTTGACATTAGTTCTAGTATTGTATGCATGAGTATTATACAGTATTGGAGAGTTCAAGGTCCAGATTGAAGTGTGATATACGTACAATTTTCTTACATCTGGTGAGCCTGTGTCTAGATAAAGTGAAGTAGTTGGATACCTGCGATTTTTTTAAACATAATTTTTATCAAAGTATTCTGAATTTCTTGAATATTGTTCAATGTTGTTTTATCTACACTACCCCAAATGATAATACAATATCTTAATATTGATTCAGATCATAGATCATAAGTCGAAGTTTTGTTTCAGCAATGTTTCTCAGTTGGTAAAATTTGTAAATCAATTTTCTTAGTCTTTTATTTTCTTTTTTCCTTTTTTAATAAAACTCTACTAGGTGATGATTTTTTAGAGAAAGCTGAAATTGTTCTCAATAGACCAGATCGCTGTTGGTTTTTTTCGGATGATATAGAGAAATCATTTTTGTTTCATGAAACCGATGGCATTACACAAGTTTCACAGGATTCTGTGTTGTTGAAACATCATTTGAGAATTGATGAAGCTGATGCACTCACTTCACATCAAACAATTCTTCTCAGGAAAATTGTGATATTTTTTCACCACCATTCTTCGAAGTCTCAAATGCTTTCAGCTCTTCCTCTCCAAACATGAATTTAAATTTTTTTTTAAGCAAGTTCCTCAAAGGTCCGCTCTTCTCTGTAAAATTGGGAATAAATTTCCTATACCAGGAACATGTTTGAACAAAACTCTGTACTTGACGTATACAAGTAAGAGGTGACATGTTTTCGATTGCAGCGGTCTTTTCTGGGTCCGTGACGATGTCGTTCGGAGTAATTGAGTGCCCGAGATATTTAACACACTTTCTGATAAATGCGCACCTAGTAGAGTTGTTTTAGGAAAGAAAAAATAAAGAAAAAGACTAAGAATATTGATTTACAAATTTTACCAACTGAGAAACATTGCTGGTACAAAACTTCGACTTATGATCTGTGATGCCTTGGCTGAATCAATACTTTGATAAAAATTATGTTTAAAAAAAATTGCAGGTATCCAACTACTTCACTTTATTTAGACACAGGCTTACCAAATGTAAGAAAATAGTACGTATATCACACTTCAATCTGGACCTTGAACTCTCCAATACTGAATAACACTTATGCAACCAAAATTGGCCAATAACTTACCATTACATCTAGAAACAATGCAGAACAAAAACAAAATGAAAAAAGAGATGAGAAAATATATTGATATAAATTATGATACATTCAAACAACTATTTGACTTCCTCAAATGTACTCCCAATTATATTATAGTGTGTATAACTGAGAATTTGTAATTTTTCATTCCTTCATTATTATTTTTTTTTAATCCTGCAGGAATTACCCATACAGGCCCTGTCTCCGGAGCCCCGACACTTCCGGAGGGCACGCTGGTGTATCATCAACCCCAGTAAACACTCCCCACGTCCGTGGGGTGAGTGAGTCATGTGCCCTGAGAAGGCGGAGTGAACCAAGAATTACGGCCTTCTGCATTCTTCCGGTCGCACCCGACACAATACAACCAAACCAAGAGTTTCAGTTATAAAATTGAATTCGATTTATATTTATTAGAATGATGCTTGAATTTGCATACCTCAATAAAATCTAATTGTCATTGAAACATTATTTCTTCCGTAATTTGTTTACTTTGGATATATTTAGTCATTTCGCATCTTTCATTATCTATACTCCCTCCAATTATTCGTATTTTCAGTCTATTGTCAGAGAACATCTGTTCAGTTCAGTGACTGTCGCTGGGGCATAGATCACTTTTCCAGGTAAATACGACTTCTCTGTGATGTATAGGTGGAAATGACCAAAGGCCGTAGGCGACATGAATTTAGAAAGACTTTATATCGTGATAATAGTTATCTGTCTGGACGAATTTCCATATGTTTGAGTATTAGATAATGTTATGTAATGAAATTTTACACGGAACATTTTAGAATCCTTTGTTGACATTTGGACACTTCGAGGAATGAAGTTACTTGGCAACTCCGCTAATGATGTTAATATCGGTCTTAATAAAGAAGAAGAAAAAGTATTTTCTCTCTCTGTCATATGTGGTGTGATGGACATTTTAGTTGAATATTGATTATTGGTTTCTGCAATCATCCCCAACGTGGGGCGCCAGTTTGCCACCGTCATACAATTAAAGTAATCTAGTAGGCAAGATCACCACTTACGCTTTTGACAAGTGTCCAAAAGCTGTTAGAGTGACAGGGTAGGCTCGCGGCTAAGCTCCAGTGGAGAGGGGAGTGGGTTGAATAAAACAAAATGTCTTGTGATATTAAAAATACAGGCGCCACTCATATGAATGCTGAGCCCCCTGTATAGATAATTTTACCAATTCCCATATAACACGAATAGTAATAATTTAGGCAAATGCCACACACTCAAGTGATAATCAGCTTATGATTGGAGTCATATAATATATTGTTATAAGGTGAACAAGGGTTTTACGACCACATATAAGTCAAAGTAGCTGAAGGCTTATTAGGCAGTACCAAAGGTACTGTCAAGGTGAATTATAACAAAAAAAATAAATATTATATAACATGAACTGTAGAATAGCACAAGGCTCAAAATATCTATGGGTAGTTACCCACATTTATCTTACTCAACACAATATACCCCTTTAGGGTAGGATATTAAATAAAGTCGCTTGAATTAGGTGCACCTTACCTGTAGCGTTTACATAAATTCAGAGTTATTATTAAAAAAGGTATTTGATATGATTAACTTGCGTGCCACATGCCAGACATTTACGGTGGAATCTATCAGCTGGAAGGATACCCGTAGTGAAGGTGCGAGGTACGGGTGTTATAAAGCGGTGTATCGGCCTTAGTCTCTACACCGTTTAGAATATCCTAGAGTTTCTAACGCAAGGTCTCATTCGCCATCAGCGCTTGGTCTGATGATGGACGAAGCATATCGAAACGTCGGGAAACATAACAACAATAAGGAATATAACGTGAGTGGCTACGTTATACCCCTGATGGTCCTAGAAAGTACGTGACGTCCTGTTATAAGTGAAATAACAAGACAGATTGATTTGATAAATATATTAAATAAACATAGATTAGTTCCGAATTGAATACAAGTATTTCCATTTTAGATCCACTTGCTATCCCGCAAGCCAGACCTCTATAACATGTATCAAAAACACAATATATTCATATAATGCGTAGTAACCAACATCTAAACTACTTAAAGTACCCTTGACAACAGGCAAGCTTAAGAAACGCATATTCCACGAGACATTTCTTACATTATTAGACGTTAGGAGGTATATTGAAAACAGTTAAATAAACAATGGTAGCAAGCACATTCATAAATGTTTCTGGATAACAGTTCACATACATAATAACATACTTTCAAAGATAGCAACCTAATAGTAATTACTAAATACCTTTGTTTGCGCAATAAATCAATATATATATCAATAACACTCCTAGTAATCAAATATCAGAATATACGAAATATATCAAGCAAAACATGTACTAACAGTACATATTTCGAGTCATTATACAGGTTACATGCGATAAAATCAGGCAAATAAATCAATGAAATATTATTCAGACATATAAGACATAAACATATCGGTTAATCAGTTCAAACCTTGATTAGCACAAATCAATCAAATACAGAAAACACATGATACCTACAGATAAGAATACACCAAAATCCGAAGTAACAGTAATTGCTTTCACTGTACTAGTAGACCTTTAGTACAATATAAACGATAGCTGTACCCATTCATGGTTCCCGATATAAACATGTACCTGTTTAAAGGACAGCTCTTACAACAACCAAATATATTACACATTCGACAGGTGAAAATAATACAATAATTTCACTTCTAGTAACCAGTATATGAGTCATAGCTTTTGAATCCGGGTTAAAATATTAGGTTCCGTTCCGTATATGCTCGTGAATTAAACAAACAGGGTTGCAGATGTCTTTTAAGGCGGCTTATTTCATCCCTCATCTTACGGTTTTTACTGACGAAGTGATTTCAAACTCCCTTGACTATACTCCGAGGCACTCCGGTGTTCGCGATAGATTAGACTATATACTGCACTACTCCAAACGCAATTGTAACTAGAAGATATTCGCGGCAGTGAATAAACTATACTCCGAGGCATACATTTTCGCGAACAGTTGCACTAATACATGGTAACTGGTAACGCACTGGTATAATCCTTAGATGATCGTGGCACGGGTCGAATACGAACTGAACTGATTTGATCTGGTAAACCCGCGGTGTTTTATACTAATTTCGTTCGGACACGTGTCGCCATTATTCTCCCCTACGCAATAAATTACGACACCTGCATAATTGATCATGTTTTCAATAGCGTCCGGCTGAAAGATTTATATCTATAACCCACTTAGCGAGACATGTTTACGACCATAATTTATTGATATTATCTTATGCGGTGGGCGGAAGAAAGTCGCGATATTGAAAAGTAGGATGGAACATCTCGAGTTATTCACTATCTAGGAATTCTTCAATTATGTTGGTCGTGGGGGAAGGATAGCAGTGAACTTGCTATTCGCGCAGTTCGCTCTCAAACAGAAGAGAGATGCATTCATCATTGTTTATTATTTTGATATATTTGACCGATATTCGAGAATAACGAACTGCATGACGTCGTTTGATGACGGATCATTTCTAAAAATCAGAATGGGACAAAGTGGATCATGACACGGGTCAGCCTTCAGGGCAGTGACACCTGAATGAAAGATGAGTTCTTCAGTCTAACGATAAGGATGCTAACACCAAGATGAGTTTCCCGTCAGACGGCTAGTGCTCTGGGATGATGATAAGTACACCGATACAAAAGACCCTGAAATGAAATCATTGACTGTCTGATACCAACTTGTCTAGACCTCATACCTTTGTCTAGAACGGCCTGGTGCTATCTGCGGGAGAGATCCTTTTAGAAGGCTCCTCTACAGATGTTATTTCAAGTCATAGTCCTAATCAAAGGGTCAACTAAGTCAGGATTGATTTACACGCTTTTCCAAATATTATGCCTACAAAATAAACCGAATTGCCAAAGTCTCAAAGGATAAAGTTAGGGGGTTCTGCTTACCCGAAGGATATGTGGTGAGAAAGTGAGGTTATAATCCCCTATTGGGTATGTTTTCCAAAAATTAACCAGCTTCCCATCAAATCACCAACGTGACAAAATACGGAAAACATTAATTCAGTTGAAAGAATAATCCCATTAAATGGATGATTGCAGAAATCAATAATCAATATTCAACTGAAAATGTCCATCACCTCCACGTATGACAGAGACAGAAGTGTCCAAATGTTAACAAAGGATTCTCAAATGTTCCGTGCAAAATTTCATTACCTAACATCATCTAATACTCAAACATACGGGAATTCGTCCAGACAGATAACTATTATCACAATATGGAGTCTTTCTAAATTCATGTCACCGACGGCCTTTGAAGGTCATTTCCACCGATACATCACATAGAAGTCGTATCTACCTGGAAAAGTGATCTATGCCCCAGAGACAGTCACTGAACTGTTCTCTGACAATAGACATCGCTGAAAATACAAATAATTGGAGTATAGACAATGAAAATGCAAAATGATTGTAAATATATCCAAAGCAAACAAACTACGGAAGAAATAATATATCAATGACAATTAGATTTTATTAAGGTAGGCATATTCAAGCATGAGTCTAATAACTATAAATCGAATTTAATTTTATAACTAAAACTCTGAGTAGCTGATACTGTTACAAAGTTTTCTGCCGCATCATGGCAAGCCAGAATGATTTTAAGTTTGGTAGCACTGTGTCCATCATTCCTTCATTGTTATTTGTTTTTATCCGTTAGGAATTACCCATACAGGCCCTGTCTCCGGAGCCCCGACACTTCCGGAGGGCGCGCTGGTGTATCATTAACCCCTGTAAACAGTCCCCACGTCCGTGGCATTCTGCATTCTTCCGGTTAAGTTTTCTGCCGCATCATGGCAGGCCGGTATGATTTTTAAGTTTGATAACAGTGTGTCCATCATTCCACCAAGGACCCCTATTATCAGAACCACCATCCTGACATAATGGTTTGGGTAAAGCCTGGGGAGTAGTAGATCACGATATTTAGTCCGTTTTTCCTTCTTTTTTTGGACGATGTTTATTTCGCCAGGAGCTGAAAAGTCAATGACGAAATCGTCATACTTTGATGGTCGAGGAGGACTACATCAGGCTTATTGGCTTGTATTTGCCTGAGGGAGGAAAATGAGTAGTTTCGATATATTCGGCCCTTCTCATTCTCCACAATGGACTCAATATCCCCCGGAGCATGAGGCAACACCGGTGTCTCGTCTACACCGTACTAGTGTCGTAGATGGTAGTACAACACTCGTAGGGCCACGTTATACCTGTGGATTTAGGTTGAGACCGCATAAGCTGGACAAGCTGACAGCAAATGCCCCACAACATGCTCTGCATCTAGTGCCAGGGACCTCTATTCCCACCTCGCGATTGCGGTAGACGAGGGTGTAGAATCCCTCGGTTTCCGACTTCAACTCACTTGACCTGAGAAAAGCGAAGGTCAGGTTTCTGGATAAACCTATGTTCTTGAAGAAAATCCCATTCATTGACTTATCCCTATGTAGCTGTAGGAGCCTGTGACACTCCACAGCTTTCACGTGGGCTTTTTGCTGAACGGGTTCCAACTCGGTGACAGAGTTTGGGTTCGTCCGTTCAGTGTCGAATACGAGACGAGTTCATCGGTTGCACGGGTTGCTGCCTTGAAAATAAATGCTTCAATCCCTGCTCTTTCATGATCACAGAGCAGAGAAGGGGATCTGAATTCCTGATGACTTTTCAGGCTCCATCCAGTGTAAACACTCCAAACTCAAAAGTCCATGGCCTCCACGTTGTCTGGGGAAGTATAACCGTGTAACAGACGATTTAGGATGCAAGCTCCTATAAAGATGCATCATTTTGCGAGTTTTTACGTCCAGTTGTCGCAGCTCTTCCTGAGTCCATTTCATTACTCCAAAGGAGTAAAGTAGAATCGAAACGGCAAGCTTATTAGTTGCAGCAACTTTGTTCTTCCCCGACAGTTCTGAAAACCAGATCTGTCGGAGTTTGTGTTGAGAGAGTTTTTAACGGTACCTACCTCTTGGATATGGCGTTGTTCCACCACTAGGTAGGTATACGTCTCTCCGGCATCCAGATGATGTAGGATGATTCCGTCTCCGACCTGAACGTCCTCTCCGTATTCCTCGCATCCTCCTCTTTTGAGATGAACCGTGGCTCATTTGTCGATCCCAAACTCCATTCCGATAGCATGCGCACCACCCTGAGAGACTGATAAAGGTCCTTTTCTCTGGAGGTATAAAGTTTAAGGTCATCCATGATAAACAAATAAGTGACCTTATGATTCCGGTTGCTGGGGGGTGCCGCAGTTTTATCCGCGAGTTTTCCGAAGTGCAATGGACAATAGCAGTAGTGAGATGCAGAAGAGAAGAGGGCCATATGCATATTTGTGGGTATGATAATCAAACCTTGATTTGATAACAGATCTAACAAGCGTTGGATTTTCTAGTTTGCTTAAACGATTTGTCTCTCGAAGGGGTTTATGCAGTGATGTATTTTTGCATACTGCAATGACTTTCGTAGGTACTAATAATGAGCTAACAGCCCAAAAGGATCTTGTAAATACTAGTTACGTCAAGAATTATTTAAGTGAAACCAAAATCACCTGGCATTTTATTCCTGCTAGATCCCCCCATTTTGTAGGGTTGTGGGAGGCAGGTGTGAAATCAGTTAAGCACCACTTGAAGCGCAATTTGAACGATAATCTCCTAACTTTTGAAGAGTTTTATACGTTGTTAGTACAGGTGGAGTTACAAGACTGCCTTCATATACTACAGGAAAGAAACAAGTGGCGTTTTTCCAAGGATGCTAACCTTCAGGTTGGAGCATTAGTAATTTTGAAAGAAGACAATGTGGAGCAGTAGTAATTTTGAAAGAAGACAATGTCCCCCCCAGCTCGGTGGCCATTGGGCAGAATTGTCGAAGTGCATCCTGGCCATAATCATCAGGTGCGCGTGGTTTCCATCAAAACAAACAATAGATTATTCAAGAAATCCACCGTCAAAGTGTGTCTTTTGCTTGTGGACATTTAGGTAATTCGTTGAAAGGGCAGCCTTTCGAGGGCGGCGGTATGTTCAGACCTTTCCTCTTGTTCAATGCTGGGAAGCTGAAGCGGCAAGTCTCGGTAGATGTCCGGTGAATCGACAGAAGAAGATCAACAAGCTACCTTAGCAACGGCGTCATGCGAGAATAAACAATTCAACTGACAGAAGAGTAGAGCTGAACGTCATACCTACATAAATTGAATAATTATTAATTGTTCAGTTATATTTCATTAGTATTACTCAAATAAATTCAAAATACAAGTCTGTTACTTGTTCTCATTTTGGGAAGCGGCACAGACATTCATACAATTTCATTTTGAACATTTATAAGTTTGTTATCTAGCAATACTTTTCGATTTGAAATTTGGTTTCCTTCTCCAGTTTTGTTTTTCATCATCTTCATTTCTTGTTATCCAAAAAAGGTTTTTTAAATGGTTTTAACTTAGCTAAGCTTCGTGACTAACGGTTATTTTCACCGTTGGGCAGGTCAGTTCTATTCAATTCGTGAGTATTTTCATAAAAGTTCCATAAGCACAATGAACATTACGGATTTCATAGACATTGTGGAAGTCTTCATTTGGAAGACAGTCGAGCAAGATTCTCAGTGCATGTGTTCACGAAACTTATTTTTCGTCGAGTATATTTTTTTTTCTACTGAAGGGTCAGTTAATTCAAATAAAAGCAATGAAAGGTCGGCGAGGTTAACATTAATGATATTCTCGAGATAGAGGGTTTGGAAAATATTTGTTAAACAATAGTCTATCATTAGGATACTAGTATTTCCATTTGAATAAGTAAAAATTCTCGTCGGTTCCAGGTTTCTAAAGCCTAGGCTAAAACTATGTAACAGATCATTCAATAACGTCCTATTATTTGATTTACATGAATAATTGATATTCTGGTCCCCATATAATATTCTTGATTTTTTTATCACAATAGTCATGAGCAATGAATAGTCTATCCAAAAAGATTTCAATACTACTATTTGGTGGGCTATACAAAGTTATCTGGATACCTACTACGGGATCAAATTTACACGTCTATCATCTGTTCGATCTTGAATACATATCCATCTTGTGTTTTTGAATCTAGAAACCCGGAATGGTTTCGGTTGACAGATCTTCATGAAATAATATATAGTAAAAAAATCCTCATAATTATTGTGGCACAAAATGATTGATGGATAAGTATTATTACAATAAAAAATCAGTGGTCTCCTAGAAATACATCCAGAGGGATTGTCTAAGTTAACCGATTAGATTAAACTGCTTATTTATATAGAATACCTACTTGCTCAATCAAAACATAAAAAAATGGTTCAAGACATTACCTTGTTTATACAGGCCTAGATAATATATATTTTCCAATCTACGATCACTCCTCAAGTTGTAGAAAGGTAAATATTCTCAAAGACATTCCATCAGAACTTCGAATAGTTCGAATGCAGAAATCTGGTCAATACACTCGGTCGATAACCAAGGATTTATCAGAGGAAAGGTAGGTTCTACGAAAAATATGACGTATCTCTTGGAACACAACAACGTATATTAATGAAAATATACTGCTACTATCGACAGCTCCGCGTTGTGAATATATCTCTTATTATTTGTTGTTTATTTGATTATTTTATATTTTGTCCCTTTGAATATATCTCGACTATGACTGTGTTTTTCCACTCTTACTGGATTAGGATGTGCTCGCGCATTCTCGGCCTCGAGAGTGAAAAACCCAAAAAAAGACCTCTCTCTCGTTCGTCTCTACGATTTTGAATGATATATTCGCTACAAGACTCAAATCTCTGGATGAAGTTAAATAATCAAGGTGAGGAAACCACAGTCTCGGCAATCCTCATTTTTTACAGTCCGCTTAAATTTCGAATGTGACCAAACACAAATGTGAAAATGGTGAATATACACGGTCTTCTGGACATCAATTCGAAGAGACTGACTTGAATTCACAAGGAAAATATAAATGTTTCAAAATATGAACGGATGTGGAGTTACTCAATACTTTATTGTTGGCCGGCAAAAGTAATCATAAAGAGGTTTCAGTTTCGTAAGCCCTTTCGTAATCACCAATCGACATGGGGAGACTTCTGAAAATTCTGAATTTCTTTATCCAGTTTTAAAAACAGCGAATGCATCAAGTAAAGGTCTGAAAATAATGCACATTAACACACGTGTATCTTGAGTAAAACTGACCAAATTCAGGTGATTTTAAGTTATGAAAAGCCATATGTTTTCTGCATATCTGAGAATTGGTGCAGTAACTTGAATGTAGACACCATCCATTTTGATGGCAATATACTTGCATCTTTTTTCACGAGACCAAACCATATATATGATGGCGTATTAATTTTAACGAAAGCTGAATTGGTATTCAAAAATGAATTATTCTTAGATAATGTCTGTAAAATTAGAGTATGCAACTTGTGCAATTTCTTTTTCCGTGAATGGTGAAAAATACTGTTTGATAACTTTGTATAGCTCACCAAATAGTAGTATTGAAATCTTTTTGGATAGACTATTTATTGCTCTTGACTATTGTGATAAAAAATTCAAGAATATTATGTGGGGACCTAAATATCAATTATTAATGTGAATCAAATAATAGGACGTTATTGAATGATCTGTTACATAGTTTTAACCTAGGCTTCAGAAACCTCAAACCGACGAGATTTTTTACTTATTCAAATGGAAATACTAGTATCCCAAAGATAGACTATTTTTTAACAAATATTTTCCAAACTCTCTATGTCGAGAATATCATCAATGTTAACTTCGCCGACTTTTCATTGCTTTCATTTGAATTAACTGACCCTTCAGCAGAAAAAAAGATACTCGACGAAAAATAAGTTTCATGAACACATACACTGAGAATCTTGCTCGACTGTCTTTGAAATGAAGACTTCCACAATGTCTATGAAATCCATAATGTTCAGTGTGCTTATGGAATTTTTTTTAAAATACTCACGAATTGAATAGAACTGACCTGCCCAACGGTGAAAAAAACCAGTAATCACGAAGCTTAGCTATGTAAAAACAATTTAAAAAACCCTTTTTTAGATAACAAGAAATGAAGATGAAAACAAGTAACAGACTTGTATTTTGAATTCAATTGAGTAATACTAATGAAATATAACTGAAAGTAATTGTTCAATTTATGAAGTTATGACGTTCAGCTGTACTCTTCTGTCAGTTGAATTGTTTATTCTCGCATGACGCCGTTGCTAAGGTAGCTTGTTGGTCTTCTTCTGTCGATTCGCCGGACATCTACCAAGACTTGCCGCTTCGGCTTTCCAGCATTGAACAAGAGAAAAGTCTGAACATACCGCCGCCCTCGAAAGGCTGCCCTTTCAACAAATTAACTAAATGTCCTCAGGCAAAAGACACACTTTGATGGTGGATATCTTGAATATTCTATTCTTTGTTTTGATGGAAACCACGCGCACCTGATGATCATTGGCAGGATGCACCTCGACAATTCTGCCCAATGGCCACCGAGCTGGGGGGACATTGTCTTCTTTCAAAATTACTAATGCTCCAACCTGAAGGTTAGCATCCTTGGAAAAACGCCACTTGTTTCTGTCTTGTAGTGTATGAAGATAGTCTTGTCTTCATTTCGACCAAAATTGCTGAAACATCTTCTGCACGTGCAAGTAACGATTGGTGTGATCTCTTGAATATTCCATTCTTTGTTTTGATGGAAACCACGCGCACCTGATGATCATGGCCAGGATGCTCCTCGACAATTCTGCCCAATGGCCACCGAGCTGGGGGGTATTGTCTTCTTCAAAAATTACTAATGCTCCAACCTGAAGGTTAGCATCCTTGGAAAAACGCCACTTGTTTCTTCCTTGTGGTGTATGAAGATAGTCTTGTCTCCATTTTGACCAAAATTGCTGGAACATCTTCTGCACGTGCAAATAACGATTAGTGTAATTGGTTGGCTGTTTCATTACATCAAGCTGAGGCAAGGCCTTCATAGCTTGACCGATGATAAAATGTGATGGCGTTAAAGCTTCAAGATCGTTAGGATCTGGTGAGAGGGGAACTAAGGGACGGTAGTTTGAAACGGCCAACACCTGTACTAACAACGTATAAAACTCATCAAAAGTTAGGGGATTATCGTTCAAATTGCGCTTCAAGTGGTGCTTAACTAATTTCACACCAGCCTCCCACAACTCTCCTTAATGGGGGGATCTATCATGAATAAAAGGTCAGGCGAGTTTGGTTTTACTTAAATATTTCATGACGTAACTATTATTTACAAGATCTTTTAGGGCTGTTAGCTCATTATTAGTACCTACGAAAGTCATCGCATTTTCCAAAAATACCCCGTCGAGAGGCAAATCGTTTAAACAAACTAGAAAATCCAACGCTTGTTAGGTCCGTTATCAAATCAAGGTAAAGCTTTGGTTACCATACACACAAACATGCATGTGTAGCCTTTGATTATTTTTTGATATTTTGTTTCACCGTCCTTTGAAGAAAAGGAACCCGCGTAATTAACACCAACAAATGTGAATATTTTGGAAGGATTTACACGTATGGAAGGCATATTACAGAGAAAGGGCAATCAGGGAGAACAAAAGTCTCCAAGTCCAAATTGTCATTGTACTACACCAACTAGTGAGATTCCATCTGAAAATACAAGTCAAATTGTATGTTTTGGTTGTGGTTCTCCTGGGATCATTAGATCCAATTCTCTGAAATGTAGAAGTCGTTCAAATAATTCCGTGAGCACTAAAAATTATGGAAATACATTAAGTACCACTACCTCATCTGGAACAGCTTTCTATAAAATCACTGTCCCAGAACTGGATGACAGTCAACCTTTCAAACCTCGCCTTGTCATTTCGATTGATGGAACTGGATTTGCTGATTCTAGTAACCAAGGCAGCATAGCTGAAAACCCTTTATATAAGTTATTGAAGGAAAAAGAGTACAGTTTTCGAAATTTGTTACGAAAGTATCGTATGCTGATGGAAGGATACACGATGAGGAGGTCTTGAAAACTAATGTGGTAGTTCATTCTAACCATATAATAATGAAAATTATAATGATAACAATGAAAACGAAGCAGGGAGAGCCAACCACCATCCAAGGCCTTGGTGAGTTGCGACACCACTTTCCTGAGCATCTGGTGCAAAACCGGACCAGCAGCAAAGGCGTACCCTGTAGGGAATGCTCATTCCCTCTTATGTCGACCGTGGGTATACAAGGCTAACCCCCCGGTATACCCTACAACTCGTTTCCAAATGTACGAGAAAGAGGCTCACACAACTGAACCCTTCGGATGAGAGGTCATAGGCAAGGTGGTAGGGCCCAAAACGATGGATTGATACATAACGACGACCGCAATGAACACGGATGCTTTGAATGGACGGATGAATTAAGGGACGGTCTTCTGCATGGCTATGAGAGCAGTGAGCCCGCCCGAAGAGGATACATAGCAAGAATGCATGCTCTGTGGTGTGAGATACACCCAGGGTATGCCGCTTTTTTCGCCCAAAACCTGAGGGATTATGTATCTCATCAAATACATTAAGTACCACTACATCATCTGGAACAGCTTTCTATAAAATAACTGTCCCAGAACTGGATGGCAGTCAACCTTTCAAACCTCGCCTTGTCATTTCGATTGATGGTGTGCAAGGAACTGGATTTGCTGATTCTGGTAACCAAGTTAGCATAGCTGAAAACACTTCATATAAGTCATTGAAGGAAAAAGAGAAGAGTTTTTAAAATATATTGAAGGAAAGAAAATACCTTCGAAATTCATGATTCTGTTACAAAATAATGATTTTTAAAAAATATAAATTATTCAGACTAATTTTATCCGTAGGATGTCACGTAAGCATAGCTTGTGTTGTGTACATTCTAGGATAAATGCAAGTTCGATTCTAACCATATAATAATGAAAATAATAATGATAATGATTTTAACAAAGCAGGGAGCATTTCTTATCAAAGCAGCAACCCGTGCAGCCGATGAACTCGGTCTCGTATTCGACACTGAACGGACGAACCCAAACTCTGTCACCGAGTTGGAACCCGTTCAGCAAAAAGCCCCCGTGAAAGCTGCGGAGTGTGACAGGCTCCTACAGCTACATAGGGATAAGCTAATGCATGGGGTTTTCTTCAAGAACATTGGCTTATCCAGAAACCTGACCTTCGATTTTCTCAGGTCAAGTGGGTTGAAGTCGGAAACCGAGGGATTCATAATGGTGTTTCTCTACACCCTCGTCTACCGCAGTCGCGTGATGGGTATAGAGGTCCCTGACACTAGATGCAGAGCCTGTCGTGGGGCAGCTAAGACCATAATGCATTTGCTGTCAGCTTGTCCAGCTTATGCGGTCTCAGCCTAAATCCACAGGCATAACGCGGTCCTACGAGTGTTGTACTACCATCTACGATACTAGTACGGTGTAGACGAAACACCGGTGTTGCCTTATGCTCCTGGGGATATTGAATCCGTTGTGGAGAATGAGAAGTGCCGAATATATTGAAACTACTCATTTTCCACCCTCAGGCAAATACAAGCCAATAAGCCTGATGTAGTACTGATCAAAGTATGACGATCATTGAGTTTTCAGCTCCTGGCGAAACAAACATCGTCCGAAAAGAGAAGGAAAAACGGACTATACATCGAGATCTACTACTCCCCAGGCTTCACCCAAACCATTTTGTCGAGATGGTGATTCTGATAATAGGGGTCCTTGGTGGAATGATGGACACACTGTTATCAAACTTAAAAATCATACCGGCCTGCCATGATGCGGCAGAAAACTTAACCGGAAGAATGCAGAATGCCACGGACGTGGGGACTGTTTACAGGGGTTAATGATACACCAGCGCGCCCTCCGGAAGTGTCGGGGCTCCGGAGACAGGGCCTGTATGGGTAATTCCTAACGGATAAAAAAAAATAACAATGAAGGAATGAAAAATTACAAATTCTCTGTTATACACACTATAATATAATTGGGAGTACATTTGAGGAAGAGAGGACACTGAGTCACATAGTTGTTTGAATGTTTCATAATTCATATCAATATATTTTCTCATCTATTTTTTCAATTTGTTTTTGTTCTGCATTGTTTCTAGATGTAATGGTAATTTATTGACCAATTTTGGTCCATAGTATGATATAAATTTCTATGCTTGTTTTTTTTTATAAAAAGGAATTTTTATAGGCAGGTGGCAGTAGTTCTAGTATTGTATGCATGAGTGTTATACAGTATTGGAGAGTTCAAGGTCCAGATTAAAGTGTGATATACGTACAATTTTCTTACATTTGGTAAGCCTGTGTCTAGATAAAGTGAGGTAGTTTGATACCTGTAATTTTTTTTAAACATAATTTTCATCAAAGTATTGATTCAGCCAAGGCATCACAGATCATAAGTCGAAGTTTTATTTCAGCAAGGTTTCTCAGTTGGTAAAATTTGTAAATCAATATTCTTAGTCTTTTTCTTAATTTTTTTTTCCTCAAAAAACTCTACTAGGTGCGCATTTATCAGAAAGTGTGTTGAATATATCGGGCACTTAATTACTCCGAACGGCAACGGCACGGATCAAGAAAAGACCGCTGCAATCGAAAACATGTCACCTATTACTTTTATACGTCAAGTACAGAGTTTTTTTCAAACGTGTTCCTGGTATAGGAAATTTGTTCCTAATTCTGCAGAGAAGAGCAGACCTTTGACGAACTTGCTTAAAAATAATTTTAAATTCATGTTTGGAGAGGAAGAACTGAAAGCATTTGAGACTTCGAAGAATGGTGGTGACAAAATTTCACAATTTTCCTGAGAATAATTTTTTGATGTGAAGTGAGTGCATCAGCTTCATCAAGGAAGAGCTGAGAGCATTTGATATTTTGAAAAATGGTGATGACAAAATTTTACAGTTTTCCTGAGAAAATTTTTTTCTTTAATTATCAAATTATGTTTCAACAACACAGAATCCTGTGAAACCTGTGTAATGCCATCGGTTTCATGAAACAAAAATGATTTCTCATCAGCTTCTTTAATCCTCAAATGATGTTTCAACAACGCAGAATCCTGTGAAACTTGTATAATGCCATCGGTTTCATGAAGCAAACAAGATTTCTCTATATCATCCGAAAAAAAAAAAAAAACAACAGCGATCTGGTTTATTGAGAATAATTTCAGCTTTCTCTTAAAAATCAACTCCTAGTTTTATTAAGAAAGAAAAAAAGAAAAAAAGACTAAGAAAATTGATTTACAAATTTTACTAACTGAGAAACATTGCTGATACAAAACTTCGACCTATGATCTATGATGCCTTGGCTGAATCAATAATAAGATACTGTATTATCATTTGGGGTACTGTAGGTAAAACAACATTGAACAATATTCAAGAAATTCAGAATACTTTGATAAAAATTACATTTAAAAAAATCGCAGGTGTCCAACTACTTCACTTTATCTAGACACAGGCTCACCAGATGTAAGGAAATTGTACGTATATCACAGTTCAATCTGGACCTTGAACTCTCCAATACTGTATAATACTCATGCATACAATACTAGAACTACTGCCAACCTGTCTATAACAATTTATATAATCGTTCAACTTCGGACAATAAATAATTTGAAATAAAAGCAAATTTACTTGACGTTCCAGCTTTTCAGTAGTTATTCGTATAGGTGCAACAGTATAATTTTTTTTTCACAACATTCAGGTCCAATGCGTACACATTGACTGATTCATTTTCTCGTATTTTGAAATGCGGTGAACAGGCATAGGCACATCTGAATCTTCAGTTTGCAGGACAGTACTATAATGAGGAAACGATGAAGTTCTATCAGGATGTTTTGTATATGCAACCGGAAAAAGCGCGCTAACTCTACTTCAATAAAAATATGAAAGAGTTGATATTCCTATCATTGATGAATGCATGTTTTTCCAAAATAACTTCTGGTGATTTAATGAAGGATGAACCATTTCTTATTTCATATTTATCAATGGCGACTTCCAACTGGTTCCACTGGTTTTTTCCGAAAATACACTTAGCTTATTCAAAATTACGCCAATAATATTAATTTCAAACCAATCCGCTAAATTCGTTCCTGCATCTGAAATCTCATTCGGTGATTTGAAATGATTTCAGTCTTCAATCTCCCCAATCTGTGAATGTTTAATTAAATCTCCACGAAATAAATCCACTTTCAACATTGCAAAGTTATTTATAAATTTGAAAAATTTTAATTTTCACCAATCTGAATGAATCGTTTGAAAATTCTTTAATTTCTATGTCTCAAATTCACAATAAGTCCCGTTAGGATTATGGAATTAAAATAATGAAATTACATTTATCCATCGAACTGCACGCTTCTGCTTAACATCCCTATTCATTGTTTCATAATAAAATCTCATTCGTTTCTATTCACCAATTTTAGTTACAATATTTTTTTCACTGCCAAAATACATTGTCAAATATGTGGTCTAAATGATTTCAAAGCATACCCAGCTGATGGTTTGGAATAATTATTCCTAATTTCTATGAGAATCCTATCGATTTGTGTAAGCGAATTATTGAAATGCTCCATTTTAATGAACTGGGCCTCCTTGGCATCGGCGTATCAACACCGACCACCATTCGAGGGTTCCGGGTACCCTTGGGCACGATTGCGGGATCCCCGACAAGGTGAGGTCCAGTCGTTCCGTGGAGATCGAACGTTACCGCTCCCAACGCTCATAACGCCACGTGACGGCGTTTGTTGTGGAGACTCAATCAGTTTAGGAGACTACCAATGGGTCTTCACAATACTCCGGCTACGTGGCAGAGATTCATCGATCGTGTAGTGGGGATAGATTTGGAAAAACATGTGTACCTTGACGATGTGATCATCTGTACAACGACTGTCGAATAACATTTCCAGATCATGCAAGAAGTCCTCTTACTAAGGCTAGACTTACATTGAATCGGGCCAAGTGCCACATATGTAAGCCAGAGCTTCGGTATCTAGGATAGGTAGTTGGTGCGGGAGGACCCCGAAAAAGTTAAGGCGATTGTTCTTAGCTATCTCCTCCGGAAAAACACCAAATTCGAATGGGACTCCAAGTCGAGATTCTTTTCACCGTAGAGCCCGACGCTTCAGACTTCGGTATTTGTGCTGTGCTTTCCCAAACCAGAGAAGATGGCGAGAAGGTCATCACCTATTTGAGCCGGTTACTTTCAAAGGCCGAGAGAAAATACAGCACCACCGAAAAGGTGTGCCTGGCAATCCTGCATGCAATTGAAAAGTTCCGACCGTACCTGGAAGGGACCAAGTTCACGGTTGTCACGGATCACTGGGCACTGCAGTGGTTCAATAACATCAAGGATCCGGCAAGTAGGATTGCCAGATGGGCGGTCAGACTTCAACAGTACGATTTCGATGTAGTACACCGCAAAGGAAAGGACCATTTGATTCCTGACGCCCTGTCGAGATCTGTATCAGCCAGCGATGCTGTTGAAGTCGGCATCTCAAGCTGGAAGGACTCCAAAGACCGTGGGGGGAAAATACCCGCAGTGGCGACTTGAACGAGGATTACTCTTCAAGAGGGCAAAACTGAATCATCCAGAGCTAAATGAGGAATCGGATGGTTGACTGGGCCTACTTATCAAGATGAATCCTTCCACCTGTGGTCATATTGGGATCTTCAAGACCTTTTCGCGGATTAGAGATTTACTATAATGCATCCAAAATTAACCAGAACGATGGTTTGATTGTTTATGTAAGGAATATATGGAATTCAATGATTGAAACGATTTGCTTTGATGAAACAAAATTAATCAGAATTATCCTGATATTTAAGGACACTGAATTTGGCATAACAGCTTCATATCGCCCACCATCAATAAACATAAGCAAATATTTGCATGAATTGAAAAACTATCTTGATAATCTAATTAAAAAAACATTGGAAATTTTCATAGGAAATATTAACAATATTTAAGATACACATGATAATTCTGTTAGTAAATACCTGAATACATTATCTGGACATGATTTCAGTTCACATATTAACAAATCGACAAGAGTGACAGAAAATACGAGCAGTATTATTGATCATATATTTGTAAAGAAGTCAATCAACTTGGAAAAAATACATCTCCATCCAGCTATTTTTCAATCACAAATAACAGACCATCATCAAATTTACATTAATAATGATGATACTAATATTTATTCACCAATGTAAAATGTATGTAAAAAGTATAATCCTGCATGATAAAATTTCAAAAATACAAATACAAAAATGTAAATAAACAGATACTCGATAAGTGTAAAACACTTGTTTCGAGAAAAGATTAACAATATTAATAATAACATTAATATTCATTTACTAAACTAATTATGAAGATGACACACCATGATAAAAATAACTTAGGTTGTAAATGAATAATTAACCGATACCTAAGTAGTCTTGTTCCGGAAGGTTAAGTTGTATAAAATAAACATAAAGCAGTTAAAAATAGAATAAAATAAATCAGTTGTATAAAATAGAGATAAAATGTAGACGGAATGTAACAAGGAGGTTCCTTGATCAATATTGTTCGAAATGATCCTTCTCATAAGACATGTATTTCTTCATGAACAATTTCAGTTGATTTTTGAATTGGAATTGGGTACCGTGCGAATTGTTTCAGATAAAGAATTGAACATTTTTGGGGCATTGTAGGAAAAAGTAGTTTTCAGAAATGATTATGTTATCGGTGGTATTGTGTAGATATTCCTTTGTGTGGTGTTTCAAGTATGTGTTGGTTAGTTTGACGAGTCTTTTGGTCTATAGTACCTTATGTTCACATTGTAGTAATAAAGTTGTTTGAGGTCAAGTACATCTGATTCGTGAAAAAGTAGGTCACTTGGATATCTTGAGTTTTTACCTAGGATAATTTTCTGGAATCGTCGTTGTAGAACTTCTAGGGATCGGATGTGAAATTTCATACTAACAAACCGTATCGGAAGTGACTTTCAACGAGTGCATGATATAGTGTGAGCAATTGGTGGACAAGAAGGATTTTCTTCATGTATCTCAATTTATAAAGAATGAATTGAAGTTCTTTAGTGACATAGTTGATGTGTATGTCCCATTTCATATGACAGTCTATTATGACTCCTAAATATTTAATGTTACTTTCAGGTGAAATTGTGAGATTATTTCTACCATCCAGGATATCAAGCTGAGTGAAATGAGGAAGATTTGTTTTATTACAACAGAAAGGTGAAAAGTTGGTTTTTTGGAAATTGATTGTTAGCAACCTACTCTCAAGCCATCTTTTAATGATGGTAAAGTCTGATTCTAGTATTTTCTTCACTTCTGCCCAGGCCAATAATGTTGCCCTTGCTTTTTACAGAAAACAATTCATTCAGGTAGATGTTGAAGAGTAGGGGTCCGAGAACCGTACCTTGAGGTACTCATTGTACGACTAACGATTCACTGTCGACATTATTGATTCTAACTGTCTGATATCTATTCGTTACATAACTTTTAAATAAATTTAAGCAAGTGCTTCTGAAACCGATGTCCTCCAATGACTGAAAGAGTAACTCGTGTCTAACAGTATCGAATGCCTTCGATAGATCAATGAATACGCATAGGCAGGGTTTGTTGTTATTTAACGAATTATAAATTTTTTCAGTAAGATTCAAAATAGCATCTTGAGTGGACGTTTTTACCCGAATACCATATTGTCTATAGGAAATTATATTGATATTATTTATGAAATTTTATAGTCTAATTTTTAGGACCTTCTCGAATATTTTAGATAAATGGGAAATCAATGAAATTGGTCTATAGTTTTCTGTCAGTTTTTTGTTACCTTTTTTATATATTGGGATGATAACTGAATATTTGAATGCTCTAGGCCAGGTTCCAGTTTTCATGCAAATATTGAAGATGTGAGTTAATGGTTCAACTATGAATGACGCGATGCCTTTAAGCATTTCTGATTCAATTCCATCTGATTCCACAGCTTTGTGGTTTTTAAGCTCATAAATAATGCTTTTTACTTCATGCGTATTCAAGGGTAAGAGTGTAATTGAGTTTGGAAGGGAGAGTCTATTGATCAGGGTTAATATTTTGAGCAAGTTTTTTTCCGGAATGATATATTGAATTCGTTAGCGATGTCCTTAGGATTTGTTAATATATCTCCTAATTCATTTTTGATAGCATCAACAGAGATATTCGATTCTTTAATATTACTAACTTCTTGAACTACATTCCACAAAGCTTTTGTGTTTTTCAATTAGAGTCGACAATTTATTCCTGTAATTTTTGTAGCGAAGTTTTAGTTCATTATCATTTGGGTTTCGTCTCAAAAGTTGAGCCATTTTATTTTTTGTAGTGGTTGAGTTCAGTAAAGCATTTGTCATCCAAAGGGCAATCTCCGTATTTTTCGTTTTGAATGTCTTAGTATATGAGCAATAAGCTATATGTTTTTAAATAGTTTCAATAAATGTATTTGTTGCATGGTTAGGATCTAGATTTAAATATAACAAATCCCAAGATTGCTGTCTGAGTTTATTTTTAAGTTTTGTTTGATCTATATATTTCATGATTTTTCGTTCCTGAGGGCATTTGGTCTTTTCCAGTATTATCTGTAGTATAGTTGAGAAATGATCCGTAACATCGGTATGCAATACTACAGGTGAGATTTGATCAAGTACTTTGAATTTAGACTTAAAAAATTTGTGGTCAATACATGAAATATGCCCACCCTGTATTCTTGTTAGGTTATTTATTGTGGAGATCAAACCAAATTCGTTACTTGTTTTGTTATAGTCTGTATTATATTAATTATTTTCTAGTAAGTCAATGTTCAAATCACCAATGAAAATGTTATAAGTTTCTGGTTGGAATGTTGAACTCTCAAATTAATTTTGAAGGCTGATAATGAATTGATTGAGATTGCCATTTCGGGATCTATATACAGCATTCATTAGAAAATTGTTTTTGGTATTAGGGATTATTTTAATCTGCAAAGTATTGACTCCATTCAAAGGTATAATCGAATATGTATAATTATATCCTGATTTTATGTATACAACTACTCCATCATTTGAAACCCCCTCGTTATATAACTTATTGTACCCATCCAAATTATATAGGTCTGTATTTCTTATTGCCCATGTTTCTGATAAGACAATACAATCGAATTCGATATTCATGTTTTCCAACAATAGTTTAAATTCATCTAAGATTTTATTAATGATACGTATGTTATAATGAATTATTTTGAACTTTCGACAGTCGTTGTTAATTTCTAAAATATCTTTGCATTCTTGTATATGTTCCAAAGAGTAGGTTTCTATTTTATCAATGTTGAAATCTCGAATATATTGATCCATTTGTTATTCAATTGGGGTTGATTTCTTAATTTTTGATATTTGTTTAAGGCCACATTGACATAATGATAAAAAAACCCTATGGTTTATTAGAGCGCGTTTTTTGTTTGTCTTGTTCCTTGGACGATAGTTTTCGTACTATAGTTGGTTTTAGGGTAGACGCTAGTTTTTCCTCTTCTTGTTTGAATAAGTCGTCACACATGTGAGAGAAAAGCAAAGAATATCAAATATCGGTATAGATTCGGTTAGGAATGTGAACTACTCTAAGATGGAACCTTTTTTAAAAAATGAAGATTGGGGGGAAGTTTATGGATATAGAAGCGTACAAACTGGTTACAATACATTCATATATATTCTGCAAACTTATATAGAAATGTCATCTTACACTACAAGTTTTAAAAAGAAAGAATATCAAATTAAACTTTGGATTACAAAAGCATGGATAACATCCATCAGACATAGGGATATGCTCAAAAAGAGACTAATGCATAGACATTCATTAGAACTAAATAGGGAGTACAAAAACTATAGAAATGAACTGAAAAACTTATTCAAAAAAACAAAAAATTATTACTACAAAAATAAATTTGATTCTGTGAAAGGGGATAGCAAAAAAACATGGCAAATAATCAACGAAACTATAAACCGAAAACCTAGTAAACATTCTTCAACAAACTTAGCAATAACAAATATTGACAACGTTGTCATTACAGACAATGAACAGAAATCTAACATGTTTAATGAATATTTCATCGAAGTAGGCCAAAAATTGCAAAATAATATTAATAAAGATCAGTTTAAACGACGACAAAAGCTCTCGAATGACCCATCAGTAATATCGACTATGGTCCTTGAACCCACAACAACAACACAATTTTAAATGGAAAGAAGGTATCATAACACCTGTATATGAATCTGGAGAAAAGAAACTCATTGAAAATTATCGACCAATTTCTGTTATCATTAACTTTGCCAAAGTTTTTTGAACAGAGCATTAAAAAGCGATTGATAAGTTTCTTGAGAATTAATAATGTAATTACTGATAGGCAATATGGGTTTTTGAGTATCAAAAACACAGAGAAAGCTGATCTTGTAGAAAAAACAGTAATGCCTTGGATGATTCGGAAAAATGCATTGCTATCTTTCTTGATCTTGCCAAGGCATTTGACACCACATCCCATGAAATCTTAATGGAAAAACTTCATAATTATGGTATAAGGTGACCAGCCCAGAATATCCTACGAAATTACTTATATAAGAGATCTCAGAGAGTGAAGTTAGGAGAAAACTGCAGTAATGCATCATAAATATCATTCGGTGTACCACAAGGAATTTTATCTCCTATGCTGATGATACTACCTTGGGATGAGATTTTTAATGATGCTAATAATGGAATAGAACAAGTCAATAAATGGCTTGACCAAAACTTATTGAGCCTGAATGTTGAAAAAAACGAATATATAGCATTTTCATTTACATCAAATGATCAACCATTAGGAAATAATACTATTTTAGTTCATAATAATAATTGCCAAAACCGAGAAGCATGTACTTGTCCTGAAGTAAAAAAATCAGATAACAAAGTATTCAGGTATCATAATATATCAACATTTGAGATGGGAGAAGCATACTTCCCTATTGACTCGTAAACTCAGGCAGCTAACTCGAAAAATGTATAATCTGAGATATATCTCAAATAGTAAAACACTTTTAGTAATTTATTTTTCTCTGTCTGAATCTATACTACGGTATTGTATCAATGCATTGGTCGTCTTTTCCGAAATAACTTAATTCAACTCCATTCTATGCAGAACAAACTTTTAAAAATAATATTTAAAAAAAACAAAACTTCATTCAACTATACAGTTATATGAAGAACTAGAGCTTTTGATGTTAGGAGCTTGTATGCCTTTCAATGCCTAGAATGGATGTTTCACAATACAAATCATTTCAAGCGACCTGTGGAAGTCATTAGAAAAAATACTAGAGCAGTACAAAATCTCATCCTAAATGAGCCATTATTCAAAAAAGCCACATACAAAGATATATCTTCTTTTTCGGACCTAAATTGTATAATTCTTACCACCTGAAATGAGGAAAATAACAAATTTCAATAATTACAAAAAACAAATCAAATCCTTCGTTCAAAAAAATTCAACGCTAATCTACAATACATCTCACAAATATTTCACTCATCAATAATTGTACAATTCACAATGCAATTGATATTGAAATTGAAATCGAAATCGAAATCGAAATCGAAATCGAAATCGAAATCGAAATCGAAATCGAAATCGAAATCGAAATCGAAATCGAAATCGAAATCGAAATCGAAATCGAAATCGAAATCGAAATCGAAATCGAAATCGAAATCGAAATCGAAATCGAAATCGAAATCGAAATCGAAATCGAAATCGAAATCGAAATCGAAATCGAAATCGAAATCGAAATCGAAATCGAAATCGAAATCGAAATCGAAATCGAAATCGAAATCGAAATCGAAATCGAAATCGAAATCGAAATCGAAATCGAAATCGAAATCGAAATCGAAATCGAAATCGAAATCGAAATCGAAATCGAAATCGAAATCGAAATCGAAATCGAAATCGAAACCGAAACCGAAATTGAAAATGAAATTTGAAAATGAAACCGAAACTGAAACTGAAATTGACCCAAAATGAAGCAGGATGTCGGTAGATTCAATAAGCATTGCAGGGTATGCTTGTAGACTGAGCCCGAGCAAAAACCCCCATGCGGTTTGATGCTCAGTGCTGCGCCAACCACCTCGAGACCTCAGCATCAACTTGGTAGAACCACTTCCTCGCTCTGCTTCGGGTAATATGTATATTTTTTCAGTTCTGTACATCTTCAGTAAATTCATATTACTGTTTTCATTACGAACATCAACCGCATCGAAAAGAGTCGAGCTTCTCGGGAACCAGGTCATCCTAATCTTTGGAGTCCCTATTGAAATTATTTTGGATAACGGCATCCAATTCAGGAGCAAGCTCATGGTCGCATTACTTGACAAGTATGGTATATCACCAAGCCATATATCCAACTACCATGCCCAAACTAATCCTGTAGGGCGCAGCCACCGGGTCATCAAAACCATTTTGACATCCGCCACCATCCTCAATGGGACAAATACCTTCCCCAAGTAGGCTGTGCTATACGAGAGGCGCGCCACGAGGTGACACAGGTTACCCCTAACTTAATCGTGTTTGGTCGTGAGATCAAGCTATGCGGAGAGGAGTCTCACCCCACCTTGGCGCAGTCCGATGATCCTTCGTATGATCTTAAACTACGTTCCCAGACGTTGAAAAAATTATTCAGTGATATATCCGGACGGCTTAGGAAAGCCTATGATACTAGTCGAAAGCAGTATGATCTACGTTGGAGAGACGAGACCTTCCTAGTCAACCAGCGCGTCTGCAAACCTAATTTTGCGATCTCGGATGCAGCCAGAGGTTTTACAGCTAAGCTGGCGAATAAATTCGAATGTCCTTTCATTATAGCCAAAGTAAAATCACCATGGTCATATGAGCTCGTCAACGATCAGCGAATCTATCGGGACTTGGCATGTCAAGGACATCAAGGCACACCCGCCCGATGACGGTCTCAACTAACGGGATCTGAACTAATCTGTACTGGCCTACCAATATCGAACTGTACTAAATAAAACTATACCATCCTGAGATAAGATAAAACCGAATTACCGTAAAGAAAATTAAACTGAACTAAAAAATTAACAGAACTAACCTAAAACTGACATAGACTAGGCTAACCTAAACTAACTCACACTAAACTAACCCAAACTAAACTAAACTAAGCTATCATTTACCTAACCGTTTTTATATATAAAAAACTTATTCAGGTAAGAAGGGGGTTATAACAGTTCATTTTTGAATGAGGAAAAAACCTATAATTTTTCATGATAACACAACCTACCTTGGGGTCAAAGATCCATAAGAGCAGAAATGAGCAAACAATCAGCAAATTAGGTGCTTCTCGCTTCCTCCGAACCCTTCTCGCTAGTAGCATATATGCAAGAGCGAAACCAATAAGCTAACCTCAAAATTTTCTTGTTCATCCTGTTCAATGAGAATACCCTTTTAACTCTATTCAAGCCCATCCACATTTCAGAAAACAAGGCGATTATATCCAACCAGCATTGTTTACAATAATAAAACCTGCATTTCGCCACAACACTCACATGTCAATGTCAGTCAGCTGTGCTATTCATGACAATTGGACTTTTGTCACAAAAAACTTGAGGTTTATCAGCTGCACATTTTCTGAAAAGATAAGAGATTTCATCCACGCGCTATCGCGGATTTTATTGTAAAATTTGGTGAAAACTCTGTGAGTTTGGTAATTTCTCTTCAAAGAAGAATCTTTCCAATCACCTTTGTGGATTTGATTGTTACTGAATTTTATCGCAGCATGGATAACCGATATATCACTTTGAGGCCACACATCATCTCAGGTCTCTTCGCTCTTCGTCCTTCCCTCTCTTACGTTCTTACTCTTGTTTCTACTTCCTGTGTCTTGAGAGGCTAGCGCATTGATCCACCTACTACCTGCACGACTTCTGCAGGCGCAGCTTATATTCGGGGTACCTAGCCGAGTGCTACTGGATCACCACCAACAGCGGCGTATCTTCTCTCCAACGGGACCCTTCAGGAGGAGTCCGGAGCCCTAGGATATATACTGAGTATTCTAGCTTGCTGGCTCGCTACAGCTAAGTGATTCTAAGCATACCTCTTGCCAATTTGCTACCCTATAATTGACTTTGATTACATAACTTCCTCCGCTCACTGCATGACTTAAGAGTCATGATAGGTTTATTTCACACTGCTTGCTGGATTTCTGCTTATTTGCTATTCTGTGTTAACTTTAATTACGGTAGCTGACAGTTTTACCTATTGGTTTGTACCTTTCCATGCTTGCCCTGTAAACTATTAGTCAATAAACACTGCTTCGGAGAGGTGAACTGTGTTTACTGACAACTCCAGGTTAGAACGTTAGAATCATCTGTGAACCAGGTATAATTATACTCGAGGAATTGCCGCTCTCTCCGAACAGGAAGTCTCTTACGACTGTGTATCATACTGGTAGGTTCATTGTTTCCCTCTGTTCTCATTTGTTGTAGTATGGGATTTGCAATTTGTTTAACCAACAAAACAACATAACCAAATCTTTAAATGAATAACCTTCAGTTCCGGTTGACTTGACAGTTCTTCTTCCTAGCCAAAATCTAGCCTAGTCACTGCACGCCATCGTCCAAGGTTCGACAAACCACTTTGGCACTTAGCCCCGCTTTCCCTCATCAACTCTTAGTAAAACCACTCCACTCTACCCAATTTACTCATTAGCTGAGCAATAACCGGCAACGCTGGAAACAGCGTAGCGACATTGATCTTTCAAATTCTGTGTATGCCTCAATTTTCCAGTGCTCCTTCACGAGATCATGAAGAATATTGAAATCATCTTCCACTTTGTGGTCTATGGAGCATGTCAATCGTTCCAGTTTACTTTCAGAATTTCAGAAACCGCGTAGCAATATGGCGCCCACAACGTGGTTAACCTGTTGTTTACTGATATTGGGTTTTGGTTGGTTTTGTAGATGTTTCGACTCTAGGTGAGGTGTTGCGATATCTATCTTATTTTTTATTTTTTTGGAAGGGTCGGGTTCGTCTAAAAATAAACATAAAGCGATAAAGCGGATTATTTTCAGGGTGTTCCAAATTAAGTCAACACCATTGCCAACTCCGTTATTATCGATGCTACGAATTCGGTTAAATGGGCAAACTAGTCAATGAAAATGCTCATTGACCTTCTCGATGCCGAAAACAAACAAAATTGCATCTTCATAATATTTCATAAAATGATATTTCTTTCAATGGAACATACTATATTTTTCCATGCATTTCGATTCGTAATAACATTCTCAACAAAAAATCTCATTTGACTTTTTTTCGTAAAGGTGAAAATAAGACAGTTTTATCAATAGAAAACATTTATACCAAACGGTTTTCATAAAGCTCTATAAAATATCGAGTAAATGTTCAAAATCACTGCCTTCTTGTTGAACACATATTTGGGTCAATTCTATTAACTATAGTTTCAATATAATTTTTTAGTTCATCTACATTATTATGATTCATTTTGTACACTTTATTTTTCAGAAATCTCCAAAAATAAAAATCTAGAGGTGTCATGTATGGTGGGCCACTTAACAGGACTATTTGTAGTTATCCATCTGTTTCCAAAACAGACTCGCAGCATTCTTTTTACGCCACTGACATTATGTGCTGGTGCTCCATCCTGCTGAAAATAGATCATCTGACGAGCCTCCAGATCAAGATCATCGAAAAACTCTTCAAAATCAATGTAACGGGGTCCGTTCAAAGAACCATGGTAAAAAGATGGACCGATATTTCTGCCTCTAAATAGACCACACCAAACATTGATACTAAATCGACTATGCGGATTGTGGGGATGGACTAGAAATGGATTATGTCTACTCCAATAATGAAAATTCTTTCTATTATACTTCCCACGATTAGAAAAATTTGCCTCATCGCTCCATACAATATTTCTATAGAAGTTTGGATCTTGTCTGCATTTAAGTAGATGATCAAAGGGGGTTTTGAGACCGCATGCGCAGTACGGTCGAGCTTGCCACGGGCCATCGGAAATAGTCGGGGAGGAGATCGGTAGAAGTCGGCCGTCGCTGGTCTGCGTTCATCGTGTGACGTAGTCGAGAGAGATCCCGTAGACCGATAGCATTTTGCCAATACAGCGCGCATCTTGAATATTTAAAATTAATTGAATTTAAAAAAAAAAGATTTCCGAGAACGAGGTTTGAACCAGCGGTTTAAGTTTGGTAGCGAGTGACGCTAGCCTTGTCTCCACGGAGACTTCGTACAAGTTGATGTACAAATGTGGGATATATATTCCTCCAGCTACCAGAGCACGGTGTTTGAATATTTAAAAAAAATAATGATTGAAAGAGTGATGATAATAGTGCTGTTTGGAAAATGGGAAAAAAAAACATGGCGGCTGTAAAATGTTATACAGGTCATAACATAATATTTAAGTGAAAAAACATGGTTGCCTCGGCCATTTGTCAAAGAAAATACCATTGGGGGTATGGGGGGATTCAAAATGTTTTCGTGAGGTGGTCCGTCATTTTTAACGTGCGATTTGGAGTGAAAATTAGCATTTTAAATCATACTCGTTTTTTGAAACGCAAAAAACGCTTATTGCAGTAACATTTTTGCACGTTTTGACGTTTAAAATTTTAGGTGTTTTTTTGAACGCGAAAAACGACTATTTTGTATGCTTTAAAATGTCAAATCCCCATAAGAAATAAATGTGAAAAGTGGATTTTTACCGCTTCTAATTTTACTTGTTTTTTGGGGCGCTAAAACGCATATTTTTGTCACATATTTTATGCGTTTAAGCGTTCGTATTTTCAGTTGTTTTTTGGAACGAAAAACGTCTATATAGATCACATTTTTGTGCGTTTTAGAGTTTCAAATTGACCAACCTAACATTTAGTTAAAAAATAAAACAGTTTGAGGAGAAAAATTTTATTGTACAGTTTCATTTTGGTAACATGTCACATAGCCATTTGTATAGAATATCTACGTTTCGGAGACTGCAATTATAGTTGGTCCGGTTCCCAATGTGATGCATACAAGGTGATATACCATCATTGTCGCCGAATGTGGGAACCATCTATGACGTATTATCATAGTCCTCCAAATTCACAACACGTGTCGGCAAGTCCAATTGGTGAAATTTCTCTGTAAGATAGTCACGTTTTTGGAATCCTCGTACATAAATGATATCAACATTCTGTAAATTTTTCTTGAGGATGGAATTTAATTGATGATATTCCACAAAGCCAGAGGAATACCTCAATCCATGAACGTTTCGCTCCAAGAACCAGGCAGTACGTTTATCTGCTCTACTCAATGAGGAAAATGGTATAGTTGGCAGCAGCAGAAAATTACTACATTGAATTCCAATCCTAATGGCAATCTCCTTAGGATGGAATTGTTGCTCGATGGTAAAGCCTTGAATATCTATAACAGCTATTCTCATGTTGACTCTGTGATTGATACTGAAGTGACAAGCATATGTTCAGTTTAATTTGTTAATGATTTCGCTGAGTGGGAGGTGCTCAATAACAGTGTCGTGCACAATGATGCAATAGGCTCTAGTATTTTGAGGAAATCCTTCAGATGCCTCGATTTCGAGTTTCACATCAACAGTGGAACTTTTTATGCTCTCATCCCTTCTAGAACAATCGATGACAAAGAGAGTCTTACCAACAAATTCGGTGGAGCTCAGCAGAGGATTATGTTGATTAGTAATTTTGTAGCTGAGACCGAATTGTGCATAGTTGAAATAGGCCTGCGAAAAATTCCCCTTTGCGAAATTCAGATGCATATTCTCTTTGGGATAATTCTCGCCGTTTATAGTGAGCGTTATATTGGCGATATTCGAATGAGCGAATATTGTTGGATCATTGTTGAATTTGGTGTAATCACGGTCTTTTTGGAAACATACAATCACATAGTGAGGACTTTCGAGAAACTAGGAAGTCTTGACGGCCCATATTTCACTTTTTGCACCTTGTGTGAGAGCAGGCAACATATGAAGTTCCCATTTTCTGAACGGCATGAGTATAGGAGTATCAGCTTGGATAGCCTTCAAGAGTTGCAATTTAATTTGATCGTGCGGAAAGATTCTCTTAACTTTGAGTTCCATATTTTCAATTTCCAACTTGACAGCTGTCGTACCAGCCGGCGATCCAGCGGTTTCCTCTATTTTGAAGCAGTTGCTATCATCTGCAGCTCGTACAAATGGGATGGTATGTTTGCCATAGGAAACACATTGATAATCATTGAAAATATTCAAAAAATGCTTCATGGGTATGAGCATATTGAATGATAGATCAGTGGTGTTGATAACCCCAGCGTTACTGGGAAAAGTCCAACTTGAATTGGCCAAGTGCTTGATATCTTCGTCGGTGTAGGTGAGAAAGCCTCTGACAGTACTAACAATTCCAACTTCACGAACCGTCTCCAACTCCTTACCGCTCTGTTCATAACTAGCAGATTGAAACATGAAAGCACCAGCATTGTTTACGAATGTTACACGACCATCTCCTTTGGTTTTCACAACTTTTCCACTGATTAATTGAAAACTATAGTACAAAGCATCGTGAGCGTCAGATTGATTGACGTTGATTTCAATGACATCATTGTTGCGAAAGGACTTGACATATGGGTAGTAAGTCCGCCATTCCACCTTCTGTATGGATTCATCGTTGTGTGGTTTTCGAAAAATGTTGAACACTTGATTGGACAACATGATAACCGAGAGATTCCAAAAACAGTTTATTTGCAGGTGACAGCAGTTGACGCACGTTGAAGGTCTTGGTGAAGACTGAGGTGGGGTATGGTGGTGAGTTATTCTTATGAATAGTTAGCACCATATTTTCTCTTCAATTCCAAACGAACGATTATTTCTTCGTTTCGAAAATCAACCAGTTGAGAATTTTGGTCGAGCACTTGCAGCGTAATATTGTTTATTTCGTCTCTATGAGCAATGGGTAGATAAATGAGGTGGTTGGGTGTTTCGTCAATTGCGTAACCAGGATCAACACCAACAGCAAATTCGTATATCGTATGAGACGGTACGTCGTTGTAGAATGCTCCAAACGTAATGTTGCTATCTATGTGTACGGTGCTTACTTTAATGATATCCACAGGTAGATCTGATGCGTAATGCAAGTTGGGTTTGAGAAGGGTAGACGAAAACCCTAAAATGCGAGCCAAACTGTTTTCAGGTCGGAAATCAATTGAGTGTTTAAGGCAGAATATTTCGCTTTTCAGCGTATTATTATTCGGTTTGAGGTAGAAAAATTCCTCGGGGTTTTCCTTGTACGTTTTGGGTGTGATGTGTTTGCTAATGAAAGCCTCAATATCACCAATTTCATAGGAGCCAGCAGGAATATCGATACTCTGTTTAGTTTTGCCACCGTTTTCAAAGTAGTGGAATTTCGTATTTTCTTCAATGTTTGGTATACTGTTGTACGAATGGAAGCTGAGCAAAGCCAAACTGTATTCTGAATCAGAATCCAATTGAATGGGCGGATTGAAATCGATGGAAAGCGTTGAAGAACGACTCGTTAACGTCAATATTATAGACATGACTGATATAGTGTCGGAAGCAACACGCTTTAAATAATAAACAACAACTTGGATGAAAAATCATTTATTACAATAATAACATTCATATTGTGAGCTAACTGGACCATGGTACTCTGCTTCTTCTAGTGATTGGGCTGACAATCCACACTTATTTTTGTAATGAATGAAACACGGTAGACGAATCTGCAAAGCGAATCGATTTTTATAGTCTTGTGGTAATCTATGCCATACATCCAGCAACTCCCAAGGTCCTGCGTTCCCAATCAAATATTCGATTGACAAAGCTCGCAGTTCAGCATCGGTGAAATCTCTCAAAGATTTATATTTATGCATTTCAGCCAGCGATTCATACATCTCAGCGGTGGACATTATGAAGTAGAAACTTTAGGCAAAGATGTCCACAGTTACTCTGATTGTAATTTTGATATTGACTATTGTTATATGTAATTCTTACACCCCTCCCAAAATATCTTGCCAATTCCATTGGAGGTTTGAGATTGCCGAAACTATCGAAATATTGTGCGGCATTGCTGTTTTTATTGTAAGCTACCCAATGAGTGCCCGCATTCAAGTGAGAATCCAAGTTCAATACAGCGCATTCTCGCAGCCAAGGACCACAAGTTGGCAACGTATCACGCATAAAGACTCCACGAAAATGCGGTATTTTCATCTGACGAGCACATTTTTTAATTTCCGAATCGTATATTGCTCTATGGGGTAGCTTATCTAGCAGTTTTTTTGTTTCTTCAAATAAAGACCTCGTCCTTTGCGTTGTTGTTTTTTCAGGAACAGTCCAAATCCTCGAGGGGTTTTGCGCAGGTACAGACCCGATCCTAAATGTTCCATGGCTTTATTATGACGTTGATCTTCTTCCAGCTACTTTTTAGCATTTTTTGCGTCTATCACGGTTTTTGCGATGGCGCTCGCTCCGCCTGCCATCGTACCCAAAGCCGAAAGTGCAGCAAATATAGGTATGAGGGGTAGGAGTCCTCCAGATTTGGCATTGAATGGAATTATTCTAGGAACGCGTATTTTCTTACGTCCTCCAGCTTGACTCAATGCCATTTTAGCAGCTCGCAAAGCCGAAGCACTAGATTTCTTAATATTAGTAGGATTGTGTTTCCAATTTTTAATAATTTTTTGAAGCAAGTTACGGCGAAAGGACACGCCCATACCTAGCTTACGTTTGGCTTTCATGGTGGAAGTAACAAGCCAAGCTGCAGCCCGTTCCCCAAATTTAGCGTCTTCAGATTCAACTCGTTCCCAAGCTCTATTTTCCAACACTTGATCTGCTTTATGACGGTCTTCTAGAGAGTCGGATTGAGAATATGCGATATCGTGCTCTCTGCAGCTTTCGTCCAAAGGATTCACGCCAGTTTCTCCGCGTTGTAATCTCTGCCTCAATTTGGTGCCGGGACCGCAAAACGAATAACCTGGTAGATGTAATTCGAACGGGAGCTTATTGATGATTGAATTGACAACACCTGCACCAGAGTCAGTCAACATTGATAATGATGAAAGATACCTTCAATGCGTTTATTTATAACTGTGGCGCACTCATGTCTTTTCATCACATCATGGAGGTCGTTCAACAAGACAAGACACTGCCTATTGAAAATTTAGATTTTTTGATTGGAGACCTCGATAGCAGTATGGCTGGGAAGCATGGTAAATTATTATCGAATTCGTTTCGTGCAATTATTTGCGGACCAAGTGGTTGTGGAAAGACAAATGCCATCTTAACACTGTTATTCCACCCGAATGGAGCAAAATTTGAATACATCTACGTATATTCAAAATCTTTGTACCAGCCCAAATATCAGGTGGTTCAAGAAATTTTAGGGAAAGTCAAGGGATTGGGATATTATCCATTCAGGGAAAATGAGGAAATCATAAGCCCTCACGAGGCCAAATCAAATTCCATATTCATTTTCGATGATGTTGCATGCGATGGTCAACAGAAAATTCGAGAATACTACTCCTTTTGTAGACACCGAAATATTGATGCTGCATATCTTTGTCAGACATATTCAAAAATTCCGAAACAATTGATACGAGACAATTGTAATATGATTGTGCTTTTCAAGCAGGATGAAATGAATTTGAAACATGTATTCGATGAACACGTTTCCCCAGACATGACGTTCGAAGAATTCAAGGAAATGTGTGCAGAATGTTGGCGACAGCATCGATATGGAACCGTTGTGATTATGAAAGATTTTGATATAAATGCTGGACGTTATCGTCAAGGATTCGATAAATATATAAGTATACAGAGGGATTGATGTATCCCGCAGTTATCATCATGAAACCGTTGAGCAAAGAAGTTGATGTTATTCGAAAGACTAAAATCAATGAAATTGCGAAAGCTATTCGAAAAAAATATTTGTCTATGAAATTGGGTAGATCTGAAGAAGATGAGACGTTGCAAAAATTCTTTAAACCTGTATCTGTCCCATTGAGGAAAATAGCAGCAATGCCTCCGCCGCCGTCACAGTCATCTGCTACTACCCCAATGAAAAGTGAGACAAAATCTGAAGTCAAACAAGAGAAAGTGAAAGAGCGTGAAACGTCTCTATTCGAAACAACGACTCCATTCCAATCCCTCGAACATGTTGCAGGTACAGATGATGCTGATGATGAGGATATCTTTAGCGTAGGCACACAAGAGGAACAAGATAAGAGCTTTGTGTCAGACATGAATGAAGAAGTTTTACAGGAATATATCGATCAATATCCTATAATGGCTCAACCGTACATTATAAAACATTGGAGTAATGACAAAGAAATAGATAAAGTATACGGTCCTGTATATGATGGTGTATCTTCAAAATGGTTCCTAGGTAACAAAGAAATAGATTTCGACAAACGCAGCGGATACATTAAAATGGGTGGATATCAGTGGAGAGCAACACCCGGTATATATGAACTCATATTTTTAAACACACCTGAAAACTATAATATTGAAGATATGCAGGCATACAAATCAATTGTAGATTTGTCGAATATTCACAAAAACTCCCTAGGCTATACGAAAGGTAGTAAAAGATACAAATATACCGAAATAATTAAACCGATGTTTCCCCCAGCAAATCAACGTAAAATATCGACACGTACCGGTTCATCTAAAACATCTGCAGCAAAAGGTAGCGGTTTGCCTAAAAATATACCTATTGCAATGACATTCAATACCAGACCTATGGAGTTTGTTTATTGGGATGACCCAAACGAACTATGCGAACGCCTCAAATTATTGATAGCCTCTCGGGATTCTGGAAATTCTTTGCATGACAATGAGATTATTGCCATTTTGAGTGAACTTAAAGAGGCAAATATAATCGTATAAGATGGTGTACGTTCCTCCATTTACACATTTTCAAAATGGTTATCGACAAGTTTGGACGTAGCGACTGCACCGCCGATAAGAAGCGAAAATTAGCCACCCCCTCTGGAGGCAGCGGCTTGCTGCACACTCCAGATGGTAACATCGATTTTGATAATTTGAAATTGAGTAATGTAAAGAGCCCCACCAAAAATACTGATGCTGCCAATAAACAATATGTTGATGAAATTCATGAAAAAATTACTGCAAGTATACGACATCAGAGTGAACAACACCATTCGGAAATAGCTCAAGTGAATGATGAAATGGCAAAAATGCAACATGAAGTCAAAAATGAATCGAGTAAAACAAACAAACAGCTGAAAAAGAGAATTCAAACTCTCAATCAGAATTTCGTTCAAATAATGCAACAGAGTGAGGTACGCTATAATGAAACAAAGTCATTTTTCGAAAAATTCAACCTACAATACAACACTGATATTGAAAATATTCGTGGAGATTTGTTGAAAAAAATCGCCGAAATAACCGATTCAATTCATTCGCACAATTAAAATGGGATATCAAGCACAAGGAAACGCTGCTAACCAAGAATGAACTAAACCAATATCGAATTGATATTTTACAGCAAATCACCAAAATAAATTCAGATATAGCGAGTGTAAAATCTGCTGTCGAGGAAATTACTAAAAGACAAAATGTTGTGTTTGCATCACCATGATAAAATAGTAGGTTTCACAGTTACGTCATCACATACGTATGATGGCTTCCACAGACAAGATTCAACTTGTCCTTGAACTGCATAAACCTGTTAGAAAAAATTATCCTCGACGTCGCACCATTATTAATGGCTTAGATGATTTATGGCAAATGGACTTGGCTGAAATGAGACCGTACGCCCATCAAAATCGAAATTTCAAACTCATTCTAGTTGTTATAGATTGTTTTTCGAAATTCGTGTGGACTCGCCTGCTGAAAACGAAAACGGGTGAGGAAATTACTAAAACGTTTGCAGATATTTTGGCACACACGAAACGATGCCCGAAAAATCTACAAACCGATCAGGGGACGGAATTTTACAACAGTAAATTTCAGAGTTTGATGAAAAAACACGAGATAAATCACTACAATACGTACAGCATCCTCAAAGCCTCTATGGCCGAACGAATTATAAGGACTTTAAAAGAAAGATTGTACAAGTATTTCAGTTTGAATGGCACCTACAAATGGTTGAATATATTACCTGAAATCACAAAATCTTACAATGATACGCGCCATTCAAAGACGGGTATGAAACCTTCGGAAATTGATAAAACCAACGAAAAAGAAATTCTCAAATCAACATACTCACACTTGAAAATAGCTGGACCGAGAAAATTCGCTATGGGCGATGTTGTGCGGATTAGTAAGACAAAGCACTTGTTCGAAAAAGGTTACACACCCAATTGGACTACGGAATTATTCAAAATCATCAAAGTCAATATCACCAACCCTGCCACCTTCATGCTGGAAGATATGCAGGGTGCTCCTATCAAGGGTGCTTTTTATGCAGAGGAATTACAAAAAACTGCAAATCCAGATATATATCTCGTGGAAAAAGTTCTGAGGAAGAAAGGCAAAAAAATGTACGTTAAATGGCTCGGTTTGCATAACAAACATAACAGTTGGATCGAAAACGTTGATTTTGTATAGAATCTTATGGAAAAGAAGCACACTCTGCAAGACTATTGGGAGGGCCTTTCAAATATTTTTTCACAGTCAACAAACATGCAACAACAATTTTAAAATTGACCACGTGATCTGAAGCTGTAAAAGCGTATGCAAGCACAGACGAATATTCAGTTTGAAAACGAAAATGTCTCAAGACAGTGGTTACGTCAGTGAAGTTGAAGTAATGTGCGATAGTGATGGAGAAGATTATAAAGAAACTTTAAATGCCATCGACAGAGCATTGGGGCAATACGAAATGGCAGCTCGGAACGAACATCAGTTGATGTTGATGGTCTTCCCTATGCCATCCTACGAAATTCGATGTGGCATAAGTCCATCCAGAGATTTTAGTCCATGCATCATTTTGAAGCAGCAATTCTCCATTCGAACCATCAATTTTGCTTCTTTTGAATGGGCAACCCTCATTGACATCCTACAAGAAATAAAGGAAAATTTCTTTGAATCACAAATCGATGAGTATGTAGATGAGTATGATCCAATCACAACACGTTGCGGAGATTATATTTACATCACACAGTACATCGAAAGTAATACCAAACAAATTTTCATTTCCAAGGATGTCACGAACATGGAACTGTCCCAACAAGATGTAACCGACATTCTAAATATACACTTGGGGGTGCTGTCTGACCGTATCGCTATGCTGGATGCTATGAACTTTTGTGACTATTATCGCGGTGTTTTTGATATTATTCAATCATGGTTACGCGATAATAAGACTAATTTAAGTTTGGAAGAAATTATAGAAGGTTTTTGTCAAGCCTCATCTTTAGATAGTATGTTGGCTAATGCTTTACGTGAATATTTATTTTATTATAAACAAAAATTTGTGTATGATTTATGTAATAAATGAGAAAAAGAAATCAAGTTTTTTATTTCAACAATTATTGGTTAAAAAACAAGTCAATGAACTGTCGAATTTTTTCAGTTTTGAAGTGGAGGCATTTTGATTATCAAACGAATTATAACTTTACCGGGAATTGAAGAAAAAAATATTCAACTTACCTTATTTTGCTCAACACTGTACAAAGCCTGGTGCTGCTTCATATTGTTTTTATCACTTTGGAGGTGTAGATGAAATATCTACTCCTTATATTTCTAATATGTTGGAGTTTGGACCGTAGACGTTTCATCTACGGCCCAAAAATCGCTCCATTTTTTCATTACTTTTTCAAAAAAATATTTTGGAAATAAAAAACAAGAAATATTTTTTGTTTTTTCTATATTAAAAAAAATACCCTCCCTAAAATACAGTAATAAAAGAAAAAAAATATAATATATATAAAAACATAAATGAAAAATGAATTGTTGAAATATAGTTGAAAATAATGTTTCTTATCAACATCACAAATAGTTGGAGTAAGCTTAAATTTTTTTCAAAAAAATTTCGCCCTTTTCGTTCTATGTAAATGATCAATGCATTCATCTTTATTTTGTAAAGTGAAAAGAACGTGCTTAAAATCATATTGACACCAATATGATTTATCTTGGTAGGCATTATGTAATTCATTACTTGTGAAAACTTCATGTAAATGTTTAACTTCAAAATTTTTTATTTCGTCACACCTGCATATTTTAAGCATACTTTGGATATGTTCAAAACAATCTTTGCACAATCTTAAGTTAAAGTCAACAACTTCGTAAAATTTCATCCAAATGCAGTATGAATCATGACGACAATATGGTTCCAAATTATAAATATTTAATAATGCTGCACGTATTTGTTTTTTTCGTGTACCACCAAAAAACCTCCCACCATATTCGAAATTCATGAGAATGTTCTCATCCTCATTATAAGCAAATTTTTGACCAATTTCGAGATCCGTGAGAATGTCATCCTCATCATAAACAATTTCTTGACGATTAATGTTTAGCCATTTGAAATGGGCATATTTTTGAATAATTTGTCTTGTTAATATTGAAGGTAAGGATGAATGTGAATTGATGAGGAACAAGGTTGGACTCTTGATATTTTCGCAAACGGTTTTGATGCACAACTGTTGCAAATTCATTGTACCTGCAAACGGGAGAAAAAAATTAATTTAGACTATAGTGTCCCCACGGTAATGTATCAAATGATTTGGGGATAAGATAGCGTTTATCGTCATACGGACTAAGAGCTATTTTCGACTGCTCGATACTAAACACATCGTGAGCGAATGATCGGATTGTACACTGAGTAATTTTCTTTTGCTTGCAATTTTTCAAACAATCCACGTAATCTTCGAAACTTATTTCATTTTTAACGACATTATATTTCACTCCTTTCGCTTTTTTACATACTTTGCCTCCCTGCACTTTGTAGGTATACATTTTTGAACGTAGCTCTGCAAGATGCGTGACAATTTTGCCATTTGCTTCATCCTTCATTAGTCCAGGTACCTTTTTATTCACAAGTGGAATGTTAAACTCGTTATCTTTTGAATAATCAGACGTATCGAATTTGGAAATATGTTTTTTGATAATTTCTTCGAATACATCGTTACACGTTAGTTCATAAATGAAACTATCTGTATCGGTATACATTAACTTGGATTTTTCCACACCCATAGTGGGAAGCATAAATTCATAATGAAATTTGAACATGCAAGTTTTTGACAAATCCAAAATAGCCATCCCATCATACATTGGTTTATTGAATACAAGTTCGGCTTTTTTCAGTTCAATAGCCATCAAGTTGGAATCGAAAACTGTACGATTCGAGGGCTGGAAATGATGAAGAAACTAATTTTACGATTCGGTGCAACCGGATGTTTTCCATGGTTTTACCAAAAATAGCATTATTGGCCAACTTGAATTGATTTTTTTCGAAAGAATTAGTGGCTGCAGTCCTCAATCGAGTATTCAGCTCGAAATAAGGGCGCAACCACGCAGATTGTTTAAATTTCAAAACTTTATGGATTTTAGTTAATTTCAAGCCATGTTCCAGAGCTTGTTTCAAGTTCCTATAATGAAGCGAATACTCTTTTTTATCATGCAGGGTTGGCATCAATTTTTTCAATTTGGAATTTGGTGGTGTGCGGTGTTCAGGACAAAATGGAAAATCTTTGTGTAAATCGTGCAGGTGTGCAGGGTACTCTAAATCAACTTGCAGAATATAACCTTCAGGGCTGTCGTCGGGAATTTGAGTCACATCAATATTCGTATCAACCCATTCGAAACCTCCATATGGTAGACATTCTGACATTGCCCACCCATACAAGTTATTCACATCGAAATACATGATATATTTGGACGGTTCTGTAGGATTGTATGTTGACATATACTTGTTATTCGCTTCCGAATATCTATTACAACAAACTGAAATTCCGCCCCTTATACCATTTTCCACAAACATAACCATATCAACATCTTTTAAAATTTGCAATTTACACCCTGTATATTTCAACATACAGTCCCACATATACCCCGGCATGGTATAATACCACGAAGGATCCAGCCCATAAGTTTTCAAGTCAATTTCACGAAAATTTTCGAAAACGTCTGCCAAAAGCAATATATCTGTTTTCATGAATAAATCGCTGTATTCCCCCAAAGTTTCAATATCAAATTGCTGCCAAACATTTTGAGCATGAGCATACTTCTCATCGTCAATTTCAACATCGTTGAGTTTATTATAAAAGCGTTTTTTGGAGGGTAGCTCTGTGTCGAGGAGTTTTTCCATATTATTAACATAATCGTAAGGAAATACCCCTTTCTTAGTGAGAAGCTTAAATTTTTCATCATCCAATTGCGCAAATTCCTTATTCAAAATTTTAAAATTTTTTGCATCCATTGTGGAAACCAACTCATCAAGACTAGCTCCCATAAAACGATAAGAATCTATTAATCTAAATTTAATGCTGGTTTCACTATCGTATTGAGTAAATGAAATGTATTTCTCTTTGTTGATGGGAAGTATGCTCACACACCCCTTTTTTGCTACATCCCGTATAATAAAATGACTATCATATCCGGAAAGGTTGTGGAATATAATGGGTACCATAAAAAGCTTCTTAAAAGCAAGATTGCAAGATTGGTGACTCCAACCCCTGAACAACCCCGAAAAGTGACAATGGTCCCTAACGATAATATCCTGCTTGGAAAATGGCTTCTCGCAAATATGGCACACTCTAGCTTTAACAATATCGGGATTATATATCATTGGTACGATATTTTTGATTTTGGATTCAACAAATTTGGCAATACTTGCCATTCCATTTGTAAACCATTGGATGCAATCGTTGCCGCGATGACTATTGAACTTGGACAAGCTGTCATCGTAAGAGCATTTCAAGTAGTAACCTGCACTGAATGCCTTGTGCTTTTGATATTTTGTTGATTTATCAGACATTTTTTCCTCACAATTTTCCAAAGCGGATTCAAAATCGGCATATATAACGAATGGACATTTTTGCTTAAACACATAATTTCGAAATTCTACATAATCAAATTTTGGAAATGAAATTTTACACTCGTTAATATTCTCACACAACCCGATATGTTCTGAAAACTTTGGTTCGCTATGAAAATAATTCAAACATCTATCGCAAAAAATTTTTTTAACTTTATGCTTGCTCAACTGACTTGATAACAATCTAGACATATTCTTAATCCAGCAATAATGTTATTTAATTTGAGAATCATCTGTATCCCTAGGTAAGGCGTCGTACTCGTTCAATTTAGGGAAATATATATTTTGAGTTAGTAGTAAATTAACGTGTTTATTCAATTTATTTTTGGTCAATCGTGCAGGTACTACTTCGTAAAATGCTTTTTCTTTGACAATATTCATTTCTAAACTATATACATTTACGGAAATATCATTTGGTGAATTGGCATAGGAATTTCCAAACCCCTTGTATTCAAAACCGTGTCATAATTTGGATATGAAGATGCACGTGAAACATTTCCTTTGGGACGGTACAAAGCACTCACGATCGCTCTAAAAAAACACGCATCATCTTGATTATCAATATTGATGCATGCATGCCTATTTTGAATTTCTTCAGGTAACCATATAAACCCTGAACCGTTCCTATTCCGTATTTATTTATTGATACCTCAAGCAAAAGAATTTTACTCAACGCCCTCCCCGAGTCTTTCTCTTGAAATTCTTTTAATTTGTTCAAAATAACATCCACAACATGTTTATTGTACCAAGCCGTCAAGTCCGTACCCAAATCAATGATTGCATTAGGGGTATTGAAAAATTTTCGATCAACTATTTCGCCGTCATTTGACTTTTTGATGAAATCCTCCAACAGTGTCATGTTCACCTTGAGGCATTGCATCTCCTTCAAAATTTTGGAAATTCTCGATTTGAAAAAAAAAATACGCATCGCTCAAAAATTTTCGCACTTCTTTGTGAGCTAAATTTATTATTACACCCGTCCTTACTCTACCATTGAAAATTGCATTAATATTTTCCCATTTAACCCTACTGCTTCTGTTCAAGCCTGATCCAATATACTTATCATTTTTCATAACATTTATTATACATCTAATACGTTTCAATTCCCCAATTTTACTAACAATTTTCTTTTTTTCCCCTACTGAAAATTAATTTTTTTTCATTGCCTACTCACATTTTCTAATATGCCTACTTATCAAATTCAGAGACGTTCGTGCAATGGCACTTGAATAATTTTGCTTGATCGCTTCAAGCAATCCATAAATTTGTGATAAAGTTTTTGAAAACACCATTTTCAACAAATATTTCAACTTACTACAATTTTTCCTAATGACGATGGCGGATGGTTGGGGGCAACAGCTGTGTGTGTCGGCGGCGGCAAACGGATGCTTGCAGGGTGCGGTGGCAGCTCGGTGATGATGCTGCAAACTGAAGCTTCCTGGAATGGCGAAGTGACGAACGGAGATGATGCCCAAAGGGAAGCTTAATGAAAAATGCTGCTGTTGTGATTAGGGAGGGTATAATATAACTATCTGAAAATGAGAAAGAAATTGTTTTTTATTTTCAAACGAACTTTTGTCACATACAAAGGAACGAACCCGAATGGCAAAAATAATACTAACCTTAATTTTCCTCAATCTCAAATGACGCCGCTGGATTGGCTTTCCCAGTGTTCATCAGTCCTTTGAATATCACGGAATATTTGCTGCTCGAGAACTCTTCTGTATATACCCGATATACCTTGGTTACTCTCTGCGGCAAAAAGGTGACGCTCTCCCCCAAATCCAGCAGCACAGCCTCGCCAAATTTCCCTCGGACTATCTTCGCATTTGATATCCTTTGCGGTGCCCCCACAGGTAAATGGGATAGTTTGGTGATTGGTTTCCTGCTCACGATTGACCCGGCGGCGTTCAATTTTTGTAGATCCATCTGAGGAAAAGCATAATAAAAAGTATTTGTTATAACCCAAAAAAAATACACAAAAATCAAATGCACCTTTGAACTATTAAACCACTTTGAATTGGAAATTACAATGAATTTTGAAAGCGCCCAAAGACATGCACAAGAAATGGAAATTAAACGAAAACTTAAAAAGGCAAACATAAAACATTTACGTAAATTCATCTGAGTAAAAAGCTAAACTAAAAACACACAAATTTTGAACCGAAAATTAACCAAAAAAGGCAGGCATAAAAATAATTGAAAATTAAATGAGAAACTCAACAGACACATATAAAAACAATTGAAAACACTTACTTTTCAAATGAAGTTGGCACACTGGTAACTTGCTACTGCCACAATCAAACATAAAATGATTTTCCTTCGTGTCTCGCTGTGTGTTTAAATACCAATTCTCATGTACGCCTTGCCGATAACCTTCGGTCGTTGCGGTCTGCATATTTTCCGTCTGGCAACCTCAACTCGGCCATCAAAGTGCTTATCGCATATTAAATTTCCTGTTTGAGGCGGTTTCTCATTGCGATAGCGCTGACTCGAATTGCGCGTTTCACAACTGATAATGGAATGAATAACGGATGTTGATATCAAGCTGTTTGTTCATATATTCACTAGCGAAAATATTAAATGAAATTCGATTTGTTTTTTTGCAATTTTTATTTAAACCAAATACTCCATTTTTTATTAAATTCTACAATTATTTCCTGTACAAGCCTCATTAATATACATGCTAATATAATGGATACTATAATGAAAATTCTATAAAGATCAAATTCCACTTTTGACTTGCTTTTCTCTCGCCCTGCTGGAATAAACTCCTCAGTTTTTGTGTCTATTTCTCGAAGATCTTGAAATATCATCTTCAGCTTATAATTGAATGCTGTATTCTCTGGAACATCACTGGCAAATACTAGTAGCTGTCCATCATTGACTGATGTTACTCGCATTGTTTTCCATTGGGTCCGGTTGCATTCAAACTCATCGGTTTTCACGCATATTGCCATGTATTTCACACCAAATGGCTTATTCACGTACAAAACATTATTTATTATTGCAGTTAAAAGAACAAAATTTGTTTTCAACAGCGGAGACATATTCTGCACTCTGAGATTGGATTCTTCGTAACGGGTATCTTGTTTGAGGAAATTTTCGCATGAAAACTCTGTCTTGAATGTTTAAATTATTCATCTGCTTCCAAACATTCTCTTTTTCTTCAAAAAATTGAATGTCTTTTTTTAATTCCTGAAGACGTCTCTCAAATTTCTCTAATTTACGTCTGTATTCTGTCGATGCATTATGCTACTGATTATTTCAACTCTGCTCAATGCTACCTACATACTTTCCAAAAATAATGTTTCCTAACCCCCAAATTTCTCTGAATGGCAACACTCTTTCCCCCTAACTTCACGCCTAATTTTACAACTGGCAACATCGAGCGCTTCATGTAGTACAATCAGTTGCTGGATCTATTTCGATTACGTCACAAATGAACTTAGACCATCGAGCGATGATTTTTCGTAACACTGACAACACCTATTTGCAGTCAACCTATACGATTAATTTTACAACTGGCAACACTCACATCAATACCTTGATTCATAGCCTAGTGTGTTCAGTGGGTGCTCCATAATCAGCAGTTCAACGGTTCAAACCTCATTCTCGGAAAACTTTTTTTATTTTTTTAAATGCAAACAATTCAAAATATTCAAGTGAACTCGATAAATGGACGCACGTAGAAAATTATTAGTATGCAAAAATGTAAAATTGGATATAAAACGACTAAAATTTGAAACGCTAAAACATGCAAAAATGTTACTGCAATAAGCGTTTTTTGCGTTTCAAAAAACGAGTAAGATTTAAAATGCTAATTTTCACTCCAAATCGCACGTTAAAAATGACGGACCCCCTCAAGAAAACATTTTGAATCCCCCCATACCCCCAATGGTATTTTCTTTGACAAATGGCCGAGGCAACCATGTTTTTTCACTTAAATATTATGTTATGACCTGTATAACATTTGACAGCCGCCATGTTTTTTTTTCCCATTTTCCAAACACCACTATTATCATCACACTTTCAAACATTATTTTTTTTAAATATTCAAACACCGTGCTCTGGTAGCTGGAGAAATATATATCCCACATTTGTACATCAACTTGTACGAAGTCTCCGTGGAGACAAGGCTAGCGTCACTCGCTACCAAACTTAAACCGCTGGTTCAAACCTCGTTCTCGGAAATCTTTTTTTCTTTTATAAATTCAATTAATTTTAAATATTCAAGATGCGCGCTGTATTGGCAAAATGCCATCGGTCTACGGAATCTCTCTCGACTACGTCACACGATGAACGCAGACCAGCGACGGCCGACTTCTACCGATCTCCTCCCCGACTATTTCCGATGGCCCGTGGCAAGCTCGACCGTACTGCGCATGCGGTCCCAAAACCCCCTTTGATCATCTACTCATTTATTTATAAACGACCGACAAAACTCCAATCGTCCCTCAGGATTACCAAATTCTAGTGTTTGCACTGGTCTCAACTTATAAGGAGAAATCTTATGTTTCTTCAGAATTAGTTGAATACCAGACAGTGGAACAGCTATTTCTCTAGATAAATCTCTGATGGAATTATTTGGATATACCTCAAAGTAGGATAAAATGTCAATTTCTGTATTTTCAGATATTACAATACGTTTTTCAGTTCTTTTCTTCTCAAAAAATTTTTCATTGTTCCTGAATTGACGTTGAAGCACAGCAAAATATCGCCGATTAGGTAATTCACGATCGGGGAATGAATTGCTGTAGTGTTGGAGTGCTCTTACGCAATTTTTCAGGCAAATCAAGTAGGATTCTAACATAACACATTTTTCCTGATGGGAAAACGGCATTTCGAAAAATATTCGAACAGTAGTTGACAGTTGCAATAATTTAAGATATTGTCATGATATATTTGATTATTTTTTTATAATTCTTGCAACCAATCGAAACCATCAATTCAAATCATTCATGTACGATCAGGCCAATCAAAGCATTATTATAGTGGGAATTCTCTACGTAGAAAATTGCGGCTGGAATTTTTTGTGGTATTTTGTTTTTATCATGTGACAACTGATACTTTAGATCTTAAGTCTGTCATCAGTTTGCACGAAGAGTGAAAAATGATTCGAAAACGGTTCAGTACATCATCATTCGATGAAATTTTGAGTAACGTTTCAATTTGGAAACAGTTTCAATTGATAACTTAGGGACAGAGAGAAAGCAATAGCTTTCAATCCAACAGAACAAATCAATGTTACGGAATCCTCCAGCCAAGGACAAAACATCCATAATAATTGTATATTTTATGATGAGAACTTCAAATTCCAAACTTCATTCTGTTTATAGTGATTCAAGTAAATTATTGAAATGAAAATGTTGTATGTATAGATGTATAGAGATCAGGTCTATCATTTGGGCATCAAAAAATAATCTATCGTATACCACACGAGAGTTCGATAAAGTAGAAAATAATTCTCCAATCTGTCAAATTATTTTCACTTTATTCTTACTCTCTTGTGATATTACAACTGAGAATATTTGACAAATAGTATTTCAACAAAGTTTCAAGGCAACTTGATGCTCATAATAATTATGTTTTATCGAATCAAACACATTCATACGACCCTCCAGTATTTTCTGTTCTGTACAAAAACGGTTTCAAAGTTATCATTATAGCAGACATATTTTGATTCACAAAATAAATGTGGCTAGCGGAATGGCTTTAAGATGGAAATTATCGTTTTGTACATTAATACCAAATAGCTCAGTGGTGTCAATTGAGTGGTGCGACGTGATGATCACGGGTTTCACGAGTTCACATCCCAGCGCATGTTTTTCTATCTATTGTCTTATTTTGCTATTAGTAACAAAATATTGTCATTCTTTTAAGTACCAATATTGGGTGTTTGGAAAATCATGAGGTTTTATTTGCCAAATCAAAGAAATTTTTTGTACTAGTGGAAGAAATAAATATTTCCTCATGAGTCACTCATTTCCTACTTTCGGAAGAAAGGTGATATGAGCTTTGTTGTTGAGAATGTTATTACGAATCGAAATGCATGAAAAAATATAGGGTGTTCCATTGAAAGAAATATCATTCCATGAAATATTCTGAAATCGCGACTGTCATCGAGAAAGCTATTGAAAATGCTAGTAGTTTGCCCATTCAAGCGAGTTCGTAGCATCAATAATGACGGAGTTGGCAATGGTGCCGACTTAATTTGGAACACCCTGTATACGTTTAGATACATTTTATCAAAAACAGACATACCATACGTTTTGATTACGCAAATCGAGATAATGAATTCCGTCAAATTCACTCGAGGCTTTTGCAAGTCTTTGGTAGGTTGGACCGTTTCTCAGGCCAGGACGTGGATGGAGAAATCGATAGGCTTCCACAGGTTGCTCGATGTTCCCGAATGATTGGTGAAGTGAATTTGACTTTCTCCCAGCTGGATGATAATGGCCACACGATTACTTTGGAGGAATCGAGGGGTACAGCTGAACAACCTCCAAACGAAAGCTCAATTCTAGACAGTCCAAATCCTGACTGGTGGCGTTATTAACCCTACGTTGTCAGTCACTGTCTCGCATGACCTCATTGTTCTAGAGGCTAAGATGCCCAATCAAGTACCACCACCAGCGGAGCAAACGCAATCCAGCCCAAAAGACAATGTACTACCACCCATAAGTCAACCTAGAGCTACAGCTCACTATGAATCAAGTTACTATGACCTGATATTAGGTGCCAGAAATAGAGGTTCATCTCCTTCACATCTTCCTTCGAACAGGCCAATTGTGGAACCATGTAGATCTACGGGACTGGATAATCTGTCCAGAAGAGCTTTGGCTAGTAAAATGCATTATCACTCGGGTACAGATACTAACTTAGCACGTCAATTCGATCAATTCCAAATTTCTCCCATACCCGGAACCAAATTCCAACTCGATTCACACGAGCCGTATTTTAGGAACATAACGAGGTGGAATTCTTGAGATACAACGGCCGGATAAGCGAGAACAAGTTTTTAGATTGCTTGGAGGAACTATGAGTTTCTCAAGGGATTTCGAAAGAGCGATTACTTCACTTTGCTCCTGAGATCTTTTCCGACGAGGCTCTGCAATGGTATCGCACCAGTCGTTCCACGACGTGGGATGAGCCACAGGATCAGCTATCGGTAGCGGTTGTTACCACATGAGAACCTGCTCGTTCTCCAAGTATCACCGCGCCACAAGCGACCTTAACCTCAGCGTCTACTAGCGGTGTACTTCCTCGTTACTGGAACTGTAGAGAAACGACTCACGAGTTTGGCGCATGTCCTCTACCATGGAAGAGTTTCTGTATCAGGTGCGCGAAAGAAAATGTCTTTGCCAACTCATGTCCAAACTGTTCAAAAAACGTGCGGAGTCAGCAGTAAGTTCTCTCACTGTTGACCAAAATCGAAAATCCCAAATTATCCTGGACTACGTATGTGATCAGGCAAGGAATGATACCAGGCCTCATTTGAACGTCACTTTGTATGGTCGTCAGATGTTGGGATTGTTGGATTCTGGAGCTACCTCGACGATCATAGGAGGTCCGGGTTGGAATGCCCTAAAACCTTACTGCACGATTGAATCGTCCAATCGTCCAACGTGTACAGTAGCCAACGAGCAAGAATGTACAGTACTGGATCGATTGCAGTACCTATCGGTTAGGCAATAGAATTTAGAATTTAAGGTGTTAGTAGTACCTTCTCTTCCCCATCAGCTTATACTAGGGATGGATTTCTGGCATAACATGCTAATCTTCCCAGATATATTCTCAGGAGAGTGGTGTTTCCGGACTGATCAGCAGCTCCACATTCCTACCCAGATATCCGTTATATTAGCTGAATGTCCAACATCAGACCGGAAGGAAAGTCTCGACATCGTTGTGAAACCAGCTTTTGCAGCCATGGGTGATGAGCTTGGTTGTACAACGCTAGTAGAGCATGTCATTCGAACTGACCACTCTCCCATTTGCTGAAGGCATTATCGAAACCATCGCAAGACCAAGTTAACGAGGAACTGGAGAAAATGTTGACCGAGGGAGTCATTGAGCCATCAAGTTTACCATGGGCATCTCCGATCCTCCTTGTTAAGAAGAATGATGGCAAATACCGGTTCGTAGTTGATTTTCGTCAGCTGAACAAGATGAATGTCAAGGTTGCCAACCCCCTACCCTTCGTAAGTGCCACCTTGGATAAGCTGAGGGATTCGCACTACATAAATACCCTCGACATATAGTCAGCCTATTGGCAAATACCATTGTCAGAGAAGTCGAAACCTTTAACGGCGATTGTTGTGCCAAACAAAGGACTCTATCAGTTCAGGAGACTACCCATGGACCTTCACAATGCTCCGGCTCCTTGGCAGACATTTATCGATCGTGTAGTGGGGAGAGATTTGTAAAAACATGTGTACTTTGACGATGTGATCATCTGTACCACGACTTTCGAACAACATCTCCAGATCCTGCAAGAATTCCTTTCTCGGCTTACCAAGGCTGGACTGGCCAAGTGCCACATATGTAAACCAGAGCTTCGGTATTTAGGATATGTAGTTGGTGCAGGAGGACTCATGGTTGATATCGAAAAAGTTGAGGCGATTGTTCAGATTCCGACACCTAAGAACGTAGGTAATGTTCCAAGGCTCATCAGATTGGTTTCTTGGTATCACAGATTTGTCCCGAAGTTGTCCTCGCTCACTGCCCCTCTTTGCAATCTCCTCCGGAAAAACACCAAACTCGAATGGGACTCCACTTGCCGTCAGGCATTCGCGCCTCTCAAGGACCTCTTGGTATCTGCCCCAATAATGACCTGTCCGTCTTTCGAGATTCCTTTCACCGTACAGGACGACGCTTCATACTTTGGTATTGGTGCTGTGCTTTCCCAAACCAGAGAAGATGGCGAGAAGGTCATTAGCTATTTGAGTCGGTCACTTTCAAAGGCCAAGAAAAAATACAGCACCACCGATAAGGAGTGACTGGCAGTCCTGCATGCAATTGAAAAGTTCCGACCGTACCTGGAAGGGGCCAAGTTAACGGTTGTCACGGATCACTGGGCACTGCAGTGGTTCAATAACATCAAGGATCCGGCAGGTAGGATTGCCAGATGGGCGGTCAGACTTCAACAGTACGATTTCGAAGTAGTACACCGCAAGGGAGAGGACCACGTGGTTCTTGACGCCCTGTCGAGATCGGTACCAGCGGTAGATCCTGTCGAAGTCGGCATTTCGATGTGGAAAGACTGCAAAAATTGATGGTATAGAGACTTGTGCCAGAAAGTAGACCAGAATCCTGGAATATGAGGATTACTCTTCAAGAGGACAAAACTAAATTACCCAGAGCTCAATGAGGAATGGGATAGTTGGCTGGGCGAAGTTCCAAAAGACAAAAATGAGAACTTATCAAGATGAATCACGATCCACCCACCTGCAGTCATCTTGGGATCTTCAAGACCTTTTCGCGGTTTAGAGCCAAGTACTGTTGGCCCAAAATGAAGCAGAATGTCGGTAGATACATTGAGCATTGCAGGGTATGCTTGCAGACTAAGCCCGATCAAAAACCCTAATGCGGTTTGATGCTCAGTGCTGCGCCATCCACCTCGAGACCTTGGCAGATCCTCAGCATCGACTTGGTAGGGCCACTTTGTCGCTCTGCTTTGGGTAATATGTATATTTTTCCAGTTCTGGACATCTTCAGTAAATTCATATAAATGTTTTCATTACGAACATCAACCGCATCGAAAAGAGTCGAGCTTCTCGGGAACCAGGTCATCCTAGTCTTTGGAGCCCCTATTGCAATTATTATGGATAATGGCGTCCAATTAATGGTCGCATTACTTGAAAAGTATGGTATATCAATTACCATGCACAAGCTAATACTGTAGAGCGCAGCCACCGGCTCATCAAAACCATCTTGACATCCTACGTTGCCGGCGACCATCGTCAATGGGACAAATACCTTCCCCAGGAAAGCTGTGCTATATGAACGGCGCGCTACGAGGTGATACAGGTTACCCCTAAAGCCGGAAACAGATTGAGCTCACATCACGTGAGCTCACGTGACCTCTCGTGCTATGACGTTACAGACAAAAAGTGTGGGACGCCCTTAAACATGTTATTTTAATGCATCAGAAGCACACTGTGGTCACCTCATGCGTATAACGTTACATACCCAACCGCACGCGTGAGAGCATATACTAAGTTTCTGCAAATCCACACATTTGTATCTGCGTGAGCTCACAGTATACATCGGTTTGGATATACTTGTGATTGTTGATATAGGAAAATGGATCGAAAGCAGTATGATCTACGTCGGAGAGACGAGACTTTCCTAGTCAACCGTCTGCGTCTGGAAACGTAATTTCGCGATCTCAGATGCAGCCAGAGGTTTTACAGCTGAGCTGGCGAATGAACTCGAAGGTCCTTCCATTATAGCCAAAGCAAAATCACCATGGTCATATGAGCTCGTCAACGACGGTCTCGACTAACGGGATCTGAACTAAACTGTACTGGCCTACCGATATCGAACTCTACTAAATAAAACTAAACTATCCTGAAATAAAATAAAACCGAATTACCATAAAGAAAATTGAACTGAACTAAAAATTAAACAGAACTAGAAACTAAACCAACATAAAACTCACCTAGACTAGGCTAACCTAAACTAAACCACACTAAACTAACTCAAACTAAACTAGGCTACCATTACCTAACCTTTTTTTATATAAAAAAAACTTATCCAGGTAAGAGGGGAGTTGCTACAGGTCATTTTGAAATGAGGCAAAAAACCTATAATTTTTCATGATAACAAAACCTACCTTGGGGTCAGAGATCCATGGGAGCAGAAAGAGCAAACAATCAGCAAATTAGGTGCTTTTTGCTTCCTCCGAACACTTCTCGCTAGTAGCATCTATGCAAGAGCGAAACCAATAAGCAACCCTCAAGAATTTCTTGTTTACACTATTTATGGAAATACCACTGTAACTCTATTCAGTCCTAATCATAATTCAGATAGCAAAGCGGTTATATCCAACCAGCATTGTTAACAATAATATAACCTGCATTTTGCCTCAACATACACATGTCAATGTCAGCCAGTCATGCTGTTCCTCAGTTCGTTTGGTAATTTTTCTCCAAAGAAGAATCTTCTCAATCACCCTTGTGGATTTGATTATTACTGAATTTCATCGCAGCATCGATAACCGATATACCACTTTTGGGGCCACACATCATCTCAGGCCTCTTCGTTCTTCTTCATTCCCTCTCTTACGTTCTTACTCTTGTTTCTACTTCCTGTGTCTTGGGAGACCTAACCATTGATTGGAAGCAGCCCATCTGTAGCTAGCGCATTGATCCACCTACTACCTGCACGACTTCTGCAGGCGCAGCTTACATTCGGGGTACCTAGCCGAGTGCTACTGGATCACCCCACCAGCGGCCTATCTTCCCTCCAACGGGACCCTTAAGGAGAAGTCCGGTGCAATAGGCATTTTAGCTTGCTCGCTCGCTGCAGCTAAGTTTAAGTTCTAAGCGTACCTCTTTCGAGTTTGGTTTGCATGATACCCTACAATTGACTCTAATCACATAACTTTCTCCACTTACTGCATAGCTTTAGGGTCATGATAGGTTTATTTCACGATGCTTGCTGGCTTTCTGCATATTTGCTATTCTGTGTTTAATTACCGTAGCTAACAGTTCTACCTATTGGTTTGTACCTTTGCATGCTTGCCCTGTAAACTATTTGTTTCTAAACACTGCTGCGGAGAGGTAAACTGTGTTCACTTACAACTAAGGTTAGAACGTTAAAATCATCTGTGAACCAGGTATAATTATACTCGAGGAATTGCCGCTCTCTCCGAACAGGAAGTCCCTTAGGACTGTGTATCATACTGATAGGTTCATTGTTTCCCTCTGTCCTCATTTGTTGTGTTATGGGATTTGCTATTTGTTTAACCAACAAAACAACATTACCAAATCTTTAATTAAATGACCTTCAGTTCCGGTTGACTCGATAGTTCTTCTTCTTCTTTCTAGCCAACATCCCGCCAGCAGCTGATTGGCCTAGTCACTGCTCGCCATTGGCCAAGGTTCGACAAACCACTTTGGCACTAAGCCCCGCTTTCCCCGTTTAACTTTGACATTAGTAAACCCACTACTCTACCCAATTTACACATTCGCTGGGCAATAACCGGCAACCCTGGAAACAGTGTAGCAACATTAATCTTCCAAATTCTGTGTATGCCTAAATTTTCTAGTGCTTCTTCACGAGATCATGAAGGATATTGAGATCATCTTCCACTTTGTGGTTTATGGAGCATGTAAATCGTTCTAGTTCACTTTCAAAATTGATTTTTATGTTACCTTTTTAGCCCATTATAGAGTTGTATCACTAGCTACAGGGCCATCCCAAGGTCCAGAGATAACCTTTTCACTCACCAATAGATGCAAATTATCCTGTCTGATTGCAATGTTTGGTTGATCCTAAACCAAAGATATGAATCGGCTATCTATATATGGGCCAATTTGAGAAATTTCTTGAATATCAACTGATTGAGTTAGTAAGAAAGATCTTTGATTGTTCTAACATGGCGCAAATGAAAATTCAAATCAATGTTTGACTTAGATGAAATTTTGAAACTGAAAACTCTGGAATCATTTTGTTCTTCAATTTGATTATTTCTCCATTTGTAAACTGAGAGATTGTTTGGGTTCACTTTGATCCAATTCATCACCTTAGTCTTCATTTATCAAAGTTACAGTAGAAGCATCACCAAGAAGAGCGAATGTTTCAATTTGTTTTCGACCTCATGAAATCACTTCAGGAAGAATTTTGAGTAAAACTTTGTAGGTGTGTCAGTACGTGACAATTTGTTTCAACATCGCTTTTTTTGGGTAAATTTTCCACTGTATTTTCATGGTGTGATATTTCATCGTGAGGTTTTTGACAGCCACCAACTTTGCAAAATTTTCTTTTTCATATACTTCTACATTGTGAAATGGAAAAAGACAAGAAAAGTATATTTTATTTGACGTCACAAATGACCATCTTTCATTTGTCGAAAGAGATTTTAATTTTGGACATATACTCAGATGATGAAGTTCGTTTTTACAATACAAACAGTTTTTATTGACAGTTTTATTTGTGAGTTTTGCATCTCTAGTTTTCAACTTGTTTTTAGAATTTGAATTTTTTTCATCAGAAATTCGAGGAATCAAAAGTTGACTAGCTGCATCTGCTTTTGAATCTAACCAATTGGAAAATCCAAACAATTTATAAGTATTTGATATTTTCAATAGACAAATGTTCTACCCAACTGAGTTTGTGAGAAGATGGCAATTTATTCAATTACTCCTGTAAGAGTGATGGATTCCGCAAATGATTTTCCGCTTTCAATGATTCAATGCTACCATTTTTATTTCGGATTCGAATGAACAAAGATCATCTACCCTATCAACGTTTTTTTGTCGAACAACTCAACTTTCGGATCTTTGGTACCTGCTATGTCATCATTTCTTTCCCAATGAACTTTTCCAGTCATCCATTTCTCAACATCAGAACCATCACTTACAACTGACTATATTAAACTAACCATATTTTCGTCGTGATCCGTATCACTTGAACTCAAATCCATTTGTGTTAATTTCATTGCGAGTTGTAAATCTAATATCTCCTGTTGTTTCTTTATAACTTCTTGTTCTATTTGTCTCTTCCCCATTTTATTTTCGATTTTCATTTCCTTTTGTCGTCGTGAAGATGCAGAACTTCGTCCTGTTCTAGCCGACTTGCTTCCATAACAAGATTTGCTGTGTGGAGTAGTTCTTTTTGCTGTCAACAATAAAACAATCTATGGTAGATTTTTGGTGGTCGAGAAGAACTGGTCTCTATGGGCTTATCCGAAGTTTCTGGATTCTCGGTTTTGGCCATTGCTTCTTTTTCTGCATCTTTCATAGCTTTTTTCGGCAAGTCTTTCACGTACTTCAGACATACTGAATGAATTCCAAAGTGCGGTTCTTCATAGGCGATGAAAGAACATATGTTATGATTTTACCTTTAATTATAGTAGGTTGATTGGAAATATCCGGTCTTGAAGACTTTACCTGTAATTATAGTAGGATTTTTGGGAATATCCGTTCTCGAAGAACAAATTTAAAATTAGTTCAACTTATCAATACTTACGTCAATACATTACCTTTTTCTAAACAACCTCAAGAATATAAGTATATACAAAATGTGGAAATACATGTAACATGAAATGGAACTATCTTGATGAAACTACAACATCATGCTATCAGAACATTCCTCGTAATTTGATATCTGAAACGTGATATTATCAAATCCTGTGCATTTGTCGCATTTGAAAGAGGTCATTGAACGCATCTTAGATTTTTTTGCTTGTCTGAACCTGAACATATTTGTAACTAGAACCGTGACGTCAGCAAACTCCAGGTAATCTGATCTCTGTCGCGTACTCTTATTCACCTTGAAAGAGGTCATTGGATCCGTATCAAATTTTGCCTAGACATATAACAGTAGTAGGGCAAAGTCACTACGGCCTCACTTTTCACAATTTGTTTTTCAGAGTCAATGGCAAATAGAGTTTTATGTCGCATCCGGTGTTTGTTTACGCTTTGTCTGCTCGAGCTAAATGAAATGCATTTCGTTATTGGGCAATTTGTGAGTGTGTGGGAATGAAACAAACACATAGATCTTATGCATATATTTATTACACTTTAGTGCCAGTGGCGTAGTATGAAGATTCATTACCATTATCGATCAAAAAAAAAATTGATGCATGGATTTAATAAATTTATATATAGATTCGGATATTTGAATAATCAGAACCATTGACACGAAAAACATAAACCAATCGTGTAGTGTCGGCAGCGGCTCGCATTTAGAATCCAATGAAGGATCAGCAGCAGGGGCATGCATTTTGACGTAGTGGTTGGGTAGTTGGGTGGAACGACGACGACGATGACCTCGAAGTGCTGCTAGAGGGGCGAGAAATCTTCAGCGGAAGCCAGTGCGTATCGCTATAAGTGTGATTTGTATAAATCTTCCGCAGTCTGTACGATAAGACGTTCATAGGAATTTCGGCTCTCAACACAGGCAAATATCCATCATTGGCTAGCGCCTGAGTCATTTTCGTCCAGTTCGAAGTGCTCGAATCCTCGTGCGAATACGATATCAATACCTTGGCGGAGGCGTTGTGACAACTGTACTTGTATTAGCCGCAATATCGACGATGTGTCGCCTCTTAGGCAGATCGAGCCCACACTTCAGCAAAAAATCGAATTTTTGATTACCCTTCACGTATACCACATCAGCCTCGATGATGGGGCGCAGCACTTCCTAGACTTCGTTGAATTCGACATGGCCATCAAAGTATGGAATGCCGTGGATATTTCTCTCCAAATATCGTACTTGCCGTTTATCAGCTTCGCTTAGGTCATGGAATGGCACTACGGCTTTGAATAAAAAGTGGTTTGTGCGATGCCCGTTGGTGATGGCGAGCTCTTTGGGATGGAATTCACCGCCCACAGAGAAACCATGGATGTCACAGGCTATAAGCTTCATCTTGGCCTTGCTGATTGAACTGATTCACTGTGATTAACTGAGACACACAGGGAGACACAAAGGGAGAGAGAGAGAAAGATTAACCACCGACTGAACGACTGAACGTTTGGCATACAACTGATGCTCTTGACCTGTCGAAGCCTGCATTTCATACATACACACAAAGATTGGATTCCCCCACTACCCACTGCTACTACTGTATGTAACATTTTTATGACAGACGACGTACAATATCGCTCAAGGAAAAGTGTTTCAGCATACAGTCGTGAATGATGATTCAATTGGCTCGAGTATTGGCGAAAAATCTGACTCTGGCCTCGATGACAAGATATGTTAAAACAATTAGAATGGTTACCGATAACCAGTATAACAAAGAGAGATCAAGGACCGCATGCACAGTACAGTCAAGCATGTCAAACGCAAGGGAGTCGGTCGTCGCTGCTTCGCGGTCATCGTGTGACGAAGTCGAGAGAGATCCCTTAGATTGATAAAATTTTGCCAATAGAACACGGCGCACACATTTTGAATTAATTGAATTGAATATTAAAAGAAAAAAGATTTCAGCAGCAGAGGTTTGAACCAGCGGTTTATGTTTGGAAGCGAGTGACGCTAGCCTTGCCTCCACGGAGACTTCGTACAAGTTGATGTACAAATGTGGGGTATATATTTCTCCAGCTACCAGAGCACGCTGTTTGAATATTAAAACAAATAATGATTGTGAATGGAATGAAAGTCAGATAATAATAATGATGTTTGGAATAAATGTGAAAAATTGTGAGGTAACGAGGGTGTAACGTTTGAATGTGCGATTTCAATGAGGAAAGTATACAGGGTGTTTCAAAATGTATAATTCATGAAAAATGATCGTGACTGCTGCGTGTGTGTCAAATGTCATGTGGGAAATGGGTCATTGGGGCAATGAGGGTAGCAAAGTATTCAGCAAAAATATATATAGGATGTCTTACATGTTATTTAAGAGAAAAAACATGGCCACTGCTTGTCAAATTTAGTATACCAGGTGTACCAACATATCATTTATGAGGAGAAACATGGAGGTTAAAGAAAAAACACATCATTGAGCTCTTGTAGGATATATTGAAGTATTTCATCAAAAAATATGAAGAGAAGAATCAACCACTGATGTGCTAGTTTGACTCTGTTTCTTTTTTGGTGATAGGAGATAGGAGACAGACAGATTGACGGACAGGTAGAGTGACAGATAGTCAGTTTGATCAAAGCAGAACGAACTACCAAAATATATAAGGCACAAGTGCAAGTTCTACAAGAGAGATAAAAAGATTCTCACCTCCAGCAAAAAAACTGAAATTCTGATACACCAGCAGCTGAGTCAGACAATCCAGAGTCTGAGTATAATAAGGTATCTCCACTCCTATACGTTTTTGAAAGCTCCACCATTTGAAAAGTAGCAGTAAACATTCACAATACAACTTTCACGAATACTTCAACAGTAGAGGCAGCTATTCCACTAGAAAGACTTTTTCAAAAATTCACAACAAACTATCACAAAGACAATTTTATTAATATTAATTAGTTTTAATTTGGAAAATAGATAAAGTTATTTCAAACATACTATCCCTGCAAAAGTAAGGTTAAGTAGTTCGAATTATTATTTGAGGTGATAGAAACACAGAGCGTTGGCAGTCGAAAAGGTTTGTAGCTAGTCTACCGGCAACGTTTCAAAAGCACCTTACTTTAGGCATTGGATCGAAATACATGATTATGCACTTTTTCAAAGAAAAATATTGTACTTACATCTTATTATTGATGATTGTGCACACAAGCAAATAAGTCTAACATCTATTACTGCTTGGGTAATCCAAAACTGAAATTTATCGCTCATCATCAACCACTTTTATGACCCTAATGTGAAAACAAATTTCATAAAAACATTCAAGAATACTTGATATACAATTTCTGAACAAGCAAAGCAAATAACGCAATAATCGTTACTCTGTGGTTTTGATAATGAACGACTTCCAACAATTTATTTTTGCACAGTTTTTCTATTACCGATAATGCTGGCTCGGAGACCGCGCTCCAATGCCAACTGATATGAAACGAATAAGAGAAGTTGATAGCAGAATGTTTGTATGGTAATAATAAAAATAAAATTCAATTTTCAAATATTTTTATTTGAACCAAATTATGTGAAACTCCAAAATTATTTCTTGTACAGTTCTAATTAAAATACATTCTAATATTGTTGATACTATGATTAGAATTCTATAAATGTTATATTCCATTTGCGACTTCTTTTTCCCCTGCCCTGCTGGAATAAATTCGGTGGTTTTTGTGTCTATTTCACGCAGATCTTCAAATATCAGCTTTAACTTATACTTGAATGTTGTACTCTTTGGAACATCACTAACAAATACTGCTAACTGTCCCTGATTGAACCGAGTTAAACGCATTGTTTTCCATTGTGTTCTATTAAGTACAACCAGGATCGAAATCATTCGCCTTTACGCATATTGCCATGAATTTCACTTTTTTTGGCACATTGACGTATAAAACATTACTCAATTTTGCAGTCAGAAGAATAAAATTTGTTTTCAGTCTAGGAGACATATTCTACAATGCTTGAGGCTGGACTCTTCATAACGAATATCTGGTTTGCGGTAATTTTCGATTGAACACTTTGTCTTGAATACCCAAATCAGTCAACTGCTTCACCACCTTCTTCATAAAATTGAATATTTTCCTTTAACTCTTGGACATGTCTAGAAAACTCTTCAACCATCTGTCTGTATTCTTCAGCTGCCAATCTGCCACTGATTATTTCAACTGTTCAATGGCAATAACATACTTTCAAAAAATTAAGTTACTCAAACCTCTCCCTCACCCACCTGATAATGAATACCAAAAAAGAAACAGAGTCAAACTGATAGGGAACGAAACGTACTATGGCGGCGATTCCATGCAAAAATGTGATAAAAAAGACGTTTTTCGCGTTCCAAAAAACAACTGAAAATTGAAACGCCTAAACACGCAAAAATGCAACCACAAGAATTTATCGCGTTCCAAAAAACAACCTGAAATTAAACCGAAAAAAAGTGTATGATTACATGTATTTCTTATGGAGATTTGACATTTCAAAATTGCAGAAAATACACGATTTCGCGTTCGAAAAAACAACTGGAATTTGAAAACGTTAGAACACGTAAAAATGCGACCACAATAACCGGTTTTCGCGTTCGAAAGAAACAGCTAAAATTTGAAACGCTAAAACATGCAAAAATGCAACTAAAAGAAACGTTTTATAACGTTAGTTCATTCTGCTTCGATCAAACTGACTAACTGTCACTCTGCCTGTCTGTCGATCTGTCTGTCTCCATCACCGATATATTGAGCGACTTTCTAAACGAAAAATGTCAAACGTTAACTAACCGACTTCTAACATTTGAGTGATGAGTACATAACGCATTAAAATGTGAGGTTTATGGCACTTATGGCAGTTGACGGAAGGAAATTCTATTATTTTCTTGATCCCCATACAAGTTGTCTTATTAGAGTACCCGCACGTTTCTGTATCTCCACTAATAACGAAGATAGCCTTCTATGCCCTTTCGGCATTGTAAAATGTTTAAAATGTTTCTTAACATCGAAACGAATCCATTGATGCCAAAATCTTCGAAATCGGACAACCGGAGGTGAAAACCGGAAGTGGCCATTTCGTTGCATATTTGAACTCTCCTCGACGTGGACAATCCGAATTCACTATTACTTTTCTTCTACCTCAGTTTTTTCAAACCAGAAGTGCTTATTTTTTGATGATTCGTATTTTAAATCCCCATGTCCCCAATGATACCTTTTTCTCTTCCCCAAGCAGCCATGTTTTTTCTCTCTCAAATGATATGATTTTTCTGAAACTTTGTGTTTTGAGACACCCTGTATACAAAATCTAACGAGCAGCCGTCATATTTTTTTCTCTTAAATGATACGTTTTGAGACTCCCTATATACTAAATAAGACAAGCACTCACCATGTTTTTTTCTCTTAAATGGTATGTTGGTACACCTGGTATAATAAATCTAACGAGCATCCGCCATGTTTTTTTCTTTCATAAATTATGTATTGATACACCTGGTATATTCGACAAACAACCTCCATGTTATTTTCTCTTAAATAATATGTTGGTACACCTGGTATACGAAATCTAACGAGCAGCCGCCATTTTTTTTCTCTTGAATGATACGTTTTGAGACACCCTGTATACTAAATAAGACAAGCACCCACCATGTTATTTTTTCTTAAATAATATGTTGGTACACCTGGTATACTAAATCAAACGAGCAGCCACTATTTTTTTCTCTCTTAAATGATACGTATGCTAAATGAGACAAGCACCCACCATGTATTTTTTCTCTTAAATGGTATGTTTTGAGACACCCTATACACATAGCTTGTTGAAACGCTAGACCACCGTTGAACCGCCATTTTTTCACATTTATTCCAAACATCATTATTATTATCAGACTCACAAACATTATTTTTTTTAAATATTCAAACAACGTCTGGAGAAATTTTAATTCAATTTTAATTTAATTTAATTTATAATTCAAATTTATAATTCAAAATAAACAATAACAATAATAAAATGTATAAAATAAAACTAAATATAATCTCAAAAGAGTGATTAACTACCATCCTGCTCATAGAAGAGTACATTTGCTCTTCCACTCATCAAGGACTCTGGAAGAATCGGGGAATCATGAGAATCGTTATACTCGTGCCACGTGCCTGAATATGGATGCTTACAGTAAGCAGTATAGTGTCCGCTATAGGAAGACCCGCTGTGATTCAATGGAGCGTATAAGTTATATCGACAAGGCGCTTCATTGTCTGCTGTATAGTTGCTCATATCTAATCCTTCAAGTGGAAAATCAATGGTGACATTTAATTTTCCTCGAAGTCTGTCTGTTTCGGAAAACCTTTTGAAGTCTGTCTGTTTCGGAAAACCTTTTGAAGTGGATTATCAAAATTTTCGGTAAATCACGAATCACAAGAGATTTTGTGCATTTCCTTCTTTCATTGCAAATCGAACATGTCGGTTTTTCATCACCATCCATAGTTTCTTCTTTAGTAAATGAATCCAAGCATTACGACAGACTAAGTTGCCCTGATCTTGGTGATACTGATATAGGAAGAGGAATGTCCCAGAATGTATCAAAAGTGACTGACCCTTGACCACAAAATGAGCATTTAAATGTGGATATCAGCTGTCCAACAAAGTTATCGACTATCTTGGAGTTGTCCATACTCAAGTATCTCGACCATGACTCTCTGGCTTTTTCACTGATGCTCAAACTCTCGACAAACTCGGTCAAAATGAGTTTGGTCTTATCGATTATACTATTCACGTCTTCATGTAGTCCTTCGAGCAGGTATCGTAAAAACTCCTGAGCATCTTGCTGGGCGTAATTGATGAAACGTGGCGCGAAGCTTTGGATTTGACTTTTCAGAGAAACTGTATCGACTACTTGATTCAACGAATCCTCTGACCACAGTTCCTTGATCACTTTCGCAAAAGTTTGGATTAAAGCACCCTTCATATCCTTCATATTCCTTGTGTAGGCGTCCTTCTTCAAATATTCCAGCAACCATTTAGTGTTCGACAAACACTGGATAACACTGTTCATAAAACAAGTGTTACCAATATTTTTTAAACCATTACGACCGAGTGTGTTCATTAATTTTGCAGAACTATGTATCGCAGGCTTTCTGCTGCTTTCACCACTTACACCTTTTACTGAGAAGTCTGTAATTGAGTTCATGTCTTTGTTGTAGTTGCGTGAAATCGAACCTGAGGTAAGGTTGCTGGACATAACTTGCGGAGGAAGTGGGCAAGTAGGAAGCGGATATGTTGAACTGAAAGAAGATATGTTCAGAAAACTCAATGTTTGCGGACGGATAAAAATTTCATCCAGACTTTGAGAGGATGGAATGAGCCCATGACAGATGCGGCGTTTCCTCTTTTGACTACGATACTTATTCTTTGTAAAAGAAAAGTCCTTGCTCTAGGATCGTCGGTTATATTTATAAGTTTATGACCAATGAGTTTGAAAAATTCAGAAACATAACGACCAAAAGAGCTATAGGTTTCGATGGCTATTGGATAAAAAATATATTGGTCAATTAAACTGGAATATTTTTTTATCTTCAATTTTCCAGCAGAATCTGCAGCACCACCAGCAAATCTTGGAGATGAAGAAATATGGGAGGGAGCAACAGTGTCACCACAGGTGTAGTCCCATACTAGATGTTTTCCTTGACTCCAAGGGATGAGAGACATCCCGTCTGGACGTTTACCGTCATCACGAAAAACTCCTAAAGGTTCCAAAACAGAAGGAATGTCAGCAGTTGATAAAGCACTTTTGATTAGGTCGTTAACAGAGGAGTGTCATGCAAGTATGGCTAACACAAATTGAACATCCTAAACGAAGACCCACTGAAATCCTAAAGCAACCATTATCCAATAAAGTGCCAAGGGAAGCAACAGGAAGAGCGTTAAGCCAAGCACCAGATTCCTTTGTAGAAACTGATTTGAGGCGAGCCATATCAAATTGAGAGTTAGCAGCTGACTCAAAGAGTTTAGTGGATGACAATTCAATAAGAGAGAGACCAAGATTTCTGTGAGAATTTACAGCTAGGTACATCGCATCCTGTTTTAGAGAGCCATATAGATTCACATTCTATATACGATGAATCTGGTACGTTAGAGAAGTGATTAGGTAAAATGTGGCCAATCAAATGTAGGGTGCTGTTGAAAGAGGCAAGGAAAGCTGGTAAAGCGGGGAAAGATGCCAAACGAATGCCTAGACCACCCTTGTTCACGGGAAGCGTCGCTTGAAGCCATGTTAGATCGTTGAAGTTGTTATTGGTTATCTGCTCCAAAATCGTACGAAGTGTTGAATCAAAATGAGTAAGTTCCTTTTGACAGCTCCATGTTGCACAACATCTCAGTTTAGCCAAACAATTCTTCAGGAGAAAATATCCAATATGGTTAGGAATTGTATCCAAGCGCGATTCCATCAACATAAGGGAGTCCGTTTTTTGGTTAAGGCATTCTGCCAAAGATTCCACCGTAAGAGGTGCACCAAGGAGGGTCCAATTGGTTCTGTCCATTACTTTAATGTCGGGAGCAAAATCGTTGAAACTCTTTGAAATGTGTTCTGAAAGATCGTTCGTAAGAAAAAGTTCGCACTTTTTGAAATTTAGAGACAAATTTATATTCGTTATAAGAAAAAGGGTTAATTGGGCTTCGTATAAATCCATTTGTACCAATATTATTCAAAGAAGCGTCAATAGGAGGGGCTGAAATATTTAAAATTTCTTGGGCCACGTTATCTGAAGGCATGGAGAGTTGTAAGTTTGGAGCCTGTCTAGAGATTTTTTTAATTCTATCCCAAACAACTTTGGTGGAAGAATTTCTATCAATCTTGGAGCAAAATTCCCTGCTGTTTGACTAATAAGTTATTAGCCCAGCTTACAGTATAGCATCTACCCTTTTTTTAATTACATCTGAGCAGGAATCATCCCACCAAGGAATATGATATTCATTATTAAAAGCAGTTTTGTAAAAGGGAATTGTTAATTTAGCAGCAGTATTGAGTGATTCAATAAAGTAATCATAAGTATTCACAGTTGGGAAAGATGAGAATAATTAATCCAGAATGGAATTATATTGTTGCCAATCTGCCTTATGATAATTTCTTTTCTCATGTAGAGGAAATTCATCCCTCGATCCTGAACCTATAGAACACATTGTGGGGAAATGATCAGTAAAGCCCACGTCCGAAATTGTTGTCCATGAGGTAATAGTGGCTATATTGTTAGATACCAGTGTTAGATCTACTACGGAGGGACCATGGTCTATAGAGCAAATTCGAGTAGGAGACCCATCATTCAGAAATACTAACTCTAACTGATCTAGGGATTGAAAGATATTCCTACCGTTAATATTGGTAGAGGAACTACCCCAAGCTAAATGGTTGCCATTAAGATCTCCCATGATAATCATAGGATTATTAATTTGATGGACAAATTCAATACAACCTTGTTTTGAAATCAAGTTTCCTGCTGCGCTATAGATGTTAATAACATTAATAATATAATGAGGTAGATATATGCCCTGCGATTGTACCATGTAGTTAAACTCTGAAGTTAATGCTATCGGAGCAAAAGCAATGCCATTCCTCATAAAAATAGCAATGCCATATAACCATTCTCTCGGTCATGTCTCAAAATCTGAAATCCTTTACATTTAATATACATATTAGCACTTAACCAGGTTTCATTTAATAGAATGATATCAGGATGATGTTCCTTGATAAGTATTTTCAAGTTATCTACATGAGCATTTTAAGATCTTATGTTCCATTTTATAATGTTTAAGGATGGGAACATGATTTGAAAAATAATTATTTAAAAAATTAAAAATTTAAAATTGTTTTTTCCGTTAACCAGCTGTCATCCCCCTACGAACTACAGCCCTCAGAAGTCGAAACTTGTGCGAGCTAAGGATTAACGAGGTCTTACCTTTTAACGTGCGATTCCTAGGGATTTAGGGATTAGTACTCTGAAGCATCAGAGTAGTTCATCTCTTCATATATATCTTCCTTGCGATGTGAGTATGAAGTTTGCCTGGACGTAGTTTGTGATAAATGAGTTACATTAGGAGAGAATAAGGATGGAGTATTGAGTAAAGTGCCTATAAAGGTCATGACTAATTCTTGATGTTGAGAAGAAAGCTTACCAATTGCTTGGAAGAAATTAGTATGTCTGGTAGATGTCTCCTTTAACAACCTTGGAATTGAGATATTCTGAGACATGACGGGTGAACAGTTGACTTGTCCTTTGGGATTAATAAGGCATTGATTGTGTGCTCCCTTATCAAAACCAATATTGGAATCCCTTCGTCTTTTAGTTGGGGTTCTAAGAGTCTGACTGTAAGATGGAATATTATTAAAATTATTGATGCAGATCTCCTTTCATGAATATCCAGCTGATTAGAATTAGTATTATCATTCCTGTTGAGGACTGGAAAATAAGCATTGCTCAAATTTCTGATATCACTTTGAGGTCTTGGGACTTGTTGTACTGCTTCATAATAAGAAATATTTGAAAAGGCCATCAACTATTTTATGTCTTTTTGTCTCAGAAACTCCTTACAAGTTTTCACACTTGAGGAGTGATCATTCGTTTTTCAATATATGCAAAATATTACACATGCCACTGTCAAATCATGAGCAGCTTTTCCACATTTATGACACTTTTCCTTACCCTTACACTGTGACGTACTATAGTCATTCAATAAACATTTTTGGCACATCAAAACAGGGTTTATATAAGGGATAACTCTTAAAGGTAAACCATATATCAGAATATCTTTTGGAAGTACTTTTCCAGAGAATGTAACGCAAATGGTACCTGTTTTAATAAAGAATGTTTCTTTACCCTCCTCAACAACTCTTCTATTCAATCTTTTGACATGCAATATAGAGCAGTAATCAAGCATAGTATCACTATGTTTTATTATTCCCTCTTCCGTGAAGTCTTTACGAACATTCCGGATTATGCCCTTGCAAGAGATGTGATGATAAGGAATAAAAACCTCTAAATTTAAGTACTCCCATTTTTTGTCGATAAGAAATGTATTCGCTGACGTGAAATTAGAAAATATTACTCCTATCCGGTTTCTGCCTTTTCGAGTAACCTTGGTAATTGACTTCAGATTTATATTAAATATAGTCTTAGCAATACTTAGAATATGCAAATATTTTCCACATTTTTCTCATTTCCTTGAACATAAACTTCAAAAGGACCGGAATGCGAACTTGAGTATAAGTTTATAATATTTTTATCATACAGGCTGCGTTCAAGGGATTCATGGGGATCAGGGGGTTCAGGGGGATCAGGTGTTTTTTTGGTGTCCTCCATTTTAGGATGGAGGAAAACCTATCCTAATAATCTTATATATTCAAAGATTTTATAGGAAAAAAAGAAAGGTCAGTCTAACAGAGGGAATGTTAGTATAACGCCCTTATAAATACCTTTGCAAAAAATTGTAATTTAACAAAAGATGTTAACACTTCAAAAGCCAAATTGCAACTCTTCTTCGTTTTATTATCACGTACCCATGATTGAATAATGTCAAAAACACCTCGATGATAATCACAAAAGTTCATGGCATCCAGCATAGCGATACGGTCAGACAGCACCCCCAACTGTGTATTTAGAATGTCGTTTACATCTTGTTGGGACAGCTCCATGTTCGTGATATCCTTGAAAATGGAAATTTGTTTGGTATTACTTTCGATATACTGTGTGATGTAAATGAAATCCCCGCAACGTGTTGTGATTGGATCATACTCATCTACATACTCATCGATTTGATTCAAATAAATTTTCCTTAATTTCTTGCAGGATATCAATGAGGGTTGCCCATTCAAAAGATGCAAAATTAATGGATCGAATGGAGAACTGCTGCTTCAAAATGATGCATGAGCTAAAATCCCTGGAGGGACTTATGCCACATCGAATTTCGTAGGATGGCATAGGGAAGACAATCAACATCAACTGATGTTCATTTCGAGCAGCCATTTAATATTGTCCCAATGCTCTGTCGATGGCATTTAGAGTTTCGTTGTAATCTTCTCCATCACTACCACACATTACTTCAACTTTGCTGACGTAACCACTATCTTGAGACATTTTCGTTTTCAACCTGAATATTCGTCTGGGCTTGCATACGCTTTTATAGCTTCAGATCACGTGGCCAATTTTAAAATTGTTGTTGCATGTTTTTTGACTGTGAAAAAATATTTGAAAGACCCCTCGGAATTATATGATTTGTGTTCGTTTCCCATAAGATTCTATAAAAATCAACGTTTTCGATCCAACTGTTATATTTGTTATTCAAACCTAGCCATTTAACGTACATTTTTTTGCCTTTTTTACTCAGAACTTTTTCCACGAGATATATATCTGGATTTGCAGTTTTTTATAATTCCTCCGCATAAAAAGCACCCTTGGTAGGAGCACCCAGCATATCTTCCAGCATGAAGGTGGCGGGGTTGGTAATATTGACTTTGGTGATTTCGAATAATTCCGTAGTCCAATTGGGCATGTAATCTTTTTCGAAAACGTGCTTTGCCTTACTAATTCGCACAACATTGCCGACTTTGAATTTTCTCGGTCCAGCTATTTTCAAGTGGCTGTATGTTGATTTTAGAATTTCTTTTTCGTTGGTTTTATCAATTTCATGGTTTCATGCCCGTCTTTGAATGATGTGTATCATTGTAAGATTGTGTGATTTCAGGTAATATATTCAGCCATTCAAACTGAAATACTTGTACAATCTTTTCTTCAAAGTCCTTATAATCCGTTCGGCCATAGAGGCTTTGAGGATGCTGTACGTATTGTAGTGATTTATCTCATGTTTTTTCATCAAACTCTGGAATTTACTGTTGTAAAGTTCCGTTCTCTGATCGGTTTGTAGATATTTTGGGCATCGTTTCGTGTGTGCCAAAACTTCTGCAAACGTTTAAGTAATTTCCTCACCTGTTTTCGTTTTCAGCGGATGGGTCCACACGAATTTCGAGAAACAATCTATAACGACTAGAATGAGTCTTTTGAAGCCATCACACATATGTTATGGCGAAACTGTGATACTTACTATTTTATTATGGTGATGCATACACTACATTTTGTCTTTCAGTAATCCTCTCGACAGCAGATTTCACACTCGCTATATCTAAATTTATTATGGTGATTTGCTGTAAAATATTGATTCGAAACTGGTTTAACTCATTTTTGGTTAGCAGCATTTCCTTGTGCTTAATATCCCATTTTAAATTGTGTGCATGAATCGAATCAGTTATTTCAGAATTTTTTTTCAACAAATGTCCACGAATATTTTCAATATCAGTTTTGTATTGTTGGTTGAATTTTTCGAAAAATGACCTTGTTTCATTATAGCGTACCTCACTTAGTTGCGTTATTTGAATAAAATTACTTGCAAGTGTTTGAGTTTCCTTTTCCAGATTATTTTATTTTTGCAATCAATTCATTTTTAATTTCATGTTGCATCTTTGCCATTTTGTCACTCAGTTGAACTATTTCCGAATGGTGTTGTTCACCTTGATATTGTATAGTTGCAGCAATTTTTCTATCGATTTCATCCACATATTTTTTATTGGCAGCATCAGTATTATTGGTAGGGCTCTTTACATTACTCAAATTCAAATTATCAAAATCAATGTTACCATCTGGAGTGTGCAGCAAACCGCCTCCAGAGGGCGTAGGTAATTTTCGCTTTTTATCACCGGTGTTGCTGTCGCTACGTCCAAACTTAACGATAACCATTTTGAAAATGTATGCATGGATGCATGTCATCTTATAGAATTATATTTGCCTCTTTGAGTTCACTCAAAATGGCAATAATCCAATTGTCATGCGAAGTATTTCCGGCATCCCGAGAGGCTATCAATAATTTGAGACGTACGCATTGTTCGTTGGGATCATCTCAATAAACAAACTCCATGGGCTTGGTATTGAATGTCATTGCAATTTGTATGTTTTTAGGCAAACCGCTACCTTTTGCTGCAGGATCGGGTGTTTTAGGTAAACTAGTACGTGTTGATATTTTACGTTGATTTCGTATAGGAAACATCGGTTTAATTATGTCGGTATACTTGTATCTTTTACTACCTTTCGGATAGCCTAGGGAGTTTTTGTGAATGTTCGACAAATCGACAATTGATTTGTATGCCTGCATATCTTCATTATTATAATTTTCAGGTGTGTTTAAAAATATGAGTTCATATATACCGGGTGTTCCTTTCCACTGATATCCACCCATTTTAATGTATCCGCTGCGTTTGTTGAAATCTATTTCTTTATTACCAAGGAACCATTTTGAAGATACACCATCATGTTCAGGGCCGTAAACTTTATCGATTTGTTTGTCATTACTCCAATGTTTTATAATGTACGGTTGAGCCATTATAGGATATTCATCGATATATTCCCGTAAAACTTGTTCATGCATGTCTGATGCAAAGCTCTCATCTTGTTCCTCTTGTATGCCTACGCTAAAGGTATCATCATCATTATCATCTGTACCTGCAAAATGATCTAGGGATTGGAACGGAGTAGTTTCGAGGGATTCGAATGGAGACATTTCACGCTTTTTCACTTTCTCTTATTTGAATTCAGATTTCTCCTCACTTTTCATTAGGATAGTAGGAGATGGCGGCGGTGGCATTGCTGCTATTTTTCTGAATGGGGTAGATAGAGGATTAAAGAATTTTTGCAACGACTCATCTTCTTCTGATCTACCCAGTTTCAAAGCCAAATATTTTTTTCGAATAGCTTTTACAATTTCATTGATTTTAGTCTTTCGAATAACATCAACTTCTTTGCTCAACGGTTTCATGATGATAACTGTGGGATACATCAATCCCTCTGTATACTTATATATTTGTCGAATCCTTGACGATAACGTCCAGCATTTATATCAAAATCTTTCTTAATCACAACGGTTCCATATCGATTCTGTCGCCAGCATTCTGCACACATTGCCTTGAATTCATCGAACGTCATGTCTGGGGAAACGTTTTCATCGAATACATGTTTCAAATTCATTTCATCCTGCTTGAAAAGCACAATCATATTACACTTGTCTCGTATCAATTGTTTGGGAATTTTTGAATATGTCTGACAGAGGTATGTAGCATCAATATTTCGGTGTCTGCAAAAGGAGTAATATTCTAGAATTTTCTGTTGACCATCGCATGCAACATCATCGAAAATGAATATGGAATTTGATTTGGCCTCGTGAGGGCTTATGATTTCCTCATTTTCACTGAACGGATATTATCCCAATCCCTTGACTTTCCCCAAAATTTTTTGAACCACCTGATATTTGGGTTGGTACAAAGATTTTGAATATACGTAGATGTTTTTGAATTTTGCTCCATTTGGGTAGAATAACAGTGTTAAGATGGCATTTGTCTATCCACAACCACTTGGCCCACAAATAATTGCACGAAACGAATTCGGTAATAATTCACTATGCTTCCCAACCATACTGCTACTGAGGCCTCCATTCAAAAAATCTGAATTTTCAATAGGCAGTGCCTTGTCTTGTTGGACGACTTCCATGATGTGATGAAAAAACATGAGCGCGCCACGGTTATAAATGAACGCATTGAAGGTATCTTTCATCATTATCAATGTTGACTTACTTTGGTGCAGGTGTTGTCATTTCAATCATCAATAAGCTATCGTTCAAATTGCATCTACCAGGTTATTCGTTTTGCGGGCCTGGCACCAAATTGGGACAGAGATTACAATGCGGAGAAACTGGCGTGAATCCTTTGGATGAAAGCTGCAAAGACCACGATATTGCATACTCTCAATCCCGCTCTCTAGAAGACCGTCATAAAGCAGATCAAGTGTTGGAAAATAGAGCTTGGGAACGAGTTAAATCTAAAGACGCTAAATTAGGGGAACGGGCTGCAGCTTGGCCTGTTACTTCCACCATGAAAGCCAAACGTGAGCTAGGTATAGGAGTGTCCTTTCGACGTAACTTGCTTCAAAAAATTATTAAAAATTAAAAACACAATCCTACTAATATTAAGAAATCTAGTGCTTCGGCTTTGCGAGCAGCTAAAATGGCATTAAGTCAAGCTGGAGGACGTGAGAAAATACGAGTGTCTAGAATTATTCCATTTGATGCAAAATCTGGAGGAATCCTACCCCTTATACCTATATTTTCTGCACTTTCGGCTTTGGGTGCGTTGGCAGGTGGAGCTAGCTCCATAGCGAAAACCGTAATAGACGCAAAAATGCTAAAAAGAAACTTGAAGAAGATCAACGTCACAATAAATCCATGGAACATTTGGGTTCGGGTTTGTACCTGCGGAAAACCCCTCGAGGATTTGGACTGTTCCTGAAAAAACAATATCAACGCAAAGGACGAGGTCTTTACCTGAAAAAGTAAAAAAGTAGCTAGATAAGCTACCCCATAGAGCATAAACGATTCGGAAATTCGGGAATGTGCTCGTCAGATGAAAATACCACATTTTCGTGGAGTCTTTATGCGTGATACGTTGCCAACTTGTGGTCCTTGGCTGCGAGAATGCGCTGTATTCTACATGGATTCCCACTTGAATGCGGGTACTCATTGGGTAGCTTACAATAAAAACGGCAATGTCGCACAATATTTCGATAGTTTCGGCAATCTCAAACCTCCAATGGAATTGTCAAGATATTTTGGGAGGGGTGTGAGAATTACAATAGTCGATATCAAAATTACAATCAGAGTAACTATGGACATCTCTGCCTAAAGTTTCTACTTTATAATATCCACCGCTGAGATGCATAAATCGTTGGCTGAAATGCATAAATATAAATCATTGTGAGATTTCACTGATACTCAACTGCGAGCTATGTCAATCGAATATTTGATTGGGAAAGCAGGACCTTGGGAGTTGCTGGATGTTTAGCATAGGTTACCAAAGGACTACAAAAATCGATTCACTTTGAAGATTCGTCTACCATGTTTCATTCATTATCAAAATGAGTTTGGACTGTCAACGACATTACTAAAAGAAGTAGAGTATCATGGACCAGTTAGCGCACAATTTAAATGTTATCATTGTAATGATAAATGATTTCTCATCCAGGTTGTTGTTCATTATTTAAGGCGGGTCACTTCCGACACTATATCAGTCATGTCTATGATATTGATGTTAACGAGTCGTTCTTCAACGCTTTCCATCGATTTCAATCCGCCCATTAAATTGGATTCTGATTCAGAATACAGTTTGGTTTTGCTTCCATTCGTACAACAGTATACCCAACATTGATGAAGGTACAAAATTCTATTACTTTGGAAACGGCGGCAAAACTAAACAGAGTATCGATATCCCTAATGGCTCTTACGAAATTGGTAATATTGAGGCTTTGATAAGCAAACACATCACACCTAAAACGTACAAGGAAAACCCCGAAGAATGTTTCTACCTCAAACCGAATAATACGCTGAAAAGTGAAATATTTTGCCTTAAACACTCAATTGATTTCCGACCTGCAAAAATTTTTCCCCGCATTTTAGGGTTTTCGTCTACTCTTCTCAAACCCAACTTGCATTACGCATCAGATCTACCTGTAGATATCATTAAAGTACGTACCACACACATAGATAGCAACATTACGTTCGGAGCATTCTACAACGACGCACCGTCTCATACGATATACGAATTTGCTATTGGTGTTGATCCTGGTTACGCAATTGACGAAACGCCCAACCACCTCATTTATCTACCCATTGCTTATAGAGACGAAATAAACAATATTACGCTGCGAGTGCTGGACCAGCATTTTCAAATAGTTGATTTTCAAAACGAAGAATTAATCGTTCGTTTGGAATTGAAGCGGAAGTATGGTGCTAACTATGTATAAGAATAACTCACCACCATACCCCACTTCAGTCTCCACCAAGACCTTCAACGTGCGTCAACTACTGTCACCGGAGAAAAAACTGTTTTTGGAATCTCTTGGATATCATGCTGTCCAATCAAGTGTTCAACATTTTCCGAAAACCACACAACGATGAATCCATACAAAAGGTGGAATGACGGACTTACTACCCATATGTCAAGTCCTTTCGCACCAATGATGTCATTGAAATCAACATCAATCAATCTGACGCTTACGATGCATTGTACGATAGCCTGCTATTCAGCAGTGGAAAAGTTGTGAAAACCAAAGGAGATGGTCGTGTAACATTCGTAAATAATGCTGGCGCTTTCATGTTTCAATCTGCTAGTTATGAACAAAGCGGTAAGGAAGTGGATACGGTTCGTGAAGTTGGAATTGTTAGAACTGTAAGAGGCTTTCTCACCTACACCGACGAAGATATCAAGCACTTGGCCAATTCAAGTTGGACTTTTCCCAGCAACGCTGGGGTTATCAACACCACTGATCTATCATTCAACATGCTCATACCCATCAAAATTTTTTTTGAATATTTTCAACGATTATCAATGTGTTTCCTATGGCAAACATACCATCAGATTAGCACGAGCTGTAGATGATAGCAACTGCTTCAAAATAGAGGAGACCGCTGCTGGAGCACTAACGCCAAAGACGGAAGTTACGTTGGACATTGCAAATATCGAACTCAAAGTTAAACGAATTTATCCGCATGATCAAATTAAATTGCAACTCTTGAAGGCCATCCAAGCTGATACTCCTATTCTCATGCCATTCAGAAAATGGGAGCTTCATATGTTGCCTGCTCTCACACAAGGTGCAAAAAATAAAATATGGGCCGTCAAGTTTTCATCATTTCTCGAAAGTCCTTGCTATGTGATTGTATATTTCCGAAAAGATCGTGATTACACTAAATTCAACAGTGATCCAAATATATTCGCTCATTCGAATATTACCAATATAACATTCACTCTGATCGGTGAGAATTATCCCAAAGAGAATATGCATCTGAATTTTGCAAAGAGAAATTTTTTGCAAGCCTATTTCAACTATGCACAATTCGGTCTCAGCTACAAAATTACTAATCAATATAATCCTCTGCTGAGCTCCACCAAATTTGTGGGCAAGACTCTCTTTGTCATCGATTGTTCCAGAAGGGATGTGAGCATAAAAAGTTCCACTGTTGATGTCAAACTCGAAATCGAGGCATCTGAAGGATTTCCCCAAAATACTAGAGCCTATTGCATCATTGTGCACGACACTGTTATTGAGTACCTCCCACTCAGCGAAATCATTAAACTGAACATATGCATTTCACTTCAGTATCTATCACATAGTCAACATATGAATGGCTGTTGTTGATATTCAAGGCTTTTCCATCGAGCAACAATTCCATCCTAAGGAGATTGCCATTAGGATTGGAATTCAATGTAGTAATTTTCTGCTGCTGCCAACTATACCATTTTCCTGTTTGAGTAGAACAGATGAACGTACTGTTTGTTTCTTGGAGCGAAACGTTTATGGATTGAGGTATTCCTCTGGCTTTGTGGAATATCATCAATTAGATTCCATCCTCAAGAAAAATTTACAGAATGTTGATATCATTCATGTACAAGGACTCCAAACAGATATTCTATACAAATGGCTTTGTGATATGTTACCAAAATAAAACTGAATAATAAATTTTTTTATTCAAATCGTTTCTTTATCTAACGTCACCTGATGATGAATACGCAGCGTTTTGAAAAATCTCACCTCATACCCTCAATGATGTGTTTTTTCTTCAACCTCCTTGTTTCTCCTCTTAAATGATATGTTGGTACACCTGGTATACTAAATTTGACAAGCAGTCGCCATGTTTTTTCTCATAAATAATATATAAGACGTCCTCTATATATACATATATATATATATATATATATATATATATATATATATATATATATATATATATATATATATATATATATATATATATATATATATATATATATATATATATTTGCTGAATACTTTGCTACCCTCTATTGCCCCAATGACCCATTTTCCACAAGATATTTGACACTCACACACACTCACACACACACACACACACACACACACACACACACACACACACACAGCAGTCACGGTAATTTCTCTTAAATTATACATTTTGAAACACCTTGTATACTTTCCTCATTGGAATCGCACCTTCAAACTTTACACCCTCATTACCTCGCAATTTTTCACATTTATTCCAAACATCATTATTATTATCAGACTCACAATAATTTTTTTTTTAATATTTCAACAGCGTGCTTTGGCAGCTGGAGAAATAATTGTACATCAACTTGTACGAAGTCTCCGTGGAGGCAATGCTAGCGTCACTCGCTACCAAGCATAATGACGATGGTTCAAACCTCTGCTGCTGAAATCTTTTTTCTTTATAAATTCAATTCAAAATATGTGTGCGCGCTCTATTGACAAAATGTTATCAATCTAAGGGATCTACTAGACTACGTCACACGATGAACAAGTCGTTTAATGTTGGTCTTTCTTCGAAAAATCACACTGCAGCCTCCAATAGTCTCGGGGAGAAACCCAGCAATCGTCCTATGGAATCCTTGGGACGAAAATCGATGTTATAGAGCTTGCTGTATATCTCACACTGCAGCGTATTGGTGTTGGGTTTGAGAGAGAACAAAGCTAGACACTATGGCTCTCTTCTTCTTTTTCTTTGCTTCTTCCGGCATCTCGATGTGTTTGTGTATAAACTTGGCAATGTCGCTTATTTCTTAACACCCAGTCGGTATTTGGATGATGCTAACAGAAGGCGCTCCTTTGACAGAATAATAAAATAGGCCACTCGAAATGTTCGGTATGCTGTTGTATGAATGGAAACCAATCAATGTCAAGCCGTAAGTGCTATCTTCCTCCAATTGGAGCGGCGGAGAAAAGTCTGCAGTTAGCGTCGACGTTTCACCTCTTACTGTCAAGAGCAAAGACATGACTGACACTGGGGAGGTTATGTACTTCTATTTAAACCATTCCATATGCGCGCTCTGTGCTCAGAGTCTAGTATGGGATTCAAGACGCGTGAGGCTCGCGCTATTCGTCTAGCAGAACGTATCCTGTCCATGGCCACTTGCATCCAATACGATTTGCGCAAAGTGTTGTATGCGAAACGCTACGTCTCCATATTAAGAACCTTATTGTGCTCGAAATTAAAGGTCACCACTTTTCTATCCATTTTCGCTTGCAATGGTCCTGGCTATGGTGCTGGCACCACCTATCAACGAGCCCAGCTCCCCTAGAGCGGAGAATATCAGCAGCAGAGGCAACACACCACCGCTCTTTGCTTCAAACTGTATTATTCGGGACTCTCTGATTTTTTTGCGGCCACCCAATTTTTTACTCGATTACGGGCAGTACGCAGTACCACTAAGAAGGATTTTCGCAGAGCCTTTGCACTCAAATCCTTCAGTTGATCAGGTTTCAGAGTTTTTCGCAGAGTCTTGGCGATTTTCTTGACCACATCTCTTCGGAAGGACTTTGGCTTTGCAGCAGCAACAGCAGCAGTCTTCTTCAGCCCCATTCCCAAATTACGTTTTGTCTTCATGGTTTTGGTTACCAGCCAAGCAGCAGCTCTTTCACCAAACTTGGCGTCTTTTGATTTGACACGTTACCAAGCTCGATTTTCCAGTGCCCAGTCAGCCTTGTGTCTCTCCTTCAGAAACTTGTTTTGCGAGTATGCAATATCGTGAGTCTTACAAGTTAAATCAAAAGGGTTCACACCAGGGTCTGCACGTGCCAATCTCTTCTGAAGTTTGGATGGAATTCAACAAAGATTCGGGAGACATTCGCATTGATGGTGTAACAAAAATCATCGTCAAATGTGAAACTTGAGTTTTCTTTCGCCTTTGACAGATCAATTACCTCATCGTTGTCCCTGTATGGAAAATAGCCTTCGCCCTTGACTTGTTTCAGTACATCGTGCAGCAGCTGGTATTTAGGTTGGTACAGCCACTTTGAATAAACGTAAACATTCTCGAAACGTGTTCCGTTCGGGCTGAACAGTAAACTGAGTATAGTCCACATCCGCTGGGGCCGCAAACTATCGTTCGAAATGAATTCGATAGCAGGACACCGTGTTAACGTACACCGTCGCCGCCAATACCGCCACCTATGGTATCCACATTGACGATTTATACAGCCAGCTCTTGTTGCACCGCTTTCATGTTTAAGTTGATTTAAAATGTGTGTGACCACGCCCACATCTTACATTCGAATGATATTTTGAGTGGAGAACAGCAATGTAAGTAGGTGCACAACATCATTCGCGTCAATGTCATGCTGACTGTCAAGCACGAAGGTCGTGGAGTGGTGAACCCTCTGATTAATCATCTGCCATTCAAGCTTCGTTTGCCTGGATACCAGTACTGTGGACCGGGTACCAAACTGCAGGAGAGATTGGTACTTGGAGACCCTGGTGTGAACCCTTTGGATTCGGCTTGTGAAACTCACGATATTGCATACTCGCAAAACAAGTCTCTAAAGAGACACAAGGCTGACTAGGCGCTGGAAAATCGAGCTTGGGAACGTGCTAAATCAAAAGACGCCAAATTTGGTGAGAAAGCTGCTGCTTGGCTGGTCACCACAACCATGAAGGCATAACGTAATTTGGGAATGGGGCTGAAGAAGAAGCCTGCTGTTGCTGCTGCAAAGCCAAAGTCCTTCCGCAGAGATGTGGTCAAGAAAATCACCAAGACTCTGCGAAAAACTCTGAAACCTGATCAGCTGAAGGATTTGGGTGCGAAGGCTTTGCAAAAATCCTCCTTGGTGGCACTGCGTGCTGCCCGTGCTCAAGTGAAAAAATTGGGTGACCGCAAAAAAATCAGAGTACCCCGAATAATACCGTTCGAAGTGAAGATCGGTGGTGTGCTGCCTCTGCTTCCGATATTCGCCACTCTGGGGGCGCTGGGATCGTTGGTAGGCGGTGCCAGCACCATAGCCAGGACCATCATCTCCTCGGCCAATAACAAAAAGAAATTGGAGGAAGACAAGAGTCATAATACTGCAATTGAGAGCATTGACGGCGGTGGTGACAACAAACATGGAGATTCCAGTTTTTTTCTGCGCAAGACCGCTTAAAGAGGCTAAGGTTGGTTTCTCAAGAAGAAATTTTCAAAAAACTCCCGCTGAAGCTGCCCAATAGAGCGTTGTACGATGAGGAATTCATTGAGTGTGTAAAACTTCTGAAAATACCCCATTCCATTGGTGTTTTCATGCGAGACAACTTACCTCGATCCTCGAAACTTCTCAAGTACAGAGAGTGCGCAATCATCAATCTGGACTCGAGCAGGAATCGTGGAACGCATTGGCTAGCTTACGTGAAACGCGGACAAGTGGTGAAATACTTTCACAGTTTCGGCAATTTGAAGCCGCCGTTGGAATTGGTGCGAAATCAGGGTAAAAAAGTGAAAATCTTCTACAACAACGATCGCTATTAGACATTCAACCAAGTTAATTGCGGTCATTTGTGTTTGAATTTTCTATACCATAACACACTTTAAGTGTGTACGTACGCACGCGAAAATGAATAGAAAAGTGGTGACCTTTGATGTCGAGCGCAATAAGGTTCATTATATGAAGGCGTGGCGTTTCGCATACAACACTTCGCGCTAATCGTATTGGATGTAAGTGGCCATGGACAGGATACGTTATGCTAGACGAATAGCGCGAGCCTCTCGCGTCTTGATTCTCACACTAGACTCTGAGCACAGAGCGCAGATATGGAATGGTTTGAATAGAAGTACATAATCTGTCCAGTCTCTGCTGTTGACAGTGACAGGTGAAACGTCGACGCTAACTACAGACTTTTCTTCGCCGCTCCAATTGGACGAAGATAGCACTTACGGCTTGGCATCGATTGGTTTCCATTCATAATAATAATAATAATAATACTCCCTCATAAACACTCGTAGAGTGTACCCAAAGACATAGCCTGTGCGGGTAGAGGATGGCTATTATTATTATTTGCTGTAGCGCTCCGGGGCGACTTACTGATATTGTCGGTGGTGTATTCACTTTTCAGCTGTAAAAAAACCCGGAAAACCTACAGCGCCACCCCAGTTGGTCGGTGCGCACTTCAATCTAGCACCAGACGTCAGAATTGGCATTTAGGCAACTCATATCACACTTGATTCATAACAAGGCATGTGGCCACCTTAAGCGACCCGTGTACTTGAGAAAAAAGATTCCGTACCCGAGCTTCGAACGTCTGTCTGATGTGAGCTAGAAGTTCCACTGCTAGAGACCTTAGCCACTGAGCCACCGACCATACAACAGCATACCGAACATATCGAGTGGCCGATTCTATTATTCTGTCAAAGGAGCGCCATCTGTTAGCATCATCCAAATACCGACTGGGTGTTACGAAATAAGCGACATTGCCAAGTTTATACACAATCACATCGAGAGGCCGAAAGAAGCAAAGAAAAAGAAGAAGAGAGCCGTAGTGTCTAGTGACGTTGACGATGTCAAGGCTTTGTTCTCTCTCAAACTCAACACCAATACGCTGCAGTGTGAGATATACAGCAAGCTCTATAACATCGATTTTCGTCCCAAGGATTCCATAGGACGATTGCTGGGTTTCTCCCCGAGACTATTGGAGGCTGGAGGCGTTCACTTATCCGACCTACCTGTGAACATTATCACAGTTCGAATTATTCACGAAACGCCCTCGAATTTGATTCACCTGTCTGTGAAAAAGACGAAAATACACAACGTAACCTTGAATATTCTCGCTCAGGACATTTGCAGTGTGAACTTTCATGGAAAGACCAACATTATACGACTTGTGCTGCGCAAGCTGTCATAAATGGGGTTGGTATTTGATCAGAATGATGATGAAGATGCCTTCGGGCAAAGAATTGCTGGCATCAATTCAGTTGCGCAGACGCCGTCGAAGAGAGCAGACGCACACACTCTGTCTCACTGCAGCATACACTTTCTCAAATCGCAAGGATATCATGTTATTAAGACAAGTGCTCGACGTGTACAATCATCCAAAGTTCGACGAATCCATCAACAGAGTTGAGACTCGAACGCACCACCCGCACGTCAAGTCCTTTCAAAATGGTGACATCGAAATTGTCATTCAGCAGAGCGATGTGTAGATACTGATGAACGATATCCTTGTGTGCATAGACGGCACTCTGACTCGTACCGCAGGAACCGGCAATGTTAGATTTATCAATAATGCCGGCGCATACCTTTTCGGGGCCATCTACTATGAAATCAATGGCAAAGAGGTGGACTTTGTTCGATCGCCGGGTATGGTGAGCACCCTTCGCGGCTATACATGTTATGAGGAAAATGATGTGCGACACTTGAGCACAGCCAGCTGGACCTATTCTAGCGGAGCTGTTCACAACGCCCCCGACGGCTCGTTCGCCATGTATATCCCGCTTAAGCATCAGTTGGGCATATTCCATGACTATAGATATGCCACCATTGGACGACTGTGCATTAGCTTGGTCAGAAGTACAATTGTATGCTGATAGAGGAGGTGACGACCACAGCCGTACTGACGATCACGAGCGTTGTACTCAGAGTCAAAAATGTGGTGTCCAATGACGATATTCGTCTGAAATTGCTGCAATCTATCAAAACAGATGCTCCTGTATATCGCAAGTGGGACATACACGAGTTGCCTGCACTCACTCAGGGTTCCACCAAAGAAATTTGGGCTGTGAAAATTTGCACGGCCATAGAGTTTCCCCAATTCGTCATTGTGGCCTTCCAAACAAATCGGATGGGTAATGCGGCTCGATATGCGTCCTATTTCGATCACATCGATATCAGCGATATACGCCCAACCATGAACAGCGATACTTACCCGCATGAACGCATGCACTTGGAATTCAACAGAAACAACTTTGTCGAAGCCCATCGAGCCTACACGGAATTCTATCCGAGCTATGCCAATTGTCCGAAGAAGCGCCCTCTAATCGATTACGGAGCATTCAAAAACAGAGCCACCGTGTTCGTGCAGAGCGGAATTCATGAAATCCTCCACTGTCAATGTCAAACTTGACATCGAGGCCAGAGTCGGATTTACCGCCAATACTCGGGCCTATTGCATTATCATTCACGACTGTATGCTGGAACACTCTTTAGGCGGCAGTCGTAGAGAACCGACGTTTTGATATTGCTATCGACATATAAAATGGATATCATAGTAAATGGACAAAGTGGAAGTAGAAAGTGGTAGGTGAAAGTTTAGTGCCCTAGGGAACATCCCGGAAGCGAGAAAAACAGGATAGACAGTACTATATATACACAGATAAGTGAATTGAACACAGTGAGTATATAAATCCTTTATTATAATCATTGACTAATTATAAGTTTACATTTAGTCAGAAGTACACAACATAATCGTGTCCTTAAAAACACAGACTAACCATACACTTAATATTAAATAAATACATGTTACACTAGTAAAGTTGAAATGAGATTAAAATCAAAATGAGGTAGTGGCCACGGGGGTTTTCTATTGGTTGGGAAGATAGTGTTTCAATTTTGTTTTAAAGGGAGGCAGAGATATTATGTTTTTAATGTTATGAGGCAGTTGGTTAAAGCTGTCAAGCCCTTTGACAAAGACAGAATTTTGAGTTTGTGTTAACCCGACTTGACGTATATGGAAATCAGCTTTGTTTCTGGTATTGTATACATGAATATGTTCATTATAATTAATTTTATCTTGTTAATTGTTCGGGGCAATTTTATTTCTTATTTGAAAAATTAGTTTGTTAAAGTAGAAAAGATTTTATCGGTAACCATTCTAATTGTTTTAACATATCATGTATGGGTGTTAGTCTTCTACATTTAAAAATGATTCGCATAGCTATATTTTGAAGTTTCCGCAATCGTGCCAATTCATTTTGGTTCAGCATGTACAGAATTTTAGAGCAGTGAGTAAAATGTGGTAGAACTAAAGAATTGTATAACATTAATTTTGTCCAATTCGTTAAATATGGGGCGCATCGAGCCAAGTAATATATTTAAATGATATAATTTCTATTACATAGTTAGCACGCTCTTTGATCAGCAGTATCCTATCAACACCCAAGTACTTATATAGGTTCACCTGTTCTGCTCTGTTGGATCTGAGTTTCACCTCAAACTTTTCTTTACAGCAACTATCACCTATCACCATAAATTTGGTCTTCTCAATGTTTATCTTCAGATAGTTAGCGAAACACCATCTGCATATATTTTCCAATGTTTTATTAATTGTTTCTTCAAGTTCAATGTGACTGTCACATGAGGAGTATATTAGTGTGTCATCTGCAAAGAGATGTACTGCGCAGTTCTCTATCACCTCTAGCATATCATTTATATATATTAGGAATAACAATGGCCCAGAGAACACTTCCCTGAGGTACACCCTGATTACATTCTATACTGTCCGAACATGTATTACTTATCTTCAGTTTTTGTTTTCTGTTCTTTAGGTAACTTTCTAACCATTTCAGCACTTTTCCTCTTATTCCTAATGTCTCCAACTTCTGTATTAGCCTATACCTGTGAACCGTCTCGAACGCTGTTTGCAGATTCAAGAATATTGCCATTGTTGTAACATTTTTGTACGAGTTAATTTTCCAGTTATCCAATACACATTGGACCGCTGTTTCACAACTATGTTTATTTCTAAACCCTGGTATTTACTTAATAGTTCATTCCTCTCAATAAAATCTGCTAACTGGTTATATACCGCTTTTTCAAGTACCTTTTCTATTGAGCTCAGCATATTAATTATTCTAAGATGTGAAGCTTTGCTAGAATTATTTTTTTGGGAACTGGGATTATTGTGGAAATTTTCAGGTCGTCGGGTACCTCCCCTAATAATAATGAGCTATTATTATTATTATTATTATTAATGATGTATTAATGGTTCCGCTAGGTTAGTGAAGCAATTTTTCAAAAAGACAACATTTATGTCATCGAAACTTCCCTTATTCTGCAATGAAAACACAATATTTTTCAATTCAGCGATATCCAACAATGAGAAGTTTTGTATAGTGTCATATCTGTTCACTACATTTAGATTAGCCGTTATCGGAAAGTTGGGTCCCGACTCATCAATAGTACCTGTTATATTTTTGATACTTTCTACAAAGAAGTTATTCAAATTGTTAGACATATCATAGTCATTGCCCACAATTTCCTTTTCGTCTATTTCAATTTTATGATATACCTGGTTTTTATTTTTATTACTTGGAATGACGTTGCTCAATACTTTCTATAATTCTATCGAATTTGTTTTATTTCCTTAAATTTTTCTTTCTTAGTACTTACGCTTTTTATTCCTTATAGTTTTTACTGCTATGTTTCATTTTTATTTGTATTTCTGTTTAAGTTCTTCTGTCCTATTCTGTTTCCACTCCTTATATCCATTATCCCTGATCCTCGTTACCTGCCTCACTTCTTCATCATACCACTCTCTATAATAAGGATTGATTGATTCACTGCCTTCTTAGGGGCTACTTCATCATAAACATCTTGTACTTTATTGAAAAAGTCTCTATATTTTTCATTAATGTTACTAGCTCTATACTTCATTGTTGATAAATTTTTATTAATTTTATTATATTCAATTTTGCGTCCTCTACTATCTATTGGATGAGTTATATCAGTAATAATATTTTTCATCCCATATCTGTGATCAGGTTTTTCAATCTATTGCTTTCCGTAGAATTTTTCAACCAATCTATATTGAAATCCCCAACAACCACCACTGTCATTTTTTGGTCACATATTCTCTTCACACCAGTTTTAAAAAAATTCAAGAAATCTGCACAATTTTTGTCACTGGGTGATTTATATAGACACACCACCAAGTAGTGTTTTCCCCTATGCACTGCTGTAACTGCTCCTAACCAATATTTCTTAGGCACCGCCAAACATTGGGTATTGTTGATTTGTATATCGTATCTAAAATAAATGAGGGTCCCCCCTGTGTGTCTGCTGTCACTATTAACCCTTAAATTATTGTACCCTTCAATACTAATTTCTGAATTGTAAATTTGTTCTGTTACATGCGTTTCAGATGAGCAGACAAAGAGTGGTGTTATATCTAAAGTTAAATTATAAATTTCATCATAGTGTGCCGGGAGATTTTGTGCATTTAGGTATAACAGAAAACACGCCTGGTGTGTGCCCTTGCGTACTAGTTTTTTTTTGCATTAGTGAGAGACAAATATTTCGAATAAAAGTGATATTTTATAGTAAAAAAGGACAACGTGGATTCTAAGATTACTACGAAGGCCATAAAGGAAATTTTGATAGCAGGGGAAAAAGACACAAGAGGATTAAGAAGCATACGTCAACTACAAAGCGGGGCGGTCATTATTCAAGTGAAGGACGAGAATCAGATCAAGGCGGTGCAAGAGCAACTAAAGAAAAACTCGACACTACAGACCAAGGACATGGGAGGGGACCAACCAACAATCATGCTAACTGGTATCGAAACAGGGCTGAATGAAGAGGAAATTTTAGAGAGCTTGATATCGGAAAACGATATACTCAAAACACGTTAAGGAGAACCTGAAAGTTATTCACAAGAGGCCATGCAGGAATTCGAGGAGCGAGAACGTCATAATACAGACTTCGCCGCAAATCTTTAGGACCTTAAAAAGAGCAGGAGAAGTCAGCATTGGCCATAAAAGTAGAGGAATACGTCAGAGGGCACTATGCTTCCGTTGCAGCCGCTTCTGACACGTGTCGAAGCACTGCAGAGAAACAACAGAGAGGTGCTACAGATGCGGAGGCCAATACCAGGGAACAAAATGCAAGAATAGAACCAACTGCCCAAATTGCCAGCAGCTGAAAATAGAACCAAGAGGACACGAAGCCCGAGACACAAATTGCCATGTATATTTGAGGAAGGTTCAGCAATTGAGGGGCTACGTCAACTATTCCAGAACTTGATTCAAACGAAGAAAGACAACAGCACATAAAGGTACTTCAGATGAACATCGGAAAAGGTGAGTCGGCTACAGATCATCTGCTTCAAAATATTAAAAACTCATCATTAAAATAATACTAATTCAGGAAATATATAAAAAAATTACATCAACAGAATCACACATACTTTATACACACAGCGAAGATGCCAAAGTAGGAACTTTAATACATAAATCCATCAAAGACGTGATGAAAGTAGAAAAGTTGACTTACAACAATGTAGTTACACTACAAATAGGAAAAGGAAGAGACAAAACTACAATCATTAACATATATGACGAACCAGGAGGACAAACGAATGCGAGATTAGAACAACCAAAGAGGAAAATATTTAATAATAATAATATTTATTGAATCCAAGTAATATATAACAGTTCAAACAGTATTGTGATACCCACAAGACTCACGTCCGTGTGTGGGTTTACAATAGTGGATATAACTGGTATCAAGTTAACCTAAACTTAAGTTTAGAGGAGCAGCAAAAATACAAGTTAAGTTTAGAGAGCAGCAAGAATACAATAATAAACAAACCAAAAAATAAATAAAAAGAAATTAAACAAAACAAGTAGTGAATAGGGTTATCTTAAGAAACCATTCCTATTAGGTATACGAATCCTGGGTTAATGTAATAATAGTAACCGAGATACACGGATATCGTTTAACGACATGTTAGGTATTTTGATGATTTCTAGAAATATTTCGTCTCTATTTCTGTATGTTTAAAGTTTGAAAAGTGAGCTTTGAGGCGTTTCCCAAAAAAGTGAAGAGATTCTTGTTTTACATTAAGAGGAAGATCGTTATAGATTTTCACAAGTATATGAATGACTTTTGAGTGAGTGTTTTGGATGCGAATGGTATTTTATAGTTTCCTGTGCTCCTGTGGAAATACACTTGTAGGTTCAGTATTCTGTGGAATTTGTGTACTGCAATAAAGTTGCCAAAAGTTTTGTATTTTCAATTCTTTGAAAATTGGCTCTGTCGGCACTGTACGATAAACTTTGTAAACAAGTCTGACGAAGAATTTTTGTGTTATTTTCAGTTTTTCGGAGTTGGTTTTGTAGATGCCTCCCCAAATCGATATGCCGTAGCTCAGAACCGAATGTATAATAGCATTATAGATCATTGTTAAAGTAATCTTTTGCAGAATTTTGGACAGAAAATAGAACTTCGGAATAATAGTCCTGAGTTTTTGGTTGATTGTATCAATATGCGTTTTCCAGGTCATATTCTGTTTAAATATCAATCCAAGATATTTAATTTTTTTATCTTGGAGAATAGTACTACAATCACAAGTAGTCGCTTGTGGAGGACAGTCGGAGTGATGTAGGTTTCCATTAAACGCAAGGGGATTTCTAATGATAAAGTTCAGATATTTTGTTTTCTTGGTATTGATGCACATTTTATTATTTACAAACCCGTTGCTCACATGTCGGAGTCCTTTTTAATATTCTCAAATAAGATTTATTTGTCATGGCCATGATAAAAAAAACAGTGTCGTCAGCGAATGTAAGTATTTTTCCGTGTATAGGAGCGTCGCAGAGATCGTTTATGTAAACCAGAAAAAGTAAAGGTCCCAATACTGATCCTTGCGGCACTCCATGTTCGATATTCAGCCAGGCGCTCATTGAGTTGTCAATTTTGACCTGCTGTTGTCTTCCTGTCAGAAAACTCTCTAACCATCCATTAATTGGCCCTCTAATACCGGCACTGTGGAGCTTTCTGATCAATCTGAGAAACCGTATCGAACGCTTTCGATATGTCAAGAAAGACTGTCGATACATAATGGTTTTTATCCAAATATCTGTTTATCTCCGATGATAATTTTATCAAGGCCGCCTCAGTACCTTTCCCTTTGCAAAACCCGAATTGGTTTTTAGAAAAGAAATTGATTTTATTGAAAAAACTATTCAAGCGTGCTGTCATTAGCTTTTCGAAAATTTTGGAAATGATCGATAGGAGGGCTATCGGGTGATAGTTATTACATGACAATTTTTCTCCTCCTTTAAATAATGGTGTGACAATTGCTTTCTTTAGAGAGTTTGGGAAAGCACCTCCATTCACTGACAGATTGAAAAGTTTTGCTAGTACCGGGGAAATTTCTTCTGCAATAATTTTGAGACATTTAGGTGTTGGTCCATTGTACACTGGAGATTTATTCAGTTTGAGAGATTGAATTTCCATAAGAACATCCCTAGTTGTGATTTCTATAAAGGCAAATGATTTCAATAGATTTTGGCAGATCTCGCTATTTTCAAAGTATCTACCTTTCTGGCTGTCATTTACTTCTTTTACAATTTCCTTTATATTGCGAACAAAGTGTTCGTTAAAAAGTTTTGCTATGTCATCCTTATTTTTTATGATTTTTTTATCTATTTTGTTTTCGTATATTTCTGGAATTAGAATTTATTTATTTTTGCCATTAATTAAATCCGTGATGATTTGACATTGTTTTTTTATGTAATATTTCTTAGACTCTATTTCAAATTGGTAGTATGATTGTTTTGTGATATTAATAAGCTTTTTCTGGTAGTTCCTATAGAACTTGTATTCCCTCATATTTTGTAAGTTATTTGGGTTGTTTTTGATTTTTTGAATAATTTATCCCTTTTCCTCACACTTTTCAGGAGCCCTGGGGTCATCCAAGGTTTCAGGTTCGTTGTTTGGTTCTTTAAAGCCATCTGTTTGGTACTTTTTCCCATAATTAATTTTACTTTTTGTTAAAATTTGAGGAAGCTCTCATGAACCTCGTTTGAGGTAAAACAGGAGTCCCAATTTTCATTTCTTGCAAGTCTCTTGAGTTTCTCATATTCAATTTTGGTTCGAAAATATTGACAGTTTTTTGACGTAATGGAACTTGCAATAATAATACCTTTTGTAAAATGGTCTGTTATTCTTGAAACAGATAGATAAATAGAAAAAAGAAAAGGGAAAATCATACTAGCAGGGATGTAATCGCCAAAAACACGGTATGGGGCGATCAGGAAACAGACATAAGAGGAGAACAACTGATGGACTGGATAGTGGAATGACAGAACCGGAAGTTGGACTGCAACAGAGGAAGAAGGTGGGTCGACCTGATTCTCACAAAAAATACCAGCGTACAGAACTGGGAAGTATTAGTGGAAGAATCCCTCAGTGACCACAAATACCTCACTTATGATATAGGACACACAAATCAAAAGAAGCAGTAAAAGAAAATTAAGATATGACACCAAGAAAGCAGACTGGGAAAAATTCATGCACAAGCTGCAACACTATAATCTACCACACGACATGGACTTAAACACGGATGCGGAAAATATACAGCGAACATGCGAGCATGCCTGCAAGGAGGCAATACCGATAAAAAGAAATAGGAGAAGACAAAACCAGATATGGTGGACGGAAGAAATGACTGAATTAAGAAGGTGAACAAACAGAGCAAGAAAGAGGTGGCAAGCAGACAGACAAAACGAAAACCTACGGAGACAGTATTAGCAGAGCAGAAGACATTACAAAGAATAAATGAAAAAAACAAAAAAAAGTCCATACAGGAATACATCACTAATACAAGTCAGAATGACTTATGGGGACCAGCATATAGGATCCTGAGAAAAAGAAACAACACCTCAGCATAACTCACCACCATTCAGAGGGCAGACGGAACATGGGCAGAAACAGAAAACTAAATCCACGACGAAATGATAAAACAACACCTTCCCCAGAGACAGCAAAAATGAACCCGAACATCTGGAAATCATGCACATCACAATAGAGGGCTTGAAACCAAACAAGGCAGCGGCGGAAGACGGGATACCAAATGAATCTGCACGATGGATAGTTCAAGCCATCGGAAACCAACTTTTAGAGATATTTAATAAAGCTCTACGGCAAGGCAAATTTCCCGAAAGATGGAAGAGGGCGAACATTGTGTGGATTCCGAAAAAAAGGTAAAGGGCATAGACCGATTTCGCTGCTGCCTACGCTAGAAAAGCTCCTAGATAAGATGGTGACAAAGAGACTGACATACCACATAGAAACCCAAGGGAAAATCGACAACAGACAATTCGGCTTCAGAAAGAGGATAAGCGCGGTGGATGTAATAAACAAAATGATGAAAACAATACACAGCAAGAGTCAACGAAAGCTACACACACAGATGATAACCCTTGATGTCACTAACGCCTTCAACAGTACCTGGACACGGAACATACAAAACACAATGTACAAAAAACGAATCCCGGACAACATGCACAGACTTCCTAAAATCGAGAAAGATAAACAGCGGACCAATCACAACCTAAACCGAACGGGGCTGCCCACAGGGCTCGAGCCTAGAACCCATACTATGGAAAATAATCATGCTGAAATAATAATAATAATAATAATAATAATAAATTCTTTATTTCCTCAAATTAGTTTGTACACTAACATTTTAGGTAAATCAAAAAAATAGTAAAAATGAGAAAAAAATATTATTACAAAATGTATATATAAAATATTTGTTTATAGAAACATCACTTATATGTCACAAACAATCAGAAAACAAATATGTGTAAATATAAATATAAAATGTATATAGAAAATATACTATGTGGAAAATCACATACATGTCACAAACTATACCTGAACAGATAAATATAAAATGTATATAGAAAATATATGTATAAAAACATAATTTACTAATCACAAACACCACAAATACAAATATGTATAATACATAAGTATTTAAAATAAAACGTACACGTCACATAAAAGAGCAAGTTACAACAGAAACATTTTTTTGACACTAGAAGCTGTTCCATCTTTTTTTTGAAGAGGTATACATTTTTTGAAATTTTAATGGCATCGGGAAGACTGTTATACAGTCTGCATCCCTAATATTCAAAACTTTTTTGATAGAGTGCCGTGCGATGTTGATTAGGAAGAAGTGAGTGGGCATTACGTGTCGAATAGGAGTGTTGTGGTTTATTGACGCCAGTTTGTTTTTGTTACGGTATACATATGTACATGCCTCAAGGATGTATATTCCTGTTAATATTTGCATCCCTACAAGAATCTCTATATCCTAACTTGGCAATGATCCTTATAGCATACTTCTGAATTATAAACACTCTGTTTGCAGAGGAGCTTGTACCCCAATTCAAAATGCCATACCAGAGATGAGAATTGAAATGCGCATAATACAGCGTTAATAGAATATCTTGACTATAATGATAAGAAAGATACCTGAGAGAAGTAACAGGCACTTCTCAGTTTTTTACGCAAATTATCAATTTGTGGCGTCTATTGTAATCTGTTATCAAAAACAAGACCTAACATTTTGGTTGCTGTTGTTGAAGTCAACTTCAAATCGGTGTTCTCAAACAGGCACACCTCATTCTGTTGTTCTTTCACCAAGAACTGTAATAGATTGGTTTTTGTTTTATTCACATAAAAATTATTTTTCTCAAACCATGTGATAATTTTGTCGAAAGTGATTTCAGCTGTGTTTCTCATGGTATTCCAGTCATCTTCAATTACTAATATATTTGTGTCGTCAGCATAATATATACAATGAGTGAATGAATACCCATTATTTATGTACACTAGCAAAAACTAGATATAAAAAAGGCCCGAGTATGGATCCATGGGGTACACCGTCAAAAATATGCTTTTCAGAACTTATATTCTCCCCAATTTTCACAACTTGTCTCCTATTTTTCAGGTAGGAAGTTAGTAAATTGAGCGGCAGTCCTCTAACACCATATCTCCACAGTTTTTCCAACAAAAGGCTGTGATTGACGCAATCAAACACCCGTGAAAAATCAATGAACAGTCCCATTACACTTTTTTTTGTCCAAGGCAGTAATTATCTGACTGTGGAATTCGCAAAGAGCTGTATCAGTGCTTTTATTAGTCGTGAAACCATGTTGTGTTGGTGATAATAATTTCATTGCAGTGAAATACGCGTTCAACTGTTCTTTTAAATTCAATTCATATAGTTTCGGAATGCTAATAGCTCTGTAATTATTATTCAAATTATTTGTATCACCTCTTTTAAAAATAGGAGATACACTGGCTGATTTCAAATTATTTGGATAGATACCTGTTTCTGTTGACAAATTGATTAAGAAGGTGAGTACAATGCACAATTCCAAGAAGCAACATTTAATCAACCTGTTTGATATTTGGCCAGTCCCAAATGAGTTGGAGTTCTTGAGTTTATCAATTAGTTGTAATAATTCCATCTCAGTGATAGGAGACATAAAAAAGTGGATGAACTAAGTGAGATGTTCCTTTCGAGAAAATAATAGAGAAGTTATCAGACATAGATATTGTAAAATGAATATTGAATTTTTCAGCCAGTGCCTTACCCTTATATTGAATACTATTTTCAACTACACTAATTTCCTGTTTATTGGGATGCTTTTTTTGTAATAATTCTCCAGGTTGTTTTAGACTTATTGTGAGAATGAGTGATCAATTCATCATGATATTTTTTATTCATAGATTGTAGTTTTTCCATATACTCTTTGTTAACTTTTCTACACATTTCAATATAACTGCTGTCGTTCTTTGCTAGCCCATTGAAAAGTGAAAAAGTGATACTCTATTCTTTAGGTTTTCTAGTTCAGGGGACATCACACCTTCTGGGTTATATTTCTTCTTCGGTGGACCCACACATACCTTTCTCCACATCTACCCAGTCTTTTTGCTATAGATGGTAATGAAATCTCATTATATTTTCATCGCAAAGATCCTGACGATAAACAAATTTCTTGTTTCTTTCCTTGCTGCCTTCATTCTATGATTTACAAGCAATTTTCAAGAACTGTGAGTAGTGATCAGATAAATTTAGGTCTACCATTGCAACATTATAGGCGTAATTTGACTTGATTAGGAAATTGTCGATACATGTTATAGATTTTACCTTCACCCTCGTTGGCATCCTTAAGCAAATATCAATTTCATAAGAAGAAAGCAAGTCTTCTAATAGTGTTAAATTGGTACTATGAACTAAGAAGTTGATATTGAAATCTCCACCAATAACTAGCGTTGTTGTTTCATTATCTATATTAGATAGAATACCACTAAGTAGTATCAGAAATTCACTGAAATCTCCGTCAGGTGGTCTATAAATCACAATAAATAGTATGCTTCGAGTGGTCAACTTTATACCTCATATTTCTAAAGCTCCTTCTTTACAAAAGTTGATCAGGTTCAGCTGACGAATATTTCCCACATAATTGTCATTATACATCATTGTCATCATACAATCAGGGTAAGACGGAAAGCATGTTTGTCGCAGGCTCAAGTACCAACGCACTACTATTAATTAAGATAGGAAATCAGAGGTTTGAAAACCAAAAAAGCTTGAAATACCCAGGAATGGTGATCGATCGCAAGATGCTCAGGGTTGAACACGTCAAAGGTATAATGGCAAAGACGCAAGCCATAGCCAATAGACTCTTCGTGGTGGCCGGAAGAGAATGGGAAGCGGATAAAGAAATATTAAAAACGATTTATAAGAAAGCGGTAAAACCACTGGTACTTTATGAATCAGAGATATGGGGTAAAAGGGCCAACGATACCAGGATAGCCAAAAACCTAAGAGCAATAGAGCGAAGGACTATAAAATGACACCTACAGACGCCCTACACATACTATCAGGAACAACACCACTCCATATAGACGCAGAAAGAGAACACACACACACACACACACACACACACACACACACACACACACACACACACACACACACACACACACACACACACACACACACACACACACACACACACACACACACACACACACACACACACACACACACACACACACACACACACACACACACACACACACACAAACAAATAGAGCAGACATACAAGCAAACAAAATAAAACACGAACACAAACCACACCCTGCCAAAGAACACAGGAAAACACAAATACCAGGGAAGTACAAAACACACATTTACTCAGACGGGACACTAGATGAAGAAGGACGCAGAGCTATAGGAATCGCAAAAACACGAGATCACACAACATGGACAACTACAGGAAAAAGATTGACCAATAACAAAGATATACACACCACAGAGCTCACAGGAATTCACGAATCAATAAAAATCATGAAAATCACAAACAGAAACAGAACATTATACACAGATTCAACACGAGCAATACGAATGATAAAAAACACAAAAAGCACAAACACAACAGAAATAAACATAATAACACACAATAGACAAGCTGGACAGGGGTCAAATAGTCATGATAAAACACTCGCAGAGGAGACAAGAAGGAATAAAAAGAGCAGAACAAGAAGCAAAAACACACCTAACACATGAAGAAACACAACACATACGCAAAACCAAAAAAGAACTAAGAGAAATGAAACACAAACAAAAAATACCATAATGGCAAACACACTGGAACACCACACATACAGGCAGATCTACACACAAAATCTTCCCTGAAGTTGGAACCACACGCATTGGAAAACCACACAACTCATCCTGGACACTGGACACGGACACACACAGGCTTATTACCGACGTTTCAACCTCAGAGCAACGAACGGAATTTGCACATGCGGGATAGAGGAAGAAAACACGGAACACATAATTAATAAATGCAACCTGCCAATCAGAACGGAAGCAAGAACAACAATGAACGAAGTAATGCAAGACATAAATATGACCTACCCGCCAGTCGTAACCAACAAAGACAAAACAAACAGACACATTATACACCACATAAACGAGTGGGGCAATAAAATGATCCTAGACGACGATGGGTAGAGATGAAGTATCTTTGTATCAAGACAGCCCCTCAGGAGCGAGAAACTCAACTACGCAAAGGTAAGCAATCATTGTTATTGATAATAAGTCTTGCAGCAAAAGCTGTAACCACAAATAAATTAGAAAACAAACGAGAAATGAAGAAAAACTTGAACCGCTCATTTTTGGAAGTGTGGAGATGGGACGGGATCCATTGGCAGTCTTTTCGCTAGAGAGATGGTAGAAGCAAACGGCATAATATCGAAAGGGAGGCGGGCCATCCGTAAGTTATATAGTAACAAACGGAAAATATCAGTCATATGCTGGAACACTTGCCCTTGAGCAAGATTGTACGTCGTCTGTCATAAAAAAAGTGACATACAGTAGTGGCAGTGGGTTGTGGGGGAAGCCATTCTTTATGTGTATGTTCGAAATGCAGGCTTCAACAGGTCGAGAGCGTCAGTTGTAAGCCAAACGTTCAGTCATTCAGTCTGTGGTTAATCTCTCTCTCTCCCTGTGTGTCTCAGTTAATCACAGTAAATTAGTTCAAACAGTAAAGCCAAGATGAAGCCGTGACATCCAGGATTTTATTGTGGGTGGTGAATTCCAACTCAAAGAGCTCGCCATCACCGACGGGCATCGCACAAACCACTTCTTATTCAAAGCCGTAGTGCCATTCTATGACCTGAGCGAAGCTGATAAACGGCAAGTACGATATTTGAAGAGGAATATCCACGGCATTCCATACTCTGATGTTGAATTCAACGAGGTCCAGGAAGTGCTACGCCCCATCATAGAGACTGATGTGGTATACGTGAAGAGTAATCAAGAATTCGATTTTTTGCTGAAGTGTGTGATCGATCTGCCTAAGAGGCCATACATCGTCGATATTGCGGCTACTACAAGTACAGTCGACACAACGCCCACAAAGCCCGCTCTGTTTGAATCATATAGCATCCAGAGATACAGAAGTGTATTGTGCCGTGAGACACTGTTTCGAAATATGGCAATGGGTATCATCGCACCTGATATGGTGAGGCTCCACGACGATCACGACGACGACGACACTCCTATCAATCGGCACAAGCTCAAGGCGCACATAGCAGAGCACGAGCTCAAGCTGTGTATTTATAATCGCTTCCAAAATATGAAAATTGACGATGGTAAATGGGTGGGGCAGCAGCAGCAGCATCATTCACCGATCCACCACGTTCCGCTGCCGCCGCTGCCGTAGCCGCCAGCACCAAGTCCGTGACGTCAGCCACCAAGAGTCACACACATCGAAATATTATTATTATTATTCATATTGTATTAATAAAGATATTGTATCACTATCATTATTCATGTATCAATAGATGTATATAACTAATTTTTATCGATTTAATTTGGGGATCGAATGAATGAGAGAGAGAGAGAGAGAGAGACTGAAAGAAATAGGAGTCATGTACATTGAGCTGTCGTCACGATGACAACAAATTATAAAATTCTAGCAGGCGTTCTGTCGAACGTACTGTATATTAGCCAACCATATGAGTGCGATGAGATATTGGTATCGTATTTGCATGACGAGGATTCAAGCACTTCGAACTGGACGAAAGTGACTCAGGCGCTAGCCAATGATGGATATTTGCCTGTGTTGAGAGCCGAAATTCTGATGAACGTCTCATTGTACAGACGCGGAAGATTTATCAAATCACACCTATATGAAGATGTCTTGCCCCTATAGCAGCACTTTGAGGTCATCATCGTCGTCGTCCCACCCAACTACCCAACCCAACCACTACGTCAAGATGCAAGCCCCTGCTGCTGTTCCTTCATCGGATTCCAAATATGAGCCACTGCCGACACTACACGATTGGTTTATGTTTCTCGTGTCAATGGTTCTGATTGTTTAAATATCCGAATCCATATATAAGTTTATTGAATCCATGCATCAATTTTTTTTTAATCGATAATGATAATGTACCTTCATACCATGCCACTGGCACCGAAGTGTAATAAATATATGCATAATATCTATGTGTTTGTTTCATTCCCACATACTCACAAACTGCGCAGTAACGAAATGCAGCTGTACATATATTTTTCTCGTAATTTTATTTTGCTCGAGCAGACAAAGCGTAAACAAACACCGGATGTGAGATAAAACTCTATTTGCGATTGACTATGAAAAACAAATTCAACGTCAAATCACTCGTGTTTTTTTTTTGGAAATTTCATCCAGCTCGAGACAGTAAACAAGCACGGGACGTGCCTTATCGCTATTGACGGCAGAGTTGCATTTTTATTGGAATTTCATTCGAGAGACTGAATTAATAATTCCATCATAATTTTCTGTTTTTCTAAGACAGAATTTTTTATTTTTTTTTGCTTTGTCAATTTGGTGGCGGCCATTTTTTTTTCTACACAGCGAATCACGTGACTCATTTTCTCTTCCAGCCAATTGCTCTCAGCGAATCACGTGACGTTTTTTTCTCTTCCAGCCAATTGCTCTTAGCAAATCACGTAAGGGGACGTTTTTTTCCATAATTTCCGTCATCGCCACCATGTTTTTTGTCTCCCACCTTTGCCACCATATTTTGTTGTAGAAAAGACACACGCCACTTAGGGTAAAATGCTTTGATGACCCTCCACCCCCGAAACTCTTCGGCGAACACGTCATCTTCTTCAGTTCTTTGGTTCTTCAGCCCCCAACCCTCCACCAACGGCGAGAACATGATGGACGCGGCCATCGAGAGATGAATCCCCGACAGGAGCAAAGCCTGTACGGCCTCATAAAGAGTGAAGCCGTAGTGACTTTGTCCTACTACTTATAACCGGAACTGTGATGTAAGCAAACACTACATAATCTGATATGTGCACTGATTCAGTTATCCCCTAGCTTTCTCATGGGTTTTGACCTTGAATCGTCCTGCTCTGTCATAGGTCTCGACCTTGAATCCCTTTTCTTTCTCATTTTCACTCTAATAGGAAGGTACGGAAGAGGAACGTGCAAGACAGTCATGCCTGTTTTTTCATTCACAAACTTGGACAAAAATGTTGGTCACATCAATTTGAAATCAACATTGAAACATTTGGGTATAAGATTATAAACTGTTGTAATAAAATCTTACAATACAGAGTGGTCCAACGACAAGTATGCACCTAGATTTTCTCCTTTTTTGGAATTTAAAGAAAAAGTACTCGGATACGTAGATATTTCTTTTGAGGAAGACACATTTCTTACATACTTTTTAACCTTCTTCTTCAACCTCCTAGCGAGGGGGTGTCACAACCCCAAAATTTCAAATGGAAAGTGCGGTCGAGGGATATATCATTTGAACGGGCACAAAATTATCATCAAGAATTCAGGCAGGTGTTCATTCTAGTCCCTTCATTGATTGAGTATGGTTGCTCTTGAAGTTATTTCATTTCAACTGTAAAAATGGTCTATCCCATTTCTTTAAATTTTAGGGTTGTTACACCCTCTCGGTAGGGGGTTGAAGATACAGGTTGGAAAGTATGTCTTAAATGTGTCCTCAAAAACAAACTCCACATGTCTGAGCAATTCTGCTTCAAATCCCGAAAGAATACATTTCATTGAACTACTGTATGAAAAGTAATGTTTTTCCCAAGATGATTCCAGTTTATTCTGATTACCCCATCTTCATAAGTTGAAACTTTCACATCCATATGTTACTTCGTGAGTTTCCTAATGTTATATATTGTTTTTTGCAGCCATCACGAGCTGATGATGACAATGTTTCAGAAAACGAAATAGAAAAGCTCCAGGTATGTATATTTTTTTAACAATTAGTGCCGATCATGTCTCAGTTTGTGTACTATATTTACAAATTCATGGATTAATTATGGAATTCACTCCTTCATTCATAAATTTGCATCTGTATGTTCACAAGCAGAAGGCAGAGTTTGGTCCCTTCACAAAAGTGAATTATTAAAAAACGCTCATTCAAGTTTACCTTTTGTCAGAGAATCATCGGTTTTCAACTGAACCTTGAAATACTTTTCACAAAATTAGAATTTATTTGAAATAATCGAGTATTATAACAACCAAAGGGTTGTCGGCAAACGTCGAACAAAGAAACAGCTCAATACGACTGCCGAATCACTCCCGCCCAGCGCCTGGTTAAGATTTTCTACAAGAATATACTTTGCGATACTTCCTGTAATACCTACCAATTGATGATAGACAACAGGTGTGACTATCTAGACAGGGGATTTCAAATTCGATCCTCACCATTAGGATCTCGGAAAATATAAGAGATTCGATGATGATTGAATTGGGGTAAAGTTGCGCATTTACCTGGCTGACAATATGCCGTTAAGGAAGTTCTGGAATTCCGAATATATCTGGAGATATCTGGAAAAACAGAAATTTGAGATAATGGTTTTTATTTTTTTCTGGCTTTATTATTCGAAAATGAATTGCAATTCCACATTACCACTTTTTCCCTGCTATATAATAGTAATTTCAGATTTGCTATATGACGTTTCGTCTTCCAGCCACCATCATCAACTTAATTTTTTCCTTCAGGTGCTACATTTTATTCTTTCTGTTTCGAATAGAAGCAAACCTTTCAACGATGTATCCATAAGTCATCTTTCTTTTTCGAAAAACTTGAGATATTTAAAAAATTAATTATTTTAATAGACTATGACTTTGATATTTCTATTTCTAAATTTGACTTTCAATTTGTTACCCTCAATGACATTTCGATATTGAATAATTCACTCAATTTTTGGCGAAAAATGGCTTTCACAAATGAGGATTTTCAGTGTTCCCACATATGAATGTATCTATAACATTCAAGTCTGGAGACCTTGCTAGCCACCTCACCGGCCTATTATTTTCCATCAATTTGTTTACATATAATCCATTAAAACGGTGAAATATAGATCTGAAATAGACTATAATTTGAAACTATGGAACTATAGGTGGCCGGTGGCTCAGTGGTCTGATGCACAGCCCGTTCGAAACTCCAGCATAGTGATAGTCGGTTCGATCCCGATGTAGGTACAAGAGAATTTTTCTCAACGACTTCATATGGGATCGATATGCGACCGCATGCATTATTGAAAAGTATGTGTATAGTGAGTTGTCTAGAAACCTATCTCGTCTGGTGCTTGCTCGGAGTACCGAAGTGGTGCTGTCGGTTCTCCGGGATTTCCTACAGCAGAAAAGTAAATACGCCACCAAAAAAATCAGTAAGTCGACCTGGAGCGGCACGGCAAATAATAATAATAGCCATCTCTTCCCGCACAGTCTATGCCTTTGGGTACAATCAACGGGTATTTATGTGGGAGTATTATTATTATTATTAAATTATCATTATAAAAAAACAGTAACGATACTATGGAAAATCGAAGTGTATGAATAATAATTTCAAAGAAATAGAAAAGAATCGAAAAATGACTTTGTAAAACCAAAACATCAGATTAACCAATTTACACCAAAAACGAATCATCCCAGAATCAGAAATGATCACACCAAACTTTTGGACCAAAATTTGATAAAAAATTACAAGACGGTTTATCTGTAAACATAAAAAGAGAATGAACAAAAATGTGAAGACGGATATTCGACCAAATCATCAAATTAAAAAAATAATATATTACTGAAATCATAAATATAATAGTAACAGCATATTGTAAGCCTGCAAAGCGTAATATTCGAAAGTCAAAGGAATTGAAATCGTCTAATCAGTATACCACAAGACCTAAAATTGGCATATTGAAAATCATCAGATGAATAAATGCTGATACCTAGAAGTAGAGAACCAAAAATTTCCAAAAATTGGAGAGGGTATAGCGTAGCGGAATGCCGATTGATCTATTCTCTCAGAGATGGCGTAGCATGCGGTCGAAATATTCAAATAGATTCTCGTGTCCCCATTAAATTCCCTCCTATTTTTGTCTCAACACCTGATATTACTGAGGCTCACATTGAATTTTATCACCAGTATGAGATATAATAATAATAAGGCGGGGGGGGCCAACCACCAACCAAGGCCTTGGTGAGTTGCCACACCACTTTCCTGAGCAACCGGTGCTGCCTTTTCCGCACAGAATCTAAGGGAGCATGTATCCCACCTTTGGGTTCGAGGCTATGTTAGAGCCCCTCCTCAGCCGGTTAAAGCAGTGGCATATATGTCACATGTCGATCTGGCTGTAGAGGAGCCCCGCATCATACCACCAACGGAAGGCATCAGAACCCGCAGGGCGCTTCATAACACCAAGCCCCTAAAGCCACAACAACTGGCAAGGGTGGATGCAGAGATTCACGATGTCCTTTCAGAAGAGGCTGACATCTGGTAGATCAAAACCGTGTATGACGCTGCTCAGGCCCTGTCCCAAGCGGAGAGGAGGGAGACCACCTCTCTGATTGGGAGGCATGAGCGACGCATTCACAAGATGGAAGCTAAGATCAAGTCGGCAAAACAACACGCGTCTCATATCCAGTGTGTGGCGGACAACGTGGCGGCCAATAGGCCATTCACGCCCGCAGTGCGGCAAATTGCAGCAAATTTGAGACAAGCTCACCACACACCAAATCAAGACGTGCTGATTACCATCAGACAGCACTGTTTTGATAGAATACGAATGCGAAAAGCATCGCGGAAAACATGAAGTTCCGCGATGAACCTTCTTGCCTATTCCAAGAGCCTACACGTGTTGTGGATAACCCGCCGGCGGCTGATCGGGTAGAAACCCTCTGAAAGGGCATTTACGAATTTACGCAACCACTCAACGTAGATACTCTAGCCCTAGGACAGTTCGAAGCTTTCTGCAGGAGGATTCGTCAACCTGAGCTCAATGAACTGTGCAATCCAATAACCCCGGAAGAAATTCAATGGGCCCTCAAAGGCTCGAAGAACTTTGCTGCTCATGGTCCTGATGGCCTGAATAACTATTGGTGGAAAAAATTACCCACCCACCATATAGCAAGAGTTTTCAATTCATGGCTGGATGAGAAGCAACAGATTCCGGATTGGTTTGTCGAGGGGCGAACCGAGCTAATCCCCAAAAACGGAGATTTGTCTGATCCGAAGAACTACAGACCGATAACATGCTTGAAGGCATCTTATACATGCGAATACTCTCCGCAGTTGAGCAGGCGTATGAACGGATATATGAGCATAGAGGATCAAAGAAAGGGGTCGCTGGCTGCAAGGAGAACCTGTCGATCGACAGATTCATTACGCAGGACTCCGTGCAGTATAAGCGAAACCTTTCAATGGCCTGGATAGACCAACGCAAGGCATTTGATGCAACATCGCATGAGCTCATCATGGATTTGCTCAGATGCCCTACGGTATCCGATCAAATAGTGAGATGCATTGAACAGCTGATGCCGCTCTGGAGGACTCGCTTCACAATAACATCTGATCAAGTCAGAGTCCAAACAGAGCAGAAGGGGCGTGTTTCAGGGTGACTCCCTCAGCCCTCTTCTCTTCTTCTCTTCGCTGGATGACCTTTATGCCTCCGGAGAAAAAGACCTTCATCAGTCCTCAATGGTGGTGCAAGAATACACGCATGCTATCGGAATGGAGTTTGGGATAGACAAATGTCTCAAGAGAAAAGGATGCGAAGAATACGAAGAGGACGTTCAGCTCGTAGACGGAAGCATCCTACATCATCTGGATGCCGAAAAGACGTATACCTAGAGGTGAAACAATTCCATACGCAAGAGGTAGCTACTGTCAAAAACTCTCTCCAAGGCAAGTATCAGCACAAACTCCGACAGATCTGGTCTTCAGAACTGTCATGGGAAAACAAAGTTGCTGCAACTAATATGTTTGCCGTTCCGATTCTACTTTACTTCTTTGCAGTAATGAAATGGACTCAGGAAGAGCTGCGACAACTCGACGTAAAAACTCGCAAAATGATGCATCTTCATAGAAGCTTGCATCCTAAATCGTCTGTTCCAAGGTTATACTTTCCCAGACAACGGGGAGTCCGTGGACTTTTGAGTTTGGAGTGTCCACATAACAGAATGGTACTGAATGGAGCCTGTAAAGTCATCAGGAGTTCAGATCCCCCTCTCGGCTTGGTATGCGATTATAAAAAAGCAGGGACTGGAGCACTTCTTTTCGAGGCAGCAACCCGTGCAGCCGATGAACTCGGTCTCGTATTCGACGCTGAACGGACGAACCCAAACTCTATCACCGAGTTGGAACCCGTTCAGCAGAAAACCCACGTCAAAGCTGCGGAAAGTGAGAGACTCCTACAACTACATAAGGATGAGCTGATGCATGGGGTCTCCTTCAAGAACATAGAAGATCTGACCTTCACTTTCCTCAGATCAAGTGGGCTGAAGTTGGTAACCGAGGGATTTGTAATGGCCTGCCAGACTGGTGTATTCAACACCCGTCCACCGCAGTCACGTGATGGATATTGAGTTCCCTGACACTAGATGCAGAGCGTGTCGTGGGGCAGCTGAGACCATAATGCATTTGCTGTCAGCTTGTCCAGCTTATGCGATCTCAGCCTATATCCACAGCGGTTCTACGAGTGTTATAATACCATCTACGACACTCATACGGTGTAGACGAGATACGGGTGTTGCCTTATGCTCCGGGAGATATTGAGTCCGTTGTGGAGAATGAGAAGTGCTGAATCTATTGGAACTACTCATTCCCCACCCTCAGGCAAATACAATCCAATAAGCCTGATGTAGTCCTCGATCATCAAAGCAGGACGATTTTCGTCATTGAGTTTTCAGCTCCTGGCGAAACGAACGTCATCCGAAAAGATGAAAAAAAACGGCCAAATATCGAGATCTACTGTTTGAAAGCAAGCTTTACCCAAAACATTCTGTCAAGATGGTGGTTCTGCTAATAGGTTCTGCTAATTCCTTGGTGGAATGATGAACATACTGCTCTCAAACTTAAAAATCATACCGGCTTGCCATGATGCGGCAAAAAACTTGGCCGGAAGAATGCACAAAGCCGTAATTCTTGGTTTACTCCGCCTTCTCAGGGCAGATGACTCTCGGACCCAGTAATCACTCACCCCACGGACGGGGGTAGTGTTTACTGGGGTTGATTGAGACACCAGCGCGCCCTCCGGAAGTATCGGGTCTCTGGGGACAGGGCCTGTCTAGGTAATTCCCAACGGATTAATAAAATAATAATATCAATAAATCGTCTTCATTCATCTATGTTGCAAAAATAAACATAAATAGGAAAAGGCATAGATGAAATGGTGAAGTATCCCCCAAGGGTGTTTTTCAACCTAACCAGGTGGTAGGTAGGACAATCGTAATTCACCACCCAAAATATAATACAATATAACACCCACGAAATAGGTAATCTACAATAATCTAGTAGTTTAGTGAAATATCAAAATAATCAATCTATTATATAATTCAAAACATACTCATTCTTAAGTGTATTTATCCCTGGAAAAAAAAAGGAATCAGAAACAATTTTCTTCAATGATTGATGAAGGGATATGTAGGTGTATAAAGATAAAAATAATTAAGGAATTATTCTTCAAGTATTGATTGAATAAACAGTATATTTCCTCTCAATTTCGGTAATTTTTGTTCATCGCCACCATCAAAACGAACAAATATTTTTATATGGTTTTATTGCAGTATTGAAGTCTCACTCAGTTACACATCATTTCCCCTTTTTTAAAGTTTCAATTTGTTTGGGAATAATTTTACAAGAATGTGTTGTTTTCGCGAAATAGTTTACCTTGCGGTATTTCATCCAAAATGGAATTTTTCCAATTTTGCCCACAACTGATAAAGGTTCGTTTTAGCAGACGATTGGTGGAAATCGATTATTTCTTACAAATCTGGATTTTGACGTGGAAATGAATTTCTTATAAATGGCACGCCCCTCTGGTTGCTCCTCCCACATGGTAGGTGAGGAAAAGAGAGAGTATCATGAAGACAGTGTGAATTTAGGCACAGGGTCGGATCGGGAAAGGGTAAAACTCATTGGTCGAATGGAACTTTGATATACTTTTATCCAACTTGATCTGTGAATATGTGAGTTTTTGTGTGCGGGTGTACATTATGTCAAATCTCGCAAGTCTATTATTCGCATCCAGTCGACTCAAAATTTGGCAGGTGTTCACCACTCGGGGAATTTTTATATTAGGAAAAAAACAGAATGTTGGACGGGTTTCGTGATTGCTGATTGTTAAGAGCGTTTGGTAATTTGAAAAGACTTCTCCGAAATGGTACCGGACTAGGGGTTTTTAGGGTGGGAGATGAGTTTTATTCATTCAAGATGACACATTTTACGAATCAACTAAAACACAAAAAAAATAATCTGGATCATATTTACATTTATCTACAAATGACAGTCTTCACTTCGCCAGGGCTACTCAAGGAGAATCTCGCATATGTAGCAAATTTTTACGAGAAATAGCTTTCTAATAAAATGTTTTTCGGGCGGCCTCTTTGATGTCCCGTTGAAGTGGAAAAGCGGCACTGGATTTTTCATAAATGTTCCAATGTTGGCACTGCGGCGAGGTAGACAACATTGACTTCTACAATGAAAACCGAATACCAGGAGATTGTCTCAGACTCCAAAAAAACCCCACATAGCAATTTTTAATCGAATCGGACCATAACCACACTTCCGTAACTTTTTTTTCCTAAAAAAAATTTATCTGCCAAATTCGAAATAGTTTCGGCCGCGGCCCTTCAATCTACATTATTTTGAACGGTTTATTTTTAGACATTCTCAGATTTTGCATTTTGCTGGAATATTTTCTCAATTCACGATAGGTAGGTACATTCTATGGGTAACTGAAATCCAATACATAAAAATGATCTGAAATATACGTGCAACCTTTCAGAATATCATGAATTTCCACGAAAATTGACAAGTTTGAACCAATGTTTGTAATTTTGAAGAACGAGCACGGAATTATTGAGTATGGCCGGAACTGTACCGCACTGCAATCGTCATGCTATAAATTGGGCGGAGTTTGCCACTGCCATCTGGCGATATACGTTTCTTATTTCGAAGGCTCAAGACTCTCAAAGAAATGAACTCTTCCTCACAATAATGAGAAATGGTACTTAAATATAAATAATATAATATATACTGATACGATAGGTAACGATATCAATAATATAAATTGCGATGCATGGTCCATAGGAGCTGCCGGGCGTTAAATATATTCGAATAGGATTTTGTGCTGATAATAATAATGATTCCAACTTCCTTTTAAAGTTCAAGATCGTGTAGTCATAAAATTCAAGCGGTAATTGGTTATAAAATTTGCAAGCATTATCTGAGAATGATAGTTGGGACAAAGAAGTTTCATGTTTATGAATACCTAGTCAGTAACCTAGACTTTCTAGTACGATATTTACTGATGTGATGATGCATATTTTAATGAGTTTGTCATATAGTTACGGGGGTGTTTGTTTTATTGGGATTTTGTGTGTGAGACTGAGTAATTTTCGCACATCTAATAATCTCAGCCTACCTGTATCACGATATGTTTGACTGATATGATCATATTTACGTATATATTCCATAAGATAGTCTGAAACAGAAGTTCTGCAAACGATAACTGTCAGCTGTCAGGAGTGCTGGTCCATAGACGCAATCACAATATGCAATTTTCGATAATATCAGAGACTCGTAAATGTGATGTTTCAGAAGAGAGTTCATAGCATGCCTATGGGGGTAGAGCTGTTTTGAAATATCATAAGGGCTACGGGTGAGTTGATTGACATGTTTTGTGAATCTAATTTCGGTATCTACCCAGAGACCTAGGTTTTTTACCTCATTTTTTGTAGGTATTTTTCCCCGTTCAATACAATATCCATTGAGGCACTAGCGAGTTCTCGCTTGAATTTAGACCTGAAAAACAAAACGCTAGATTTACTAGCATTAAGCTTCAAATTGTGTGCTGCCGATATGTTCAGTAAGGACTCCACATCGGCATTTATTATATCACTAATATTGGGTTGTCCAATTTCAAAAGATAGATACAATTGAGTATGATCCGCATAATGATGTATACTACAATGCGATACAGATGAATGGAAGTCAGAAATGTAGAAGGAGGATAACAAGAGTCCAAGAATTGATCCTTGAGGTACCCCAGATCTAATTGAGGTTCAGATGTCTTTGAATTACCATTTGTTTTCTTCTTTCCGGTAATGCTCCCTTAACTTAACAGCATTTTCTTCAAAATAAAAATAATTCAATTTGTGAAGGAAAAGTCCATGATACATACAATCGAATGCCTTGCTGAATCCTGCAAGACAAGACATGTGACTTTATTTTCATCCACCGCTCGGAAGATGTCATCCACTATGGTTGACAGTGTGGTTGTAGTACTGTACTCATCTCTTAAACCAGACTGTATTGGTGATATAATATAATCATTAGGAAAACATTCATCTGATCATAAAGGATTTTTTCAAATACCTTCGCTAAGATTTACAAAAGACTAATGGGTCTAAGACCATTAAAATATTGCGGATTTTTAATTCTTGCAAGGGGAATTACTAGTGACGTTTTCCAAGCGGTGGGTACGATGGAATAGGAGATACAAAAATTAAATAAATATGTCAAGTGATCAATCAGTGGACCAGAGATAATGTTCAACATCCTCAGGAAAATATAGTCGGATCCAGCTGCATTGCTTTTGATTGAATGAATACAATTTGAAACTTCTTGTTTGTCTACCGTACGAAATTCCAACGTGGCTCTAGTGTTGTGTCTATTATATATTTATTTTTCCAATAGTACAGACTGCAAGACAGTTTAAATAGTATTAGGTAGACTTGTGAAATGTTTGTTCATATCATCGACATCGGCTAGATTTTCTGACAGCAAGACATTTCCGTTATTTTTCACAGTATTCATCTGTCGCAGTACGTTCCAGAGTTCTTTCGAGTTCCTTTGACGTGAGACGAAGTCAAGATATGCCTTTTTCTCGCGCAATATTGACTGATTCGTGTAATTACGCAACATCTTATAATACTCCCAGTGTGCTGAATTCTCAATATTTTTGTAAGTTTTCAATTACGTTTCCTCACGTTCTAACATCATGATTTCGATAACGTGAGTAAGCCACGGGACCGGTGTTTTATTTACGCTGTAACGTTTGCATATCCAATACGTTCCTTTTTCTCAAAAACTGTTGAATATTCACTCATCAATATAAAAAAATACCATCTGAGTTCATTCCAATATCAACCTTCAATGTTTTTGTGATTAATCTTCAGGTCTGGGAGTATATCATAAATGAAATTTGTGACTAATGTAGAGAGAGATGAGGATTTGAAATGTTCGCTTCTAGACAAAGAAGTCTGTTTACCTTTATAACCTCAATGCTAGAGTTCAATGTTTCATAGTTAGGTTTTGTGTCTGCAGAGAGAGACATCGGTGTGACGTAGGAGGCATTAGAAAAATAATTCCTTTCCATCTTTCATATCTGTTCCTGGCTCCACTGAAGAAAGACTTGATTGTTACTGTTTATTGAGAGTAAATATATATTCAAAATTAAAAATGAAATTCATGGAAATGCATATATTAATCATTATTAATGTATTTACAATAGAATTTTTAAAATTTCGTCATAGGACATGTTTTACAACAAATTTTCTTCTTTTCATGAGTATAGTTCTGCCAGGTTGATATGAATAAAAGTTGAAAAATGAATCATGAATGAATATCAAATAATGGATTTTGATATTTTATTGAATTTAAATTATCATATATGGATTATGATAATTCGAAGAGATGATAATTCAATTCATTTATGAGTATTGAGTATATAAATAATCCAGTTTGGAATTGAATCTGTGATTTACTCTGTATGCATGTAGGTTTGTAATGAAGCAAATTATTCAAATAGATTCCTTTCCCCCCCCCCTCCTTAGTTCTATCAAATCTCATGAAATTGTAGGAATCTATAGAAATGGGATCAGATGATATGTTGCCATTCAACCAGAATTCTACAATAAATATTTGAAATTCTTGATCCAAAATAAATGTTTTCCATTGTCACATATAAAAAATGTGGCTGAAGTTAGCTTTAGATTTAAATCTAATTTACAGTGGACCATATCAATGATTTTCATGTGTAGTTTTTGGTGAAAGTCCTCGGTCGCTCTCTCCTGTGGCTGATGGAACATGAGGATAATTGTAATTCTTTAATTTTGTTGCCTTACTTGATGCCATTATAGATTTGATGAGATTATAGAATTTGAATTCCACGAAGAGCAGCAAAAGTGAGGTAGGTATAACGCATTCTCCCAGAAATTACAGACGCCGCGAAACAATTTTGTGGAGGTAATGAAAAATAATGTGGTAATTGAAATGTCAAGTACTTCCAAATTTGAAGTTCCAATGTGTGTTCTGAAAGAATGTTTTCAATACTTATTATATTAGTAGCATCGTCACTGTATCATACATATTACGATTCTTACCAGAAGTTCCGATTATTATGCGATTGGGGCCGTTGGGGTAGTAGCGTCATCCCTAAATGTTTTAATCTAATGAATGCCGTATATGGAAAACTAGACGAGATCAAGTGAAAATGAGAGCGTCACTAGAACACAAATAATACAATTAATACCAAAAGTACCAAGATTTACGCGAATCAACCGTCAGGGTAGTATCGTCATCCCTAAATGTTTTAATGCAATGAATGCCGTATATGGAAAACTGACGAGATCAAGTGAAAATGAGAGCGTCAGTAGAACAGAAATATTACAATTGTCACCAAAAGTGCCAAAATTTATGCGAATGAACCATTAGGGTTGTTGCATCGTCCCTTAATGTTTTCATACCATTTATGCCGTATTTGGAAAACTAGACGAGATCAATTTTAAATGATATCATCCGTTCATCAGAAGTACATGTTTTGTTATCCAAAATACTGCTGTGTAGGAAAACTAGCAGTCGCAGTGGTGGTTCATCTCCATTTAATTCAATTTAATCAAGAGGATATATCGCCGAAACTAGATTAGGTCAGGGACAAAACGAAGCGTCACTATAAGATACATATCTCAATTATTACCAGAAGTAGTGTTGGTATTTTCATCGCTAAATATTTCAAGTTAATAAATGCGATGAGAGTATGGAGAATTAAAAGAGATCAACTGAAATCAAGAGTATTCGTTTAGCAGACGTTCTTCTCGCTTCATAGCAGCTCTGGTGCACCCCCATTTATTACACATTACACATTAACAAAATATATTGCTGAAAGTACTGTGATTTATACAAATCAACCAAATCAAGACATATTTTCATGTTCCTTTGCGATTCGTCACTCCATATTCTGATTTACTCCATTGATTAAAATTTTTTGTTTGTCAAATATCGCGGTAATGAGCCAAGATCAGATTAACGCTGTCAGTTTATTATCATTTGGATCACCATAACAATTTTTGTTGTTTTTTAAAATTCATAGTATAGTGGCATCGATTACCCTGATCATGAGCCGCTATGTGTTCTGGGTAGGCTCTGTTTCGTATTCCAAACGCCATCGTAGAAGCAGCACTGTTAATTTGAAAGTAACAGTGAAACGTGCAGGAGTCACCCCAGTAAAGCCACGAGATTTCAAAAATTCAAGTGTTGACATTGAATTTGAAAAAATCCCAGCTCCGACTGGGGCTCGAACTCGGGAGCTTTAGCATCGGAGATGGACGCTTTACCACTACACCATGCATCGGCATAGTTTTGTTGTTATGCGAAATATCAGACGATTGACTTATTTTGGGGCTAGAGCTGTCTAGATAAATTTTGTTATTCTGTCATGCACTATGTCCAATGTATAGTCGACAGGTTAATTAATTCTCGCTAGTTCGTCTATACCATGGAGTGTTTTATAGTGATCCATAAATGTAATTTCATCAGGAATGCCATAGAAGCTGTTAAATAACCGTTTGTTAGCTACAGGGTCTGAAACATAAATAAGAAACTGCATATTCCAGTAGAACTCAGTAGAATAATCCCATTTGAGGTGTTTCCGGCAATCAGTCGTGTCACGGAATCTTCTACTCTCCTCATTTGTATTTCGAGTGTAGAAATTTTCCTCAAAATACACTTTATGAAGCCGAATGAACTGCCGTAACTCCGATCTTTCTAATTATATTTTTTTGATAGACATTACACTATGAAAAGGATTCTCAGTTTTCCTGCATAAATAACAGTAAAAACTATTTTTTTTTCACAAGCCATTTCAAAAGTTATTTCGTCAGTCAAAAGTCCATATCTCTTTGCACAAAGATCGAAATGTATCCATCTCTTACAGTTATCACACTTGATGAAACTACCGTCCCGAGCTGTGCCGCAAATTTAGCAAATTTCTGAAGCACCTGTCGTGGATAGTATAATTGTTCCTTGCAGAGACATCCGAAATCGTTCTGGTTCGAATTTGGGTTTGTCTTTCATGTTGTTCCAGGACGCAGAAATTGTTTTTGTCTAAGAAAAAATGAACATGTAATATAGAACATACACACCACAACTATAGGAATTGTTCTGTTTAGGAATATTGATATTGATATATTCATTTTGAAAAAATGTGTAAATTCGGTTACAAATATGTTCTTCCTCATGAGCATTTCCAGGATGTAAAATATTGATGGCGTAAAATTCAATATCTAAAACAACCAGTAACCAATGATTAGCTCTGGAATTTACCGGCAATATAATATACTTGCAGTCTTTCAATGGCATGACATAGGGTGCAAAATTAGGTACCGTTGTCTGTCCTTGCATTATGATTTGTGTCGAAATGGTGTCTATGTAAAAAATATCTGGACAATTGGCGAACCACGTAAAGGCAACGCCATCCAAACAATAGTCTGTCAGCCATTTCTTTCGTATATCAATTGGACTTAATGGTATTGAGTACAAATTATATTCAGACAATAGTGAGCAAAATCTGAACTAGCCATTTCAACTACTGCATTTATATATTCGAATATACCAATAATAAATGGTAGATCGTTGTTTAAGGCTGCCCGCATATAATACTCAATGTTGAAAAAGAGGCCATTCGGAAGTGATCTTGTGTCGTGTGCTTCAGTAACGACATGAAGTTGGGGTTCGTCCTCAATTTGCTCATATTTATCCACAATATCAGCATAACTGGTATGTTCTACATGTTTTTCGATATTTTTGGAATCAAAGTAGGTTTGTGATTTTTTCTTGTTTGTTTTTGGTTTCCAAGATTCGAAAGCTAGGCATTTATCAATTTCTTTCAGTTAGGTTCGCTTGCATCTTGTTTGATTATTTTTGTTTTTAGGTGTTTTACAAATATTTCCTTCAATACTCAGTAAATCCGTTTTAATTTTTTGCCGCACGCGCCCTACAAACCAGTAGATAGACAACCTATTTACGATGCCACTTGAGTGGCGTCGTACATAGGTTGCTCCACACGGGGATTTATCTCTCGATGGCCGCGTCCATCGAGTTCTCGCCGTTGGTGGAGGGTTGGGGGTTGAAGAACTGAAGAACTGAAGAAGATGACGTGTTTGCCGAAGAGTTTCGGGGGGTGGGGGGTCGTCAGCTGCGTTTCACCCTAAGTGAAAAAGAGGCCATTCGGAAGTGATCTTGTGTCGTGTGCTTCAGTAACGACATGAAGTTGGGGTTCGTCCTCAATTTGCTCATATTTATCCACAATATCAGCATAACTGGTATGTTCTACATGTTTTTCGATATTTTTGGAATCAAAGTAGGTTTGTGATTTTTTCTTGTTTGTTTTTGGTTTCCAAGATTCGAAAGCTAGGCATTTATCAATTTCTTTCAGTTAGGTTCGCTTGCATCTTGTTTGATTATTTTTGTTTTTAGGTGTTTTACAAATATTTCCTTCAATACTCAGTAAATCCGTTTTAATTTTTTGCCGCACGCGCCCTACAAACCAGTAGATAGACAACCTATTTACGATGCCACTTGAGTGGCGTCGTACATAGGTTGCTCCACACGGGGATTTATCTCTCGATGGCCGCGTCCATCGAGTTCTCGCCGTTGGTGGAGGGTTGGGGGTTGAAGAACTGAAGAACTGAAGAAGATGACGTGTTTGCCGAAGAGTTTCGGGGGGTGGGGGGTCGTCAGCTGCGTTTCACCCTAAGTGGTGCGCGTGTTTTCTGCAAAAAAACATGGTGGCGATGGAACGGAAGGCGAAAAAACATGGCGGCGATGGCGGAAGTTATGAAAAACCGTCCCCTCACGTTATTCGCTAAGAGCAATTGGCTGGAAGAGAGAAAACGTCACGTAATTCGTTGAGAGCAATTGGCTGGAAGAGAAAACAAACGTCACGTGATTCGCTGTGTAGAATAAAAAATGGCCGCCGCCTTAATTGACAAAACGAAAAAATTAAATATGAAGAATGTCCACTGTCTTAGAACACACAATAGAAAAGTTCTGATAGACTTATTATTAATTGACTCGCTCTCGAATGAAATTCCAAAAGAAAAAAAAATTCGTCTCCGCCGCCGTGAAATAGCGATAAGGCACGTTCCGTGCTTGTTTACTGTCTGCTCCAGTTGAATGAAATTCTCAGAAAACACGATGATCCATATTTGACCTTAAATTTGTTTTTCAGAGTTAATCGCAGAGTTTTATCTCGCACATCCGGTGTTTTGTTTACGCTGCTCGAGCTAAATTGACCTTGGAGTTGTTTACTGTCTCCATTTTAAATTTGCACACATCAGCTGCCGTTGTGTGACTCACGACAGTCAGATGTTGTTTTTCCAGGAAAATGATGAGTCAGCAGATATAAGAGAGTTTAGTTTGAAGCCAAATTGATCGATTCAAGGTATTTTAAGTGTCTCACTCTAACCCATGACATTGTATGTCTGTCTTTGTCTGTTTGAATTTATTGAAATGAATAACGTCAGTTCGAGAAAAATACATTTATTTTTCACATAAAAAAATTAAACTTCAGTACCAGTGGCGTAGTATGAAAATACATTATCATTATCGATTAAAAAAAAATTTTGATGCATAGATTTAATAAACTTATATATGGATTCGGATATTTGAACATTCAGAATCATTGACACGAAAAACATAAACCAATCGTGCAGTGTCGGCGGCGGCGGCTCGCATTTGGAATCCTTACAATCTCGCAGCAGCAGCAGCAGCAGCAGCAGCAGGGGCTTGCATTTTGACGTCCACGGGTTGGGTAGTTGGGTGGGACGACGACGACGAAGATGGCCTCGAAGTGCTGCTAGAGGGGCAAGACATCTTCAGCGAAAGCCACTGCGTATCGCTACAGGTGTGATTTGTATAAATCTTCCGCAGTCTGTACGATGAGGTGTTCATCGGGACTTCGGCTCTCAACACAGGCAAATATCAATCATTGGCTAGCGCCTGAGTCATTTTGGTCCAGTTCGAAGTACTCGAATCATCATCGTGCAAATACGATACCAATACCTTGCCGTACTCATATGGCGGGCTAATATACAGTACGTTCGACAGAACGGCTGCTAGAATTATATAATTTGTTGTCATCGTGACGACAGCTCAATGTACACTGAGAAACAGCGTATATGTCACTCAAATATATACACTGAGAGGAACACACACATATACACCATTGCTCAATGTACATGACTCGTATTTCTTTCAGTCTCTCTCTCATTCATTCGATCCGCAAAATAAATCGAGAAAAATCGGTTTTATACATCTATTAATACATAATAATAATAATACAATATGAATAGTAATACAATATGGATAATAATATTTCGTGTGTTTCGGCTAGTCTTGATGTGGCTAACGTCATGGACTTGGTGCTGGCGGCGACGGCAATGACGGCGGAACGTGGTGGATCGGTGAATGCTGCTGCTGCTGCTGCTGCCCCATCCGTCCATAGGTTAGTTAGTATTTTGGCTCCGCCATCATCTGGGAAAAAACAATTGGTTGATGAGCTCCATGCTCCAGCCAGAAGGAATTTTCCTCGCAGACGTACCATCATCAAAGAACTCGACGATCTGTGGCAGATGGACTTATCTGATCTTCAAAAATATTCCAAAGTCAATAAAAACTTCAATTATATTCTAGTAGTGATTGACACCTTTTCCAAGTACGTATGGGTGCGCCCCTTAAAGACCAAAACTGGTCGAGACGTCACCGAAGCGATGAGTGACATATTATCGAAAGCGAAAAGATGTCCCAAGCTCCTCCAATCAGATTTCGGAACTGAATTTTACAATTCCAGCTTTCAGACTCTCCTGAAAAAGTACAGCATCAAACTCTACAGCACGTATACCGTGAAGAAAGCCGCGATCGCGGAGAGGGTTAAACGTACTTTCAAGGGGAAACTCTTCAAGTATTTCAGTTTGAACTGTACCTACAAATGGCTGGACATTTTGCCGGACATTGCCAAAAACTACAACCAGCGCAAACATCGAACGATCGGCATGAAACCGTGTGACGTCACCAAAGACAATGAAAACCAGGTGTATAAGTCAACGTATGATTATGCCGAACATGCTAGTCTAAAAAAAATCAAATTTAGCGATTTCGTGAGAATTGGCAATGCCAAGCATGTTTTCGAAAAAGGGAATACGCCCAATTGGACTACGGAACTATTGAAAGTTTTCAAAGTAAAAATCACCCAACCAATCACGTATTTGCTGGAGGACTTGGAAGGGCGACCAATCATCGGTGCTTTCAACAAACAAGAACTACAAAAAACAAAAAATCCCGAAGTCTATCTAGTGGAAAATATCATCAGGCATAAGGGCCGCAAAGTACTTGTGAAATGGCTGGGGTTCGATAGTACGCACAATCGCATGTAATTCAATGGAAAATTGGCACAATCTCAACTGGAAGAGGGGGCCTTTCATCATCATCGTCTCTCAGCTCTCGACGACGTAAAAACTCAAGCCGGTGTATGGGGATAGGGTGGGGGGTGATGGCGGCGGCGGCAGCAGAGAAATAAACCAATGCCAAACGGTGCAGAGATTAGTCAGTCAACATGTTTGGTGCAGTGAACGTCGTTGTCGAGACTTCTGAAGAGTCCTCTGGTTACGAGTCGGCGTCATCATCGGACCGAGAGTGGGCAGATCGAATGGCATATTTAGATCGAATATGTGACGTGTACAAGAAGGCCATCAAAGCGGATCGTTTCTTTGCGTGCAACGCCACCTATGAGTTTCGCAACACCGAAGTTTTGAGCTTGTAATGCGGCATAAGTTTTGCTCGGAGTTTCGTGCCTGCAGTGAAACTCGTGTGCAAGGTCCAACACACCGTGTGCTCCAGCCTGTCCTTAAGCATGTTTAAATGGGGCCAATTCGGGGGGGCCATTAATCAGCTGCTTTACACTAGCCGAGATGACCCGAATGCAGCAGCCAAGACTAGCCGAGTCAAACTCGACTGGGACGATATTATGGATTTGGAATTATACACTTATGCAGAGAGTCAACAAGTGCGAGTTTCCAAGAATGACACCTATTTCTACCTGACGGAAGCTGATGTTCAGAAATCCTACATCTAGATGCTACTGTGATGGCGGCAAGATTTGAATATCTATTGAATATGAACTTTGGTTAAGATTATCACGATTTATTAAGCAGTGCAAAAACTCTAGCTAAAAACAGTGGTTTGTCATTTAATGAGGCTATAAACTTGTATACTATATCATTAAAACATGATAAACGAAACGAAATAAATGTATATATTGAGAGCAGAATTGGCGTTTTAATTCAGTATGCAGTGTGCAGTGTGTCGTATGTATGCAAAGAGAGAGAGATGGAGAGATGCAGTACAAGACAAGACTCACTCAGCTTTCACTCAGCTTTCACTCAGCTTTCACTCAGCTTTTTCCACCATGTCAATTTTCGGTAATTTTTTTATCAAAAAATTATCATTTTCCCATAAGAATACATGTATTTTTGAATGTAAAAAAGTGACACCTTTATTGACATGGTGGTAAAAGGTGAGTGAAGCATTTTCAGTGAAAGCTGAGTGGCTGAGTGAATCACTCAGCTTCCACTCAGCTTTTTCCACCATGTCAATAAAAGTGTTACTTTTTAAGGCAAGAAACAGGCACTTTTTTGGCTCAAAAACGATACATTTTTGCACAAAAACTGCATTTTCACGTTTTTGATGCAAAAAGTGCCACTTTGAGGCAAAAAAGAGACACCTTTTTCGATTAAAATAACACCCAAAATTGACATGGTGGAAGGATTTCAGTGAAACATTTTCAGTGAATTTTGAGACACTCAGCATTCACTCAGCTTTCACTCAGCATTCACTCAGCTTTCACTCAGCTTTCACTCAGCTTTTTCCACCATGTCAATTTTTGATAATTTTTTTTATAAAAAATGGCCATTTTCCCATAAGAATATATGTATTTTTGAATGAAAAAAAGTGACACCTTCATTGACATGGTGGCAAAAGCTGAGTGAAGCATTTTCAGTGAAAGCAGAGTGGCTGAGTGATTCACTCAGCTTTCACTCAGCTTTTTTCATCATGTCAATAAAAGTGTCACTTTTTAAGGAAAAAAACAGGCCCTTTTTGCATAAAAAAAGTTACACTTTTTTCATAAAAAATACACTTTTTTGCATAAAAAATGAAACTTTTTTTAATAAAAAGGTGACACTTTTTCGTATAAAAAATTACACTTTTTTGCGCAAAAAGTGACTCTTTTATGATGCAAAAATATGTGGGATTTTGAATGGGAGGTTGGGAGGGTGAAACAAAATAACAATAATAAGAATATCCAGACACGGATTACATATTGATTCTATTCAATCATAAATATAAAACATAATCGACTATTATTTCATTAAATATATGTAGTGTGTGTGTGTGTGTGTGTGTGTGTGTGTGGAAAAAAACAAACAAGAGCACAATTTCTTGTATTTTCATTTGACATTTTCTTGAAATTTTGTGTGTGTGTGTTTGACAATCTCATTCATCGAATTCTGAATCCTCATCTCCTGAGCCTATATAGCGTTTATATGTACCACCACTACGCAGATGTAGGTCACAGTAGCATTGGCTGCTCGTTTTCAAAGTGAACAGTACTTCATCAAATCACCAAACTTTGCAACATTGATATATATTGTCCATGAGATTAACACCATATGTTGATAGTCTCTGATGCTGTGAACTGGATGGTTTTGCATAGCCCTTCTGAAAATAGCAAGTGCATCGAAATCGTAAATAATATTTTGGAATACGATATGCATTCGCCCACACACAGTATTGGCCTTCTTTAAAGCTGATTTCTCTCGTGTACTCTGAGTGACTCAAATAATTGAAATTTCTTCTGACGCTCTGAGCCTGCTTATAGATTTTTACCCATTTTTCATCCGCAAACATTTTCAAAATTCGATCAGGGAGCGTCCATAGTAGAGGTGAGGCCTCGATGAATTCAACTATTGATGATGTACATCTGACTACTTGCAGACAGCAAACATTTTCCAAAGTGTCTACCATGGTGGTGGTATGTGTGTGTATGTGCTCTCTGAAAAAACATTTAAATTCTATTAGATATCTAAGTGACTGTAATGACCCCACGGCAGAGTGTCATGAGAGCCGACAATCAAACAGCGCTTGTCGTCGGGGGGGTTAAGAGCGATCTTTGTTTGCTCTACACTGAAAACGTTGTGAGAAAAGGATCGAATATAGCGTTGAGAAGTTATTTTTTCCACGTTGTTTTTCAGACATTCCACATAATCTTCAAAAGTGATGTGATTTTCGACAACGCTGTATTTGACCCCTTTGGATTTTTTTACGGTTTTTGATCGAAGCCCCATGAAATCTGTCATGATACGACCATTGGCTTCGTCCTTCATCAAGCCGAGTACTTTTTTATTTTCGAGGGGAATGTCAAATAGGTTGTCGCTTGGGTAGTCGCTCGTATCGAATTTTTCAATGTGACTGCTTATCAAATCCCGATAATTATCATCGCACTTGATTTCATAAATGAGCGAATCAGTATCCGTATGCATCAATTTGCATTGATCGTGCGTGTACTTTTCCATCATGAAGCCGTGATGGAAATCATACACGCACACCTTGGAAATATTGAGAATCCACATTCCTATGTACAATGTCTTAGTAAATAACAAATCCGTCTTTGCCATCTCGATAGCGACGAGGCTCTCGTCGAAAATGGTGCAAATACTGGAATTTGGACTGACAATTAGATTTTTTGCGCCATATCGTCCCTCCCACTTGGAGACCATTTTCACCACACGGTGCTTCCGTATGTTTTCCATGGTTTTCCCGAACACTGCGTTATTGGCTAGTTTGTAGTTATTTTTGCAAAAAGTAGTCTTTGCTTGAGAGCGTAATTTCGTATTTAATTGAATGTAGGGACGCAGCCACGCCGACTGATTGAATTGCAACACCTTGTGGATTTTCCTGAGTACAAGGCCGTGTTTGAGTGCTTGTTTCAACACCCTGTAGTGCACAACATATTTTTCCTTGATGTACAGCGTGGTCATCAGTTTTGGTAATTTCTAGCCTGGCGGTGTACGGTGCACGGCACACAAGGGCAAATCTTTGTATTTGTCATGCAGATGTTCCGGGTACTCCAAATCGACTTCGAGAGGTGAGACGATCGATCATGGGGACAATATCCAAAGTTTTGGCTTCCACAAATTTGGCTATGGCCCCCATTCTCCCCGCAAACCAATCCATCTAGTCGAGGCCCCGATGACTATCATGAAATGACAAAGTATCGTCATATGCACACTTGAAATAAAATCCAGCGCTGAAAGGAATGTGTTTTTGGTACTTTGCCGTATGTGAGGTGCACTCTTCGTCATTAAGCTATTCCAAAATGGACTCAAAATCCATGTAAATTACAAAGGGTACTATTTCTTTATGTACAAAATTTTGAAATTCTACATGATCATAAGAAGGACTGTCGAGTTTCTCCTCACTCGCAAAATAATTTAAACACCTGTCGCCAATGAATGTTTTATGTCCGTCTTGTCTGAATTGGCGACTAAATTGGCGAGATAAATCCTTTATCCAAACGTAATGGAATTTTATGTCATCGCCGATGGCGTTGTCGTCATCGGCGATTTCCAGTGGTGGTGCCTCGTAATCATTTAATTTCGGGTGATATTCATTTTGAATGAGGAGAAGATTGACATGTTTGTCTAATTTTTGTTTAGTGAGTCGGCTCTGAACAGTAACGAAAAATGCCTCCTTGTTCGCCTGCGGCTGAATCAATTCCAAGGTGTACACATTCACAGATATGTTGTTCAATCGCTAAAATTTGGTAATTTGTTTTAATTTCATGGGAAAGTCGATTTCATCCAAGTTCAGTACATTTGAATAGTGAGGGTATGATGATGTTCTAGAGTAATTTTTACCCGATTGAACAGGCGAAACGACGGCCCAAGCAAAACACGCATCATCTTTATTTTTCAAATTAATGCAAGATTTTTTATTCGCAATAGATTGTGGCAGCTCGATGAAAGACGAACCGTTTCCCACGTCCGATTTATTCGTATTGATTTCCAAACTAACAATTTTCTAAAGTCTCCAGCCACTTTCTTTGTCCGCGAATTCCGACAGTTTGTTTTGAATTTGATCGATGACATTTTCTAGGAACCACTCTTTCAAAGTTGTACCCCTATCGATAACAGCGTTTTTAGTACTGAAATATTTAAAGTCGATTTTTTGTTCTTGACTCAAGGAATTTTTCACGAATTCACCACAAAATGTCGCATTGACTTTGTTGATTGGATGTTTTTTCAATAAATTTTGAATTCTGCTTTTGATCACCAAAAAATTGCCCAATATTTTTATGTTTCACATTTATAATTTTACCGGTGCGTAAACGCGAAGAAAATGCCGATTTCAGGTCCTCCCACTTTACTCAAGATGTTAATTTTGATTTGACTCCCTCTCACGTCGACGCCTGGCTGTTGTTGTTGACCTGACTTTTTGATTGAATTTCGGATAATTTTCAAGTGTCCGCATGAAGTTTGTAATTTTTTCAGAGAGCCTGTGCAATCCACTGCCGCGATCGCACTATTGATCAGGCGGGCGGTGTACTTCAATGGGCCAGCCAATGTTTGCGTTCTTCATCAGTACAACCCTTTTTGAGGATTTTTTTGGCCTTACGCAACTTGGCTACCATCTCCATACTGTGTGCAACAATAGCGTCGGGTGACATGATGATGATGATAATTATTCAACAGACAAACAAAATTTCAAGAAAATGTCAAATGAAAATGCAAGAAACTCACTCTTTATTTCCAACGGTGGCAGCGGCGTCAGCGTCTTCAGGCCGTAGCGATCTCAAACAGCTGCTGCTAGGATGGACTCTCCAAATTTGGTTGTTTTCGCTTCAGCGGCGAGGATTACATGAGGTTCGTCCGTTGGTAGCTCAGACAACTTCCGCAAGATCTTCCTGCAAGCCAACGAAATCTTGTTAATTTCGTCGAGAAGATGAGACATCTGCGAAATCATTTGAAAAATGAAAAAAAATTCATACACGTTGTATAACTCTCACTCACGCAATCAAAATGACAAAAAATTATGTTTATGATTCACCCCGTGTATGAGAAATAAATATGATGAAAATAAAATATTCGAATCACACTGTATATAGCAAATGAAACTTTGTGAGAGACACCCTGTATGAGAAGGAATTATGATAAAATATGCAATGCACACACACATTCACACTGTATGAAAAACAAAAAAAATATGTCGTTTTGTGAGAGAGACACTCTGTATGAGACAAAAAACAAATATGACAAATGAACTTTTCTGAATTTTTTTTAAAAAAAAAACACGACAAAAAGTGAATAGAAAGAAATAGGCACACTTGAAACACTCGCGAAAAATAAAAACTTAATAACTATTACTACTAACCTTTGCAATTCACGAATTAAATGGCACTCACAATAAAAACAACGCACTTGTATAGAAAAAAAGCGAGAGACAGATGCGGCAGAGAGGCACTTGTTGCTTCGAACGCAGACAATGAAATGACGCAGGCTCGCTGTGAACATACCTATTAACTACCTGTGTCACATGACCCACGCCGTCAACCTCCACGCCGAGTTCGCGTAACCCACGCTGCAAATGTATGCGATGGTTGATCTGGGGAAAACACAAATTGCGCAATAACAAAAAACAACTCCAAGGTCAATGGCATGAATTCTGGCAAGCTTAACGTAGATGGTGCAATTGTTAGTGGAGGTCAGATTGGAGTAGTTGATAAGTGCATAACGGACATGAAAAGTTTTTTCCTATCATAATTGATTAATCTGAAAGAATAAGATTTATAGCTAGTAAATAAATTTCACCAAATATAGACAAGTTAACCTACGAAGTGACGTTTATGCACCGTATTGAAACCGGATTAATTGATTCGAAGAAATCTATCTATTTCAATGAATTTCAGTGGAACTTTTTACCTTTTAGATATTTATTTTGTTCTGATTACATTCAATTCAAAAAAATTTTTTTGTAACCATGGAACCAACATATATGTGCCTACTCACTATACAATACGAAATATAATTCCCAACATACTCCCCCCAAAAATCAACATTTATAACGATCTGGTATCTTCACTTTTCTTCCACTTTTCTTAAAAACAGTCTCTTCTGGGTTTTGTTTGTGTTCCTTTTCTCCCTTTTGATCTCCAGTACTTTGCTCTTGAACTACCATCTTGCATCTGCCTTCATACATTTTTCTTGCTTATTACGTTGTATCAATTCTCCTACCTCTTTCCTGCCATCTTCTGAAGATATTTCTAATGGGAATAACCGTTGGAATGGTCTTATAAGTTCTCCATTTTCAGTCTTAACTCTTGCAACTCTGTATTCTTTATGTCTTCCCGGATATATTTCTTCGATCCTACCAAGTGGTCAATCGACCCTTTTCTTATTGTCAGAACCAATCAAAACAATATCTCCAATTTTCAAAATTCCAGATTTTCTTTGACCAGTATTGACCAGCTCTGCCAAATACTCCTTCCTAAATCGAGTTCTCAATGTTTCCCTGAGCCTTTGAATGTATCTTAATCGTTTTAATAAATGATTTTTGTCAATGAGATCTAGATCAGATGTTTCGGAAGTATTTTGTTCACTAATGAACATTGATGGTGTTAAAGGAACCAAATCATTTTGTTCTTCTGACAAATATGTTGAAGGACGTGAATTTATTACTGCTTCGCAATCACATAGTAAAGTTTCTAGTTCCTTATAAGTGATTAACGCTTTTCCTAAATTTTTACGGAGTAATTCTTTTACGAGTCTCACAATCCTTTCCCACCATCCCCCCAACCAAGAGGCAGTTGTTGGATTGAAATACCACTTAATTTTTGTTAAAGAAGAATAATTCATGATTTCATTCCAATTAATATTTTTTAATAAATTACTTGCTCCAATGAAATAAGTACCAGTGTCGGAATAAATGACACATATTCGACCTCGCCTTGAGACAAATCATCTTAGTGACATTAGAAATGCATCAGTCGACAAAGAATTGCCTAATTCTATATGCACTGCCCGGTAAACAGCACAAGTAAATAAAACAATCCACACTTTATTCCCCCTTTAGATAAAGTGGGCCTGCTAAATCTATTCCTGTAACAGAAAAAGCTTTATTACACTGTATCGATCTATTGGTAGAGGTGCAAAAGGTGTGTCTACACATTTGCTGCTGAACCTTTTGCATTTCGTGCATCTTTCAATTACTTCCCTCACAAATTTTCGCCCCTTCAAAATCCAAAACCTTTTCCTCAATGAAATCAAAGTTGCGTGGCAATTTCTAACATGATATTGTTCTATAAGTTTTCTGACAATATCATTTTTGTATGGCAGAACCATCGGATATTTGAATTTCAAATTTATCCACAAAAACTTGAATGTTCTTTAGAGAAATAGGATTTTTACCGAAATTCTCCTGCTGAACCATTCTGAGAAGGTAATTTTCAGCTCTAAACATTTCATCAAATTCCAGTTCACCACTATTTTTAACATTACCCTTGTAATTGAAATAAAAACGAAATATCCAAGCAATCATTCTTACTATTTTATAATAGTTCGAGAAATAGTTGAATTCCCTAGTTGAATACAATTCCTGAAACACCAAATTCGAGACTACCGATTTTCGGTTTTCTTTATTGACTTTCTCCTCATTACCAATAATCTCGCTGCGTGGCCAACTGTCTTGCTCTCTCATTAACCAGTCGGGACCTCTCCACCACTGCTTCTCAGACAAAATGTTGCTGTTGCAATCTCTAGAGACAATATCTGCAGGATTCAAGTCACCTGGTATATGATGCCATTCACTCATTTTACTGCAAGACCTTATTTCCTTCACCCTATTTCCCACAAAAGTATACCAGTTCTCCTTCGTTTTAATCCACGCTAATGCTACCATTGAATCGCTCCAACAATGTGTTTCCATATTGTGGAATTCATCGACATTTTTTACCATTCTACATAATCGAATCCCAATGAGAGTAGCTAACAACTCCAATCTCGGTATAGTGATTTTCTTAGGGGCTACTCGAGACTCAGCCTGAATGAGTGTAACTGACGGAATTTCACTTTTCTCTGTCCTCAAGAAAATACAACTAGCATAACTTGACATACTTGCATCAAAAAATACTTGGATAGAAGAGTTCTCAGTATCTTGCAAATTAGAAAATCTATAAAATAATCTGGAAATTCTACATAAACTGATAAAAGGCAACTCTTTCAACCACTTATTGAATGACCTGACAATATCTTCTGGAAGGGTACTGTATCTTATTCAACTCATCAGTTGTCTCTATATCACATTGAAGAGTATCAAGATCGTAATCCCACTGCAATTCTAAAACGGAAACAACTTTCTCACCACTTTCAGGATAATTGATGATATTCTCATTTTCAGCAGAATTATATCTCCATTCTCTTAAATTGAAATTTGCCGAAGAAAGATCTTTAGATTGTCTGATGAAGGTATCTAACTCTGACTCACTTCGAAGACTTGTAATACAATCGTCTACGTAGAATGAATTCTTCAGCTTATCTGCAGTCTCCCTGAATTCATCCGGAGCCATATCTAAATGAAGTCGTAAAGTTGCTGCTAACAAAAATGGACTAGATTTGACTCCAAATACCACTCTACAATGCCTATAAAATTTCAACTCAAGTGACACCAAATTATTCCACCACAAGAACCTAAGATAGTCTCTTTCTTCGGAATTAACACTGATCTGTAGAAAGGCCTTCTCAATATCTGTCGTAACTCCTAACATACCCATCTGAAATTTTAGGAGTAATGAAGGGATTAACTCGATCAAGTTGGGACCTTTTTCCAAACAACTATTCAGACAAACCCCTCTAACGAAGCGTCAAAACCAGGTCAAATTTTTGTGGCGACACTGCTTTCTTTAAATACTGCATGATGTGGTAAATGAATCACAGATGAGTTATCAGAATTTTCTTCAACCTCTTCTATAATCCCTAACTGTTCCCACTCTAGTAATAAATTCTGATATTCTTTAAATTTCCCTATACTTACTAATTTATTTGTTGTAGAAAGTAATCGTTTATGTGCTATATCGAAATTGTTTTCAAGGACTGGATGTCCCTCGATCCACGGAAGATTAACTTCGTATCTGTTTTCCATGTTAAAAATAGTGGTTTTTCTGAAAAACTTCATGATGTGTTCTCCAAAACTACCCTTTTCTTCAGAATTAGCTGGCTCGTTTATACCTATCCTATCAAGTTCCCACAAATCAGGAATGGAGAAATCAGTGAATCTCAAAAAACTGTGAGAATGACTATTTTTATAATATTTCCCCATTATTGTCCAACCTAGATGGGTTTCTACTGCCACCAAACCATTGTCTATATATTCTATTTTACCAGTGATTAATCTACCAAAAACATCAGCTCCTAACAATAATTCAATTTCAAAAGGAGCATCAATGCAAGAATCTGTAATTAATATGCCTCTTGAACTAAGATTACTGATTACACTTACATCTTCAAGCTTTGGAATGAAATTACAAATTCTAGTTTGATCTAAAACTGATATTTTACATTCAAACTGTTTATTTAAACTTTGAATATTGGTATCATAAATATTATGTATCTTTGGAGCTGAATGGAGCCCCCAAAAACACCCTGTATAATGTTTTCTTCAGAAATTTTTTCAAGACCCAATTCTTTAGCGCAGTTTGTTGAAATGTACTACCTCTGAGAACCAGAATCTAAGAAGGCACGAATAACCTTTTTCATATCATTATTGACAATTTGAATAACGAGAGTTTGCAATAAAATTTGAGAAGAATTGTTGCTGGTCAAACTCTGCTCAACTTTTCTCTCAACTTTCCCATTAGTATATAATTGACTGCTTTTCACAGGCAAGTCAGGACAGAGTAAGGGATAGTGTTTTCTTGTGCAAATCAAACATCTTATGAAGTTTCTACAAAATTTTACACCATGCCCTTGTTTCAGTCATGCAAAACATGCCTTTTTCTCTTTAATTCGTTTCTTTCTATCTTCTAATGATAAGTTTTAAGCTTTAAGGCAGTCCTGACTGGCATGTGATTTGTCGCAAAATATACAAATCGGAAATTTATTACTCTTAGATCCTTCTCTACTACTTGTGGAGTAAAGTGCTGCAGCTTTGTACATTTCAGGATTGTTGTGTTGAAATTTTTCTTTATTTTTCACCTGCCTTATCTGATCGTTATCTTTTCTGAAGCGTTTTTGGGCTAACTGTATCCTCTCTTCCGATTATACTTCTCCTCGTAAAAATTCTAATAACAAAGTTAAATAATGATTATTTCCTGTATCAACCTTTTTAGTACCCTGAATATTTTTATTTTTGGAAGTATTTCGATGTCTTTCCCAAACTTTGAGCAAATCTTCTGGAAGTGCAGACTCTACTAGTGGAAAGAGCATAGCTGCATATTTATCCTGTGTAACACCTAAAGTCTCTAATGCTCTCAATTGCGTTTCTAATTTGTCATACAATTTACCTAAAGACATATTATTATCTGATTTATTGTTGGTCGCTTGCTTGAGTACTAAATTCAATAACTCTCTAACATATGAAGAAATAAACCACAGGCTAACCCAAGTAGAAAAACAGAACGAAGAGCTAACCAAGAGAGTTGGATTCCTTGAGAGGAATCAAAAGAAGAACAGTATAATAATTTTTGGACTGGAGAGAAAAGAACGTCACATAACTTCAGATTACATTGTTAAACTATTAAAAAAACTCTTGAATATCCAACTGGTCCAGAACGACTTGAATAATGTATACCCTTTTGGTTAATCCTATAATTGTCCGGTAAAAGTTGAATTTACCTCTCAACTCAAAAAAATTGCAATTCTCAGAAACACCAAAAATTTGAAGGGAACTCCAATAAGTATCGCGAATGATCTTACTGAATTACAACGGGTGGAAAATAAAATTCTGAGAAAGCATTTATACGTAGCGAAACAGGATAAGAACAATACTTGCTACATAAGGAATAATAAACTTCACTTGAATAACCAAATACTTACACCCTCTGAGCTTGAGAAACTGGAAGACATAACCCAACTCGACCACCATCCAAAGTCACATAGCGCACCAGGTACACCAACTCCTGAATTAATCAACACACTAGAAAAAACTTTGAAAGTAGACAATTTTGCTTTTCCACCCCCAACCCAAACACACAATACAACTGTCGCAGCATCAACAGATATTCCAAGCAACCAAGAAACCCCAAAATATCTAAGTGTAGTTACCCACAGTTATCTTACTCAACACAATATACCCCTTTAGGGTAGGATTTGAAATAAAGCCGCTTGAGTTAGGTGCACCTTACTGTAGCGTTTACATAAATTCAGAGTTATAATTAATTAATATAATAATTAATTAATATATATATATATATATATATATATATATATATATATATATATATATATACATATCTTACATGTCTTCGAGACGAGAACTCTAGTACTCTATATATATATATATATATATGTCCCGCTTTTCATGAATACACCCTAATATCTCAGTTATTAATAATGCGATTTTCTTGAAATTTTGGTGGTGATTATATGTTAGGTAAATGAAGTATTTTGGCATAGTGAACATTTTCATCGACCATAGGCGTACGGTGTGGGGGGTAAAAAAAAGCTGTTTTTTGGGAAAAGGATATTAGGGCTCATTTTAGATAACAGAATTAGAATCAGCATCCCCAAAAACCCCCCAATCCATATTTTTGAAATCTCAAGAGCTAATTTGAGGAGAAAAAGAAAATAAATTCACTTTTTTCGTCAATGCACCCGAATATCTGTTATTAGCGATTTTCTTGAGATTTTGGTGGTGATTTTATGTTAGAAAATCAATGGAAGGCATCATAATCGAGAACCAATTTCCAGTCCTTGCCAAAATCAACAGATTGTTCGCAAGGACTGGAGCGGTTTTCAAAATAAGACCAGGGAGGTACAATTTAAATCAAAGATACTATCCAGACGACGAACGTATCATAGCAGAATTTCGAAACAACCCAAATGGTACTGTAAGGGCAGTTGCGAGGACAATGAATTTAACGAAAAACAAAGTATGGAGATGTTTGAAACGCAACAGGATTAGGGCATTTAAACCAAAATTTCTACATACACTGTTAAATGGTGATTTTGAACGACGGTTTGAATTTTGCTTATGGTTGCAGGGTAACTATCTTAACGACAGACTTTTTCTGAAGAACATGATGTTTACTGACGAGGCAACGTTTACAACAAACGGTGTGGTGTCTAGTCAAAATTGTAGGTTTTGGGCAGCTGAAAATCCGAATTGGGTAATTCATTGTAAAAACCAATACAGTGAAAAAGTTAACGTGTGGTGTGGCATATTCAACGAACGGATTGTTGGCCCTTATTTCCTGGAAAACCGATACAGGACAACTTAGTAGTATATATTGTAATATTTTAAATTCCATTCAACGTTGTGTGTAGTTTGACAGTTGGTGCCAATGGAATACCTACACTAATTAACACCATTGTATTTAAACGAATCCTTATTCAAACCATAGTAACACTCCAGTCAGGTAAATTAAGCGATTAGTCTCCAGCGGAGAATAACAATTGTCCTCCCAAATGTTCCATAGGTTAGAACTAACTCTGTGAATTTTCTAAGTTATCATGTTATTTTTATGTAGTCCTTCAACAACTTATATTCCTTTTTAATTGTAGCTCTTCCTGAAGAAGTCAATAAAGGTTGACGAAATATTGAAGATTTAAATCGAATGAGTTTCTCGCTACCCGAGAATTCCTACTTAATTAATAGAGTTCGGTCGAGAATACTTTGTTATTATATATATATATATATATATAGAAACCCATATCTGTAGAAGTTAGGTTTCTACCAAGATGTGAATGCTACATATGGAACAACAGTGGTGTATATATATATATATATATATATATATATATATATATATATATATATATATATATATATATATATATATATATATATATATATATATAGTTATAGTTTTCAAATATCTGACCGCGGAAACCTATCTGAACATATATATATATATATACCGGGTGGCTACGGAAGTATTGCCTACGGAATATCTCAGTTATTGTATGAAGTAGGTTTGTGAAATTTGGAGCGTCGATATAATGACATAAGAGCTAGAATTTGAGCATATTGACATGTCGAAGTTAACTTCCGGTCTGACCGGAAGTAACATCAACTTTCTTATTTTAAATGGAAACCCTATTTTTTTTTCTTTTCGCTTTATTCAGCATTCGATTCCCTTTCTAATGACATATCACAAGTTGGTATCTAACCAGAAACTAGATCAGAAAAAAATTATTATTGAAATTCACCGAGTAGGCCGTGGAAGCAAAATGAAAGCCAAAAATTGAAAAGTTGGTAGAATTCCTAAAGTTAGGAAATACCTAAATCGACTGTTGGAATTCCTCAGAGCAATTTGCGTTTCACCACCAGTTAGGTAATGCTTAAGGGTGATAGGAAATACCTAACGTTGGGATAACTCACTGGGTCTGCCTAGAGTATTTAGGAAATACTTAACCTCGAATCGTTTGGTTGTCGTTTTGACTGAACTGATTCTTTTCGGCGTTTTTGGATACACAAAATTACGGCGTTACAAATTTTAAAGAGAATTGAAGATGGTCTTGAATTTGAAAGTTTTATTTTCGGTGACCTTTTTATTATAATTTCTTTCAGGAATGAATTTGTGTCTCCTATAAATCAGTTATTATCAACACTGCGTTTTTATGTCACGGGAAGTGTTTTAATGCAAGTTGGGGATTCAGCAGATGTAAGTACAAGTACATGTTGTCGTGTAATTGAGAGTGTAACAACAGATATATGACGTAAAAAGTCAAAGACGATTTTATAAAATTTTCCACAACGAATGAAGAGCAGTTAAGTGCTAAAAGGAATCGATCTTTCGCTTAAAAGGACCCCGCACACCTTATATGGGAAAATGGCTCTCCGTCAAATTTCTTGAATTTTTGATATGTTGTAGAATTGATCATTCCGATGAAATGTTTCAACGGGCGCAACACGATCCTATGACTAGTTTTCGAGATACAGGGTGTTGAATATGAGAAACATTCACTTTTCATCACTCTGTATCTGCCAAGTTACGATTTAGTTCGGATTTATCTTTTGTGGGATCATCATCACATCCGTGTATGATAAATTCATGAGAAATTCATTTCCAAATCTTTTCGTAGTACAGGGCGATTTCACTTGAAAACAATGCTATTTTGAGACTTTCATAATTTAGTTGTTTTATAAAGAGAAAATGCGAGCAAAGGTAGAATTATCACATAATATTATAAATTCATTTCATCTAGCATCACAGTTGATACAGTTCATACAAGGTGATTCACAAATATGGAAACATAACGAATTTTGTTTTTTGGGACACCTTGTAGTAATAAACCAACCTAAAATGACAAAATTCACTTGGAGAATGTTAAATGATATGTTCCATCGTATACAGAGTCGAATGATATCAATTTGAAAAATTAGTTATACTTTAATAAATAAAAACCTTGATTTTTTAAATCACCCTATATCTCATAAGGGAGTCCGAAAAGATAGCGATATTTTTTCACGGGAGAACTCGAAATACTTTCATCCATATTGTACAAAATTTTCAGCGGAATCCTATGACGGGTTTTTCATATACAAGGCGAAAAATGTATTTTCACTCCAGTTTTCGGCGGGTTTGCTGTAGTTCTTCCTCGTCCGGCCGCTTTTACTCGAAATAAAAATATTTCAATAAAATAGTGATCAGTTATTATACCGTACAATAGCGTACCGTATCCCTGGAAAAAAAGCCATAACTCGAATTATTATCTGCATCAGCATCGTCTAGTAGGCGATTCAATGGAAAAGTTATTTTTTCATGCTTAGTGTTTCTCAGAAGTTATATTATACTTATTACATCCGCAGAAGTTCGTTTTTTCGAATTTTCACTCTATAAAACAATAAAATAGTGAAAGTCTCAAAATAGCATTATTATCAAAGGAAATCGCCCTGTACTACAAAAAGATTTGGACATGAATATCTCATGAATTTGTCACATAACAAAAATACCACATAGGATAAATCAGAAAAAAATCATAACTTGTATGTAATTATTTCTATCGGCTTATATATATATATATTAAATCAAATTCTCGGCATATTTTTACACCAAATTAACGTTTTATGTTTCAATTATGTTCTTGTATCTTCGAATCGTATATATGTTTGTATATAGTATATACCCCCTTTCAGAGAACGTTTCTCTTTCTTTTTCTTGTATTTGAAACATCATCTGAATCATCTTCGAATACCTACTTATTAATATATTCCTCTTATTTCGTAGTAGGCATGGAGAACAATTCAAAGAGGATAAAATCAACAAAATTCTTATGTCAATAGTCGTTTTCTTGTTGTCATAAAGCCCGATAACTCTTTTTGGGATATTTAACTAATTGAAGTTTCTTTTTTACTGTTCAAGTTTATGCGATTTCCAGTGTTTGTTGAACTTTGCTGAACAATATGGCCTTCGCAAATAGAAGAATGAGTTGTTATGTTTGTGACCGAAATGTTATTCCTAGACTCTCAATGCGTTTGAATAGAGGAGATAATATTGATGTTTTGCAAATTGCAATATATCGAAGACAAACTGCGGGAAATTCACCTATTGATATTCAGGATGATACAAAAATATGTTTCAATTGTAATAACACAGTAATGAATGACATTATTGCTATGGAAAATAACCCGAATTGCCTTCGTCTCAATGTGTTGTCCCGCGTATCAAGTCGTGCGTGCATTATTTGTAATGCTCGTCAAAATATTCAAATATTTTCTTTAGAATGTAGAGTGGATATTTTTGTTGCTTCTGATATCTATGTCCCAGATTTCTTGAGAATTTGTGGTCACCATCTTGATCATCAAGGTTTCCTTCCAAATTACTTGCATGGAGGTTTGAATTTTGTGAATAAACCATACATAATTTCCAATCTTCAACATTTTCTTCAAAGAATGAGGACATTTGCTAATAGAAACAGGCCACTCCGTAACTGGGAGGATATCAATTGTTTCACTGAAGACGAATTTAAGTATCTGACATCAATCTCAAAAATTCATTTTCGACAATTACTAGAATTTTGTGATGTTGTTGAACAAGGTGGCAAGAGAAGAAATGTCGAAAGAAAACATTTGCTGACATTTTTTATCAAAATGAAACATGGAGTTTCAGATGAGTTTTTGAAAATATTGTTCAGTTATCCTTCTCGACAAACAGCAAGCTTCATTATTTCTAATGTGAGATTATCTCTTTTACAAAGGTTCGTACCGAACAATATTGGATTTAATTCAATAACAAGAGAAAATTATATTAACAGTCATGTATCCCCTTATACGAATCAACTGTACAATCCCACACCAGATATTCCCAAAGCAATAGTTTATATAGATTGTATCTACAATAAAATAGAAAAGAGCAGTAACTTCCGGGTATTGAGGCAATCATACTGTTTCCACAAGAATGAACACTTGGTCAAACCAGAGATCATAGTTGCCCCCGATGGATATATCTTAGCAATCAACGGGCCGTACTTCGCAGATGCTAGGAATAATGATGCAAGTGTTCTAAATCACGAATTACAAATTGATTTGAATGGAATGAAAACATGGTTTCAAGAAGGAGATATTGTGATAGTCGATAGAGGCTATAGAGATTCAATCAATAGTCTACAAGAACTTGGCTTGCATTACTATATGCCACCATTTCTACCGCCGAATCAAAGGCAATTAACGACAAATGAAGCCAATCAGGCACGTTAAATAACCACTACTAGATGGATTGTTGAAGCTAGAAATGGACATTTTAGGTCAATTTTCAAATTTTTTCGTCAACCCATAACAGCAATACATGCTGCGAAGCTACATGACTATTACCTGATTGCTGGTGCTCTTATAAATAAATTCCATCCATTGATAAATATGCCTGGAACGTTGGATACGGCCACACAAATGTTGGTTGATTCCGATGATGTCAACATTGTTCAGGCACGAGTTGAAGCTGAAAACCTCCGAACTAGGAATGGTCGATGGATTCGTTTAAATCAATATCATATACAATCGTTTCCTCGCCTTGATATTGAATATTTAAAATTACTTACTCGAACATATCATTTACACTTGGCTGCGTCATATATCCAAGATACAACTCGTATAGATGGTGAAGTAGACAACATTTTAGAAGTCGATGAGTTACATGGGGAACCCAATTTCCTAAGATTCAGAATATTTTCTCGCCTCAGGAATACTGCTAAACACATGCTTTGGGTTGTTTTCACTGAAAGAGGTGACGAAAATCTAGAAGATCCTGCTCTCCCCATTACGGGGTATTATTGTACTTGTAAGTCCGGTGCTAGGACTTTAGGAACTTGTGCGCATGTTGCTAGCGTGATATGGTTTTTGGGGTACGCTAGATATCAAGAAAACATACATTTTCCATCCAATCGTCTTTTAGATTCCATAGGAGATGCTGCAAATAGAATGCTTCCAGAGGACATGGATATCGGTCCAGAAATAGTTTAATTTTATTGGTTATTGGTAAGAATCTCCTTCTAACTCGTATTTGATAATGTTTTTCAGTTATCCATCATGTATTTTCCTTGTTGTATTGTCATGCACATGCTCGTGCCAACCCAATATTCGAAAGATATATCACATCCCGTTGAACTTCTATCAATTTATGTATAGATTATATATATATATATATATATATATATATATATATATATATATATATATATATATATATATATATATATATATATATATATATATATATATATATATATATATATATATATATAGAAGTAAATAGAGTGATTTATGTTTTGATTCCGAGAGCCACCATCATCTGTCGACAGCTGTTTCGTGGTTTCCCACTCATCAGGACAGCTTTATGGTTGCTCTGTGCTATTGTTGTAGAAATGCTCAAAATGTCAAAATCATAGTCAACCTCATTTTCACGTAAGTATAGATTCAAAACCCGCCACCAGAGGGAGTATCCCTTATCTTGAATTCCCAATAGCCATGGGATACATATTATGTGTGCCATCTGGCAAGGCCGTACAAGTTGTTATGAGTTGAAATAATGTTGATTTCACTTCACTGAATTCCTTACTTTTACGTTTTGAATAAATATCAAATAAGTATCTTCTCAATCAAATCAGGAGACTTCAATGGATACGTAGAGTGGTCATTTATTAGCGTAAAATAGTGAAATATATGGACTTTTTCACAAATTGTTCGCCTTGTATATAAAAAACCTGTCATAGGAATTTGATGAAAATTTTGTACGATATGAATGAAAGTATTTCGAGTTCTCCCGTGAAAAAATATCGCTATCTTTTCGGACTCCCTTATGAGATATAGGGTGATTTAAAAAATCAAGGTTTTTATTTATTAAAGTATAACTAATTTTTCAAATTGATATCATTCGACTCTGTATACGATGGAACATATCATTTGGCATTCTTCAAGTTAATTTTGTCATTTTAGGTTGGTTTATTACTACAAGGTGTCCCAAAAAACAAAATTCGTTGTTTCCATATTTGTGAATCACCTTGTATGAATTGTATCAACTGTGATGCTAGATGAAATGAATTTATAATATTATGTGATGATTCTACCTTTTCTCGCATTTTCTCTTTATAAAACAACTAAATTATGAAAGTCTCAAAATAGCATTGTTTTCAAGTGAAATCGCCCTGTACTACGAAAAGATTTGGAAATGAATTTCTCATGAATTCATCATACACGGATGTGATGATGATCCCACAGAAGATAAATCCGAAGTAAATCGTAACTTGTTTCTCATATTCAACACCCTGTATCTCGAAAACTAGTCATAGGATCGTGTTGCGCCCGTTGAAACATTTCATCGGAATGATCAATTCTACAACATATCAAAAATACAAGAAATTTGACGGAGAGCCATTTTCCCATATAAGGTGTGCGGGGTCCTTTCAGTGTCAATAAATTGAGTAATTCCAGTTTTTCTTCTTCCGTAAAATTAGAATTTGTAATCCTTTCTTCTATCATTTCGAACAATATGAACGAACAAATAACCACAAGAATTAACGCAACACAACCTGTACATCTGGCCTGCACTATCAAAGGACTCAGCGCGGTTGTTATGGAAAAAAATCCCAGTCAAATTGGCTGAAAATTCAGTATAATATAGTTTATGGTGTCCTGATCAAATGTCTCCATTGACAAAACGAGATCTGAGAGACAGTTTTCGTGATACAGGGTGTTGAATATACGGAGGCAGGGTTGTTACTTACCTATAAAATCAATAATGGGGCGGTTATTTTGTTACAAAAAGTTAAGGATAGCGATTACTATCCAAATATTTTCGAAATGAGTTTCAATGGAGAGTTCTAAGACTCCGTAAAGAGGGTGAATCTTTTTCTATAGTCTATGTTGATATTTCCATGTAATTCTTCTAACAAACTCAGTGGAAATTCGAAGCCCGTATAGTTGGAAATTAGGTTAATAAATTTTAATTTTTACCATTTGGTGATTTGAGGTTACTATAATATAGGGTCACTCAAGAATGTCTTTATGAGTAGTTTTCATATTATTTTTTCAGGAACATTTATAAAACAAAGTAGAAAAATAAATGTAATATGATTATTATTTTGTGGCTCTCGTTTGTTGTTTGATTGCATCTTATACAGATCTTGTAATTCATAATTGTGATAAAAAGATATTTACATAGGGTGATTCATCTTTTACGAGCCGTTGACAAAAAACAAACTTAATGAACAATGGCTGAGATCTGTTCGCTGCATCTTAAACGGATCCAATCAATTGGATTAGGGGGTAACGACTATTTTTTTGATGGCGTGTGTACTCCAAAAACCATTTTTCACTAGTAATATGTGCGCAGGTACCAACAGTTCGAGCACCAGATTTACAGGTGCAGTAAAAACCATCTATAGCTCCTATACAATTATTTCTCGATCACTCGTGGTCGGTATGAAATACACAGCTATCACTCAGCAGACTATTCTAAATCAACAAATAGAGTCTGTACATAATCGTGATGACAATGTTTCAACAGGCATGGTATTAATTAGTAAAATGCACCAATTTGGAACTGAAATGCTACCGACAGGTACCTATTTTACCTACTTTTTGTCGGTAGATAATACACAAAAATTTTGAATGCAATATTCTATCATTTGATTGCTCATCATGCCATTGTACAAGATCCATACAAAATATAACGGATATACAAGAGCCATAAAATATTTATCATATTATACTTAGTTTTCTTTACTTGTTTTATATATGTTCCTTGAAATACAAATGAAAAAAAAAACAATCCTAAGTAATCCTGTGTAATAGTTACCTCAGATCACCTGATATCGAAATCAAATGATATCAACTTAATTTGCCAGGCTACGGGCTTTATGATTTGACTGAGTTTGTTGAAAGAATTACTTGAAATTCTTATCATTGACTAGTAGAAAAAGAATAACCCTATATATGGAGTCTACATGCAACTAGTGTCGTAAATATTGAGTTTGTAATCGCTATCCTCAACTATTTGTCACAAAATAATCGCGACATTATTGATTTTATGGGTAAGTACCAACCTTGCCATCACATGTTTAACATCCAGTATCTCAAAAACTGTCCGTCAGATCTCGTTGTACCCACGGAGACATTCAATCAGGATAACAGAAGCTACAATATACCAAATTTTTAGCCAATTCAAATGGGGCTCTTTTTCTATAAAACCCTGCAGGGTATTATTTCTCTTCTTGTCACTATACTTGTCAGATTATGATTAACCACCCATTCGGTAACAGGTTAATTATATCAAGGAAACTTTCCAAATCGAAATTATATTTAGGTATTTCTTAACTAAGGAGTAAAGTAGGACCAACAATCTAGTGAGGTCGTCACCAACCACTTAAGGTATCAGCAGGCGGTCAGGCCGTCATTCTACGCAGAGTTGTACCTACCCTAGCCATTAAATTTTGTTTTGTAGGTAGGTATAATGATATTGGGTTAAGAAAAATCGCTTGATTATAATTGAGAATTATTTATGTAAATACATATAATACATATAATATATATAACACAAACCCATTTATAAACATCACGATTATGAATGCGATTATAGTTCAGAAAGTTTATAATTTTGAGTTGTTTAGAATTAAGTTTAATATACACACACTTACAAAATTACTCACGAAGATCAGTTTCACTTTCACTGTCGTCACCCACATTGATAATAAACTTTTCTTTGGGAAGTTTTTCTTTCTATATCCATATATGACGTTTCCACCATTTTAATGTGGAAAACACACTTGGCCCAGCTGCTGTCAGGAATGTTTGCAGTTTCTGTTTGAATGAGAGCTACCACAGTTGAACTTAAGGTTGGAGAAGTATTATTTCTTCGAACTGCTGACTTAGGCTGATGCCATATATGTTCAATTGGGTTAAACATACAGTGATAAGGAGGAAGTCATACACATTTAAGCATATCCTTACCAAGGGTTCTAAATCAACTCAGGAGATTTTTTATTATCAAATATATTCAAATACAAAACTGTCAACAGAAGCCAAAATAATGGAAAGCCTATTATTCTTTAAATGACAAACTATTTCATGAGATATTTGAATCCGGACCTGGGAATATTTCAAGGGACACACACTTTTATGGCTCATCAGTATTCCGAACAATGGGTAATAATGAGGGTCGTCGGCTAATATTCATTTACGACCTCACTAGATTGCTGGTTCTACTTTACTTAGGTTGGTGAAATTCGATTTAGGTAAGTACCGGATTTAGGTATTTTCTAGCCTAGGAATTCTCAGGTAGGAGGTTCTTAAAATCAGGTTGGTGAAGTCGGGCGTTAGGGCTATTACTAAGGATGAAATGTACAATGGGAAACAAACACAAGTAGAATACAAAAAAAGTCACAATGAATAGAAAACTTTGGAAATGGGATGAAAATCAAGATCGGTTTATAGAAGTAACTACAACGTACACCCCAAAAAACTAGATGATCCAAAAAATGAAGAACAGTCGCAAGGTAATGTTAAAGTTATTAATAAAAAGGACATGAAGGCCCTACTTCATCCACATTTCTGGAACTGTCAGGAAGTTGGTACAATAGATAATTTTGATAGGGGAGAAAAGATTGAATTTTGTGAATTTCCAATTATAAACAATCATGTGATTTTAGAAACACAGCAACGTTTTTTTTGGAACCATTGCGGAAGTATTTTTGCCAACAGGCTGTCGTGTGCATTCGCCGTTCCTGATGCCTCCAGAAGTTATAATACATTTTCGTGATATATTGATTTTAGTTTCAGGAATCTGTATATGAAAAAGTCTTTACCCTTAACATTTTCCAAAAGCATACTGTAGAGCTTGGCTTCTCTACATGCTACAGCTAGTCAAATAATCATCGTATCAATCATTTTCTGAACTTAAACCTAATAAGGCGGCTGGAATGGATGGTATTCCACCGTATGTACTGAAAGGTGTGAGTAAGTGGTTAGAAACACCTCTGCTGCATATATTCAACTTGATTATATCAACGAATGAATTTCCGCGATTGTGGAAAACAGCTGTGGTTACTCCTATTTTCAAATAAGGAGATAAAATGAATATTGAGAACTTTAGACCCATTTCTATAATGTCGGCACCTTCTAAATTATTTGAACAAATTGTGTATTCAAGGGTCTATCGATATGTTGAGAATAGTATAATTGATCAACAACATGGCTTCGTTACCAAAAATTCTGTTTGTACTAATTTGTTTGTACAGGGTATGGAACACTTGAGAGTAAGTCACAACTCGATGTTGTATATACTGATTTCAAAAAAGCTTTCGATAAAGTGGATCACGATGTACTATTATCACAGTTGAGTTAGTTTGGATTCTCTGAAAGTACACTCAAGATGTTCGCGAGTTACCTTAAAAATAGATTCTTAGTAGTGAAACATAATGGAAATAGATCAGAAAAATTTGAAGCGAATTCTGGAGTACCACAAGGTTCCAATTTGGGACCCCTACTTTTTGTAATGTTCATTAATAATCTGTCATCAGTTATCAAGTACGCGAGCAGTTTAAGTAGATCACCTATGAGAGATCCAGGACGGAAGTGGCAAAAAGGCATTCTCGTGTGTTCATCGTGTGACGTAGTCGACGTTGCTTCGCGTTCATCATGTGACGTAGTCGAGACAGATCCCTTGTAGACCGTCAGATAACGACAGATTTTGCTGACTCATTTTCTCGTTTCAGGGATTTTAACCACTGAAAATTATGTCAGTGTTGAGCTCAACAAATGAAAATTTAGCGATCGGACGTGTGCTAGGCATATAGAAAATTCATTTTCCTTTTGCAGAAAAAAATTGTTTTTTTCCCAATTTTCTCGCTTATAGCATTTTGACACATAAATAAGTAAAACAATCTAATAGTGAAAAACCAAAGCCATAAGGTTTGCACGTACTTAAAGGGTTGAAATAAGGGCGCGATCTTGTAAAAAAATACTTGGTTGCTGATGCATTTTCTCGTTTATGGCAATCAACAGAATGAAATTTATTATCGTTAGGAACCCGAAAAAAAATTCCCTGAAGCCGATCAGCTGTTTAAGTCAATTTTCCGGAAGGAACATTTTTTGAAATTTTTTTTCATTTTCCGGCAAACTTTCTCGTGAACGAAATATGAATTTGTTAATGTAAAAATCGGTTATAAAAAAAGCCATAAGTCTAGTTTGTGCTTATCATAGTTTTTGAAGCAGGAAAATCAGAAGAAATTTTGTTCATTTTCTCGTCGATGGGAATTGGCGTGTAGAAAGAAAAATTGATTTCAAGGCCAGAAAAAAAAGCCATAAGTCGGTATAACATGATTACGACGTTATATACAGTGAGGTCCTGAAGTATTGGATACATTCACTTTCTATGTGATTAGCCATTTTTAAGAAAAACCCTGAGTCATGTCGATTTATGTTTTCGGAAAGACACCCGGTAACATAAAAATCACACCTCCCTCACCCCCCTTACAGTGACATCCACTCACGCAATTTTTTTAATGGATTAGCTGCTCAGTTGAAAACCATTGATGAGATTCACAAATCCATTGAACAACAGAATTTTTTGAGGTTCCAAATAATTTCAGAAATTCCACGAAACCTATGTTATGGGTAGTATTTAGAGAAACCGATAATGATAATCTAGAAGATCAGCCCATCTTAGGTTACTACGGTACGTGTGGGTCGAGTGCTAGGACATGAATGACACTGCAAATCGATTTCAACATTGGTTCAGAACTGATTCGAATCTGGAAACTAATTTGATTTGTCATTTTGACATAGAAGTGATTCATCATTCTGGAACTTTCACTTCTTAGGAGTGAACTAGGCCTGAAGGAGATGCAACTATGAAAAAATGAGCTGGAAACTCTGCTTCTGAGGTGGTGGGGAAACGAGCTGATGTTTATTATTTTCTCCAATGTGGATATTTTTTCTACTAGAATCCGACATCAAAGTTTTACCCTAGAGCCCTAGGAACAGAAAATACCCTACATTGTAGAAAGTTAAAGTGTACCTAGATATTGCTTACTGCTGGTGACAATGTTATACCTCATCAATATAGAGTATTAGATACGAAATGTCATGATTTCAAAATTATGTAATCAGACACAAAATTTCTGGATTAAATTTTTAAACATATTTTTTTTGATTGCAGAAAATGTAGCTCTGTTTGACAAACAATTTCTTCATTCGAAAAGCGAATTTTGTTTTCTACATATATATATATAAGAAAAAACAAAAATATAATGCTCTCAATTTCACAAATCATACTCACCGAAAAACGTGAACAGTGGACAGCTGTTTCAAACTTCTTGGTTATCATCGGCACTGTGCATACAAATTAACAATGAATAAAATTATAAAACTGAGAGCATTTATATTCGAAAATTATCGCTAACACCAATTAGCTATCTGGGTTCAATCCTCTGTATCTGGTACACTGTACCTGGTACAAATGTCACAACAACAAACATTGGCCCGATTTTAATGTAGGCATATCTATTTGATATTTCCATACAGCCTATTATTTGTAGGTACGAAACAATATTCATCGAAGTTTATCGAAAACACGAAATTGAAAACAGAATTATGGGACAAGTAGAGTACCAGAGTTCTCGTCTCGAAGACACGTAAGAATTGAGGGCATTTCAGTTTTTTTTGGTATAAAAACAAAGTATTTAGTAAAAAAGATAATTCTGCAAACGTTCTCGCGCAGGATCTGTCATATCTTATACTTTAAAAATTGGGCATGCATGCAGTTGGGGATAACCCTGTATTCGTAATGATTTCTGCTCAAATTTGTCTATAAAATTGCTACGTGGAAATGAAATAAAATGTTTCTCAAGAATAACTCAAGATCATTTGATTCTGTTTGGAGATACGCTTGAAGTAAACGTGGGTATTTCTTAACTTCAACATCCTGTATCTCAAAAACTAGCCGTAGGATTGAGTTGGGGCCAGTAGACCGAGTTCTGCAATATACCAAAAAATTTGAAATTTTGACAGAACGCCAATTTCCATAAGAGAAGTGCGGAGTCCTTTGATTTCGGAATTGGCAAATTCTGAGATGATCGTGTAGAAACATTATTTACCATGCACAGCACTTCAATTACTACTCATTTAATGATTGCAATTAAAAGTTATCCTCGAGTTTTGTCCAATAAGTCACATTACTTATCGTATTAAAAAAAGAGCCTAGCATTAAAATGGGGTTACCTTTTAAATGTACAAGCTTATCACATTATTGCGTTACCATGCGAGTCAGTTTCATTTGTTTTTGTTTATTTATGTTGACAGTGGGAGTTTGAAAGTTAATAATCTTCAGAAGTTTGTGTAAATTGTGTGTGAATCACGATTAATTCTGGTAAGTTTTATCAAATTTATAACAAAAGTATTTTAGTTGCAACTATTTCGACAAATTTTATAATTAAGACTAGGTTTTAATTCGGAATTATGTCATTTCTACCAATTTAGGTACTTTCTTATCATACCTCTTAAGATTGATCACTATGGGTTGTCGCGTTGTCGGTTGTCACAGGAATGAAAGGGTTATATTTAGAATTAAAAAAGTCCACATAGAACAGGTTTTCATATATTCAATAAAAATTTTCTCATTAGTCATACAATAATTTAATGAATCATATAGAATATGGTAGTAACTATGAGTTTTTGCCAGTTAATTTGAAGCAGCATGGAGAGGGAGGAGAAACGATGTTTTGTTTGCAGCCAATCCACCGAACATAAAATAAAATTATTCGATGTTGAGTCTTTGGTGAAGTTTGTCCAGGTTATGGAGTGCCGCAAATTATATAAATTGAAATATAAAGAGCTTGAACTTCCTTCAGAAGTGAGTGATATAACTCATCGTGCGGTTCTCGATTTAAAGCGCTAAAATACCCATATAATAAGATTCCAAATCCTCGTAGAGAAGATGAAGAAATCCCTCAGATGGAAAATAATACAAGGTGAGTATCTTAGTAAGAGATTTGAGCCGGTTCTGGGCCTCCCTCCACTACTATGACGTCATCAGTGACCTTGGGGTGACCTTCAGGGATGACCTTGGTGCATAGGTGCCTGTGTGGGTCTATGACCTTGGGATGTCCTTGAAACGATTTTTAAATTTTGTAATTTTTTACCTTGATGTAGGATTTGATGAGGTGTTCAAGTTTTTTGTTTGACCTTGAGATGACATTTGGATGACAGAGATTTTTTTTCATACACGGACAAGTACTTTTTCCAAGTACTTATATATTTTTTTTACCTCCAAGACTAAAAACATTTATGTGAACACTTGCTACTATGTATGACTTTCATATTATGTACTAACACATGAAAATCTAGAGAAGGCACACGTCCACACACCACGAAGATCCTGTCAGATATGTGAACTCTGATTCCTCTTCGATACTTACCTTGTAGTGGTGGTGGTAGTAAGCGTGTGTGACGTCATCCGACTATGTGGAGTGCATCTGAAGTAGCCCACGCTCGACGCTTAAAATATATACGGACAAGTACTTTTTCCAAGTACTTATATTTTTTTACCTCCATGACTACTATAACCTTCATGTGTACACTTGATACTGTGCATAACTTTCATGTGTACCAACACATGAAAATCTAGAGAAGGCACACGTCCGCACACCACGGAGATCCAGTCAGATATGTGAACTCTGATTTCTCTCCGCCAGTTTATACCTTACAGTGGTGGTGAGAGGAAGCGTGTGTGACGTCATCCAACTATAAGGAGCGCATCCAAACACGATTCAGTCAGACGCAACCCAAGCTCGACGCTCTGGGATTGTTTGTGACATAATGTCTGCGATAGTATCTTATACAAGTCGGTGGTGGGGGAGTGGTTCACTATCCATTATAAAAGAATATATATGATATTGTGATACAAAATCAGAAGTTATATACCTAGCAGTCGAGTAGTCAGCAAGAGTAGTGAAGTTATTCAGTGCATTTAGAGACAGGGATATCAGTGAGTGTGTTTTTCTATCGAAAATTATTTATATTTTCCTTATATATTTTCATCATGTCAGTTCCAAAGGTGGTTTTACAAAAAATCAATTCTGTAATTAAACAAGAGATGGAAGTATTAGAACAAAGAGTAATATCATCTTTGCCACTAAATGAAGCTTATCCAATAAAGAATATGTCAATTTGTTCAACTCGTTTTGGTAAATCCATTTTGTTAACATTACTCGATGTGAGCAATAACACATTGTTCAAAACATGGCTACCAAAACGTGTTTCAGAGCAATTTAGTGACGACGATGTTACTTGCATCAATTCATCTGATGGTAAATATACCGTAGCATATTTGGATCAGACTCAACAAAGCTTTGCTGGTATGAAAACACGATCGTTGGTTAAATTCGATCTCATTGAGTAATAGTTAATTTTCACATATCATAGGCTAAGTCGAATTATATTATAAGTGTTAATTGTACGGAAAATATAAAAAGTTTTCACACATTGTTAAACACACTCTTTGGCGGTTGGCATCATCGAAAGTATATGTGAGTTTTATTGATGAATTCAATTATAGCATACTTATTTCAATAATTTTTCTTTGATTTCAGTTTCATTTTCGAGAAAGATGTGGATGCTGTATGCTAGCCAAAACTGGATCGAAGCTGTAGACATCACTTCAGCTGTTGACTTCTGAATTGGATGCTTTGAGTGATGATGCTCACCATGCCATCAACTAGGACCTGAGCGTGTGTTATGATGAAGAGCAGATCCAGTTATGTTTGCGTGATGCTGAGAACTATCAGAAAGGTGTGGATCTTTGTGAGAAATGTACAGATGGTTCTTTGGATCTAGATCAACTTTGCGATGCAATGGTTGAGTGTGAGCTGAGGAGATTTCTCTACCGTCTCTTGCCATACCTACCTAATGGAATCATCCAAAAGTACCAACTGGATAGCGATGGTAATGAAATCGAAAATGGTCAAGAAAATCATGACGATGAAGAAGAAGTTATATTAGATTGTTTGTATATACCTAAGACTAACTAGTAAGCTAGTGATATCTGAATAAAAAACATAAAATAGTTCATACATGTTTTATTTACCTATACCTCTTTTACAAGAATAAAGAAAGAAAAAAATCAATACAAAATAATGAAAATGTGTGTGTCTTCAATATCTGCTGTGAACTGATCCGTCCAATGCATTGTATGTCAAAAATGTATCAAGTAGATTGAGTGCATATACTTTGGTGTTGGCTGGGAAGTTGACTTTCCTAGTTTCAAACTCGAGCTTAATATCAATAGTTGATGATTTTGTGGCACTCGGCTGATGTGAACAATCGATGATGAATAGTGGATTTTGTCGAAATTCCCCAATGTCCATGAGAGGTTCACTCATATCTTTATCATAATAACTTCGTTGAAAGTTCTGATAGGCATAATATGCTGAAGTATCAAGTTTCTTATCGAAATCCAAATTCCAACGATCATATGAATACACCTCAGAGTTCAAGTACACACGAATGTTATTGATATCAGCAGTTGTGAATTTAGTGATGTCCTTTGCCCTGTCTTCAGACGTGGTAGTGCTTTGGAATCCAATGATGATATAACGAGGTGTTTCAAGGGCATTGATTATCTTGATAGCCCATATATCTGAAGATGTGCCACGTAGTGATGGAAGTTCATAGAGATCCCAGATGCGATAAGCCAACTTGATTTTAGCATTCAGACCACTTTTGTTGATTATATTCAAAGGTGTGAGCTTGTGCGTATCTTCTGGTACTATGTGTCTTATTTTCCACTCAATTTTATTAATTTCCAAATCAGCATCAACCTCACCAATATATGAGTTCTTGAAAGATCGAGCGATTATTAAGATCATATCTTGTTTGGCATTCAAGATACTTTTGTTGAATCTTCAGCGAAACCCATCAAATACTTTAGTGGTAATTTGTCACTGAATACATGACTGGTTGTATCCAAGATATCCTGTTTAGTTTCCGAAAGTCCCCATCCATTGGTTAATAATGTATTAGCATGTGTTTTTTCAAATGAAATCATAGTCTTCATTGTAGATGTTATCCCCGGCTTTCTGACGACAGCAACTTGTTCACCACCCTTTTCGTAGCGAATTTCATCAAAAAGGAAAGCGATAGCATTGTTCGAGAGATAACATGATTTCGTTTCATCTTTAGGTGTGAATTTACCCTCTATATAAATGAAACTCTCAGCAATGTCGAGTATAACATCTTGATTATTGATTGCAATTCGAATTTCATCTGAATTTCTGAATAATGGTGATCCATATGGTTTGTATGTGTGCTCATGTAAACTTGTGAGGGAATGATCGAGCATCGGCTCATCGAATACATTCAATTTTTCACTATTTGTTTCGAGCACCATTGTTCCTTATTTTCAGTCCAATTGATTTCAAAAATTTGAGATCTCTCATTGACAGAGCGTGGTGTGCTAACTGTTTAGCGTACACTTTTGGAATGAGCCTTTTTCTAGCCTTTTTAGCTGTTTGTGGAAAGTTTTCAAATCCTCGTCGATTCTGTCTATTATAACAAAAACCCATGATAGTTATGAGATTTTTTTCAATTCCTAAATTATGACAATCTCTTCTGCACTTCCAAAATCAATGAGATTATTTTTGTGATTCAAAATACGCACTGTGATGTGAATCAACTGACGACCTTCTGGACTAATGAGCATATATATAATCTTGTGAGATTGAATCCAGGCTCCGCATCGATATCGAATGAAAAAATAATGTGGGATTCGTCATTATTTATGTATGAACCAGATATAATGTTGCAATCTAAGCGGATGAATCTTACAGTTGTTATGTTTATCGGTTGTGAGGATTCATGTATCTGATTCGGTTGGAATTTATCAAAATTGAAACCCATCATCTTTGCTATGGAATTCGGATGAGTTAGATCAATTTCATATTTTGATCGCATCTCACATTTGAAAGTATTATTATTGGCATGTAGGTAGAATATATCATCTGCATCGGTATCGTTTTGTTTTCTACCATGAAACAATCTGAACATGATATGTTTCTGAATAACTGCATTGATTTCTTCTATTTCATAGGCACCACATGGTATTTCAATTGTGTATTTCTGAAGTATTGGTGAATTAACATCACTGATTCTGAAACTGATCACATTGTTTTTTTCAGTTATATTATTGACTGTGTTGCATCCATAGAATCCTGAAAGTCCCAATCCATAACGACTGTTTCTGTCCAATTCAATGGGTGGAAAAAGTCTGCACTCAAGACACTCGTCCCGACAGCTTGTAGTTCGAACTTCCGTGACATGACTGATAAATTTTATAAATCACACTTCAATTTATTGTTGTCTACAACACACTCGAGACAACCTACGCCTTTTCGGAGATGGTTCATCAATATCCATTTCATTTTTATTAGCACCAATATTTATATCATTTATATTGCAGTAACAACAGAATATTTTCCGTGGTGGAGGACCATTATTCACATCAGAATCTGGAATGCTATTGCCGTCAAGATTGTGGTGGTCAGTACAATATCTATATTTCATTATGTCGACATCATCTTGTAGACTTTTGGGTAACTTTTCCCAAACATAAGCAATCTCATGTGCAGCACATGCGAGTATTACTTCCTTCGGCATATTTGCAAGCATCACTCGATCCATTCTTGTCAGGGTGCGATATTTTGAATACATCTTAAGTGAAAATCCCATCCCCTTAATAGCCTCTCGAGTCATTGAGTTGTATCCATTTTGTAATAATTCAGAGAGAAACTTCAAGCACAAGTGACCGCAGAAAACTGTGTTGAACTTCTGCTGGCGATCATAGTTATATAGAATTTTCATTTTCGAATATTTCTGAAAGTATTGAATCAACTCTTTTGGTGGGGGTAGATCTCCAAAACTATCAAAGTATACAATGTCTTTCCCACATTTGCTGTATGCCACCCAATGTGTTCCCGATCCTCTTATGTCTCGTAAAAAGGTGTGGATGGACGGCTTCCGCAAAGTTTCGGATTCCTCCGAACCCATCTTCAGCCGCCCACCGCTCTGCTCCTAGTTGCCTGGAGGGCAAGGACGTCGTCACCCAGGGATTTCGGGTGGCAACTTCCGTGTCCCAGCCGACACCTGATTCAAGATCTGCCTTTCTAGCTCTTACTGCTTGTTCAGGCCGTGCATATGGTATCCCTTGGGAGGTACGCTGAACCCGCCCCTGGAGAGATATGGGAATGCGAGCATTCCCAACTCCCTCCGAGAGCCTTCCACCACCCCCTAGTTCTTCCACTAGGGCCTCAGCATCACCCGGTTCCCTTAGGGTATGCACATCTACTTCTGGCCTTGGCTGTTGTGCGTGAGGCACACCCAATGACCTCGGAGCGCTTCGGCGCATTCCGAGGGGGCGTACCTCACGAGCTTCGCCAGCATGGACTCCTGAGTAGCCCTCCGACCTACAAACAGAAACATTTCTCGTTAAACGGAATTGCTCGAAACGGGCTTCCAAAGGTGGAGTTGTGACAACTCCCGCGGAATCGATTACTAACCCTACCTGAGCCGACGGGGAAGGCTGCCTCCCTCCGTCTAAGCTCGACTCTAAAGTACCTTGGTCCAGCACACTTCTCGGGGACAAGGTAGTTGACATCGTCAACTCACGATTTTCCCCGGTAGTACGTACCTGGGGGACGTCTCCGTCGAGGCGTCGCGACGCTTCGGGGAATAGACGCCTGGCGTCTAAGTCACCCGACGGCGGAGGTGTCCGAGAAAGCCCAGCGCCGGCGAACACGGCTTGGGTATTCTCCTCCGCGAGCATATGAGATCTCAATCTCATATTCGTCATTGCTCTAAAGGACAAACAATTACGGCTGTAATGTATTGTCGGGCTACTTGCGTGTGCAAGTGTGTGGCAAAGGAGAAGTGCACTAAAATCGACCTCGCGTCGACCCAACTCAAGTGTGACGATGAGAAGGGTCACCCTATAGCTAACTAACCTAACACCTAACAAGACCTCGCCGGGAAATGGACGAGGGAGGAAGGATTCACGGTTTAGAAAAACTATCTAAATAAAATTTCCTAACTTCAAAAATTGTGTGAAGCACCAAAAAGGAAAATTAAACTTGAAAAATTTTACTTTAAAAATTACAACTGGATGTGACAAAAACCAAGACAGAGATTTGGGTAAAGGATCACGGAGCCTAACCAGACTGTCTCAGGTGGAAAAGCCGAGAACAGCCGCAGGAAATAGGTATGGGAAGGACGCGAAACCCCTAGGTACCACAGGAAATGTGGCTCGCCAACGACAAAGTCGCAGCTAATGATGTCTTGACAGGCCGAGGAATTTAAGCTCGAACGATACAATCTTCGTGGAACTCTACGATCGAGCCGATTGTATCAGGTGAGATCTCGTTTTGGTGCCTGACCCCTTTTCATACGATGGGGATTTTTCGTCAACGTCGCGTACAGGTATTAAGTCGGGAAATAACTTTGATGAAGTTAAATCCCTAAGTGTCCGTTGCAAAAGATCACTTTACACTGATTATTGCTCGAGAGTTAAACTGCCTATCAACGTACTTTCGTAGCGCGAATAAAACACCTGTAAACCGTACAAGTGAGTCTAACCCCTTTAAGATAGAAACAAAACGTTATGAATCTACTGTGAACTGAATTATTATTACCGAGAACCTGACTCTAACTGCTAGCCAAAACGATGAATTGCAGAGACAAAAGGCAAAGCCAAACAAACGTAAGTTATTTAACGGAAACACAAAATTGATTATTACACTGCAATTCGACAAGAAGGAGTGGCTATCTGCTGCTTCGCTGCTTGCATATTTATGCAATCCTGACTGCTGAATCCGCGACACTCATTGGCCTAGAGGGCCAAAGTGGGCGTCGCCCTTGGCTGAACAAAACCCTATCTCGCGAAAACGCGCGGGATTTGGGCAAATGACCGTTAAAGTCCCGTTACCTGCGTTTTCTAGGGAGTATTTGACAAAAGTCACTAAATACTCCCCAGATCTAGGGAGATATTGAAAGTCAGAATTTCAGATATCTCGATTCCTAGGGCGGTCCGATATTCGGAGAGCCCCGAGAAAAACCATAAACCAACGTGATTCTTGAACGCCGAAGAAATACACGTATTCCTTCGCCGAAGAGTCTATACCCGTTTTCCGATTTGGCCAACCTGATGAGAAATCGAATTGAAATAAAATAATTTGTGAAAACAAATGGAGCCACGGAATCTTTCCACCCAACAAGAGACTAGCGTGTCGAAACCTTGCTCTAAGTGTTCTGTATACCGGGTGCTCGACTGTTTGGGGCCACAAATTAATAAAATTGAAAACTAGTCAGGAATTTCCGGTAAATCGGTAAAACTACGTACAGTGGAGTTCCACTGGGTGGAGATTGGGACTTTACATCATACAGGGTGAGACTAGACTAGTGACCTGAATATAATGCAAAAATCTAATATTATTCGACTGGCTTCTAGGTGAAAATTGAGAGTTATTAAGTGTAAAAATGGCTCACTAAAGGTGACCATACACAAAAAAATCATCGTAGGAGCGCGGCGAGCCTGCCCTGCGACACCCCCCTACTAAAGAGTTTAACTTGGTCGAAGTTATTTCCAAACGAAACAACCGACAAAAGCTAAATTTACGTGAACTCCCTAATAGTCACCTTCCGCACTCTGATGAACCAAGGCTGGAACCACCAAAGTTACTGGAGCGTCATCCTCCATGTCGGAATCGTTCTCAGTACAGTCTTTACTAACTCTAGGAGCTTCGCTGTAGCTCTGGGCTGGTACGGGATCTTCGTCAGACCCGGTCACCGAAACATACTGACGGGCGGAGTCTGTCGGTGGCCGCTGGATCGGAGCTCTGTCGGAGTCCAGCGCCACAGCTCGGCATCTCCTTCGCCGTCCTGTACTCTTACTAGGAATCTCAGTCCTTACTGAGCCTTCCTGTCTCACATTCTCTCCCGGGTCGACCATCAATGATAATGGAGACCCCCCTACTGGAAGTGCTAACTCTCGGATAGCAGCTTCCACTTCCGAATCTGAATCGTACGCTGGACCTCGGTCTGGAACGACCGCTTGACGGGTAAGAGCGTCTACTTCAGTAGTAGCACGCCCCCCTACTGATGAGTTTGCGACGGGGAGTTCAGAATCTCTGATCTCCAAAAGGCCAGAGTTCACCACCGGCAACGGACTCCTACGGGATACTCCTCTCTTCCCCGCGCAGTCTGAGTCGCGTTTCCGTCCTTGTGGATTCTTCCTCAACCTTTTCACTGTCCGCCGGACCGCTTTGTCCTTTGGATCGAAACTGACCGTTACTTCCCGTGGATTCGTTGAGTTGGGTGCGTCAGCTCGTACCCGGATTAACGAAGGTGGCTTCGGACCGCCCCCAGTCGTCGGCCTAGGTGTGACTTCCCCTGTCACTTCTTGGTCAGCGTCGTTGGAGTCTGGCTGATCCGGACCTGGGCCACCATCGTCGTGGTGGACGCCAGCCGGCAAAGTCCTGCTTACCCAAGAACGGATATCGTCTACGTGCACCAGCCTCTCGGTGCCGTTCCTATCTACGAGGTAACTGTCTCGCCCCATCACCCTCGTGATCGGATGCGGTCCTGACAGTGTACCTCCGAAATTTCCTTTGACGAAATTCCTTACTAAAACGCGGTCGCCGACCCCGTAGGTCCGTGGCGACGGTAGATCTTTATCAGGGAATAAATTCCTCTGATAAACTGCCTGACGTCTGGCTGCTTTTGCAAGACGTTCTTGCCGATCTTCGGGGCTATTATGTACCGGATCTCGGTACATAGGTAGCCTCCAATCTCCTGGACGACCAGGTGTATATCCTAACAATAACTCCGCTGGAGTCTCCCCTGTTGCTCTATTCTTACGGTTCCGTAAGCAATAGAGACTTGCAGCCAGACCTTCTTCCCAAAGCCCTTCCGAAGTGGTTTCCAGCATCCTTGCTCTTAGGCACTTCTTCAGTTCCTGGACCCTTCGCTCGACAGGGTTCGCCTGTTGATGAAAAACAGGTGAAAATTTGACCTCGATGTTCTTCAAATCGTAGTATTTTAGCAGATGATTGCTCTGAAACTGCGGGCCGTTGTCAGAAATGACGACTTCTGGACAACCCCAACGAGATAAGATTTCTTCGTCTAGAAAACGAGAAATTACTTTCGACGTGCTTGTCTTAGTGGCCTTGGCTTCAACCCACTTTGAAAACATATCGACGGCAATTACCACGAACCTGTTTCCCCTCCTTGAGGCTGCATAGGGCCCCAGGACGTCAACAGCCAGCATCTGCCACGGTCGCTTCGGCAAACTAGGCCGTTGCGGTGCCGCTTCCTGATGCCGTACGGCTTTAACGCACTGGCAGACTAGGCAACCTCTCACGTAGGCCCGGACGTAGTCCTCCATGGCCGGCCACCAATAGTGCCGTTTCAAGGCACGTAAGGTTTCCTCTTGACCAGGATGACCAGCGGTCGGGTGTTCATGGTAATAAGCCGACACGTCCTCACGGAGCGCCTCGGGCACATACAATAGCCGTTTACCAGCAGAAGAAACATATACAACCCCTTGGACATCTGAAAACTTGTTGATAAAACGAAGATCGTCCCTGGACCTAGGACCCAACTCCTGTATCGTTCTGATACGCGCCCTCAACCTTTGCGTCTCCCTATCTATGGCCTGCCGCCGCACGACCACTTCAGCCGACGTCTCTACGACGCTCACCACACCTTGGTGTTCAGACAGTTGCACCTTCATAGGTGGCAACCCCATACGCTCTACATCAGCATCCAAGTCTTCACTGTGAGACCCCGAGGGATTACGGGACAAGAAATCAGCTAGCTGATTGTCTCGACCTGCGACGTGCTCCACAGTGAAGGAATACTCCTGTAGAAGTAAGGCCCAACGAGTTAACTTCGCTTTTGCGTCCTTGAACTTGGATAACCAAGTCAACGCTTTGCTGTCCGTTCGAAGAGTGAATGGACGGTCTTCGAGATAATGACGGTACCGCTTGATACCCCAAACAATGGCTAAACATTCAGTCTCGTTCACATGATAGTTTAGTTCCGCGCCCTTGAGCTTGGCACTAGCATGTGAAACGATCCTTCTGTCGCCGTGACAATCGACTTGATACAGAACTGCAGCGATGCCTACCCCAGATGCATCGGTCTGCAGGAAAAACGGGAGAGTCATGTCCGGCCTGGCCAAGACCATAGGACGGCCCACGACTTCCTTGATCCTCTCAAACGCCTCCAATGCTTGAGAGTTCCACTTAAGGTCTCGACCTTTCTTCGATTTGAGCATATCACTTATCGGAGCCTCCAACTCCGCTAAGTTCGGGATGAACTCCCGTAGCCAACCAACGGTGCCCAAGAATCCTCGGACCTGAGAGACATTCTTGGGTAGCGGGAATTGTCGAACCGCTAACACATGACCTGGCATTGGTTCGTTGGACGTTTCCATCACCACATGCCCCAAGTACTCCAGCCTACGCTGAGCGAAGTTGCACTTCTTTAAACTGCACCACAGGCCATGTGCTCTGAACCTCTCCAGCACAAGGCGGAGATGGTAGAGGTTCTCCTTTTCATCTTCGCTGTAAACGATTATGTCGTCTAGATATACTTTGACGAATTTATCGACATAACCAACCAACACTTCCGTCATAAGGATTTGGAAACTTCCAGGTGCATTCGTTAGACCAAACGGCATTGAGTTAAACTCATAACAAGCTCCATCAGGCGTAGCAAAAGCTGTATACTTTTTACTAGCCTCATCCATGGGTATCTGCCAAAACCCAGACTTCAGATCCAAAGAAGTGAACACTCTCGCTGTTCCGAGCTCTTTGATAGTCTCGTGAATACCTGGCAATACCGACGACTCGGGTATTGTCAGACTATTCAACTTCCTGTAGTCGACACAAAACCGAGCCGTACCGTCCTTCTTCATGACGATAACGACCGGACTAATAAAGGCAGAATGGGACCTACTTATGACACCTGCAGCAAGCATCTTATCCACCTCCTCTTGGATAAGAGCCCTCTTCTGATCGGAAACTTTGTACGGACGGAGCTTGAAGGGTAGCTCCTCCTTCAATCGGATTTTGTGGCAAGCAGCCCTCGTCACTGGTTGCCTTGGAGATTCGTAAAAGACGTCTCCAAACTCTCGTATAAGACTCCGAAATTCCTTTCTCGAGAACGCCGGTAGCTGTACGTCCGCTACCTGTGGTTCAGGGAACTTTTCTGGTGGAAGATAGACCTCCTCCGCCCAGAAAATAGTTTGCCTAGGCCCCTTTCCAACGTACATGGTACGACGTGCAAAGTCGACCATAGCCTCGTTTGATGCCAGCCAGGGACACCCGAGCAGAAGATCCTCGACAAGATCATCCACCACTTGCACGACAACTTCGTGAACAACACCATCTATTAGCAGTTCGACTATTGTCTCCCCTAGACTGGTGATGCCACGACCGGCGCATGCAAGCTGCAACGGTGTCACTTGCTTCCTATCCACCCTCCAGGTGACAGGCAACAAACTACGTTTCAGGAGATTTAGCGAACTTCCGCTGTCCACCAAAACCCTAACTCGACGACCCATCAGTTCAGCCTCGATTCGCGGCAACTGATGCAATCGTCCCTCAACCTTGTTGTTCGCTAAGCTAGTATCACAGCGACGATATAGACACAATGGATCCAGCAGATCCACCTCCGACTTCTTCCTAAGCGGGTCGGTCTCAATGAAACTCAGAAGTTCCGACTTGCGATTGACATCAAGTACTGCAGCACCAACTGCAGCCAACGATGGGACTTGGCGATTGCATTCCTCAGGAACCTCGCCTCCGCCCCGACTAAGACGTGTAACTCTCTCAGATGACATGCCTACCACGCCTCTGGTATCTACCAACGGGGAATAGCGATTCGCACCTGCGATCCCATCTGCTCTGCCCCTCGATACCGTCCTTGAGACTTGGCATGCATCGACCTCGAAACCTGCGTCCTGTGTGGGAGTGAGTGACAGACCACCACCCTCGGTGTCTTCACTACCCCGAAGTGGAACCGAAAAGAGTACGTCACTCTCGACGACCTTTTCGTTCCGAAACCTTGATTCGCAATCTTCCCTTGGATACACCTTTTCATCTCGACTTGTGCCTATACCGGACCTGTGCCCAGTTTGCAGTGCCCTAGCACTCTCTTTGACAACAGGCCCCTCCTGGTCCTTCTGTATACCGATCACTAACTCCGAAACCTTGTGTTGTGGCGGATGGAACGACCCACCAACAACGACCTGGGGTACCTCGATGATCTCACAACTCCATGAACCTGAAGATGATTCATAACCCCTTCCGTTCGTTCCAAAACTAGAACTTGACATGTTTGAAATGACTTTCAACCCTCTACGTTTAACGTCTGCCGACGAGTGAACTTTTTTCCGCCTACCACCAGTGGCGCGATCCACACGCTCATCTACCACACTGACACAAACGGATTCACAATCTGACCGGTCTGCCCAATGTAGTTTGCCTGATGACGGTGGCGTTTCGGCTGAAACGACTCCAGCTTCAACATCCTGGAACTCCTTCTCCTCCTCCTTGTTGGGAATACATGCCGCATAATTTCTATGACAGTCCAACACTGTCACAGAACCGCAAAACGGTGTTGAAGGAGTACCTACTCCGATGGAGCCCCCTGATGGCTCCTGTTGGAGTTTTTTGATTCTTCGCAAACTGTGATTTTGTCTGCGTCCTTAGCTGACGTCTTACGACGCGAGATTTTACTCGCCTGTACGGTATTGACCGTATGTGCCTTACTGGCCTGATCTAACGGTTTTGTTCCCGCACTCTGACGTTTGGGACCGTTCTTGCTATCATTTTGCTGAGGGCAATCTTTGTTCCAATGAGCTCCCCCACAAGTGAAACATCCGCTCGAAGGAGCGTTGTTTCCTCCAGAACGCCTCGATTGATCATAATTCTGAAATTTAGTGCCATTGTTGTTAAAGTTATTGGACCTAACATGATTCGAACACCTGTTGTCCTGTAGCTGTCCCTGAGGACGTTTAGGTGGCACATCGTCGGCCTGATGAGGACGGTTGGTGTTCGAAACAAGTTTCGGCCCCGACTGTACACTTTGGCTGGTGCTACGAAGTAGCGTCTCGACAGCAACAGCTTTTTGTGTCAGCTCTTCAATAGTTGCAAATCTATGCAATTGCAAATGGACTTTAATGTCCGGTCTGATCCGGTTCAATATTAATCGCACAACCCTTCCTTCGTCCATCTCTGGGTAGAGCCTTTGTGAAAGACTCCACTTGCTCAGGATGAAGGAAGTTATTGACTCTCCCTTCGGCTGGTCAGTGCCAAAGAACTCCGCTTCTAAGCTCGAGACCAACAGATCGTTATCGAACCGTTCCTGGAGCCGATTTGTGAAAAACTGCCAGTTTAGGCGTGAGTTTCGATATGGAGCATACCACTGCTGGGCTGCTCCCTTGAGCCACTGAGCTGCAACGCTCACCCAGACGGTTGGATCAAAGCCCCCTAAATAATCCTCAGAGGATTGGATAAATTGAATGGGATCTTCGTGAGGAAGCCCACTGAAACTGGGATGTGGTTTGTTGTTGATTAAACCCCCATCAACACCGTTTAGGGTTCCCCGACGTCTATCCTCCAGCAAGTCTGCGAGTCGCACGAGCACGTCGTCGACCCCCGTCACTGGTCTTCTAGGATTCTCCTGAATCCGGACTGTGGGCACTGGCCTCCTCGATGGGTAATATCCACTCCTGTGGACATCACCGGGGTTGGAAGCGACGTTTCGAGCAACTCGAGGGACATCCTCAGATTCCCTATAATGCCGATTCCCGGTTGGCAACCAGGTAAACGTGCCATATGGGCGCCAAAGGGTTTCCGGTTCACCCATAACCATTTCGTTAACTGGGAGTCTCTCAGGAGAGAGATCCCGAACTCTAATTCTGTTTGCAGGAGGAAGGCTACACCCGCAGATCCCTGAAGACGGTCTGTCTTCAGCAGCCCCACGTTGGGCGCCATGTCTCGTAAAAAGGTGTGGATGGACGGCTTCCGCAAAGTTTCGGATTCCTCCGAACCCATCTTCAGCCGCCCACCGCTCTGCTCCTAGTTGCCTGGAGGGCAAGGACGTCGTCACCCAGGGATTTCGGGTGGCAACTTCCGTGTCCCAGCCGACACCTGATTCAAGATCTGCCTTTCTAGCTCTTACTGCTTGTTCAGGCCGTGCATATGGTATCCCTTGGGAGGTACGCTGAACCCGCCCCTGGAGAGATATGGGAATGCGAGCATTCCCAACTCCCTCCGAGAGCCTTCCACCACCCCCTAGTTCTTCCACTAGGGCCTCAGCATCACCCGGTTCCCTTAGGGTATGCACATCTACTTCTGGCCTTGGCTGTTGTGCGTGAGGCACACCCAATGACCTCGGAGCGCTTCGGCGCATTCCGAGGGGGCGTACCTCACGAGCTTCGCCAGCATGGACTCCTGAGTAGCCCTCCGACCTACAAACAGAAACATTTCTCGTTAAACGGAATTGCTCGAAACGGGCTTCCAAAGGTGGAGTTGTGACAACTCCCGCGGAATCGATTACTAACCCTACCTGAGCCGACGGGGAAGGCTGCCTCCCTCCGTCTAAGCTCGACTCTAAAGTACCTTGGTCCAGCACACTTCTCGGGGACAAGGTAGTTGACATCGTCAACTCACGATTTTCCCCGGTAGTACGTACCTGGGGGACGTCTCCGTCGAGGCGTCGCGACGCTTCGGGGAATAGACGCCTGGCGTCTAAGTCACCCGACGGCGGAGGTGTCCGAGAAAGCCCAGCGCCGGCGAACACGGCTTGGGTATTCTCCTCCGCGAGCATATGAGATCTCAATCTCATATTCGTCATTGCTCTAAAGGACAAACAATTACGGCTGTAATGTATTGTCGGGCTACTTGCGTGTGCAAGTGTGTGGCAAAGGAGAAGTGCACTAAAATCGACCTCGCGTCGACCCAACTCAAGTGTGACGATGAGAAGGGTCACCCTATAGCTAACTAACCTAACACCTAACAAGACCTCGCCGGGAAATGGACGAGGGAGGAAGGATTCACGGTTTAGAAAAACTATCTAAATAAAATTTCCTAACTTCAAAAATTGTGTGAAGCACCAAAAAGGAAAATTAAACTTGAAAAATTTTACTTTAAAAATTACAACTGGATGTGACAAAAACCAAGACAGAGATTTGGGTAAAGGATCACGGAGCCTAACCAGACTGTCTCAGGTGGAAAAGCCGAGAACAGCCGCAGGAAATAGGTATGGGAAGGACGCGAAACCCCTAGGTACCACAGGAAATGTGGCTCGCCAACGACAAAGTCGCAGCTAATGATGTCTTGACAGGCCGAGGAATTTAAGCTCGAACGATACAATCTTCGTGGAACTCTACGATCGAGCCGATTGTATCAGGTGAGATCTCGTTTTGGTGCCTGACCCCTTTTCATACGATGGGGATTTTTCGTCAACGTCGCGTACAGGTATTAAGTCGGGAAATAACTTTGATGAAGTTAAATCCCTAAGTGTCCGTTGCAAAAGATCACTTTACACTGATTATTGCTCGAGAGTTAAACTGCCTATCAACGTACTTTCGTAGCGCGAATAAAACACCTGTAAACCGTACAAGTGAGTCTAACCCCTTTAAGATAGAAACAAAACGTTATGAATCTACTGTGAACTGAATTATTATTACCGAGAACCTGACTCTAACTGCTAGCCAAAACGATGAATTGCAGAGACAAAAGGCAAAGCCAAACAAACGTAAGTTATTTAACGGAAACACAAAATTGATTATTACACTGCAATTCGACAAGAAGGAGTGGCTATCTGCTGCTTCGCTGCTTGCATATTTATGCAATCCTGACTGCTGAATCCGCGACACCCATTGGCCTAGAGGGCCAAAGTGGGCGTCGCCCTTGGCTGAACAAAACCCTATCTCGCGAAAACGCGCGGGATTTGGGCAAATGACCGTTAAAGTCCCGTTACCTGCGTTTTCTAGGGAGTATTTGACAAAAGTCACTAAATACTCCCCAGATCTAGGGAGATATTGAAAGTCAGAATTTCAGATATCTCGATTCCTAGGGCGGTCCGATATTCGGAGAGCCCCGAGAAAAACCATAAACCAACGTGATTCTTGAACGCCGAAGAAATACACGTATTCCTTCGCCGAGGAGTCTATACCCGTTTTCCGATTTGGCCAACCTGATGAGAAATCGAATTGAAATAAAATAATTTGTGAAAACAAATGGAGCCACGGAATCTTTCCACCCAACAAGAGACTAGCGTGTCGAAACCTTGCTCTAAGTGTTCTGTATACCGGGTGCTCGACTGTTTGGGGCCACAAATTAATAAAATTGAAAACTAGTCAGGAATTTCCGGTAAATCGGTAAAACTACGTACAGTGGAGTTCCACTGGGTGGATATTGGGACTTTACATCATACAGGGTGAGACTAGACTAGTGACCTGAATATAATGCAAAAATCTAATATTATTCGACTGGCTTCTAGGTGAAAATTGAGAGTTATTAAGTGTAAAAATGGCTCACTAAAGGTGACCATACACAAAAAAAATCATCGTAGGAGCGCGGCGAGCCTGCCCTGCGACACTTATTCCATCTAAATTGACAATGGCGGTCTCGTGGTGTCGTGGACCTCTAGTGGGTAATGTATCACGCATTAAAATACCACGAAAGTATGGAATTTTCATTTTATTGGCATAATAATTGAGATCGATATCGGTAAGAGATCGTCGAGGTAGGGAATCAACTAGTTTTTTGGATTGTATGGTTTCAAGTAGAGTCCGAGTCCTTTACGGTACGGTTTAAGGTATACACCACTACCACTCCATTTTCTTATAATGGCGATTCGCTTCGATTAGGGCGGTTCTGCTTGCTTTTGCTGAATTCACAGCTCTGGTGATGCCTGCAATAGCACCCGCTAAACTTCCGAGCGCGGACAATCCAGCAAAAATCGGTATCAGTGGTAGAATCCCTCCAACCTTAGGAATTGGAATTATGCGGGGTGTGCGAATTGTTTCCTTTCCACCAGCAGCTTTGAGGTATTTACGTGCCGCATGTAATGCCACTACGGTAGCTTTCTTCAAATTATTCGTTACAAATTGCTCACCCCCAGCTTTTTCAGTACATTCCGCACTTTATGAACCACCCCAGAACCAAAGGCGATTTTTCTGAGATTATTTTTCTTTTTCTTCGGTTGATTTTTCTTCTTTTTCTTTATTGTTAAAATTGTTGTTAAAATTGTTATATCCGTCAACCGGTTGCACCCCTACGTGCAAGCCTCAAAAGTCAGAGACTTGTGCGAGCTAGGGGAAGACGTAGCCCTTACCTTTTATACGTGTGATGCCATGCACGAGACCGGTGGCAATGCTGATATTCGAACTCACGCTCTTTGGCTTATGAGGCGAGAACTCAGCCCGCACACCACCGCGTAGTACAACAACCCATACCGAAACGTCTCATTGATTTCATAATATTGGTAACGAGTAGGGCAGCTGCTCTTTCCTTAATACCAGCGTCCTTCGATTTAACCCTATTCCAAGCTGCGTATTCGAGTTCTTTGTCTGCTCTATGTCTCGCTGTGAGATCAGTTAGATGATTCAAATATTGAATATCGTGTTGTTTGCATGCAATATCCAATTTATTGATTCCGAGATCTTTGCGGGCTAAACGTTTTTCCAATTTTGTACCGGGTCCACAGTACTGATATCCTCCGGGTAAATGTAATTCGAACGGAAGTTTGTTTATCAAATTATTAACAAATCCACGTCCGCTCTTTCTGGATACACCACAAACACATCCGTATCGTTTGATGGTTCTCATTTAAATGAAACGTTCACGACATATCATCGCTTACATAGTCTCCAACCACGGTACGATGCGCATTGTAAAGCAGAAAGAAAAGTTTGCTGTAGATAATCTAGATGAAAAATTCGGTTGTGGATTGAATGGACAGAATGTGTTGCGGCATGGTCCGCTACTTCCACCATCTGTTCGAGGACTCATTATTGGACCGTCGAATTGTGGGAATACGAATGCCATGATCTCTCTTCTGACACATCCACAAGGACTACGATTCACAAACGTTTATCTCTATTCGAAATCACTCAATCAGCCCAAATATCAATTCCTACGAAATGTATTGGAACCCATAAAGGGTTTGGGATTTTATACGTTCAGTAATAATGCAGAAATAGTGGAACCGTCCGATGCCAAACCAAATTCTGTTTTCATTTTCGATGATGTAATATGTGAAAAACAGGACATTATAAGATCATACTTCTGTATGGGACGTCATAAAGATGTTGACTGTTTTTATCTTGCTCAAACATATTCACGAGTGCCCAAACAGTTAGTGCGAGACAATACAAACTTTATTGTAATGTTCAAGCAAGATGAAACGAATCTACATCATATTTATTCTGATCACGTGTCACCCGATGTAACATTCAAACAATTCCAATTGATGTGTGTAAATGTTGGGAGGATCAATATGGATTTCTGGTCATTGATAAGGATAGAAAAATGCATGAAGGTAGATATCGCATGGGGTTCGATGGTTTTATATATCCATGACACTGTAATCCACATTCAATCGATCGTTGAATTGCATAGAGGTTACTTCAGTGTATTCTCTTGACAAAAACAAAATGAAGACAAAAAATGATTCAGTAGCTGAAAATAAAAACAATGAATTGAATTTGAAACGTCAACTGGTTGAGACAACAGAAGATGTACGGCAGAAATTCAATTCTATCAAGAGTGGACTTATTAAAAATCGGATGGCGCTTGAAAAACTCTATGATCCCATAATGAAGCCATTAAAGGTTCTATCTTCAGCTGCTACCATCAAATCACCAAAGTCAACGTTTCCAATGAAGCAAGGTAATATTCAGTCTACTCCAACAAAAGTCACGAGTACCCCAATAGGGAAGGATCCATCCTCATATAATAGTGAAATATCATCTGCTGACAGTGAGACAGGTACTATCAAAGAATTCGGAGAAAATGAAATGTCCATACTCGAAACACCGTCATCATCTCGAATAGGTGATTCTGATTTCTCTGATTTTGAAAACAATATTGGAGATGTTTTGAAAAGACATTTGGAAAATGTTAAAACAAAGAATGTTGCATATGATACAATATATGGTATACGTTTAGATCTTACTAGACAAAAACTGAAAATGGGTAGTCTCAATGTACGTTTCAGTGATGGGAATATTATATTTTAGAATGACAATGAAACAAAAAATCATGAATTCCCAGGTAGTCCGGAGTTACACGACATGATTTTTTTGAAAAATCCACCTGAAGTCAATTTCAATGATGAAATTCGTCATACATATGCTAAAATATTGAGACTAACGAATGCACCATACAAACAACATCAACTAAGAAATGGTTTCAAACATACGAATTCTGAAAAATTTCGTGAAGTACTGATCTTATCACATCATCTGTCGACGAGGAGTAGAACAAAAAAAGGTAAAGGGTTCAATCGGATGCAAAAAAAGTATTATACCAAACCTGTGAATTATGTAAACTGGAAATCACCTGACGAGTTAGTCGATCGTTTACGACTGTTGATATCCTCGAAATCGGCTGGACATACTAGACACGACAATGAAATAATTTCAATAATTGAAGAATTACGTGAGGAAGGTATAATATATTGAAACGTTGAAGAAAATGGTCACTTTGTCCTCATTATATGATGCAGTAACATTGTTGAATTATGTGTACGGAGACGAAGTAGAACAGTTATAGTGAGAGGATGGATAATGAAATAAGTGATCTCAAACGACAAGTTGTCAATGAATTACATACATCGGCGAGACGTAATTTCGCCAGAAGAACCACCACCCTCAAAGGTTTTGCAGATCTATGGCAGATTGATCTTGTCGAATTACAACCCTATGCTAAACATAATAAAGGATATAGATATGTTCTTGTAGTAATTGATTGTTACTCAAAATATCTATGGACAAAACCGATTAAAAATAAAACAGGTGGTGCTGTAACGGATGCAATGGAAGATGTGCTGAAAGAAGCCGACTATTCTCCGAAACATCTACAAAGCGATCAAGGAAAAGAATTTTTCAACAAAACTTTCTCATCTCTAATGGGCAAATATAATATCAATCATTATTCAACATTCAGCACTATGAAGGCGGCCATAGCAGAAAGAGTAATTCGAACAATAAAGACGTGGCTATATAGAGAATTTTCAGCGATGGGACACAACAAGTGGTTAGATGTTCTTCCTATGATAACAAGAAAATATAACCATTAAGTGCATCGTACAACTGGTATTGAACCAATTAATGTTACGCCAACAACAAAACTAAAATTTAAAGGTGCCAAAGTCATTCGTGGAAAACAAAGTCTTTCCAAATTCCGAATGAATGACATTGTACGTATAAGCAAGTACAAAAATATCCCACAACGTATATTCTTGAAGATATGAATGATCAACCGATTAAAGGTGGTTTTTATGAAGAAGAGTTATTAAAAACTAAAAATCCTGACATTTATCTAGTTGAAAAGGTGATGAAGAAGAAAAATAATAAACTGTATGTGAAGTGGTTAGGCCTTCCGAGTGAACACAATTCATGGATTGATAAACGTGACATGGTTTAATATATGTATTATCTTAGATGTTTCGTAAAATAAACTATTAAAAGCAATTTATTTTTTATTTCGAGTAGACTCTCTTGAAGTGAATTGAAAAAAAATATTTTGTAGCGGTAAACGTTGCCCCAGCCAATCGCAACGTTCTATGTATGCCAAACCAAATTAACTCCATACCCCATTCCCGCTTAGATATTTTCAACTCACAACATTGATAACATTTCATAATCCTCAGAGCTAATCAATATCAGATTGAAATGCGTTATCAAACTCTTTTCGCCACTTATCACGTACAGATGCTGCCGTATCAAAAAGTTTTGTTGACTCTTGAAGCTCCATCTCTGCTTGCATTTTCAAACAATGGGCGGACTTATTTTGTGTGTGATTTCGAAACGGAGTTTATCTGCATCTTCACACATTTTGATCAGTTCAGCCTTTGTTAATGCAATCTTTGCATCGAGCTCCTGAAGAGCCACCTCGTCCAAGCTGCCACTTCGAACATCATCATCGCATTTGACGATGGTGGCTTTCGCTTTTATAATGCGGCATTTCCCTTTCTTCAGCATTTCCCCACAGCGCTGCAGTGGATCGAAAGAATGAAGCGAAACATCTTTCAAATCGCCCATCACATTCAAGAAGGTGTCATCTACCTTCTTCTTACGAGGTTTCCGTACACCCTTCGTTGTTTTCTTAGGGTTAGAAGCAGTAGATGTACCTTTTCTCTTAGATGGTTTTGGTTTCGTATCCACACTAAGAGGAGAAAGAAGTGGAGGGCATATGGATAGTGACAGTTGTGAAAGGGTTGAATCAACACTTTCTGAAGGTTCCGGTATATCTACCGTCTTCAGATAATCAAAAATGTTATAGTCATCGGTGAAACCTTCTTGGGATGACAAGTGATATACTGGAATATTTTCAAAACCAAACTCATTATTTGTTGTTGGAATACGTGACATTGCACCTTCTTCAACAGAAACATTTGGTAGGGAAGTCATGATTATTTAACTCGGAGGGAATGTGTGATACCAATGGGATGTGGATAGAAATGGTGCTGATGTTGATGCGACTTCACGTTTCATACGAACAAGCCGACTGGTACATGCGCACATGAATATGACAACAATCTGCCGTAAGAGGAGAAGGGGTAGATATCCCTTCCAGGAGTTGACTCCACAAATTTCATAGTAATAAGCAGTGTTGAGAAGAGACAGTGTTCTTCCAACCGATGTCTTCTCCAGATGTGTATGTAGTTCCATGTCACCGACATAAACTTTGCCCAATTGACAATAAATATTGAAATCATTTTGTAATATAATGCGAAGGTGTGATTTAGAACAAAATAATCCGAGTGAGTCATAGTTCTAATTCACACCTTCGTATTGCATATATTCATAGTGAAAATTATCCACTGTAGATATGATTCCCAATGGAAGTGTGTATTTTTTTTTGTAGCCCTGAAAAGGGCTGTTTTGCTCCAAAGAGCCAAGGGGGTTTGTGTGAAGACTGATTAGCTTGAGTCTTCACCGACATTACCAACATTCCTAGCATAGAATGCCCTAGCCCACTCCTTCGTGTCCGCCCACACGCGATTAAATTCTGTAGCATCTCCTATATATCTGTCATCATCGGACCCATGCCCTTCTGTTGAGTGCCGCGGAGGCGCTGTGGTATGTGGGATCTCCTGTGCTGTTGTTGAAGACATGTTGAGTTTTTGAATGATACTTTGAGTAGATTGTCATCGTATTTATAAGGATCGGAGTGGGGATGTGTAACATAGCTTAGTGGTAGTGGTCATTAGGCGCTTGCGCAGGTTCTATTAGAATTTTGGAGGATTTTGTGTTGCCTTCTATCATCTGCTCCCGGCCTCCGGCTTCCGGAAAATTTAAAAGTAGAAAATTGTAAAGTTATAATTCTACAGCCTTCGGCCTCAAAATAGAAAAAAAAAATTCGACCCGCGAATTAAATCGCGGCCACGAATTAAATCGCGGCCACGAATCAAACCCGCGAACGCAACCGCGGTCCAATTCGCGGCCGCGAATTGGGTCGCGACCGCGGTGTTGATTCGCGGCCGCGGATTAATCCGCGGTTCAATTCGCGGGTCGAAAAAAATTTTTCAGGGGGCTTCGCCAATGTTCTAGCACCCTATTATAATTTTTTTTTACTGCACTGATGAACATTTTTCTTTTTTTCCTACTCAATTAAATCTGACAACCTAACCTACATCCGAATATCTTCCTCCAGTTAAGTGCGTATGCGCGTGTGTACTCTTTTTTTAGCCCTGAAAAGGGGTGTTTTGCTTCAAAGAGCCAGAGTATGTCGATCCACACATGTTTATGTGAGACGACGGAAGATCACTAAACATCTACAACTCTTCAAGTTATAGAAACTTTGTACATTTTCACCATCAAGTGGTGCAAATGCATATGTTTGTGTTTTTTGTGTGGCCCTGAAAAGGGCCGATCGGGTGCTTCGGAGAGCTTGGTGTCATCCCGCATAGTCATGCGGGACGACCACGGAAGGGAACTCAGATGACATAGATAACATCGTCATCGTCATCATCCGATGACACCACGATGATGGTGTCATCGTCGGAGTCATCATCCTCTAGATGATGCACCTCCGGTTGGTCATCCATGTCGACATCCTCGATGCCGATGAATTCGACATCCTCGACCACTGCGTCATCTTCTAGGTGGTCATCCTCGACCACATCATCCCGGAGATGTCAGACTCATCTGACCATTCCTCCGGGTGCTCCTCCATTTCATCACCATATTCTGATGATGATGTTGACGGGGACGGGAAATTCCACGTATCCCAGGAGTCGCTGATCTCAGCCACCTGAATTGGCCCTCTGGGAACTCGATCATCATTCCTGTCATGATAGAGAGCCTTTTGGAATATTTGGTGTACCTGGACCGGGTACAACGACGGTGGCATCTGTCGAATTATCTCGGCATCGTCTTCAAATCTTTCGCAACGTCTCGGAGCTGTGGTGGAGTCTGGAAGAGGCATCTTAGAAGACTGATACTATAATCTGAGTTTACATTGAATTTATAATAACTCATGAGATAGAAATGGTGGAAGAATAGGGTAGGGGTTGTATGAGGTGGTGGGAGAAAAGGTGGAGGTTAAAGATGGTGGTAGTGGTAGAAATACTCAACATACTTATTGAATAATACAATTGAGATGATTTCCTGAATAATATTTCAGAGTTGGAATTATATAGGTACTTATTGAATATCACAAGTATCAGAAAATACAATTAAGGTTAAGAGAAGAGCAATGCCCCAAACATCGCATTGCCCAGTGTGTACCAAACCAATAAATATAATGTACACTCCTGTTTTTTCACTTCATCTTTTTTTTTATTATTAATAACTACTTATATTTACAACAATTAAATCAATTTTTAAAACACACTTACAAATAACTTAACCTATATAAAATACCTGATTATCTACTTATTTTCTAAACGTCGGAGGGCTGCCAACATACTCTCCGTCGTAGCCGTCACATGCGTTCTGGCAGTTTCCAACATGGTGACCCTTTCGGCCTCCAGGATGGCTTCCTGCCGATCTCTCACCATCAGGTCGGCCAGCTGGCAGGCAATTTCTGCCCGCACTAGTCGACTCCGCTGGCAGTCGCGCTCGGCCTCCTCTACCTCCCCCAGTAGCTGGTCCACGTACGTCTTCAGCGTGGGAGCGATAGACTCTAAGGCGACGACGTGTGTGATCAGCTCCCTTGCCCTTGAAGGTCCAGCGACGGGATCCATGGTGGCAACTACCTCCACGTTCGGGGCTGGTGGAGGGACAGCTGGCGGTGGTGCCACTACCTCCACGCTGACGACTTGCACTTTAGCAGGTGGTGGGACAGGAGTGACAACAGGGACCGCAGCTCTTGAGGATGATGGCCATCCTCCTTGGTAAGGGTTGGTTTTATCGCATTTCTTACGATATGCGGGAATAACACCAACCTTACGCCTACTTCTTTGTCCCAATTGCTTCTTCGATGACGATTTCAAGCCGCTAATACGGGCTCGTGGTGTAAGCTCGAACTCGTCTTCGCTATCCTCAACGATTTCCATCGATTTCACCTTTGACGATTTTCCTCGTTTGGGGGCACCATCGTCAATGGTATCACCATATCGCTTTCGTACACCACCACCTTGCTCCTGTGAAGCCATCGGCGTCAGTGGCTCCGGGATATCCGCGTCCTGCCTGATCGTCTCCATGACATCTTTGAAGAAGGCATCATCATCGATGTTGGTGTCCTGGTGGAGGTGGCGGAGACGGTCCTCTACGTCTGACTTCTTCCTCGACCCTAACGTTAGTTAGGGCTGCTGCTACCCTGAGGAAGTTGGCCGCTGGTGTTGATGGATCTATTGCTATACATTGAAAAAATAGTTAAACAAATGCATGAATATAAGATTGTGTACTTACTGATGAAAATTGGATTCTGGAGACTGGAGACTGGAAACTGCTGCTGGTGCTAGAGATGTTGATTTTGAGAACTCGAAGTCAACTGAAGAATATTCAGAGGGAACTCTCCTTTTAAACAATTGCCCCACCTTCCACTCTACCTCTCATGCGCAATGGTTGAATTGCGCATGACACACCCCTCTCATGATCCCACCCAAATTAAATCCCGCCCTCCGTCATAACCCCGCCCTCCTTCGAAACCCCGCCCTCCGTCATAACCCCGCCCCTATTCCAACTCCGCTAAGAATTACAAAAGATACATGTCCTTAGTGGAGTCGGTTGAAATAAAGGAGTTTGGCATGCATAACAATGGTGGGTTGGAGTATCAGCATACTCGACAGTTACATGTGAATGGTGATTATCATACAATCCACCAATGTCATTCATACCACAGTACCGTACATAACACATACGGCAGACGAAGAATTGGCCTTCATCACCAGCATCAATTGCAACGAAGGCCAATGTGCAACAATACAAATTGGTTGCAAAATTGTTCAACGTCTCCGACGTGTTGATTGGTATGGTACGACTTATGATGGAGTCGAATTCGCTGACAGAATCCGCCTCATTCCCTTCATCGACGTCATCTTCTGCATTGCCCTCGTCGACTGCCTCATTTTCAGCGGCATCCATCTCCGCCGGGTCCTCCGGCTCCACTAGCTCCACCTGGTCCTCGAACACCAGCTGATCCACCATTTCCTCCAGCTCATGGACCGCTGGTCCATCCACAACTTCCACCTCTAAGTCGTCGTCCCAGTACTCCTCGAAGTTGTTAATGTCCATGTGGGACAGGCTGGCTAGGACTTCCATATACCTATCCATCAGGATGTTTCTTCTCCAATTCGAATAACCTCTCATGTTTCTTCTCCAATACAACTAACCTCTTCTCCATATCGTCATATTTTTGCATCATTGTAGATGTAATATCCAATGCATTATCCGAATCCTTTTTCAGAATATCGCATTTGTGATTGAGTCACTTGTCAACTCTGTAATGTTTCGTGTCATTGTAGCTGTAGCATCCCATACATTGATATCCACATCACCTTTAGATTACTGTACTTGCGATCCAGTTCATCTGTCACCTCCTCTATTTTTTCGTTAAAAGCTTGACAGGCATCAGGTACAATTTGAGCCGTTGTGGCAAGTATGGCAGCCTGCAAGGCTTTGAGGACAAGTGCCTTCGACTCATTGATTTGTTCATTGAGATATAACTGAGTTACACAATCTCTCTCATCTATCGGTTCACCAACATTTTTCAGTCTTTTACCTTGCATATCATATTGGTCATCAGGTGAAAGCTTGAATCCTATACCTTGAGGATCCTTAGAACCTTGAAGAACTCGAACTTTAACAGTACCCCATTTTCGTCTACGACCAAATTAATCAATAGCTTTGGACATCTGTCTCCCACCTCGATATCTCTCATACTGATGATTTCAAAACAACCATTTCTATATATCTCTGAGTAGGTATTTTATTCACTTACATGAAACAATAGAAAATTCGAATGATGTGATGTGATTTAAATATATATATATTTGGTAATAGGAAAACAAGACATTAACTAAAATTGACTAGCATAATTTGACTTTCATATAATAAGCGTAATCACATCTAGAATACAATACAAATAAATAAGTATGATGGTTATGAATTTTCCATTTAGAATGATATTTCATTTGTTCAATTAAGCTGTTAATAAATGAAGTAACTGATCTAACGGACTCTCTTGAGAAAAAGATTGAATAATATTGGAAACCCAATGAATATTCTCTTCTGGATCATTCTGGTAGAATTCTATATCGCTATGACCCCAAGGAAGAGTTTGTGTCGTATTGGGAATGATGAAACGTTTATCATCATGGTATGACAATGCAACTTTGTTTTTCAATTCAGTGTACATGTCATGTAATATGCTTCTAAACGAGTTCATCTTCCTGAATATTAAACCACCCTGTTCGACAATTTTCTTATAATCTTCACATGTTAATTCATTCTTTATAACGGATCTTTTGACTCCTTTTGCTTTCTTGAATTTACTACCCACAGACTGAACATAATATGCTTTGGCACCGGTACCATAAAAGCTAGTTATGGGATCATTCGGAAATTCGTCTTTGAATTACCCAGAATTGATTTTGTAATAGGAATATTGAATTAATTTCCTACTTTGTAATTGGAAGTATCAAATTCACCTATATTGTTGATAATGAAATCATAAAAATTATCGGTATTTACTTTCAAAATTAAAGAATCCGTGTCAGTGTAGAGTGAGGTAGCATTTTCTGCATAATGACGTTTAATACAACCATAGAAAAAGTTGTACATGACTGTTTTGGATAATTCTAGAATACAAAATCCCAAATATAGTGGTTTATCGTATAATACATTAACTTTTCCCAATTGAATTGCAACAAAATTTTCGGAAAATATTGAACAGCTTTTGTAATTTGGACGTGAAATTAGGGCACTAGCACCCATTTTCATCTTGATACCTTCCCAATGCGTAACCAGTCTAACATCAATTCTGTTATCAACTTTTTCCATTGTTTTCCCATAAACTGCATTGTTCATGAGTTTATAGAAATCTTTTTCAGCTTTGTTGTTAGATCGATTTCGCATTTCAGTATTCAAATCAATATAAGGTTTCATCCAACATGACTGCTTGAATCGTAACACTCTATGTGTGTTCAAGACAATAAGACCATTGGCCACAACCTGCTGTAAATTTTTATAATGTATAATATATTTTCTTTTGTCATTTGAATTTGAAATTAATTTAGGAATTTTTGATTTGGAATGTGGAGGTATTAAACTTTCAACGAGAAAAGGGAGATCAGCATGTTTGTCATGTAATTCTTGGGGATAATGGACATCTACTTCAAGAACATATCCATATGGACTATCAGATGCTACACCCATTACGTCCAAATTGATAATTTCATTGGGGGTTAGCCAAGCAAAATCGTTGGTGGGTAATGGTTGTGACATACTGTGACCATATAGGTTAGTGGCATTGAAATATGATATGAACGATGAAGGTTCATCGGGGTTATAATCGGGTAAAAATTTATTATCAGCTATATGCTTCCTTTCACTACACTGACTTATTCCGCCACGTATTCCTTTCTTGAAAAAATTAATCATGTAAATGTCAGTCAATAATTCCAATTCAATATTTGTATACTTTAGCATTGCATCCCATGATAATCCGGGTGCTGTATAATACTGCGCCGGATCTAATTTATATTTATCTGAACATATCTTTCTAAAGTTTTCAAATATGTCACATAATAGAAGCACATCGGACTTTAAATATAAATCCAAGTATTCTCCTAAACTCTGACACTCGAATAAATGCCAAACAAGTTTTGCTCTCATATAATCCTTATCTGATATATGCTCTTCATTAAGATTGTCATAAAATTGATTTTTAGTGGGAATAGTTGGATAATTCAACTTGTCAATATGGTCAACAAAGTTATATGGAAAAACACCTTTCTTCCTCATCAAATTGAATTTGTCAATTTGTGGAAAATGTTTATGCATCTCAATACACTGATCGGATGTTAAGTTAGCACCTAAGTTCTGCAAAGAATCCGACATGAATTTGAGACTGTCTATAAATCTCATTTTCAAAAATTCTTTTTCTCTTTTCCATCTTTGTCAGTGTATGTGTGAGTGAATAGATGCTTGGTGAACGATATATATATTTTCTTAGTTTGTGGGATAACATCCACTTTGTCTTTGTTTCTATACAGTTCTTTTATGAACAAATGACAATCATACCCACTAAGATTATGGAAAATTATCGGAACAAAATTTTGGTAATTTGAAATTTAAGTTACATACGGAATGAGCGGCAGGTGATCTTTTCTTTCCGTTGAGGTGGCAATGGTCTCTCACTTTCACATCACCACCCGTGAATGGTTTATCACATATTCCACAAAATTGTGCAGAAGAAAACTCTTCTTCTTCCGCGGGGGTTTGTGCAACCATAGGAATTGGATATCTCAGATGATTGTGATAAATATTTCTTAAATCATTTTCAAGCTTTGTGACAAATTTCTCGGCTGCATCCTCACCCCTATATGTAACAAATTTTGATTATTTGTCATTATATGAACATTTTATCGAATAAGCAAATGAATAAGGTTCATGTTTGTATGTTTTATTCGAGTATGAGTGTTTAGGGTTGGGTTGACTAGTTTGAATGGGTTTGAGAACTGATTCAAAATCAGCATAAACTACAAATGGCACCTTCATTTGTCTCTCAAAATTTTCAAACATAAGTGAATTCCCCGGTATCATTTTACCATATTTAATAATTCTGAAATTGACTGATGGTGTTGTGGTACTCAAATGATTACAGTCATGCAACTGATGACGTAACAGTAATCGCTCGTGAGAGAAATACAATAAACATCCATCACAAAAATATTTTTTATGCTCATGCGCAGATAGTTGAAACTAATCTAGAAAGGCCTTTAATCCAACAATAATGACTATTGCCAGAATCATCAGTTATAAGTAGCAAATTAACATGTCTTCTTAGTCTTCTCTGTGAGTAACGCAATGGACCAAACACTTCATATTTCATTTTACACTTATCAAGTTTCGACTCTAATCCATATACATTAATCGAAATATCATTCATATCCTCAAACTTTTTTATAGCTTGAAGTTTAACTGGAAAATCCATACCTGTTACACTCAAAATATTGGAATAGTGGGGGTATGAGGAAACTTCTGACACTCTACCATTCGCAGGAAACAAAGCAGATGTGATGGCCCATGCGAAACAGTGTTGATCCTCATTGCGAATATTCACAACGCCTTTTTTTGTCTCAATGAACTCGGGCAGCTTCACATATGAACATCCGCTGAGTGGACTATACTTGTTGATGTTCACTTCGAGGAACATAACTTTTTCACAGCTCCATCCTGAAATAAAAAAATAATTCAATATTCCTGTAAATAGAATTTAAACTTTAGTAGTCTGAGCAATGATGGCATCACGGAATCCATCAAATAATGCATCCAAATCCGAAGACCGGTCCACAATTTTATTTTGTGAGTTGAATGACTTGGTATCAATCAAATCCCGTGTTTGGACAATGTAGCTGCCAAATACCTCCATATTCACTTTGAATATCTTGTGAACCTTTATTGCCTCTTCAAGTAATCCAATAACTTTCTCCCTGATCTCATTGAAGAACGACATATAGTCAGTGTACACATTCGGACTTTCCACTCCATAGCTTACAATTCTACACTTGAAAGCATTCCTTATAATTTGTATGCCATCACTAACTTGGACACATGCATTGTTCTTGTGCTGGAGAGTTCTTTTATGAGAACTGACTTGGGATGCAGGGATTGTCACATTACAACAATTGCATGTGTACATTGGTGTCGATGCAGCCGCATCTAACTTAATCCTTTTCACAGAAGGCCCACCTTAGCAACTCTGAAGTTGATGACGACGGAGATTATCACTACGAGTAAACGATTTACCACAGTCACAGGAATACATTTTCTCGATGTGTTCTCAGCACAAAACTCAATGAGATACTGATTTAACAATCATTCCCACCTCCTTTAAATATAAATCCAATGATTGGGGAAGAGGATGAACAAATTCTATCCGCTTTGACTATTCATGCAACGTCACAGAGCCCCCACCATGCACACTTCTAATCTAACTCGCTATCGATACATACAAGATGAAGAGTGAACAGTAGTCGTTACATAACTGCATCGTGTGGATGTGTGACGTCAGCGGACCATTCCCACTATAGCGAGAGTCGAGCGAGGATTGCTTCTGATACGTATGACTGAATCGTGTTCGAATGCGCTCCTCATAGTTGGATGACGTCACACACGCTTCCTCCCACCACCACTGTAAGGTATACACTGGCGGAGAGAAATCAGAGTTCACATATCTGACTGGATCTCCGTGGTGTGCGGACGTGTGCCTTCTCTAGATTTTCATGTGTTGGTACACATGAAAGTCATGCACAGTAACAAGTGTACACATGAAGGTTATAGTAGTCATGGAGGGAAAAATTTTTAAGTACTTGGAAAAAGTACTTGTCCGTATATATTATAAGCGTCGAGCGTGGGCTACTTCAGATGCACTCCTCATAGTCGGATGACGTAACACACGCTTACTACCACCACCACTACAAGGTAAGTATCGAAGAGGAATCAGAGTTCACATATCTGAATGGATCTCCGTGGTGTGTGGACGTGTGCCATCCCTAGATTTTCATGTGTTAGTACATAATATGAAAGTCATACATAGTAGCAAGTGTTTACATAAATGTTTTTAGTCTTGAAGGTAAAAAAAAATATATAAGTACTTGGAAAAAGTACTTGTCCGTATATGAAAAAAAATCTCTGTCACCCAAATGTCATCTCAACGTCAAACAAAAACCTTGAACACCTCATCAAATCCTACATCAAGGTTAAAAATTACAAAATTTAAAAATCGTTTCAAGGACATCCCAAGGTCATAGACCCAAACAGTCACCTATGCACCAAGGTCATCCCTGAAGATCACCCAAAGGTCACTGTTGACGTCATAGTAGTGTGGGGAGGCCCAGAACCGGCTCAAATCTCTTACTTATCTTTTTTTTAATATTGCTTTAAACGTTGCATCGGCGTCATCGTGTAGTTTTGCGAGATGCTAACGACGCCGACGCGACGCCGCAAATGTAGTATTTGGGAACGAGAGATTTCTGAATATTTTTTTTTTCTCTGAGTTGATTATTGAGCTTATCCTCGAAAACTTGATGGTATATTTTTCCACTCTTATAACGGAAACTTCGTATTCATCAATTTTATTCTAAATGGAATTATTTTTCAACAAATTATCATTAACTAGCTATATTGTTTGTGTGCACAATTTGCAAATGCATTTTAAGCCACCTTTAGCCGTCCGAATAACTTGAAATTTGTCGAGTGTTCATTATTCCGGTAAGAATGCATGAGAAACTTTTTCTGGCGGATCCATCCAAAGCTCTCTCCCACTCATTGAACTTATGAATAAAATAAATGGCGAAATCTCCGTAGCCATTGTAGATAACAGCATCAGACCTGGTATCATTGGATTCCTCATGATAATCCCTAACCAAAAATGCAGTAATATACTAGGTGTCCTATATGAAAATCGAAAGTTGATGTCATTTCCGGGAAAACCAGAAGTTGATTTTTTACCTTGCTTATATTAACTCACTCTGTTGATGGAAAAAAAAGTCATGGTCAAATCTTGTAACCAATTTTTAGACCACTTCTAATCGTCCGATTGATAAAAACTGAAGTAATTTCTTTTGCTTTCAGTAATTGATTTAAAGTTCAGGAAATGTTTTTAGTCAAAGCTTTTTCTCAAAAAATAGAAGCAATTGCTACCATTTGCTTAACATATGATGAATAAATTGAGGAATTAATTTTCCCTCACCTATGAATAAAAAATGAAAATTTATCTGTGGCAATTGTCGGATCTGGTCTTTCAAAATTTTGTACCTAAAGAATTCGAACTTCACCAAAATACTGTATGAAAGACATTAACCTCCGTAATGGATGCAAATTGGTATTGTCAAATTTGAAAAATTCAGAATAGCGGCTCCAAAATAGCGGACGAGATTTGCGATTGAGGTCCGATTTTATTCAAAATTGGTATGTGGGGAATTTTATGGTCAGAGATTATGAATTAATTGGCAACATTCCAAAATTCAAGATGGTGGCTCAAAAATGTCGTATGGGTTTTGTGATTATGGTTCGATTCTATTCAAAATTGGTATCGACGGGTTTTTGGGGGCGGAGATGATGATTTTTTTATAAAACTTCAAAAATTCAAGATAGCGGCTCCAATACGTTAGCTAACACAGTTTGTGATTATGGTCCGATTCGATTCAAAATTGTTAAGTGGGTGTTTTGCCTTGGCTTGAAATTTTGAACATGTATAAAAGGATTATAAAAAAGTAAAAATAAAATTATAGTTCGAAAATCTAAAAACCACGCTTTACTCCTTGCACTGACTAAAAAGTGGAACATAATCTTTAATAATATACCGGGTGGCTACGGAATTATTGCCTACGGAATATCTCAGTTATTGTATGAAGTAGGTTTGTGAAATTTGGAGCGTCGTCGATATAATGACATAAGAGCTAGAATTAGAGCATATTGACATGTCGAAGTTAACTTCCGGTCTGACCGGAAGTAACATCAACTTTCTTATTTTAAATGGAAATCCTATTTTTTTTTCTTTTCGCTTTATTCAGCATTCAATTCCCTTTCTAATGACATATCATAAGTTGGTATCTAACCAGAAACTAGATCAGAAAAAAATTATTATTGAAATTCACCGAGTAGGCCGTGGAAGCAAAATAAAAGCCAAAAATTGAAAAGTTGGCTATGGAAACCATACGTCACTTGATAACAGTTGCTACTACTGTGATATTTTATTTTCATTCGTCGGAGTTAGAAAAATCCGCAAAAAAAAAATATTGGAAAAATTGGGAAAAAAACAATACTCTGTAGGTCCATAACTTAAATAGGAACATACAACTTTTTCTTGCCTGTACTATTCAGCATAACCATTCCTTTCTAATGATATAATAGAAAGTAATTTTTTGAAATGAAATACCAAAATATCCAATTATTATTCTTCAAATAACAAAACAGATTATCGCCATACGCAAAAATATCATTAAAAATAATGTGGAATGATAAATTATATCCTGTAGGTTCTAGGTTAAATAGGAACATAAACGTACTTGGTCTATGCCATCGTCCATAGATATTCTAATATCTACCTATGGAAGGTTTGTGCTATTCAGAATAATCATTCCATTGCAATAATCATTCGAACCAAAATATTAACAAGTAGGCTGATTAAGATGTATTTTGGAATGAAACAAAAAAGAAACGAGAGCTCTCACGAACGCTGCTATCCATATTATTTTGACGTTCGAAGTAGTATTTTTGATTCTGCCATTTTAAAAGGGTTTGGAAATCGAAATCAGTTAGTGGAATATTCAAAAAATGCCCCGTTATTCACAAACCGAACAATTTGACATGCTTCTCATTTATGGTGAATGTTTAAAAAATTCGTATGCCGCTGAACGATTGTATTAAGAGCGATATCCAGGGAGGCAACATCCATCAAGAAGGTATTTCCAGTGGCTTGAAGAAAAATTAAGAACTGAGCCTGATGTTCACGAAGACCAAGAAGCATTTGTTATTAATGAGGAAACTGAAATTAATGTATTAGCTTCAGTACAATATGATAGCACAATTTCCTCAAGGCAGATTGGCGCCGAATTAGCTATAAGTAAGGACTCTGCTAGGAAAATTTTTAAAAAACATCGATTTAAATCCTTCAAGTATCAGTTGCATCAACATTTGTATGAAAATGACGGTGAAAGGCGCTGAGAAAATGCTGAGAATCACCTATTAAACTATTATATCTTGTTTATGGACGAGTCAAGATTTTTACCAAGAATGGATTATTTAACAGGAATAATACAAGGTAGGTACTGTACTTTATTTCGATTATTGTCGATAGTCGAAGTGAAAAGTGCTAAAAGTGTGAACGGTCTTTTGTTTCAGGTACTGGGCGATAGAAAACGAGCACCGGTTTCGACAAGGTGGCTTCCAGGAGAGATATGGTGTGAATGTTTGGGCAGGAATAGTTGGAACTCATATTGTTGGCCCCATTCTTTTTCAAGGGCAACTAACCGGAGAGAGATACTTTAATTTTTTAACGAATGAAATTTCGGAATTCATTAACAACCTACCAGCGGAAATAACTGAGAGAATGTACTTCCAGCAAGATGGCGCCCCTTCGCATAATTCAAGAATAGCGAGAAATTATCTTCAAAATCGCTTTCAAGAGAGACTTATAACAACCCATGGTCCAGTCAGGTGGCCACTAAGGTCACCTGATCTTACTCCGTGCGACTTTTTTCTATGGGGGCATCTTGAAAATAGGGTGTATTCCACACAGCCTACAACTATACATGAGCTAGAAGTCAAAATTCGTAGAGCTTTCCAAGATATCACGCCCCAAATGTTGAGAAACGTTTTACATGAAAATATCACCAGAGTCAATAAATGTATTGACGCTGAGGGAATGCATTTCGAACAATTGTTTTGAATTTATTTTATCTTAAATCCTATCAATTTGATTTTTTTTTTTCGATAAATCTGTTTTTTTGTTATTTGAATAATAATAATTGGATTTTTTGGAATTTCATTTCGAAAAATTACTTTCTATTATATCATTAGAAAGGAATGGTTATGCTGAATAGTACAGGCAAGAAAAAGTTGTATGTTCCTATTTAAGTTATGGACCTACAGAGTATTGTTTTTTTCCCAATTTTTCCAATATTTTTTTTGGCGGCTTTTTCTAACGCCAACGAATGAAAATAAAATATCACAGTAGTAGCAACTATTATCAAGTGACGTATGGTTTCCATAGCCAACTTTTCAATTTTTGGCTTTCATTTTGCTTCCACGGCCTACTCGATAAATTTCAATAATAATTTTTTTCTGATCTAGTTTCTGGTTAGATACCAACTTGTGATATGTCATTAGAAAGGGAATTGAAAGCTGAATAAAGCGAAAAGAAAAAAAAATAGGGTTTCCATTCAAAATAAGAAAGTTGATGTTACTTCCGGTCAGACCGGAAGTTAACTTCGACATGTCAATATGCTCTAATTCTAGCTCTTATGTCATTATATCGACGACGCTCCAAATTTCACAAACCTACTTCATACAATAACTGAGATATTCCGTAGACAATACTTCCGTAGCCACCCGGTATATTAAATAATTATAAGTACCTATGTAAGAAAGTGTAAGAGGAATATGCTCAAGTGACCTACGATTTATGTATTGCCAAAATTGCATTTCCATTGCAAGCCACCGAATCAGAAATGTTCAAGCGATTGCTTATACATATGGGTGCTTTTCATACCCAGATGGCATATTTTAAGGATATAGGATCGTTTGTATCTGATTGTGGACTTGAAAGATTTCTAATTGGTAGTGATCTAATTGGGTCAGGCTCAATGATAGGATTGCTCTCAGGAAAAAATTTTAACAAATGCAAAAGGCTACACATCTTAATGTATTTGTGTTTGCAAATATTACAGTTTCAATTTACAGTTTTGAAAAAACGACAAATTGTAATGCCCAAAGACGTTAAGGCATTACTTCAAATATTACAAACAAATGGGAACATTGATGATGTCCTGAACAACTCTCAACTTCAGATAATATTCACAAAGTTCGGTGACTTTCAAAATGAAACAGTTCAAGGATTACATGGAAAAACTGCTCGATTCTACGGCATCTACTTACAACTGATGCAGTACTATTTCCTTCTTGATTGAAGCATTCGAACAGCCGATTTCGATCTTTACTGCTTTGCATTATCGAAAATGAATAACAACTTTTTTTCCTTCAACCAGCATAATTATGCGCGCTGGCTGGTTTGGTATGTCAACACGCTCTTAAATATCGGCCAAATCCACCCTGGATTGACAAAACAGGAAATAATGAATGCAGTGGCGTTCAAAGGACAGAGACGTTTTTTTCAAAAATTTCCGGAGACCTAATACTTGAGCAGACTGTAAATGCAGATGCAGGTAGAAAACATAATGGAATTAGCCATATTACAAATTCGATATCTGCTCGGCAACGCTGGAGCGTAAATCATGGTTTACGGTGTGCTCTAATTTCGAAAGTCATGGAGGAGAGTGGGCTTGGCGTTGTGTCACATTGAAAAATTTGCGTCAGCTATAAATCTACGAATTAACCCATTTGACGAAGACGCCAGGCAGGACGTTTTATTGAATATTTCGACTGGTCAAGCAGCACCGACAGAGGTTGAAGATTTTTTATTTAACATTGAAAGTGATGGAGAAAATGCTAAGAAGCAAATTATCCAAGAGTGTGAAACAGACAAAACTAAGTTTAGTACATATGTGGTGAAGAGAGTTAAAATTTTGAACTTTGCAAGCTGTGCAAAGAAGCGAAAAATTAATATCAATGGCAAAGAGCAGCAGGTGAGGATGCAGAAGGATTTATTCGGCAGATTGCTGGGCATTGCGATGTTTTCACAAGGTCAATTGAATTTTGACACGGTAAGAAACTATATATTATTATTATTTGTATGTTATTAACATATTCTGCATATATTTTTGTTATGCCATAATAATAATAATACAACTTAAAAAGATTACCCTGCATTTTTCAACAATTTTTTGGTCTCATGCAGATTTAAAAATGATCTTATTTTATTTATTTATTTCATTGTTTGCCACAATAAGGTATTTTACGTTGTATTTAATTTTGTTGCAGTTGTTTTCGTACCCATACACGCCCGTACCATTATATTTGTGCCATTTAGATGGAATTGCCAACAAACCACAAAAATCGGCTCTCGCCAAGTTGCTGGAAAATTCAGTCGATAGTCATGGAGAGCCATCGGCAGCAACCACATTATTTATAGATGGCGTATTTTTATTTCATCAATTGCATGCAGTACCACAGAAATTTGGAGATATTTCCTTACAAATTTTTTATAGAATAACAGCGACTGAAGCTAATAAGGTCTATTTACTCTTTGATGAATACTGGAACCCATCGATGAAGGATAATGAGCATATTACGAGGGACAACTTTTATCAAGATTTTTGCATAAGAGGTATGGTATAATAGATTGAAATTGCATTACGGAGAGTTGAAAACTATTATTATTTTGGTTGGTTTCCTGGTTTTGCCGTGGTCTTCTTTGGTTAAAAACTCCAAACGTTTCAACTGCAACTGCGGCAGTCATCTTCAGTGGCGTGGTCGAAATATTCTTCTTGACGTATCAACTAAAACTCAGTACTTCGACTCTACGCCACTGAAGATGACAGCCGCAGTTGCAGTTGAAACGTTTGGAGATTTTAACCAAAGAAGACCCCGGCATAATGATTATCAATGGTTAGAATTCTTATCAGTTGCAAAAAACAGTTATCCCTTTACGCAAATGTAAATATTAGTATTAATTGAAGTAACAGAGGAGTTAAACAGTGATTTCCACTATAGAAAAGCACAGTTTTTTTAAATCAACTATCACATTTGAACATAGTTTTTGATTCAATTTTATTTATTCAGGTGCGGATCAGAGTCGTACATCGGATTTTGGCAAATTATTGAAAAATATTTGTTTCAAGAAGAAGCTGCTCGTCCATATTTCGGGGATAAAGAAATTTTCGTATCATTTGAAAGATGCTTCTGCTTCAAAATAATCAACGACAAACTTGACTGTCACGTGGTTAATGAAATGCAATGCGAAGGATATGAAGAGGCAGACACAAAAATGGCATTTTTTTGAGCAAAATGGAAGGAGGAAATGAAGTTGTTTTAGAATGCTCAGACACGGATATCATGGTAATAGTGTTGGCAAACATGCCACACTATGCGGATTGATTAAAGGTTTGGCTGCGTTTTGGCACTGGTAACCACCGCCACTATGTCAACATCAACAAGATGTACGATACCTTAGGGGAAGTGTATTGTCGTGGATTACCAGCATACCACGCATTCACGGGTTGTGACTTTAATCCTTCCTTTTTTGTTCGCGGAAAAGGCAGAACACAAGCAATATACTGCAAAGATAAGGATCTTCAAAAAGCTTTTGCAGCATTGCAAGATCCAAGCTGCGCCGAGTATAACACGGCCTTCAATAAAATAGAAGAGTTTGTCTGCAAACTGTATGAAACACGCGGGAATCGTTTGGCTGGAATCACTTCAGTTGATGAAGCTCGTCTTCATTTATTCTTAAGAAACTACATTGTTGTCGATAAAACTGAAGAATTCAAAAAAAAAATTTTTTATTTTGAAGCTTGCAAACTACCACCTTGCAAGCGTGAATTACAGCAGCAGATTCTAAGATCCAACTTCATAGGACATTTGTGGAGTAGATCCTTTGCGCCAGTTCCATCGACATTGAATGTACTTCTGTATGGCTGGAAAGTTGATGACGATGGCTCTTATACCTTCCGGTGGTTTGAAGAAAAAGAGCTACCAGACACTGTCACAGAAATCATAGTAGATCTGAAGGAGAATGAAGGTGTGTATAATTGATGTAAATATTTATAGGTATGTCTGTATGTATAGAATATGAATGTTTCTATATATGTACGATACGGACGTATATTCAGAGTGTGGCAGAATAAGACCGATAATCTACGAATACAGATTTCTCACCTCATTTTGAGGTGTAAAGTTTTTATCAAGGTATGTCCTAAAATGCATCTCTTTTGAAATACAGGGTGCCAAAGTTACGAAAAAAAATTTGATTCAATGTTTTTTTTTCAATAATAAATATGTCAACTTCTTGAATGTTTTATATTGCTAGGAGAATCATAACATAGTACGAATGAGTCAGAATGACACTTCTTCTACAAATTAATAGTAAGTACTTGAGTTTTTCCCAAAAATTTTTTCAGACCTCATCTGAGTGGAGTATTTTGAATTCGAGGGTGGGTGTTTGTTTGTCTGTTCATCTGTTAAAATAATCGTATGCAAGAAAGTATGGTAACACATCATTGCATTCACGACATGGATTTGATCAAATAATATGATGAATGAAAAAAATGGAGTTGTCAGTCTCATTCTGACTCACCCGTACTATGTTTCCGATTTTCCCATAGTTAAAAAATGTTCAGGAGGTTGTTAAATTTTCCGATTGCTATTATTACAAATAAGAAATTACGTTATTTCTCATGACATATCTTCAACTTTTCTCATTTATCTCGGAAACCTCCACTTTTAGGCACTTTCAGGGCAAGTATCGATGAACCTAACTAATATCAAACGCTCATTTATCCATTCTTTTTTGTCTAAACAAAATATAAATAAAAATGTACCATTTTAACTATACGCCACTGGATTACGAAAATAAAATTGTAACTCTAAATTATCACGTTGATGAATCTTGATTAGTGACTCAAGTTTGAATTTTTTTCCTCCAGGAGTTTTGGAGAAAAAAAAATTAAAGTATCTCAGAGGGAATGCATTTTAGGACCTTAATAGAGATTTTTCACGTCGAAATGAGGTATGACTCTGTATTCGGAGTTTGTCTGTCCTAATCTGACTCACCCTGCATACAGGTATGTATTTATGTCGATTATATTAATGTAAAAAAATATTTAATTAATTTTTTATTTGCATTTTCCAGTTGCCGAGGACAATGATGCTGTCGATACGACAGACGCAGACAATAACTACCACGACGAAAATGACGTCGATGATGACGAAAATATCGACGATGATGACGAAGGGGAAGACGATGGATTGGGCGAAATTATTTTGGATTCAGACGATGAATCAATTAGCGACATAATGGAAAGCGACAACGAATAAAAAATTTACTATATATACTTTAAGAATCATTTCTCTCTTTTTACTAGATAATGTGCATAATAATTGAATGATTCCTTCGATTGTTCCTATGTCAACATTTATTACGTTTTAGTACAGGGTCTTTCATAATCATTGTGACGAAATGATAGGGGTATTAATTAGAGGGTATCAAAATAAGCAAGTTTGCCTAATAAACTCCTATCAGGAAATGATCCGCTTTGGCACTAAAACAATTCAAATTTGGGAGGAACAAAATGGCTCGTCTCGCTCACAGTCTTGGTCTGTCGCCTGAAGAAGTTGAAAAACTCAACTTCGAAATTTTCCTGCGCTCACTGTCTTGCTGTGTTTATTTTTTTTGTGAACTTTGATCCGCCACATAGTGTCTCATAGTCACAGTAAACAGTGACGGGCATAATCACATTATTTTAAAAATCGTCTTTTCCGTATTCGAATTCGAATGATCATCTGATTATGACACAGCAAACCTGTAGGCACGGGGGAATTGCGCAGTTAAGTTTTTCAACTTCTCCAGGCGACAGCACAGGGCAGTGAGTGAGGCGAACATTTTGCAACCGGTCCACTTTTTGCTCCTATCAATTTTTAATTGCTTATATAGTGTCCTAACTAGGGGATAAGGCAAAATTGCTTAAATTATCGTTACAACCCCTATCAGTTTGTAACAATAATGCCCAGAACTAATTTTTTTCACTCTTAAAAAAATATTCAAATAAATGAATGATGTGTATTAAATATTAATCGTCTTGCTTCCGACTAGGCTTTTATATGGCCTAAGAATGAAGTTTGCAATGCATATGCCAAATGCCATAGAAGAAGAAATGAGCAATTTTTTTTAGTGATTTCTGGCAGCTGCATTTTTCAATAACTGTATTTATTTTTACAGTGTGCCCCATTTAAAACGGAAGCACTCATATTGAACTTTCATTTTTCAACTGATTGGAATGATTTTTTTTTCAATAGGTAGACATTCAAAAAGTCCATCAGGACAACAAATTTAATGAGTAATTCTTCATTGTCAACTAATCTCATTTTTCATGGTAAAAAATCTAAAATTATTTTTTTAGAGAAATCAGACTAAACCACTGTATTTGCGACATTTTCAAATAGTTCTTGTTGAAAGTTTTTTGAAACTCGTTCATCAATAAGAAAGTTGCAGTAGAATGAAATTTTAAAAATGTGCCATTTAACCAACCCACCAACACCAGGAAGTCTCGAAATATCACTGGTCAAAATTTCATCATCATTTATGAATAAGGAAATTACAGGATAACGAAATTTTAAAAATATGTTGATGGAATTTCATGAAAATATAATTATATTTAATATTTTCTTCATTATTATTTTTTATCAATAAATTTCGATGAAATTCTGATTAGTGATATTTTGAGACTACCTGAATATATATTCCAAATTTTGAAAAGAGTAGAAAATTAATTGGTGGGTTGGTTAACGGGATATTTTTTAAATATCATTCTCCTATAATTTTCTTATTGATGTACGCATTTCAACAAAATTTCAAAATGAACCGTTTGAAAATACTACAAATCCAGTGGTGTAGTCAGATTTTTTCTAAAAAATCGCTAAATTAATTTTTCAGTTTTTTTACCTTAAAAAATGAGAATAGTTGGCCCTGAAAATGAAGATTCGTGAATGAAATTAGGTTTTTGGTGGACTTTCTGATTATCTACCCAATTAAAAAAAAAACAATCTAGTCGGATGAAAAATGTATGTTTTATAAAAGTGTTCTTCCATTTTAAATGGGCCACACTGTATAAATCATCGATATCATGTTTCCGACTTATGGCTTTTTTTTTCTGGTCTTGAAATACATTTTTCTTCTTACATGCCAATTCCCATCAACGAGAAAATGAAAAAAATTCTACAAATTTTCCTACAACTTCCAACTTATGGCTTTTCTTGAGGTACATGCAAAGCTTATGGGAATTTTATTATGATGTTTATCCATCATCAAAATCATATGGTTGAAATGCCATAAACGAGAAAGTTTGCCGGAAAATGAAAAAAAAAATCACAAAATTTTCCTTACGGAAATTTGACTTAAACAGCTGATCGGCTTATGGGAATTTTTTTTCGGGTTCCTAACGATATTAAATTTCATTCTAACACTAAAAAAATTGTCTGATTCATTATTGTATAAAGATACCTATGCGGGGCATCATTTTAATAGGATATATGTCGTGGTATATGAAATGTCTGAACGGTTTATTATCTAATTCAATTACCAACCGAGCTTACATAATAATAATAGGAATATATATACAAAGTGTACCTAAAAATCATCATAAAGCGATTTTGAGACTAGTTGCAATATGTACGGACTGTACTCATAAAGCATTTAGTTGTAATATATATGGACAGAGTGTACTTACGTCAAGTGGTGGAAATCGGCAAATCAGCTTGTCGAAGAATACACACAGCTATACACACTATACACACAAATATATACTATTATTTTTATGTTTTTGCTGGCAATGTTTCCAGAGATTACCTAACCATCAGTGTGGCAACGAAATAGGATTTCAACTTAAGATTTTTCAATACAGTTGAGATATTTAGAGGGAGACATACTTATAACAGTGAGAGACTTCGCAAGAATTATTTCAACTGAATACAGGTGTTTGCCATTGCTTGTAAGGGATTCCCACAGATCTGTTTAATATGTATATGCCATGTGCCAGAGGGTGACACCTATCGGTCAATAGTCGAAACTTTACATCTGAAGTATTTCATAGTTTCAGTGAACTGTTGTTGAAGTAAAAAAGAACATGCATAATTTCACATAGATGACGTGCAGAAAAAAAGAAACACCACGAGAGCTTACCAATAGTTATGAAGAGACTTGTACAGTTATATCAAAAAATGGTGTTTAATATTATGAGAAAAAGCCGCATTAGGTATTTCAACTTTCGAGAAAAAATGCAAATCAGATTTTACGTCTGTGCTAGGATAATTTTAACAGTATCACTTCCGTCCATGTTCTAACAACAGATGATTTATACGTACGTACATTTAATAGGTAATGTAGAATACCATCGGCTATATTTCATTGCAGAAAAATTTGTGAAATACTGTATGATATCAAAATCAAGTTTGTTGAATGGAAATAGAACATGGAATTCAATAAAACAACATTTATTATAATGTAAATATAAAAAATATACCATATATATAATATAACATTTTTTCACATTATTTTTTAGTCATAGAAAAAAAGTTGTATTCGAATAAAAAACGAGTAAGAATCATCAAGAGCCGCCAACAGCTCCTAAACAGCTAAATGAAAAATAGATGCATTCGATATTCTTAGAAATAAGGCGCTCTCAATATTACAGAAAAAACGTACCTTGAGTATTTCAACAGAGAGGAAATGTTTCGCCTACATTTTCAATCACCAAACAAAAATTTCACAATTTTCACAATTTTTTTATTAAAAGATTTGAAAGAGTTGTTGTAAACAGATGACGTCATAGACTATTTCTTGGAAAGCCTTTTATAGAATCGCTAAATGGTAAACAGGATGTGGCTTAGTCATAATTCCAACGTCTTGGATCAGTGAACCATTATTGTCACGTATTTTGAATGTGAAAGAAGTGTACCTATTGTGTTATTGCAGCGTTATTCATTGTGATTTTCATATAATTATGAAAGTGAGTACATTTTCAATTATGTTAGGTATTTTTTCCATTATTGAATTTTCACAGTCATTTTTATATACAGCTTTTAGTAAAAATATGTTCAGTTTTTTCATGAAATTTAATCCGCTAGGTTCATATAACTAATTTTTTTTGTAGAGTTCACACACATAATGATTTTTCTATAAAGTCTGATTCTGTACACAACAGGCAAATAGATTGAAGCACGTCTCTAAGCGAGTGGAAAGAGCAGAAAACAGTTTTCGTCAGCTGAATTCTTCGTACACAAGAGGTGAGTCTATTCATGTTCTTTCTGGTTCAGACCATTTTCTGTAAGCTTTATATAAACGTACATAATATCATTTTATCCAAATTCTGGGTAGAAGACCAGAACGTTGCCAATGAACTGAAATTTCTAGCATGATTTTTATTGTATTTTCTAACAAATTCTTTCGTAAGGTATGTATATTTTTAACTAAGAAATAGTACCTCTCTTCAATACGATAGCTTTGATAATTTTAAAAATACGGGATTTAATATTTGAAATTATTACCAAATCTAAATGACTACTTATATGTAGAATTAGAAACGCTGAGAATTACACCATCTTTGATTAGTGTTTTCTGGGATATATAAAAAATTTATGAAATATCAAAAAGATTAAAATTAATTTAGTCTACTATAAAATTAATTACTGACATTTTATCGCAAATTCAAGTAATCACAGACGAATTGGCAGCTCTGTTTAGGAAAGTCGTCGACTCAAATCTCACTGGACGTGCTATATTTGCATATTTGCGATTCAATGCAAGATATTTGAAAATGAGGATATTATGCATATTATGATAGGATATTATTGTGTACCGATAAGAATGAATGATAAAAACAATAATGAAACTATTTTAAAAACCCATTTCGAAGGGAAATTTTAAAGCCCTCTTGATATCCTATTTAAGTTTCAAACAATAATAATTATGATAATGAGGAAATTATGTATCTATGAAATAGGTATAGACTACAAACAGAAAAACTATAAAAGTTATTGATTTATATCATAATGATAGTAATAATAATAAAGTATACAGGAACCACAGTTTTGTGTTGGTGAATGACAGGAATGATTTGGGTAAAGTAATAATGTTTTCTCAGGTCAAGTGGGCTGAAAAATTCACATATTTTTCCGCTATTATTTTGTGGAGTGTATACCCTGTGTAACAGTTTTCCCTCCCCCACTCCTCCCCTTCATCACCCCTCCCCCACTTCTCCCCCTCATCACCCCTCCCCCACTCCTGTACCCACACTCCTTTACCCCCACTCCTAAAATTCTACGACCGTGACGACCCGAGGTTATAAATAGAGGTGCTCTACTGAATTTTTCATTCTGTTACAGTGTGCAGACGTGTCTACAGAGGTCCTTCAGCGATACACACATTTTCAAAAAGACTAGTGTTTCAAGCCTGATCATCATGTCTTTATAAAGCATGCAGCAGCTCTCCTTGGAATAATTTCATCCACCTACAATGAAGATATAGCCAAAGAGGGACTATCGGAATGTCGAAGGGGTGCAAAAAGACTTCATAAAAAATGCCAAGTCAGTAGGGGAGAAACAAAAACTCATTGCCTGTCTCAACAACATCAAGTCTTTGAGAGCCCAATTCAAGTTGATGCAGAAGAAGGGTGCCGGATTGAAGGGGAGAAAAGAAACAGCAAAAATGAGGGTTTACTGGGATAATTCCATGTCGGTTTTGATTCTCGGATCCGCACTGGAATCATCACCAACCTGAAGCAAAAAGGACCCGTCAGCTTTCATGACAGACTGTAAAGCATTATTTAAGAGAAGAATCCAGAACGCGCTCAAGAAGGAAAAGTCTGTTAAAGTGAACGCAGTATTTGGTGGAGAGTTTGAAGTTATCAAGGGAGCTAGTGTACCGATATCAATGAATGGTCTTGAAGCCAATACTTGTCGAATTGGAGGACTTCCAACAACAAGATAGTGGATGGACGCTGAAACAGATCATCAACCTAGGCATCAACATCAATAAATTCACCTCACAACTTGGTTCTTCATACATAGAGCTACCAAATTTCATTGATAAAAAAAAGCTTGTATCAACATCAAAAATCAAGATGATGCTTGTTTCGCTTGGGCTGTTGTTTCGGCTCTATACCCAGTTAAATCAGGAAAAAATACAGACAGAACATCGTCATACCCCCACTACTCCGAGGTGCTTAAATTGAAAGGAGTTCAATTTCCAATGACCATGAGACAAATTCCTCACTTCGAGAAGCAAAACGACATCTCCATCAACGTATACATTCTCGAAAAAAGAAAAAATTCATTTGCGACTTCTATTATGGATATATGACTGAAACATATTTGTGTGTATAGCATTCTTTATACGGATACTGATAGCTTCATCTATGAACTTGCTCAAGATCCGTACGAAGTTATGAAGAGAGACTGCCATACTCGTTTCGATACTTCCGATTATCCAAGCGATAACCAATATGGAATACCTTGAGTCAACAAAAAAATTATTGGACTGATGAAGGATGAAACTAATGGGGTGCCAATGACTGATTTCGTGGATCTGCGCTCGAAGTTATACACCTTCAAAGTTTTAACGACAGAGGACGAAACTAGCGCTCTAGAGAAAAGGCTCAGAAACAAAGAAACCGATGACGTGGAGATCCAGAACATTTTGAAAAATTATGGACTGACGAAAAAAGCTAAGGGATTGAAGAAATGTGCAGTGGACAATCACATAACATTTGAGGATTTCATTGACTGCTTGGAATCCTCTATAGTGAAAACTGTCCCTCAAAACCTCATTCGATCTGCTAAACATCAGATGTTTTCAATCACCCAAGAGAAAATAGCTCTCAGCTCCCTGGATGATAAAGGACATTCTCTCGCCAATACCTTTGAAACTCTTCCTTTAAGGCATTATTCCATCATGGATATTGATATGTGATTATTTTTTTTGTATGAATGTACATAATTTAGTACATATAATATGCATAATTTAGTTTGAAATAGTGTTAAGTGTACTTAAATAACCATTCTTGAATGTATATATTTGCAGTATGATATGATATAATCCAATATCTGTAAGGGAAAGTAGTTGTTTTAGATATAATTTTCCACACTATGTGTGGAGAGAAGGGTAGAAATTATTTATTTTTTTCATTTAATTGCTACTCTCCAAAGGAACACCTCTCAATTTTTCAATATATTTTTTATATCATTAGTGATATAATTTTTATTCCAAAATTGAGTACATATTTTGTATTTACATGACAATAAATGTTGTATTGAATTCCATGTTATTTTTTATTCAACAAACTTGATTGTGATATAATACAGTATTTCACAAAAAATTTCCTACAATAAAATAAAAATAGCTACTATAGTATAGCTAAACAAAAGTATTATTTTATGAGACAAACAAATGCTGCTGTTGTTGTTGAACATAGGTAGAATAATGTACTCGAAGACATATAAGACGTAAGATTTGATGTGATCTGATGTGAGCAAAGAAAATATACAGAGGTAAGTTTGCATTTTTTTCTCGAAAGTTGAAATACCTAATGCGGTTTTTTCTCATAATATTGAACGTAATTTTATATTGCTAAAAAATTACCTGCTTCGTCTACTGATTACCAGATGGCGTTCTCACAATCCAAAGAGAGACTGAGCTCTTTTAACTGTACGAAGTTTTTTGATAATTTCATTTCAGCGAGTTATATCATCTATATGTGAAATTATACATGTTCTTCACTATTCAACAACAGTTTACTATAACTATGAAATACTACAGATATTGGACAATAGGTGGCACCCTCTGTATGACGCACACATATTTAACAAATCCTCTGTGAGGGAATCCTTTACGAAATATAAGCAATGACAAACATTATGTTCAGTTCAAATAATTCTTGCGAAGTCTCTCACTGTGATAAATGTGTCTTTCTCTAAATATCTCAACTGTATTGAAAAATCTTAAGTTAAAATCCTTTTTCGTTGCCACACTTATGGTAAGGTACTCTCTGGAAACATTGCCAGCAAAAACATGAAAATAATAGTATTTATTTGTGTGTATAGTATGTATAGCTGTGTATTCTTCGAAGAGCTGATATGCCGATTTCTATCACTTGACGTAAGTACACTCTGTACATATATATTACAACTAACCGCTTTATGAGTACACTCCGTACATATTGCAACTAGTCTCAAAATTGCTTTATGATGATTAGTAGGTACAATCTGTATATATAATCCTATTATTATTATTATGTAAGCTAGGTTGGTAATTGAATTAGATATCTTCATAGAATAATGAAACAGACAATTTTTTGATGTTAGTGTGGATTCATGCGGCACCATAGACATAATTCAATTTTGTTTACGTATTTACATCACGGAGACACGGCTCAAGTTCATATCTCTCTATATGCCTGGTCAGCGTTTAACGAACTTACTCTACAAAAATACTCCAGTGGCATAGAAAACCTTTTTTTTTTATAACTCGTGGGTTTTGGCTGTCTCAATCAATACCTCAAGACAATATATTTATTTTTTTCTCAAGTCGTCTACCCTTCGACTGGATAACGGCACTTCGGTAGTTAGATGCTTGTAATGGTTGAGATCCGTCTAATTGGCAGTTGAACTCCAAGGTCGAGGCGGTTGAGTGCCAATCTCGTGTGCCACGGGACGTGAGCTCGAATCCTCGTCGTCGCAAATTTTTATACCCCTGTAACAGTGGTCACTGTTATATGTTTTCAGCGCACCCTGTATTATAAATCGATCTTTTAAAATTTAAGGAATCATATGTGCGTGTCTGAATTCAGTGTGAGTGTGAGATAAGAATTTATACCTACGCTCGAACCGGGGAAAAATTGTTTTTACATATAGAAAGGTCGCTCTGGGTTGATAAATTTAATGGCTTATGACATTAGATAGGGTAGTCTGAGACGTCGTGCCTAGAAACAAAATGTTAGGATTTTCATAAAGGGCATTCGGTGTTGTGAAGTGCAAGTGATCGCTTGGGTATGGGAGGACCACCCACCCGCGAGGGTGTAGGCAAATATGCCACTCTCAAGAATGGCACTAAAACAGGTATGAATTTTTCATAGGCCGACATGTGCGTTTGTTAACTGCGTATAATTTTTTCTCAAGACAAATAATAAGAGTAATAATAGTTCCGTTAAAAGCTGGGCGTGGTTGGTCCATTAATTTTAAAGCAATGATAGTTTGAATAGAGATATGGGGTGTTCACTGAGTTATTCAATATAAGCTTGAGGCATTTAAATAAGTTCCAGGTAAATGATAATAATTATTACTTAAAACTGGGTGTTCGTCATTTTAAATTGAGGATAGCTTTATTATAATTCTGAGGGAGTTATGAGGGCGAATACTACAGAATAATAATAATAATAGTTTAAATTTGGCAATAATTTTTGTTGTAATTATAATAGAAGTGAGTTAATTTGAAAAGTATAGCTGTTGATTGATTATCGGGAATGTTGTTGAAAGGGTTGTTGGCTTTTTAGAAAAATGCTTGTTTAACTGTAGAGCGATCTTTCATGTTTTGAGAGGGTGACCAATTTTATTCAACTATATATTTTATTTTTCTTGCACTTAGTTGCATATACGGAGTGTATGAATTCCTACAGTTGGTAGATTTTACAAATTTTTACAAATTATACATTTTTATTTTTATATTTTACACATTTTCTTTTATATTTTCGTTACTACTTTCCACAATTTTTTTGCTTTGGTGAAAAAAGCTGGTTGGTGGAACTTTGCTTCTTAATATTACTTACCCCTTCAACCCCTCATACAAAGTCCACGCATTTGAGAAGCCGTGGCCGAACCTACAAATCTTCATCTTTGCCTTCGAGGACGATGATGAACTTACGAAAAACAGTAGAGCTGTGAATTGTAAGGTTGAGCATTCTAGCTTTTGGGGAGGCTATCCCCTTAGCCTAAATCCGGGTGATCCAGAGCGGATTCAAAACTATACTCTGGGTCTGGTAGCAGCAAAAGTATTTAACATCTATACTTTAATTTAATTTTAATAAAAAAATACTTCCTAGGGTGGGCGACTGAGAAGCGGTTGTTTGCTTTGGTCAGTTTGAAACTGAATCAAAGATATCGTCGCCTAAACACCCTAGCGATGTATTACACCCCAACTATATAGTAGATATCTACTGTCACGATGCTAGTGTGGAATGACTAATGATCGGTGGCGGGAAATTAAAAATACGGGGGGTTGCTGCTCACGTTTACGTATTTACATCACGGAGACACGGCTCAAGTTCATATCTCTCTATATGCCTGGTCAACGTTTAACGAACTTACTCTACAAAAATACTCCAGTGGCTAGAACCTTTTTGCCAGCTCGGGGTTCTGGATTAAATTTTTTCAATTGAGACATCTTCTTGGCAGTTGAACTGCCAGTGGTCGAGGCCAGGGGTCGTGAGCTCGAATCCTCGACGATGCAAATTTTTATACCCCAACTATGTAGTATCTACAGAGCAAGATGCTATTGTGGAATGACTAATGATCGGTGGCGGGAAATTCAAAATACGTGGGTTTGCTGCAGTCGCTCACTTTCAGCTTTGCTGTGCATTGGGTAGTGTGAAGTCACATAGCCTGGTAATGGGTGTGCCGCAAGGATCCAAGTAAGAGGTTATATCGCAACTGTACGCTAGGGATGATGGTAGGTAGGTAAGAGGAGGACGGTGATCATCGGTACTGCAAGTAAATTATGAGTGTGACGGCTGGTGGAGTCTGGCGCTCGAGCGTCACAGCCTGGAAATTGGGTGTGCCACAAGGATCCCTTCGAGGGTTCAAATATTACCACGATGGACCTTGACGATTTCCCATGATATTTTCCATATGAAATGAGGTAGTTCTCATACAGATCATTTACTTATCATTCCTATTTTCATACAGGGTAAATCTGATACAAAATTGATGAATAACAATACAACAACGAGTTCATCACAATTTCCACCGAAACAAAAATAAATTAAATTGAATTGAATGTACTCAACAGCTAAATGAACTATATGATGAAAATAATTTGGGGATTAACTTCACAGTATGCCATTCGAATATTAGAAGCATTCACAAAAACTTTGAAGAATTTGAAATATTCGTATCAAGCATCAAGCAATATCAAGCAATCAGAAACATGGAGAATGACAGATCAGAAGCTTTATCAACCGGGTATATAATTGATTACACTAAGAACAGAAAGAATCAAAACGATGGAGTTTTGATATATCAAAGAGGATATATAGTACAACTTCCAGTATGTCAGTATTATTCTCACAAATGGCATAAACTTAAATCTGAAATTCAATAAAATAAAAGTTAGCATATTTGCAGCGTACAGATCTACCAGTTCCAGCTGAGCTGATTTCATCGATGCATTTTCAGACATCTTAAATAACCATAACTATAATGAATATGATTATACTTCTGTCATTGGAGATATTAATATCGATATTTTGGGTAGGAGTGAAGATATTGACGATTACTTGAATATACTCTATGAGGAAGGTTATGTATCGCTAATAAACAAATATACTAGGGTGACGTCACAGTCATCATCCTGCTTGGACCATATATTTGCCCAAGGAAAGAATAAGAGTTATGAAGAAATAATGCTACCTACAATATTAAAATCATCAATTACTGATCATTATCCAGTCATGCTGACATTAAAACACGTGAACAATGCAACAGATATAGAGTCCTACAACGTATTCCATAAGCTCGATGAGAATGAACGAATGAGACTGATGGTAATTGAAAGGTGGGAAAATATTTCTAACTGCATCAATGCTGAATTTGCTTTTGAAATATTCCTCAATAAATTTACGACATTGACTCAAAAACAACAAAGATAATTAAACCTAAAATAAAAAATAAGAAGAAACCTTCGATAAACTTAGAACTGATTAATTCGATAAAAACTCGCAATAAACTTTTTCGAAGACATATAAAGAACCCAGGAGATGTGGAAATAAAAAAAAAATATGTACAATACAAAAATAAAACTAATAAGCTATTGAAAAAAGCAAAATAGAGTTGTTTAAAATTAGAGATACAGATAAATGAGAGATTATCCATTAAAGTATGGAGAGTAATAAATAACTTGGCCAATAATTATAAAAAATATACAACAACAATAAAAAAAAATTCTAGAAGACGGAACTGAACTAACTGATACACAGAAAATTTCAAATAATTCCAAATAATTCTTTTATAAAGTAAGTATGAATCCAGCAGCTACAATAAAAATAGAAAACCAAGTGGAAACTGACATAGAACAGTATATTTATTCTATGTACTTGAAACTAGCAATTATAGACGAAGTCAAAACCTTATTCTAACTTTAAAATATAACACATCACCTGGTCCCGATGAAATAAAAAATACAACAATAAAACAGATAGCCAGCTACATATCAGAACTACTATGCCATATTCGTAACCTATGCATGAAACAGGAAATAGTACCTAATCATTTCAAAGAGACTCATATAATTCCAATCTACAAAAACGGAGACAAAAAGAAAATGTCCATTTATAGACCCATATCTCTCACTTTTGCCTTTTCCAAACTGATTGAAAAACTTATAAGTCGCTTGGTATTGTATCTAAATAAATACAATTTAATTTCTGATAGACAATATCGGTTTAGAGAAAATTTCAGTAACCAGGATGCCATCGCCCACCTAACATCACTAATTTATGATGTTCTTGATTGTAAATTTGCATGTTTTGGTGTTTTTGTTGATCTGGCAAAGGCTTTCGATGCGGTAAGCCATTAAATTTCACTGGATCGACTCGAAAACCTGGGAATTCGAGGAGTAGTATTAAATCTTTTGAAAAATTTTCTGACAGGACGAAAACAAAAAGTTAAAATGAATGGAATATTGAGTGATAGCAAAGAAGTGAACTGTGGTATACCACAAGGTACAGTACTCGGGCCTATACTTTTTATAATATACCTAAATAATCTACTCAAAATCAGGTCATCGGGAACAATCATATCTTTTGCTGACGATACCGTGATCATGTACATAGGCAAAACATGAGATAGCAGAAAATGACCTTAATAAAATCACTAAATGGTTCAACACCAATTTATTAACTGTTAATATCTCCGATCAATGAGAGTAATACTGAGTTCTTTTTGAGTAATACTCGAAAAGAACTGAAGGTACATCTTTTCATAATGTTGTCCCTCAAATCATGACAATATTGCCATGTCGCAATGTTTTAAGGATATAATAAGCACGTCAGCTATATTTTGATATCTGTTGGGTATATTCATGACAACGATATCCCAAAAATACTGTCTTGGATTGAATATATATAAAAAAGCAATTAAAATGTTCATTGCAGCTTGTTAGGAGCATGTAAAAACAATATTATTTCCATCGCCGAACGGATATTTGAAATATCAAATGTCAAATATGACAGAACAACAACAAAACATCTCTGTTTGTTTTTGTCTTTGGCTTATTGGAGTGTTTTTTCGTGAATGAAGGGCAAATTCTGAGTTAATTTGTGTTAAACTATCATCAGTTCTATTATTAAGCAAGGTGAAGTATTGTGAAATGTGTGAAAGACTATTTGAAGCTGGGAATCAAAATATGTCATTTCATAGGTAAGCTACCAGTGTCGTAACTATCGAGAAAGGAAAACCAAATTGGAAAAGAGAAAAATTAATGAATTATCTTAAAACATGTCAATTAGAGCATCGGCTGTTCTCAAAATCCTGTGGAGATTATTCCATCATAGTTTCAGGTTTCCATTCCATATTGGGTTTCCATTATTTCTATTTTATTGGACCTCAATATTTCTGTTAACAACGCATGACACTGCCTTTGGGGGAAGATGTCCCTTACGAGTTACTCATCTAGGTTGTGTTATTTGATCGAAGGTAAATGTAGATAAAAATAAAATAATACCATTTACCTCCTGAGGAAATATCATAATTATGAACATATTGAAAAGAAAAACCAAATTGAAGATTATCGTCTAATACTAAATATCTTGGAATTCATCTAGATTAATTTTCAAGATGGGATATACACGTGGAAAAATTAATTTTTTCTTCAAATTTTACCAATACTGGCAAATACTAGACTTGGGTAAACTAAAAACTATATACTATGCGCTTGTTGAGCCCTTATTGAATTACGGAATAATTGGTTGGGGTGGTGCCAAGAAATCACTAGAAGTGATCCAAAAAAGGGTTCTCAAAATCATGTCCTTCAGACCGGTTCGATACTCCTCCAATTCACCATATGAAGACTTGGAAATATTCGATGTTAGGTAGATTTATTCTAAAGCGATCTTAATTTTCACATTCCAAAAAGAAAAGTATTCACAGAAAGTAACACACTTATATGAAACTAGATGTACCACTGCAAATACAACTATCGGTCAAATATCATTCATTCACCTAGCACCAAGGATATTTAACCAAATCCCTGTAAACATCAGATCAGAAATAATAACACACCTTTAAAAAAAAGTAAAAAAATGGATAGCATCACAGAGTCAAACTTTTTTTGTAAACATAATAGACTCTGTTCAGAATACCAATAAATCGAAATTTTTCAATCTTCAAAATCAAGATACAAATTTTTCATCTCTTCTATTCTGGAGTTTTCTTGTTACAACATACCTACTATAGACTCAACTTCACGGTACTAAAATTTAGTGTATTATGCAAACACAGATTATCACCTGAATGGTTTTCCTTTTTCTGCAAATATTCACTTCAATCGAAACCTATGTCAATAGTAAATTTTTAGTAGTAGTAGTATTAATTGTTGAGTTACTGCTGGATTCATTCCAATCATATTACGATCTCTTTCATTTATTTTATTCTCGATTTTATTTATATGTTACAATATACCTACTATTTTAACCAATATCAATGTTATTGTATATTTTATATAATATGTTCTTTCATATGTTTTATTATTTATATTACGTTTTCCAGTTAAACGCAAATTTGTAACGGGTTACGTGACTTAACTTGTTTTATGCCACTGATTTTATTTATATATCCTAATGTACCCTGTATTTTCATCAAAATTATTGTATAGTGTTTTTTAATTCATATATTCATTTTATCTTTTGTTTAATTCATTCAATTATATTCATTTTCAGTCACACACAAACTGATAACAGTTGACGTGACTTTCCCAGTTTATTAACGATTATTATAACCCCGATTTATTTATATATTGTAATGTACCAAAGTTAATAAACATTATTATTATTTATTATTATACTCAATAATTAGACATTGTGCCCTTTTCAATAAAAACATGAACCCGGGGAAATCTACACGTCAAATTTACTCCGATAAGAATATTTGTCAAACAAGTGCTTGGAGATCAGAATCGGAATACAACAGAAATTTCAGCAAATAATATAGCAGCCTGGTAGAAAACGATCAAGTCGTTATGAAACTTGCTCTATTACTAGGGTGGTCCCTGAAGTACCTGGCCCAACAAAGAAAACACAGAAATTTTGGAAAAAAAATATATTTATTTTTCAACGTAATCTCCTTTTAGCTCCACACACTTTTCCTAGCGATGTTTAATAAGTTCGATACCCTTTTTATAATAAGAATCGTCAAAGTCCTCAAAATAGCCATTAACTGCCGACGTAACCTCTTCATTGTTGGAAAATATTTGACCACCGAGCCATTTTTTCAAGTCTGGGAACAGAAAATAATCCGAGGGGGCTAAATCTGGCGAATAGGGTGCATGAAGTAGCAATTCAAACTTTAATTCATTGGCCATTGCAGTAACGGATGTGTGAGCTGGTGCATTGTCTTGATGAAACAACACTTTCTTCTTAGCCAAATGCGGCCGTTTTTGCTTGATTTCTTTGCTCAAACGTTGCAATAAGTTCGCATAATACTCGCCGTTGATAGTTTTTCCTTTTGCAAGATTGTCAATGAAAATTATCCCACCCGCATCCCAAAAAACCGACGCTATGACCTTGCCTGCAGATGAAACGGTCTTTGTTTTCTTTGGAGCCGGTTCTCCCTTTTCAGTCCATTGTTTTGATTGTAATTTTGTTTCGGGTGTGTAGTGATGGACCCATGTTTCATCCATGGTTATGAAACGGCTCAAAAATTTGGCTTTATTTCTTTGAAACCTTGCCAAACACTCGATGGAAACATCTTCACGGCGCTGTTTTGTTCCATTGTGAGCAAACGCGGCACACATCTTGCGCACAGCTTTCTCATGTCCAAATTTTCAGTTAATATGCGATGTACCGCACTTTTTGAAATTCCTACTATGTCTGCTAGCTCGCGCACTTTCAGTCGACGATCATCCAGTATCGCTTTGTGGATTTTCTTCAACATTTCTGGAGTCGTCACCTCATTTGGTCGACCACTGCGATGCTCGTCTTCGCAGGTCGTACGGCCTCGTTTGAACTCTGCTACCCAATATTTTACTGTTGATAACGAAGGAGCAATCTCACTCAGAGTAGAATCTAGTTCACCTATTATATGGGTTGGGCTAAGGCCTTTCAAATAAAAGTATTGTATCACATAACGATGACCAATTTTTTCCATGTTTACAAATTCACTTGAAACGTTTACTGTTGATGGCTGCCAAACAAATACTAAACAACGTGGCGTCTTCAAACTTGACACATATGCTGTCTAGATTGTGTAGTTTCTAATACAATGGTATTATTCAAGCAACTACCGCCATCTCTAGGTCAGGCCAAGTACTTCTGGGATCATCCTCGTACCTCTATTGAGTTGAAGTTGAACAAATCGGACTTATACTGATCGTTCATTTGTTTGGTCCATTCACGATTTATTCGGTTATTCCACTGATGTTAAAATAGCGTGTTTTGATTGGTTGAAATTTTTGTGTTGATAATTGAAAACATCATGTTTTCGATTTTGTAGTTTGGTTCTTGATTGGCTACTGGATATGTATGTGATGTGTTATCGATTTTGTAGTTTGATTCCTGATTGGCTACTGGATATGTATATAGATCTACAGCTGTCAGTCAGTTGGCAAGATCCGGAATCGAAGAACAACAAATAATTAAAATCACTGGCCATAGTAATTCAAATGGTTTCGATGCTGTTCATGGAACAATCTCAACAAATATAACTCGTGTTATCGGCGCTTATCGTAAATTCTTTCTCGTTTTCGAAACAAATTATGTTGCTTTGCCAAAATCTTTCTCAAAATGGAAGGAATTTCTATTTCGATAATCACCGATATACATATTGTATTACCTAGGAGAATTCAATTGGTAGAGTGGTGATTTTCAAGAATACGTTCAGCACAAAGGTGACAATAACAGATATGAATGTAAAATGAAGATCAATATTCAATATTTCTCTAATTGTGTCCCTTACTTAATATGTTATGTTACTATATACAGGGGATATGCTTAGAATGGGCTTCAGAAGCTTTGCTACTTTTATTTCAACATGAATGTGTGAATTTTGCAAGCATTTTCACGCGATTATAATCGTTTATCTCGAATTACTATCAGTGATTACATATGATCCATGAAAACGATAAAATATAGATCTGAAATAACAAAGTTCAGTAACGATTTTATGGAGAATCGAACTAGGTAAGAAATAATTTCACAGTAATGGAAAATAATTGAGAAATAACTTTGTAAAACCAAAACATTACAATAACGAATTTCTATCAAAAACGAATTATCCCAGAATCAGAAATTATCACATCAGCCTTTTGAAGATCCAACATTTGATGAACCAAAAAATCACAAGACGGTATATCTGTAATACCATACAATGAGAATAAACACAAATGTGAAGAAGGATATTCGATCAAACCGTCAAATTACACAAACTATTATATCTCATAAAAATTATAAAATTTAATAACAGAATATTTTAAGCCAGCAAAGTGTAATATTCAAATGTAAAAGGAATTATAATCCTCGAATCAGTATACCACAATACCTAAAATTGGCATATCAAAAATCATCGGACGAATAAATGCTAATATCGAAAAGTAAAGAACCGAAAACTTTCAAATATTGGAGAGGTTATGCGTAGCGAAACGCCGATTGATCTATTCTCTCAGAGATGGCGTAGCGTGTGGTTAATATATTTAAATAAATTCTCACGTTAAATTCCTTCTCATTTCTGTCTCACCACCTGACATTACAAATTTTATCACCAGTATTAGGTATCAAGAAAATAATATAATTCCGCCTCCAAATGTGTTGTGGATTGACAAGTTAAGCAGCAAACATCCTCTTCCTCCCAAAGCGTCCTCATGGTAGGTAGGTAGTAGGAAGTATTCTGCCGATATATGAGTAATAATTGGGATCTGACATATTGCTAAGGTTGATCGTAGCATGATGGAATTATGAGTTCAAATCACAGTAAGACTTTTTTTGTATTATTTTTCAGTGAGATTGAATGAAAAACATTGACTGTTTTCTTCTGTTTTCTTGAAAATAACCACTCAGCAATTGAATTCTTGGATGAATCGTGAAAGGTTGAACGTAGCATGATGGGATTATGAGTTCAAATCGCTGTAAGACTTTTTTAGTATAATTTTTCAGTGAAGTTCAATGAATAACATTGGCTGTTTTCTTCGATTTTCTTGAAAATCACCACCCAGCAATTGAATTCTCGAATAAATTGTGAAAGGACCAAACAAATGAATGATCAATGTGAGTCCAGACCAGACGATTTGTTCAACTAGAAGTTAGCGCCATCTAAGAGCTAATAGAGCCAGTTTCTACCAGACTGGTATATTATTCACTAAAATTTCTGCTGGTTTTCGATTCTGATAATTTTATATCTTACATGGATAATTTGTTGGTTCTACGTTTTTAGATAATATTAAATGATGTTTTGATGAAATTATGATCCTTTAGTTTTTTAGTTTGACGGTTTTATGATAGATTTCCGATTCCTCAGTTTTATCATTTCAGTCACTTTCGTTTCTTAACTAATTCAGATCTATGAAAAGTTATTCTTACTGTTTTTGCGTATGATGCTTCATCGGTTCTCATACAAACGCATTGGATGAATTTCTTTTCGGATTATGACTCAGTTTTATTCTGCTATATTTGAGTCTTATTAAAAGTTATTCTGATAAATGATCAGTTCTCCATTTTATTGGTTTTACGTATTAACGGTTTCCTCCCCATTTATTGTTATTGAGAAATAAATTCCACAATTCTTTGGCCCCCCCTTCCGATTATCTGTTTATATAGAGTATATCAAAGGTCTACTGCAACTTTATCATTTCTATATATGGCTCGATTAGCTTTTAGATTCTGAATTATGTGTCCGACAGTTCTTTAAATATCAAGTGTTTGGAAAAATTGGCCTATGGAAAAGACTGACGCAGATAATTCCAAATTAAGGGAAAAATTATAAGAACGGCACAGAAAGTATAAAAATTATAAAATTAACAATAACAAACTGCGCGTGTCTTATGTGGAGATAATAATGTCCTATAGAAAACAACTACTTACCTGGCTACTACTCCGTCAGATCTGTTAGACAATGTTGCAAAAATTCTCAATTTCAAAGAATAAATACGCAAGAGTCTTCCGAAACAAATATGTAGCAGGTAATAAAAAATATGATTTGAATTTTCTTAACAAAATTTTATATCAACCTTTTTTGGTACAGAATTCAGGTTTTGGATCAATTTTGAAGTTTATAAACCCACATGATTGTGTACAATAATGTTTTGTCCTTGAGGAATAAGTGCACTGTCGTGTAACGGTGACTCGCTCTGTATGAATAGGAGTTCCAGGCATCATTTACTTTTCAAAATTGTCTCTTTTTTGTTCAACTCCGTTCAAACTTTATACAATGCTTCTACATTTACCACTTTGAGTAATATCAAATGATTTAACTGTGTAGGAATAGTTTATTGTACAGTGGGTATGAAATGACATACGAGTAAGATATGAAATTTTTTAGTATCTACTTTCTACGCTATAATCGTATTACTGAAATCTATTTCACTGGACAATAATACAAAAAAATACATGTGTAGCTGCCAATTGAACTCATGAAAACTACCTCAACTACTATCTAGCTTAGTAATATGTCAGATCTCAATTATTACTCATTTATCGGCAAAATACCACTGTAACAATTCCTAAGGCCTGCCCTGTTCTCTATTTAATTATTCGTCTTGTAAACAGTGCATATGATCCCATCCCTGCACGCTCACGGTTCATGCATGACTCATCACGCCCAAGAACTCCGATAGTTCTAAAACCGTAAAAGGAATCTGCTTGTCGGTATTTAAGACGCTCGACATGTGATGACAGGGAGGGTCGCAAGTTGCGTTGCAGATGTGTTAAGAACTGAAAGACATTTATCGCGCCTAATAGCCTAATAGACCCAATGAACATTTAAGTGATTGCAAAGTGGACAGTTTTGCTCGTCGCGGGACAATAAACAGAAAACTTTTGTGTGAAATAGACTGATATCTCGGTAAGAGGCCAAATGTTTTCGAGGAGAGTTTGCCTAGTTGTGTTAAAGTTCAGTGAATTGAAGCAATAGCTCGAGGAATGAGAGAAACAACTAGAAAGGAGGCAGTACTTCAGAAATGACCCGCAGAAGGACTGATTGAAGAAGAAGACCCCGAAACGTTTTTATTCGAAGTTTCTGGAATTGACTTGAACTCGATTATGAATAAAATTGGAGGAGCTACCAAATCTCTTGAAGAAAAACTTCAACAAAACTCGGTGAGTCTGGAAGATGAAGTTCTTCAAAATTCAAAAAGTCTGGAAGACAAGATTATACAAATTTCAAAGAGTCTGGAGGAAAGCTTCTACAAAACTCGGTCAGCTTGAAAAATCTGGAAGATAAATTTCTGGAAAATTCGATTACACTGAAAGAAGACATTTCAAAAAGTCTGGAAGGAAAGCTTGAAGAAAGTTCGAAAAATCTACATGTGAAGCTTCTATAAAACTCGCATAGGTTGGAAAATAAATGTTTAGAACATTCGAAGAACTTGAGAGAACAGCTTCTGAAGAATTCGATGAATTTGGAAAAAAAAGTTTGTGGTGTGGCAAATCGATTAGAAGATAGAATGGAAAGTGTCGAGACAGAGATCGAGGTGATAAAAGGTGGAATCAAGACAAAAATCGGCAGTATAAAGGAAACAATCAGTAAGTTAAAAAATCAAATTGATACTGCATACACCAGAGAAGCGGCCAACAAAAATTCAATGCCGGACCTGAGTTTGGATTTGAATGAAGCCAAAGTGAACGGATGGCATGCTGGGGAAAAAGCCATAGCATTGACACTGGCATTTCGTGGCGAAGCAACAAACATTTTACAGACCCTCACTGTCCAACAACAGGAGGACTATTATTAACAGCTGGTTGAACATTTAGAACTACGGTACGGTCAGGCCCACCTACAATACGTGTAATATTCACAGCTGAGAAACCGCTGCCAGATGTCAAGCAAATCGTTACATGAACTTGAAACTGATATTGATTGCACGCTTGGTTTGTCTTGCGTACCCAGCTACACCGGAACATTCAAAGGAGCAACTAGCAGTTCAGGCATTCTCCAAGAAAAAAGACGAGCATTGACCTAGCCTAACCCACTCATCTCGCAGATGCATTGGTACGTGCTCTGGATTTCGAAGCGAAAAAGCAATACTGCGAAAGCAAGAGTAAAGCCAGGATGATCGAGAGAGACTTACAGCCAACTTATTTTGAGGCTGCCATAAGGAAAGTTATGAAGGAAGTGTGGCCTGAGAAAACATTGATAAGATGCTGGAATTGTAGAAAACTTAAGCACCTGCGTAGAAATGTCCAAAATTAAAATAATCGACACCAACGAAGGTCGAGAAGTTAACAACGCATATGTCGCTGTCCTTCAAAGACAAGACAAAGGAGTATTCGTAGACGGTATTCGCCAAAACACCGGCAAGAATTCAATCATCGAATTGGAAGCTAGGTATAGCAACAGGAAAGCCGGTTTGGTGAAGTTCCCATAGAAGTGACTTTGGGCAGCACTATAGCGAAACACCACGCTCTAGTAGCAGATATCGGGGACAAGGCAATAATTGGAATGTACATCATGTTTTTCAGAAGTTTCGAGTTGAATTTAAAAGACGGTGTCCTATGGGTGTACGGAAAAGAGCTTGTACTTCATGGAAAAAGTGAAGAAATGATTCGTGTCCTGTTGTCTGACGACGTAAGCGTACCTGAGAGGCCTGAAACTATTTTGGAGGCTCGCCTGGATGAGGTTGCGAGCAGCAGTGATGTTCGAGCCCAAGCTGCATAATGAGAAAATTGAACGGGGGATCGCACTAGGAAAGACCTTGTTGCGAGTTGATAAATTTGTGCCGGTAGGGTAATGAATGTCAATTATTACCCGGTGACTTTGGAGGAAGGAACCATTTTGGGGCATTACTCGTCAATCTCCTCTGTGATCAAGAGTGTACGTGGTAGTGTTAGCCAAGCCAGTAACTTGCCAGCAGAGTTGAAGAAGTTAGTTGCCATCTCGTCTGAGGACATGGCATCAGCAAAATAGCCCAAACTTAGGGAATTATCCAGGAAGTATCAGGACAACTTTGATACCGTAGTAGGCAGAGAAGGTAGAACAAAGGTGGTACAGCATAAGATTGATACTGGAAATGCCCGACCAATTCAGCAGTCAGCTAGAAGACTTCCCCTTTCCAAGAAGAAAGAGGCTGACAATGGAAGAAAACGGAGTTATCAAACCATACAGTCCTCTCCAGTCGTGTTGGTGAAGAAGAAAGATGAATCCACACGCTTTTGCGTTGACTACCGTCAACTGAACAACGTGACGAAATAGGACAGCTACCCTCTCTCAAGGATAGACGACCTTCTAGACACGTTAGCCGGTTCCACAAGTCTTGATTTGAAGATTCTGGCAGGTAGAACAAGCTCAAGATGATCGAGAAAAGTCAGCTTCCACCATCGGTTCAGGTTTGTGGCAGTTCAAAGTTATGCTATTCAAGCTCTGAAACACTCCAGCCACATTTGGAATGATGGAAACGGTTCTGAAGGGTCTCTCGTGAAAAACGTGTCTGGTGTATCTCGACGACATTTTTGTGGTCGGTAAATCGTTCAACGACTACATGACAAACTTGGAGAAGGTATTCCAGCGACTAGGAACCTCTGGATTAAAACTGAGCCCCAAGAAATGCAATTTTTTTCGGAAGGAAGTACGATACCTTGGCCACGTTATCTCTGGGGAAGGAGTAGCAGTAGTTCAGGAATGGCCCACTCCACAAAACCTATAACACCTTCGAAGATTTTTTTGGTTTGTGCACATACTACCGCCGTTACATGCTGGGATTTGCCAACCTCGCTAAACTTCTGACCAGGCTTACGGAAGGGCAAACAAAGATCCAGTGTTCTGACAAATGCCAAGATTCGTTCAGGAGACTGGAAACGGCCTTGATCAACGCACCAGTTCTGAGCTATCCCTTCCAAACAGAAAGTTTATTTTGCACACGGATGTCAGCAATGTGGGACTTGGAGCTGTCCTGTCTCAGAGGCAGGAAGGACAAAAAAAAGTCATCAGCTACTTCAGCAAGACCCTCAGTAAGCCGGAGCGTAACTATTGTGTCACCAGGCGGGAACTGTTGGCCGTTGTCAAAGGAGTAGAGCATTTCTACAAATACGTTACCGGAAGAAAATTTCTGTTATGGCTTCTACAGTTCAACAATCCCGAGGGTCAAGTGGCACGTTGGATCGAAAATCTCCAAGAATTCGAATTTGAGATCGAACTTCGAGCGGGGACCAGCCATAAGAATGCGGATGCCCTATTGCGAAGACCATACCCAAATGACTGTTCGCACTGCCGACGAGCAGAGGAGAAGGAGTCGACACTCTGTAGAACTACGGCAGTGGATGGTAATTGAAACAATAACAAGGTACAGGAAGACCTAGAGGAAGATCAAGATCTCGATTTAGTCGTTGGCTAGAAGAAAAGTAATCAAAGAGCGTCTTAGCAGGAAATAGCCAATTATTCACCAGCCGTTAAATCTTACTGGGACCAATGGAACTCCTTTACTCTATACAATGGAGTCCTGAAGCGTGTGTTAGAGTTTGAGGATGGCGGGGAATACAGACGCCAAACAGTGGTACCTAGGAGCAGAAGAGAGAAAGTGTTCCGAAAAATCCATGATGGGGTCACCGGAGGACGAAGTGAAGTGACGAAGACCCTCCTGAAAGTGAAGCAACCGTTTTAGTGGGCCAGTTGTCAAGCCGATATTAACGACTGTTGCAGAAAGTGTGCTATATGCACTGCCAGCAATGTGCCTCGAACAAGACCTAAGGCCCCGATGCTCCAGAACAATGTGAACAGCCCATTCGAAAGGATTGTCATTGACATCGCTGGCCTGTTTCCACAATCTGACCATGGGAATGAGTACATTCTTGTGGCAATGTACTGCTTCAGCAAGTGGGCCGAAGCCTATACCTTGCCCAACCAAGAAGCCAAGCTAAGGCTAAGGGTCTAAGTAAGAAAGAGTCGATTTGGTGTTTCGTTGGAGCTGCATTCGGACCAAGGCAGAAACTTCTAGTCAAACCTGTTCCAGGAGATGTGTCAGATGCTAAACAACCGTAAAACGAGAACCACGGATCTTCATCCACAGTCCGATGGAATGGAAGAGCGGATGAATAAGACGATAAACCGCCACCTGCCCCCAAGATAGTCTCTGACCACCAGATAGATTGGGACCAGTATCTCCATTTGTTTCTGTTGGCCTATCTTTCCGCAGTACACGTGTCAACCGGCCAAACTCCTGCTTTTTTCATAATGGGCCGAGAGCTGGGACTTCCCTGTGACCTGAAGTTTTGGACGCCACCAGGACAAGACACTGCAGGAGAAGACTACATCAGCAAATTACATCATAGAATGGACAATATTCATGAACGAGTGTGTCTGAAGATTCAGAGTACCAGCGAAAGAATGAAAGAGACTTACGACGTCAAGGCTGATGCTGATGGATATCAGACAATTGACCTTGTTTGGCTGTACAACCATAAACGTCGCGTGGACTATCACTGAATCTTTGGAACTCGTAGGAAGGTCCATATAAGATCAAGAAAAATATAAACGACCTTGTCTACCGGATACATAAGCCACCACAAGGTAAACTCAGGAAAGTTCATTTTAATAGGTTGTCCGCTTATGCCGGAAATCATGATCGAATCCGCACCCTCAGACCACTGAAGGATGAAATTACGTTCCAGAAGTTCATGTCCCTGTACTCAAACGGATAGAAAGTTCTACATGGAGTAACATGAGAGGAGCCACGAGATCCTTTGAACGTGCCTGCTGAATACCCACTAGCTCATTGTGTGGCCGCAGACCTTCAAATGTCTGGCGGAGTTGCCATGGTATTCTCCAAGAAGTTCGGTCGACTACAGAAACTACGTTAATAGAACCCAGAAGTCAGAGGGGTACTGCAATTGAAGAAGGGTCAGAGAAGCATCTACTATGTGGTTACCAAGAAGCATTCCCGAATTAAACCGTCTTATGAAGATGTCTGAAAGAGCTTCACCAGATTAAAAGACACGGTGTTGGACCAGAATCTTGTGGACCTGGCAATGCCAAAATTGGCCTGTGGAATTGATGGGCTGAACTGGAGAGTTATAAGAAGCATGTTGGAGAAAATATTCATAGTCAGCAAAGTCAAGATTTTGGTGTTCTGTAACTATCTTCCTAGATCCAACTTGAAGACTGTGGAGTGTTATTTCCATCAAACGTCAAGGGGATACTATGGAGAATCTTGTCGATACCTCAACACTCCAAGAATTACATTTTGGGACGAAACCTCTTTAAGAAAAGGGCAATATAACGATTTTTAAGGCCGGCCCTGTTCGCTAATTGATTATTCGACCTCGGCTTGTAAACAAGGCATGAATGATCTCATCCCTGCATACTCACGGTTCATGCATGACTCATTACGCCCAAGAAGAAACGAGAACTGGCTAAAGAATGGTCAACTCACGATCAGGAACATACTGGAGACATCTGAATGAGTTGTGGTACAGCCTCGATAGTTCGAAAACCGTGAAAGGAATCTGCTTGTCGGTATATAAGAGGCTCGACATGAAATGGCAGGGTGAGTCGCAAGTTGCATTGCAAATATATTTCAAGAGTCCGCAAACAGACAGCGACAGTGAAAACAAATTGAAATAGTGAGTGACTGTGATAATAATGTTGCAAAGAATTTGAAATATTGTTTAAGACGAGTTTCAGATAAATTAGCTGAATTAGTTAAGTAAATTTCAACTTCACTACCTACTACCTAACATAAGTACACTTTCGGAGAAAGAGGATGTTTGCTGCTTAGCGTGTCATTCCACAAAATATTTGGAAGTCATATTTTTTTCTTGATAGATTTATCGAAAGATAGGTGTCGATGGTGAACAGTTAAAGTTAAAGTTGAGGCGATATTTCATATTTTCAACGGTCAGAATTGCTCTTTAAGAGTGTATTTTATACCAAATTGTTCAGAAGACAACGCAGAAAACACTTATGTAAGTTTGGTGCATGCTTATATGAAAATAGAAGAGTTATCTCAATGAATTAAACAAAATTCCACCATTAACGAAACTGAATTCAAAAAAAGTTGTTCACCAGTACAAAGAAGTAGGAATTACAGTGACATGAGTCCATCAAACGATGAAATATACGATCTAATTATGAAAATTAGACAAGACATAAGTGATATTCGTACTGATATTAATGAACTGAAATCGAATAAGAATAAATTGGAGCAAAGAACGCATAAACTTGAGAATCGACTAAAATCTATCGAGAAAAAATCAAAAAAGTACAATTCAATAATTTATGGTGTTGAGGAATAAAAGGACGATTATCCAGAGGTACTCCATATTCTCAATCAATTCCTGCAAGTTAATTGCGATAAATCAGCTATCAGAGAACTATATCGAATTGGTGAATCAGTCGATAACAGGACATAGCCAGTGATCATTGAGCTAACTCACTACTCTTTGAAGCAATTTTTTCTTCAAAATATTAAGTTTCATGCAGAAACATTGAAGCGGATGTAATTAACTATAATACAATAAACGAAAAGTGCTACTTGTACACCTAAGAGAAGCCCGTCAAAGAAATTTGAGGGCCATACTGTTTGGTACGAAACTTATTATTTACGATCAGGCATATTCTTACGAAGAAGTACTAGCACACAGGCAGGTACATCCAAGACGGTATCTACACACAATAGTGCCTTAGTATCCACTGCAAACTCCAAAGACAACAAGAAAAGCAGAGAGAAGAAGTTACTAGAACCGAATACCAACATCGAATTCGTCAATAAAACTTCATCTCAGCAACAAACAAAATCGCAGAGTGCTAAAACACAATAATCCATCCCTTGGCATCTTACTTCATCAGTTCCAACAAAGAAGCTGATAGTTCTTTTAAACCTTTGTTATACAGGCTTAAAAATGCAAAAACCCGTTAAACTGTTCTTTTCATTCCGCATCTTTTTGACATAAGTTACAAAAATAACACGTCAAAGTTGTCAAAGTTATGACGTCATCAACAAATTTTTTTAATGGGAAGCTAAGATTTTTATCACATTATGTGATAGAGCTTGTGTTTGTACACAAGGGAAAAATAGTTGCAGTAGGGCTCACATGAGAAAAAAAAACGAGCCAATGAATAAAAAACGAAATAAACGTAAGTTTCATAATAACTTTTTAATTAACTAAACAGTCAATTAAACCAAAACTATTTCTTATAGGAATTGTTCAAACTGTGTCCCGTTTACTAACTGACATAGGCCAAGACGATGGTAGACCGCATTTATAGAGTTTTCGATCATCTGCGGAGTTATACGAGTCATTTCGTGTCTAATTATTTCCATTAAGTCTTCTAAATTGTCTGGCCGGTTAATGTAGACCCGACTTTTCAAATGTCCCCACAGAAAAAAATCAAGGGGGTTTAAATCAGGTGACCTAGGTGGCCACTCCATTGGTCCACGTCTTCCAATCCACCGTCCTTCAAACTGGATATCCAGAAACCTTCGAACAGTATGACCATAATGTGGTGGTGCGCCATCTTATTGGAACCAAATACTGGGATCCAAGTTGTCCCCATTATTTGGATCCGGAAATGCCGCAAGTAGGTCCGGAAGCACTGCCATACGAAGATGTTCCAAATATCGTTCAGCTGTTAAATTCCCGCAAAAGTAATGAGGACCAATAAATCTTTCACGGACGATTCCTACCCAAACATTAATTTTTTGGGGACGCTGGGTGTGTTTTGTCTGCATCCAGTGGGGATTTTCCCGAGCCCAGTAGCGAGAATTGTGTCGATTTACAGAACCACTTAGACAAAACGTTGCCTCATCGGAAAATACTACACTATTAAGAAAATTTGGATATTTGTCACGATGCCGCATGAAGATTTCACAAAATTCCAAACGTCTGTCCGGATCATCTTCTGAGAGTTCGTGAACAAGATGAACTTTGTATGGGTGTAGTTTTTTTTTTAACATCTTTACTACAAACGACTGACTAACATTTTCTTGTAAGACAATTTCTGTTGTAGTTGCGTGAGGGTGTTCTTCTACTGACAGCAAAATATCTAACTTCACATCGTCGCTTATTCCTGGTCGTCCAGATTTTGGAGCATCCCGTTGCATCAAATTTTGCAACAATTCTGCTTACTGTGCTTCTAGCAATTGGAGGTCTTTCAAAATGTGTTGCGTTAAATAAAGCACATGCTTCTTCATGACTTCGAAGGCGATCGCCGTAACCTACCATCATTAGAATTTCTATCCTTTCACTTTCGGTTAAACGAGCCATAATAATAAAACTGTGGTGACACTAATTGTACGACTTACACTGACAAACCGTTGTTTTAGTGAAACAATTGAAAAAATTTATAAGAACACATGTTCTCACTAGATAAGTTTAAGTTTGACCTCTTTTTATAATTGGTTTTGTTATTTCGTTTTCTATCCCTTTTCTCGTTGTTTTTCTTATGTGAGCCCTACTGCAACTATTTTTCCCTTGTGTAAAAACACAAGCTCTTTCACAAAATGTAATAAAACTCTTAGCTTCCTATTAAAAAAATTTGTTGATGACGTCATAACTTTGACAACTTTGACGTGTTATTTTTGTAACTTATGTCAAAAGATGCGGAATAAAAAAAACAGTTTGACGTGTTTTTGCATTTTTTTCAGAAGTGATCGTTGTACGTTTTATGAATTTTGTGCATTACTTTATCATAATCCTGTATATGTGACTGAAGTTAGCTTTAGATTTAAATCTAATATTTGGAATATTACAGTGGACCTTGTAAATAATTTTCATGTATAGTTTTTGGCTAAAGTCCTCGGTCTTCAGAGAAAATTGTTGTGTTACGACTATAACAAATCGCTCTTTCCTGTTTTCAATGACACATGAGGATCATTGTAATTCTTCAATTTTGTTGTCTTAGGTGGTGACACAACGATCATATTGTGTTGTCAAGCAAGGAATGGTGATCTCTGTTTGCTAGATTTTGGTTGAGATTGTAGAATTTGAATCACACGAAGAGCAGCGAAAGTGAGGTATGAAACTAATTCTCCCAGAAATTACTGAAACTGCGAAACAGGCATGTGGAATTGCAATCGCAGAATGATGATATGAAATGTGTTAACTGAGTTATAAATTACTATTGGGATATCTTATATTAAACAGTGTTGCCGTTCTTCTCGCGTATCTTTGACATTCCCCATGAAGAATAATAATTTCAGTTCTTATTTGAAGTGTGGAGAAACTCAATAAACACCCAACCATTAACTCACAAAACTTCTTTTACAATACAGTAATTTTGGCAAAAATAAATGGTCTCAAAAACAGCTAACAACTGTGAACAAAATGTTGACAGTTTTTTTGCTCGCAATGAACAATTTACTGTTCAAACTGTTCAAACTACAGTTTTGTGAACCCTAAGGCAAACGATAAGATATGCGCCCTCCAACACAAAAAACTAAATATCATACAAGTACTAATTTAGGTCAATTTAATTATTTCTAATATTAAATGTGAACAAAATATTATGAACAGAAAAAAAAACGATAAATATTTATCGTTATGTAATATGACTTCAGTTTCGGTCATTTGTGATAGATTAAATAGAAAAATAATTTCAGCTGTTATACTTAAAATGTATTGTGGAACACTTTGCCAAGAATTAAACAGATATAACTCAATGATCGAAGGGGGCAGTAGATTAGAAGATTAAGATTAGGTAGTGCACCATTTTTCTTGATAAGTTTGATTAATTTTGAGATTTTCTCTGGGACCCTGAATATAAAGGGTGGTACGTGTTCAAATTGACACCCTGTATAACCACCATCACAGCTACAATACATCACTTTGCAAATCACTCATTGGTGATCTTGTACCCCATTGACCCCCCATTCATATTTACCATATTCTGCAGAAACTACACACGATGTTGTATCACCATAAAAGTTCATGGTTTGATGCAGAACACTAATATGTAATTTGTGAGACGTTCAATCATTTTCATCACAATTACGTTGAGTATTTCGGAAGTTCAATGACCTGCTAGGTCGCTAGATCTTACCATACTGGATTTTTTTTCTGACCCTTTTTCAAGGAATGTGTTTACGTTAGAGTCCTTCCAAATAACGTCTCTGCGAACATCTGATGGACTAATACCTGTTTCAGATTATTTTTCTTTGTAACAATTTGTATTTCCTTGTTGATATTTCATTTTTGTACATAAAAAGATAAACAACGTTTTTCCACCACGGTACGTTTTCCCAACTCCCGTGTACAGTAATGACATTTTAATTATGCCTTTGCAAATAAACTGGAAATACCGTCGTCGAAAATTTCTTATTTCTGGGCACATTTAGAGAAATATTATTGAACTGGAACCCTGTGTCGTGAATCTCGCGACTCGTATTCATTATGGAAGTATATCCTCAATTTGTCACGTGCAGTTGGTCCACGCCCTCTACTGCAACTTATCTCAATGACCAAAATTTTGATAAAAAATGTGATGACTCTATGAATTGGACTAAAATAATCTCTTTTTGAAGATACAACATTTTTTGTTGAGTCGATATTTGTCGAGGAATTTTGTCATTTCGATCTGCATTTTTCTATAGCGGGCACTTTATGAAAGTACAAATATGGTGAAGGTCAATTGCTCTGGATAGTATAAATTTGGACTTCTGATTTGGATAGCGGATTACCATTTCGGTAACGATTTGATATATGACATTTGGTACAACACAAATTTGATACAACTTTGCCAACGACTTTGGATTACGATATTTTATTATTATTCGAAATTTCGAAATAAAATACGATTTGGGAACATTTTGTAGAATTGGGTTATTATAACTAATTTGAGTTAGAATCAATACGTCAGTGTTACACAACAGCGTTTTTTCAATATATTTTTCAATATGCTGAAAAGCAAGAAGGTTTTTATTAACGTAGAAGTATTCTGTACAATAGTACAGCAGGGCAAGATAAATATCGAAGATCTTAAAAACTCTGTTAGCTCCCCGAATATATTTCATGTGATTTGCAAAACCCTTTATTTGAAATCAACCGGCAACAACAAATATAGGCTCTGGAAATGCTGGAAAAAACATGAATCAACCATAATGAACGTCGGCGCTGCCAACGAACTTGAAGGCATTGAGGAGACTGATAAAAAAGAATAGCTCACGCTAGCTGCAGCCAGTATACCTGGTGAGTTAGGAACGGAGGCGCCAATACAGGCGATTTCGACTATTCCACATAAGAGTGCTTTCGAGAAATGCGATCTAAGATGGCCTGAAGAACAAACAGTGTGTTATAGATTTTCAAAACTTGCTCTTGGCAATGGTACATAATTCGTGATACAGAAATCGGTCGAGCATATTTCCGGAAGCACCTTTGGGATTACGATATGTCCTGTGTTATTTCTTTCAGAGGGGTGCATCGACGCAGGAAGGTTACTGGACCTGAATTCGTGGAATATGCCATCTGTAAACATAGAGGATGCAGATCATTCAGGTTTGAATTCCACCAGACTGCTAATGAAACTATTTGCCGTGTCATCATGATATTTATAAAGATCAGGAAGTCCACAGTTCTGAACAATTTTCGTATCAAGTCAAAGGGTCTACAACGAAAAATTCTTAGGAAAGAGTTATTCACAACTACTCCCATACTCAGAAGAGACGAAGATATAAGGAAGAGTGATGCAGACTTATTGCAGCATGGTAACTGGCAGGATATACGATCAGTATCTGTATATCAGAAAGTCAAGTCTGAAGCTATGTCTGCAATGGATTTACATGAAGATCCTTATTTTGATTTGGTATTGCGGTCAATCGCTGATCCTGCCAAGTCGAAATATATTCAGTGGCCATCGGCAGCACTTGTGTATTTGTAAAGTTTGTCACAAAGTAATATTTTGGTTCCAAGAGGTCAGAGAGTCACAGGATATTTTGATGCAACTGGTAGTGTGGTAAAAGTTTTGAGATCTGGCAGAGTCTTCAACTATCCCATGGTTGTGAATAGAGGGGAAAATTATTCCGGTGGCTGAAATGATCAGCTTGACGCATGATGCGACTACGATCGCATGCTTTTTCATAAAATTCAATAGATTTGTGACTGTAGAGGTTCAAAGATGGTGGCCAATATTTGATGTGATCGTCTGCGATTGGAGTTTTGCAAACATTAGTGGCGTCTGTTTAGGTTTGAATGAAATGACGCTGTTTTCTTATTTGAGAGTTGTACACAACATATTGAAAAAAATAAAGGTAAAAACTCCAGTAATCATCCTAAATGGTTATTGCTCACACTTTCTGAAAATGGTCAGTCGAATGCTGAAAAAAAAAGAGTGAATAGAAATACATCAACATTTGTAATGGAAATGATGGCTCGCTTGATACAATGCACAACAATGGATCAACTGAGTCTCCTGTTCGATGCCATGTGTTTTATTCTTGGGAGCACCATTGAATCTCGTAAACTGCACGATTCTCTGAAAGTTTTTTCGGGCAGAAATATCTGAATAAATCTCGAAAATTTGCATGCTCTGGAACTGAATCATGAAGCCATAGATGATGATTTAGTACGAGGTGAATATAAAGAATCACCATTCTTCAAACACTTCATGAATATTTACTCTCAATGTTCAGAAGATATTATTGACAATTATTTGAAAATGATAGAGGCAAATAAAAATGTACTAGAGCATGAAATCGTTTTAGAGTATATATATGCCCTTCGATCCTTTGTGGACCGGAATTATGCAAAGGGTTTATTACCAAACAGACATGAATGTGAGACACAGCAATGCCAATGTTGAGTGTTGGTTCAAAATAGTGAAAAAAAACGTATTGGGTGGTGAATCAAATATGAAAATTGGTAGGTTTGAGTAGATAGACAACACAGGTTACTCCACATGGGAATTTATCTCTCGAAGGCCGCGTCCATCGAGTTCTCGCCGTTGGTGGAGGAGTGGGGGTTGAAGAACTGAAGAATTGAAGAAGATGACGTGTTCGCCGAAGAGTTTCGGGGATGGGGGGTCGTTAGCTGCGTTTCACCCTAACTGGCGCGCGTGTTTTCTGCAAAAAAACATAGCGGCGATGGAGCGGAAGGCGAAAAAACAAGGCGGCGATGGCGGAAGTTATGAAAAAACGTCCCCTCACGTGATTTGCAAAACCCTTTATTTGAAATTTATAAAAAAATTATCGAAAATTGACATGGTGAAAAAAGCTGAGAGAAAGCTGAGTGAAAGCTGAGTGAATGCTGAGTGACTCAAATTTCACTGAAAATGCTTCACTGAAATCCTTCCACCATGTCAATTTTGGGTGTTTTTTTATCGAAAAAAGTGCCACTTTTTTGCATAAAAAATAACACGTTTTTGCACCAAAATTGGAAGAATGACTCAATAAAAAATGTGCTGCTTATTTGCATAAAAAATGAGCATGTTTTTTGAAGCAAATATGATGAATAATTCAATCAAGAATGTACTAATTTTTGCATAAAAATTGGTATGTTTTTTTAAGCAAAAAAAATGGGGGGTATTTTCGAATCACAAAATTAAAAACAAAAATATTCTAAGATATATATATATTTTGATAAACGTATTGATGGGTGATCTACAAACTACGCATGTGTCGCACCTGATGGCGCACTGTGAGCAGCACGCCAAGTGTCTACATGGCACAAACAATACACTTAGTTAATTCACAAGACATACACGACACATCATCACCGTGTTCTGTGAGTCTATGTTTATGACATCTGTGGACACTTTGCTGCTCATGTCACCTTTCACTTATCGTTCTTCTGGAGCAACATCAACGCCATCTGTCGGTAGTGGTGGTATTGACGGTGTCATCTGTCACTCTGCTAATGATATCTGACACTCTTGGTTCTGGAGGGACATCAGCGCCATCTGTCGTCGGTCTGGGTCTGTGTTCAGAGTAATAACTACGAACGAAATCACAATAGAGGCTCCATCGACGATGGTCAGCCATAGGATCGTCATTGGGCAGCTATCTGAACCCTTCTACTTGGCACGAAAGACATGCAACAACATCTTCCGAACCGGTATACGTAAAGCCTGCTTCGGCTAACTTACTTGTAGGAAATGTCGAAGTCCAGCTTCGAAACGAGTCGAGTCTTGTTTCGTACTGCATCTCTCCGTCTCTCTCTCTTTGCATACACACAAACACACTGCACACTGCATACTGAATTAAAACGCCAACGCTGCTCTTAATATATACATTTATATCGTTTCGAATTCAAACATTACTTTGTCCGGTAAATAGCATGGGTATTCACGAAAACATAGATGTTTATCATCTTTTGATGATATAGTACACAAGTTTATAGCCTCATCAAATGACAAACCATTGTGTTTGGCTAGAGTTTTTGCACTGCTTAATAAATCGTGATAATATTGACCAAAGTTCATATTCAATAGATATTCAAATCTTGCCGCCATCACAGTAGCATCTAGATGTAGGATTTCTTCCGTCAGGTAGAAGTAGGTGTAATTCTTGGAAACTCGCACTTGTTGACTCTCTGCATAAGTGTGTAATTCCAAATCCATAACATCGTCCCAGTCGAGTTTGATTCGGCTACTCTTGGCTGCTGCATTCGGGTCATCTCGGCTAGTGTAAAGCAGCTGATTAATGGCCCCCACGAATTGGCCCCATTCAAACATGCTGAAGGACAGGCTGGAGCATACGGTGTGTTGGACCTTGCACACGAGGTTCACTGCAGGCACGAAACTCCGAGCAAAACTTATGCTGCATTACAAGCTCAAAACGTTGGTGTTGCGAAACTCGTAGGTGGCGTTGCACGCAAAGAAACGTTCCGCTTTGATGGCCTCCTTGTACACGTCACATATTCGATCCAAATCTGCCATTTGATCTGCCCACTCTTGATCCGATGATGACGCCGACTCTTAACCAGATGACTCTTCAGAAGACTCGACAACGACGTTCACTGCACCAAACATGTTGACTGACTAATCTTTGCACCGTTTGGCATCGGTTTATTTCTCCGCTCCCACCGCCGCCATCACACCCCACCCTTACCCCATATACCAGCTCGAGTTTCTACGTCGTCAAGAGCTGAGAGACGACGACGATGATGAAAGGCCCCCTCTTCCAGTTGAGATTGTGTCAATTTTCCATTGAATTACATGCGATTTGTCGCATTGATCCAACTATTGTGCCTACTATCAAACCCCAGCTATTTCACAAGTACTTTACGACCCTTATGCCTGATGATTTTTTCCACTAGATAGACTTCAGGATATTTTATTTTTTGTTGTTCTTGTTCGTAGAAAGCGCCGCTGATTAGTCGCCCTTTCAAGTCCTCCAGCAAATACGTGATTAGTTGGGTGATTTTCACTTTGACAACTTTGAATAGTTCCGTAGTCCAATTAGGCGTATACCCTTTTTCGAAAACATGCTTAGCCTTGCTAATTCTCACGAAATCGCCAATTTAGATTTTTTTTCGATCAGCACGTTCGGCATAATCATACGTTGACTTATACACCTGTTTTTCATTGTCTTTGGTGACGTCACACGGTTTCATGCCGATCGTTCGATGTTTGCGCCGGTTGTAGTTTTTGGCAATGTCCAGCAAAATGTCCAGCCATTTGTTGGTACCGTTCAAACTGAAATACTTGAAGAGATTCTCCTTGAGAGTACATATAACCCTCTTCGAGATCGCAGCTTTCTTCACGGTATACGTGCTGTAGTGTTTGATGTTGTTCTTTTTCAGGAGAGCCTGGAAGCTGGAATTGTAAAATTCAGTTCCGAAATCTGACTGGAGGAGCGCAGGACATCTTTTCGCTTTCGATAACATATCACTCATCGCTTCGGTGAAGTCAGTATTGGTCTCTAAGGGGCGCACCCATAGGTACTTGGAAAATGTGTCAATCACCAAGATAATATAATTGAAGTTTTTATTGGCTTTGGAGTATTTTTGAAGATCAGTCAAGTCCATCTGCCACAGATCGTCGAGTCCTTTGATGATGGTACGTCTGCGTGAAAAATTCCTTCTGGCTGGAGCATGGAGCTCATCAACCAATTGTTTTTTTTCAGATGATGATGACGTCATTTCGCTAATGGCAGAGCCAAAACACTAACTGCACTGGGCGTTACACCTTCTACTAAAGAGGCTGAAATATCAACAATATCCAGTGCCAATCTATTCAAGCGTTTCTTGGTATTTTCATGCTTTTTCATCGAAAGTGACATGAATTTCATCACTCGAAAATCCAAGGCTGTTAGATTGTTTTTGGTGTTGTCCAGCTCGTCTTCGAGTTTGTGTATGACGTCATCTTTGAGCTTCTGTATGACGTCATCAACGTATTTTTTGTTGGCAACATCATTGAGTGCACTTGGCGTTTTCCCATTACATATTTTCACATGTTCAGCATCAATGTTCCCATTTGTCGTGTAGTTCAGTATAACGCCAGCGAAATGGTAGGGCTGCTGCTGCTGCTGGCGTGCACGGCGAGCTGACGAAGTTTGACCGAACTTGTTGATGCTCATGATGCGACTGTGGCATGCAAAAAAATGTCTACGCTTTTATTTATCGAATATAGCCTGCTTGTCTCTGCTCATTGATGATGGCCACGATCTCGTTATCGGTAGAGGTGCTGCCGGCATTTTTGGTGGCTACCAGAAGTCTATACCTGTCAACGAGCTCGTTAACATCGTCCCAGTCCACGTATTCTATGGGTTTCGTGTCGTATGTCAACTGATCTGGGATACCACTACCGTCGGTGAAACGACCTCGACCTCCACCACCACCACCTATTTTTGATTGAGGGTCCTTGAACATTGGTCGAATCAACTGTTCGTATTTGGAAGTCTGAGATAGATTTAACCTACTTCGCGCATCTACATGCGCACCTGTAGCTGTCAAAAATTGCTTGTATTCCACCAAATCGGCTTTAGCGTATTTTGGATTTTTGTAGAAAATCAAAGTATAAAGTCCCGGATTGCCCTCGTATGTTACACCATCAATGCGAATATCCCCCGTATCTTTGTCGAATTCCATCAGCTTTCTACCGAGCAACCATTGCGCTCTTGGTTTGTCGTAAATGGGACCGTAATTCACATCTATTTTGCCGGATTTGGCGCGATGTTCATTCACGAATTCAGTTGCTACTTCGGGATAAACTTCCAAGTAGTCATCCTCATCATCATCATAATCACCATCATCTGTGTGCTAGCTTTCTTCGTCTTCTTCCTTTTTCATAAAGTATGGAGACGATGGTGCCGGTTCCTGTTTCTCTTCTTTTTTCACTGTCAGTCGTGATCGCTTGGTGAGTGGCGGCACTGCCGCACCCAATCTTTTCAGCGATACCGTAATGTGTTTGAATAATTTACTCAGTGCTTCATCATGCTCAAATTTTCCAAGTTTCAGACTCAGATACTTTTTTCGCACAAATTTCGACAACTAATTGACGTTTGCGTTCAGCTTTAGCAATCTCCGTCTCGATGCGGGGTGATGTGGTCGGCGCCATGGCTTCAGTACGAATGCCGTGCCACCTCGCATCACATTTGCATATATTTGTCAAAGCCCAGGCGGTAGCGCCCTTTGTTCATATCAAAGTCTTTGACAATGACCAAAGATCCGAATTTTTCCTTCCAACAGGTGGCGCACATGAGGCGATATTCCTCAAAGGTGTAATCCGGAGAGACGTGCTCGTCGAAGGCGTGCTTCAAATTCATATCGTCTGGCCGAAAAAGCACTATAATGTTGCAATTGTCCCTGATCAGCGGTTTGGGTATTTTCGAGTAGGTTTGACACAAGTAGGTCGGGTCAATACCCTTGTGGCGTGCCATGGCATAGAACTCTCTGATTTTATTCTGTTTGTCACACACTACATCGTCAAATATGAAAATTTAGTTTTATTTCGCCTTTGAAAGATCGATTACCTCATCGTTGTTCCTGAATAGAAAATAACCTACGCCCTTGACTTGTTTGAGTACATCGTGCGTTAGCTGATATTTAGGTTGGTACAGCGACTTTGAATAAACGTAAACATTCTCGAATCGTGCTCCGTTCGGGCTGAACAGCAGACTGAGTACATCGTTGGTCTTGCCACATCCGCTGGGGCCACCATTGAAGCCGTTTCCACCTATGGTATCCAAATTGACTATTTCCAGAGCCGGCTCTTGTTGCACCACTTTCATGTTTGAGTTGATTGATTTTTTGCTGGAGTGGGTGAGACCACGCCCACATCTGACATTCGATTGACATTTTGAGTGAAGAACAGCTATGTAAGTAGGTGCGCAACATCATGTGTCATGCTGACTGTCGAGCACGAAGGTCGTGGAGTGGTGAACTCTCTGATTAATCATCTGCCATTCGAGCTTCATTTGCCTGGATACCAGTACTGTGGACTGGGTACCAAACTGCAGAAGAGATTGGCACGTGGAGACCCTGGTGTGAACCCTTTGGATTCAGCTTGTAAGACTCACGATATTGCATACTCGCAAAACAAGTCTTTGAAGGAGAGACACAAGGCCGACTGGGCTCTGGAAAATCGAGCTTGGGAACGTGTCAAATCAAAAGACACCAAATTTGGTGAGAAAGCTACTGCTTGACTGGTCACCACAACCATGAAGGCAAAACGTAATTTGGGAATGGGTATGAGAATATGTGCTAGGGGGCTTCTACAATCAATTTGATCATTTTTACATGTTAATTGCCATAAGTATTTTTAAGACCTGTTCTGCAAATTTTGGTTCCTTTCAAGGTCACGCGTCACTGCTTCGCGTTCATCGTGTGACGTAGTCGACAGAGATCTCTTAGAATAATAACATTTCGCCAATAGAGCGCGGCGCACACATATGAATTAATTGAATTGAATTTATAAAGAAAAACGATTTCAGTAGCAGAGGTTGAACCATCGTCCTTTTGCTTGGTAGCGAGTGACGCTAGCCTTGTCTCCACGGAGACTTCGTACGAGTTGATATACAAATGTGGGATGCGATTTCTGCAAAGTATGGAATATACTCACGTAGCCAACTGGCTGTTTCGAGAAAAGCTCTCAGCTGTTTCAGGGATTTTGGCACTGTGAAATTTACAGTGTTTAGAATATGGGCCTCTTGTGGCCTATTTCCTTTTGCAGAAACGATTCTTCCGAAATAACGAAGCTCACTAGAGCCAAAATGGCATTTCTGCGGGGAAAGCCATAATCCGTGTGTCCTGAGGCGTTCTAGTATCCTTCTTAGATGAACGCAATGTTCCTCAATATCGTGGGAGTACACTATTATATCATCCAGATATACTTTACAAAATACATCTGTGTATCCGACGAGTACTGAGGACATAAGTTTTTGAAAGACAGCTGGGCCATTCTTTAGGCCAGAGCTGAGAACCTTGAACTGATATACTTGGCCATCAGGAGCGCCAAATGCCGTATATTTCTGCGATTGTGGAGTTAAGGGAGCTTGCCAAAACCCGTTTCTCAAGTCTAATGTAAATATTTTAGCCTGCCCCATTTCTCTGACAGTCTCCTGAATAGGAGGTAAGTTTGGGGCTTCCGAAACAATCAGCTTATTAATCTCTCTGTAGTCAACACAGAATCTTAATTTTCCATCCTTTTTCGGGACGAGTACTACAGGAGAGCAGTATGGGGAGTCGCTTGGCACTATCACGCCAGCCTCTGAAAGTTTCCTAATCTCCTCATGGACTATTTGTTTACGACTTTCGGACATTTTATCGTATCGGAATCGCCTAAACGGACGTTCTTCCTTTACTTTTATGTCGTGCAATACAGCTCTCGTAATTGGCTGTCCAATTGTCTCTTAAAAGACATCGGGAAAGTCTGTAATCACTTCCAATATTTTATCCTTGGTTTCTGGCGAAAATTGCTCTTCAGTGAATTCTGCAAGCTGAATTCCAGCAATCGCCCTCTCTGAAGCTAGACTCCAAAACACAGTCTGTCTAGTATGACTTCCAAGATAAATACATTTCCTCTTGATATCTAGGATCGCCTCATTCTCGTCTAGAAATGGGACTCCTAGTATAATGGACTCATTGAGGTCGGATAAAACGGTAGCCGTTATGAGAAATTCCTGTCCCTCAATGTTCAATGAAAGTTCCTTCTGCCCTAGGCTGTAGGATGTGTTGTATTTGCAACCTAGACGAATGGCTGTTGGATTTGGGAGGTTTGATAAGTCGCAATCCTCAAATAGGCTTGCCCTAACGAAATTTGTACTTGCTCCAGTGTCAATTAGAGCGGATACCTGCCTGCCGTCGGCGATCACAGAGATCCTGGGAAGCTTTCGGCATTTAATGTGACCATCCTCAAGGCTTACCAGAGCCTCTAAAGGGGGAAAACTTTATATGGGGGACTGTCTGGGTAGATGAATTTACACAAGGACTATCGGGGCTTTTATTTTCCAGGGTTTGTGTGGAAATATTAGCATGTGTAATTATTTCCACTTTCGGAATAAAAGTGGGGACACGGCTTATTGACGAGCGGACGTCACCATCGCCGTAGGTGGTGCGTCTTGCCTGTAGTTTCCCGTTTGATATGCATCTTCCTCTGCAATATAATTCAGTCTGTTTTCAGACCTTTGGTTTTGTGTCGGTGGGGGATTCCTTTGTCCCATATTGCCGTAAGAGCCTCTGCCCCGAGCAGCAGAGAATTGTCCTCTTACGTGATTTCGAGAATCCTCTCTTTCCTGTCGAGAGTCTCTATTATTATTATTATCGCCTCTATTGTTGGAATTCCTCCATCCAGTAGAGTTTGCATTTTGATTTTGATCCCACGTTCATTTGTCTGTTAGGTTCCTGTACGACGCTTATACTGGTCGTTTTGAAACAACTTGGGGCCGTGAGACTGGCCTCTATCTGTATGCAATGCCTCGTAAAGGCTTCTAAGCTCACTATTGGCTTATCTCTCAGGAAGGATTGAATTGCTGGATCGTTCAATTCAGTGATCAGCCTTATGGCCTCCAGTTTGGAAGATTTGGCAATACTCGACGTATCAAAGCCATCTTCTCTCCGATAAATATGTCTGTTTTGCTTTTAGTTCGTTTCTCTCCATATAATTTTGCGAGGAGTCGTGAACGAAGTTCCTGGCTGTCGAACCGATCGAGAAAGCGGTTCACAAAGAATTGCCATGTGGCATTAATATCGTTGTAGAGGTTCATCCATGTCTGGGCCTCTCCTTTCAATTGGCTCCTGGCATGAGCCACCCAATCGTCCAGATCTAGGTCTGCTTTCCTAAATTCAGACACTAGTTTGTTTAGGAAATAACGTGGATTTTCAGAGTCTTTTCCACTAAAAGTGGGTAATTTATTCCTATCCAACGTCCTGCCCTGTCAATTCTTTTAGTACCTGCACTAGCTGCGCCATATCACTCTGTGGCGGAGCAGGGGCAACAGAATTTACGAATCCGGTGTTTAATGTCGAGTTTCCGACTGGAAGACTCTCCTCCGGAGCAAAAGTAACCCTCCTTGGGCTTTCTTCCTTTTTATAATTTGGGCGCCACCTGTTCCCACTTAATTTTTCGTCGCTGGGATCGGAAGTTGGCGACATTTTCAAAAGAACAAAGAAATTGTTGGCAGATAAATTCTGCATTTGAGAACTTCCGCCCGCTCACCATCGAGGGTACGTATTGAAGCAATAGAGCGAGTTTGCCAATCGCTATCGTTTATGAGCAATGAAATACGGTGATCGAACGTTTCGACTGGAATACGTTCATCATCAGACGTTTGTGCATGGCATTCCCTATCGTAGAATTGAGTCCGTTCACTGATCTCAGTGAAATAATCGCCATTTCTCGGTCTGGAATTTTCTGGAAATTCGAAACTTCGAAAATCATCATTTCCGACGTTTCGGACATTTTGTACATCATAATTTTGGCGATTAAAGGCACCACGTTGGGCGCCATGTCGAGAATGTGGGGTGGTTTAATTGTCAAAAAAATATAAAGAATTATTTTCAGGTGCCTCGGCCAGCTCCGGGTTCGACCGCATTCTCGCCGCCCAGAGTCTCTCCATTTTTAACAAAGAGTAATCTGTTAAGATAGGGAAAATACTAATAATTTTGTCTATGAAATAGCCTATACCTAGCAAGCCCTAAAGTCCCTAACCGAACTTACCAAGTAGCTGAAAAAAAAAATCAGATTAGTAAAAAGCTAAAAAAAATCTGATACAACAAATAAAACAATATATTTTAACGCGCCTATCCAGGGAGTTTATCCGTGTCTCTCCCGGGAGAGAAGTTGCGCTTTACCGCCCCGTCTCACCTTAGTGCAATGGCTTGTCTTATAACGGAAGACTCACCCCAGTGATCCGGTAGGCATCACCTGGCATAGATTCCGGGACCACGCAATCTAATCCAGGCAACACGGAGCCGCTGCTTCCACCGAAATCACGTAAGAGGACAATTCTCTGCTGCTCGGGGCAGAGGCTCTTACGGCAATATGGGACAAAGGAATCCCCCACCGACACAAAACCAAAGGTCTGAAAGAGAAAATTAAAAATTAGTAAATTCAAAATCAGAATAACGAATTCTTTTGTAGTGGGCTCGTACAGAGTCCCAAATGTTTCACACTTTATTTTTGTTCTGAAAAGAACAAAAGTGTGTTTGCTGACATGCAGTCAAAACGAATTCATTTTGGAGAGATCTTTGGTTTTCTTGATATCCCTCCAAGAAACACAGGTTACACTTACAGAAAAATGTTGGCCGAAGATTTTCTTTCTTGAGCCTTGACACCTTCTGGAATCTTCTTTCTTCTCGAATACCCAATATTCGGACTTCTCGATTTTTCTCTCTCAGATTTCTAGTCTTCACCTTCCCAGGTTGAAGGACTTTTCTAGAATTTCAATTCTCCAATATTTCAACAAACTTTTGCAGGAAAATCTTCTATGACTTTTCTGGAACTTTGATATTGTAATACTTTTCAATACTTTGAAAACTTCTTAGAAATATTAATATTTAACTAATATTTCACTATACTATTCACTCAGCTGAGTATACGGTGCTTTCTTCAGTCGTTAGCAAGCGTAGCTGGAGCACTGTGTGTTTGTTTCGCTTTTACTAAATAGTGTACTGGAACACTGTGTCGAGACGCGAAAAGCGCTCTATATTTATAATCGCGGGCCGGAGGGCGTGGCCTGGCTTCGGCCAATCGCACTCTCGGACGCCGAACAAAACTCCTGACTTTTTTCTCGTCGAGAATTTCACTGCGAATACTGAATCTGATTCTATCTGAATCCCATCATTATGAATTTATAGTCCGATATTGGGTTTTCATGACAGTAACACTACTATATTCAATGCTCATTTTTATTTTTCCAATAGAGTCTATGGTTATTATTTCGGTATCATCTTGGTTATATATATATATATATATATATATATATATATATATATATATATATATATATATATATATATATGAGTTTTTTAATATTTGGGATATGCAGCAGGCCAATAAGGGTACTCTTATACACTTGTTCCAAGCTTTCAATAACTTTTTATTATCATCTTCAGGGAAACTACAAATATGTAAAGACAACTATGAGAATTAAGCCAACGAAAAACGTGGAATAACTTACACTGTTTCGAGGTTACATGGCGTATATGTTAAAAATAATCATGAAATATGGACAGCACTGGGAGTAAAACATCATTGATAACAACCACGAGTAACGTGGATGCACACTCATTACTGATGATACATTGTGACATGGATTTTAAAAAATTGTTAAAATTCTATAAAAGCACGTGTTGTCCTTGAAGAGGCAAACAACCGCGGCGAGTAATTTTATTCGACTGACTAGCCAAGACATGAGACAATTGATAACTGATATATGACAGGTGACATGAGCCACACGGAATCTTAATCATGGGGAGTGACAGATGACACTACAACCTAATGATACAGATCTGTGATGGAGCTACATGGAACAATAATTATGAATTGTGAGATTTGGAATATGAGAACAATATATTTTATATTAATGGTGTAGGTGCCAATTGAGCTGAACCAACAAAGGAAACATATCCTGAAAACATGAACACTATATATATATATATATATATATATATATATATATATATATATATATATATATATATATATATATATATATATATATATATATATATATATACATATATATATATGTATATATATAACCAAGATGAGATATATATATATATATATATATATATATATATATATCCAAGATGACATATTTATTATTATTATTATCACTCGCACCAAGTTTGGGAAACCAACCAGCATAGAATTACTTTCATTTTTATCCATAGACAAATAATTTTTCATCGTTGACACTAGTCCAATGTTTCTGACAGAGTCTTCCAGTACACCATTCAGCTCAAATCGGAGTTCACGGAATAAGAATGATATTGCGTTATTGATGAATTTCATTTTCGTTATTGGATCCCCAACGAGTCTTGTAAGCTTTCCCTCTATGTAGATGTATGAATTACAAGGTAATGTATAAGCATCCAAGTCATGAATTGGAATTCTGGTTTCATCATTATATTTAATGTCATTGGTAATATAGGGCTGATATGTATGGATTTGATAATCTTCAATTTTGCTATCACTGAACAGTTCAGTTGTGATTTGTAGCAATTCCATTATATTAGAAGTTCTAATCCCAAAGATTTCAAGTATTTTTTTATGTCCTGGTGTTAGCAATTCGACAGTTACGTTCGCATTACCTGCTTTTTATAGGGTTGTTGGAATGTTGGTTTATCAAATCTCCAGACCATATCTCAGAGAGTCTTTCGTCTCAAGTGCAATCTAAAAGTAACTTCTTCGTTCCTGAAATCAATTAAATTCTAATTTTGGTCAACAACTCTCACTGTGATGTTGATTGTCTTGATAGTAACGGGAAAATACAGAATGTTCAAAGGAGATTCAACTATTTTATACCCCCTTGGTACGGTCGGAAAGAATTGATGAATCACATGCACTGGATCGCCATTCAAAAATGAACCCATCGCAATATTACAATCAATGCATATTGTACATGTTTACTCTATGATCTGATTTGTAGATATTATTCGCATTGAGTATCCTTTTCTCGAATCCTAATAATGTACCAATTGAATTTTCTTCCGAAAAAGTGATTTGGTGTTTGTACGGATGATCACTTTCGAAGTGGTCCAATTTGGGTCGATGGATATCACAACATTTTCATTGTAGTTTGTCATTTGTTTGATGAGGAGATCAACAATATCTACAACATCATAAAATCCTTCAGGGATGGTATAACTGTATCTATCGTGTTCACCCCATATCAAGACATTGTTCAATTTTCCACACTATCATCCTGATAAATTGGAGGGTTAAAATTATAACTCAACACTGAAATTGAGTCGCTCAAAGTAAAAGTAAAAGACGTATTTTTCAAAGGGTAATTTATTGATGAATGAAGGAATACATCAGAGATAATGATTATATGAAAACAAAAGACAGTGTTGTCCACAGTGATAAGAGTTAAACTTCTGCAAGAGTGAGGAAGTGTTCTATCAATTCCTTTGGTGGTTTGAGATTTCCATAACTATCAAAATATATATCTTCCGCAGTTTTCTTAAAATATTCTGTCCAATGAGTTCCTTCTCCCAAATCATAATCAACATTAATGATACCGCACTCATTGCTTATTATTTTTTCGGGAAGTGTATCTCTCATGAAAACACCTCGAAAGTATGGAATTCTCAAACGCTCTTCATTCATCGTCAAATCGATATTTGTTAAGGCTCGGCGTGGCAACTTCAGCAGTTTTTTTGATATGGTTGAGCAAACATTCCATAACCTTTTCGAGGTCTTAAATATAAACCTCTTCCTTTTCGTTCCATTGCCAAATTATGTCGTCTTCGTTCAGCAAGTTGTTCTTTATTAGATTCTGCCTTATTAACTGCTAAAGCGATAGATGCTGCTCTACCCCCTGCAGCACCTAATGCTCCTAGAAGTGGTGGTAAAAATGGAAAAAATCCACCCTTCTTTGAAGTTGGAATGATTCTTTTTTTCAGTTTACTCTTTTGTTTCCTGGAAACTTTCAATTCCCCACCTTTCTTTTTTTCATGTTTTTTTTCTTTTTTCTCAAACCCATTCCCAACTTGCTGTAACTTTTTTCCCCAATTTCGCGTCAGAGGATTTTAAACGCTTCCGATCGTTTAAATGCTGCTAATTTCTTGTCTGTTAAATTTCTTGATTCTATATCTTCACTTCTGGAATAAGCAACGTCGTGTTGCTTACATGCCTCATCCAGAGGATTCATGCCTATGTCCCCCCTCAATAGCCTCTTGTCCAACTTGGTACCAGGACCGCAGTAATTATATCCAGGGACATGTATTTCTATAGGAAGTTTGTTGAGAGTATTCAAAAGACCTCGACCTTTCTTCCTTGTGTTTAGACTCGTACTAACGACTGATTTCTTTCGCTGTCCCATTATATTGTGTTTCAAACAACTTGCGTACACGTATATATATCTATCACATCTGCACTATTGTCAACTTGACGATTATTTCGATTCGATGAAGACTGAAAAACAAAAGTTATTGCTTTCAGTTCTCAATCATGATGAGATCAATGTGGAGAATAATGTAAGAAAACATGGTGCGCTATTTGGAGGTCAATCTAAAAGAGGGTTACTTGTTGGAGCAAGTGAGTCTAGTAAAACTAATGTGATGTTGTCTTTGCTGGAACAACCGTTCGTTTTACAAATGTGTACTTATTTTCATAATCATTTTACCAACCTAAGTATAAATATTTGAGGATTTTGCTGCACCCATGAAAGAAATTGGGTTGAATGAATACAATAATTTTTATGACGTGATTCTACCTGAAAATATAAGAGATCATTCAGTCATCATATTTCATGATGTTCACATGTGATCAAAACATAATTAAAAATTATTTTTGTTTCGGTCGTCACAAACACACGGATTATTTCTATTTATGCCAAACCTATTCTGCCATTTCCAAGCAACTTGTTAGAGATAATGCAGATTTGCTTATAATTTTTCAACAGGACCTTACAAATCTGAAGCATATATATGATGACCATGTCAGTATAGACACAGTTCATAGCTAAAAGAATCAGTTCGCTCACTCGCCGCCATCTTGTGTACAGGATAGAATAAGCGCAGGGGAAACAAATTCGGGTTGCGCAATAGATTTGCACACAAACTTACATAGTTGTCAAGTGTACTGAAAGTATTCAGTTTCCAGAAGTACATACATTTCGCGTGATTTATTTTTCATTGAAACGATTTCTATATATATATATAGGAAACTGCAAACATGTTTGAGTACTTCTCAATTCATGAAATACCATTACTTTTAACATGAAATCCGCTTGAAAACAGATCATGAAAGCTATTTCGCATTCGAATTTATTTGTAACAAATACAGTTGGCAACAGTGAAATGGCCTATGTTTCTCAGTCTCAGTTCCGAAATAATAATTGTCTTTGCTCAGTTCTCTTCGAATTTCTACTGATTTAACCTTTTGTTTGCTGCTTGCCTGTTTGTATAGCCATCGTCATTGTGTTATATAGGATCACTGAAGTTATTTCTTCAAATTAAAGTAGTAGGTGTCAGTTGAAGAGCCATATTACATATTCCATTTGTGATTCTATTAAAATTTCTATACTTCCAGTCAATATTCAGAAAATAAGAGTAACATATGCAGCAAGACAGTTGAATTCATAGAAAAAATAGATAATCTCTTTGATCTATTGAATTCATCAAAATTCCACCAGGCAAAATCATTTAGTAGGACTCTCATGGGAACAGATTCATAAATTCAATCTCTTAAAGATATGTTGGCGTTCTGTGTATCACTTTGGTATCTAACGAAACAAAAATATAACGAAAGGGATGACATTCATTTCTGGGTGGAAATTGACAATTTCGTTATTTTTGCAAATGTGGGATGTTGTAAAGGAAAACAAAATTCATACCAGAAGAATGAATCTGGCCTGTTTAGAATTTTTTTTGGTAACATCAGGCAGAAAAGTGGAAATTGCGAGAATTCTGCACCCATACAACTTCAAAGGAAATTTAAAAAAAAAATTGCAATTAGCTATTTGGATAATTCCGAAGGAACAAGCTGCCTTGATTTTGATTGAACAACCACGTCAATTTAATTCTTTCAAAGTTGAAGTAAACGACTATACCAACCTCATTATACCATAAAAATTTATTTTGTTTATGTGGGGGGATATTTTATGATTTTTTTTTATAAAAACACAAGTGAAAACGAAATATGGCAATGAACAAGCTCAAACAAATCTACAATTTACAGTTTTCAATCCAAATGGCAATAATGATTCATTTGGCAATTTAAAAATGCTTAATATTTTTTTGCAATATATACAGGCTCTTAAACTTTTTGAAAATTTGGCCAAAAAAGAAGAAATTGGACAAAATATTAAAGATTGTCTTTCAAAAATTGATATTTTTAAGCCATGTCAAGACTTTCCAAAATATTACTTATCACTGTTAACGAGATTTCTTATTTCTTCTATCAAATTCCTATATCAGGATAAAGTTCACAGGTAAAAAAATAACAATCTTGAACTGACTATTTTAAAACATAATTAGTATATGTATCTGAAAATTCATTTATGTATATTTAGTTATTTTAAATGTTTATAATAGATGAGAATAGGGAATTTGTGTTTGTTCATTTCATTGCATTTACCCCAATATTTATGAAATTCTTGTTTATCTTTCTGGATCCATAAGAACCATTTGGTTTACCACATTTTACAGGATTCTATGGTTTTTATTCGAATTCCTGACATTGAAAAAATGTATCTTATTCAGTGTTTCAAAGAAGTTGAACTGAATGTAAATGGAAAATTAAAATACTTTCCTGTTTAGAATTACAATTACTAGAGTGTGGTAATCACTAATATTGAAATAAATCATGTCACATGAAATTTCTCATCTTACTTGAATTCATTACCTTATACCTGTTCTCAAAATTGGCTTTTGATTAATTTAGATACGTCATCGTCAGCTAGAACATTGATCCTAAAACTTACCAGACATCTTCAAATTAACGAAAAAATACATATTTCCCTCACAAACTCCTACCCAATTTTGAAAGAAGTCAAATCAATACCACAAAACTTCTAGATTTTCAGCAACTTTTTAATAGTCAGCCCATCAACTGACTGATGTTTAAAAACAATAATCTGCAATTTAAATAAATCAGACCTCAACACAGTCAAAACATCCACTGTTTAGGTACCTAGTTTTAGTTCCAGCAGTGTATCCATTTTTATGTTGGGCATTGTATGAATTGCAAGTGCCAGTATGCGCGAGGGATAAGATTGCGCAATGCACAAACGTGCACAAAAAGACCAAAGGGCCGACGCCAAGTGAGCAAACTTATTCTTTTGGCTATAAACTGTGGTATAGATATGTCCTTACCGAATTTCAAAGAACTCTGCTCTCATTGTTGGAAAGATAAATTTGATTTTCTAGTTATCTATAAAAATTGTTCTCTGAACGAGGGACGATATAGGAAAGGTTTCGATACCTTTATTCATATATGAACATTATGATTGTGGTATAATTATTGTCAGTCATCATGAATCGTCATTTACATGAACAACTATTGGAAGCAAGAAAGGCTTTGAAAAGAAAATATAAGACTTTGAAATCTGATATAGTAGAATCTCAGTCACATTAAAAAAAAAATATGAACCAATCACCCAACCTTTAGAAGAATTCTTGACAGTTGTTTAACAACCCCCAACGACTCGGTTGAAGCAAGAATTGAAACGTGGAATCAAATAACCCCATTCAAGCTATCAATCGATTGCCCAAAAATTACATCAACAAACACCTCAAAAATTTCACCAACCAACACCTCAAGAATTTTATCCCTGAGATGAATCAATAGGAACAATACCTAAAACAGTTTGCGATTCCTTTGCCTCGTACATATACAGAGTGTCCCGAAACTATGGTCCCAAATTGAAACAGAAGATTCCCCTTGAAAAATAAATAGGACTTTCCCCAAATGTCGTTCGTTGCAGAGATACAGGGTGTTGAATATGAAAAATTAAAAGTTATTTTTATTCATAACTTCCACAGTTCTGAAAATTTCTCAAAAAAAAATTAAAGACTATTTGTGTTCAATAGGTGCTTTATTTCGAGAAAGAAAACACATTTTCAGTTGTTACCAGTGGCGTACAAGAAGGGCATCATGGTCCCTTTTCTTCCCTATTTTTTACGCCACTGGTAAAATCAGGAAAATTATATATTTTTCGCATTTCTCATTCAATTTTTATTAAAAATGTATACTTGTTCAAATCCGAAAAAACTAAACGTTTTCCAGATGATTGCGCTTTTATGAATGAAAACATACTAGTAACGAAAAATTTGTTCGGCAGAAATTAATTTTACAATCCTGAATACTGGTCCAAATAACATCTAACTGATTTCTTTAAAAAATATAGCACCCATTGAAGAAAGGCATACCTTCAAATTTAGTTGTTTTTTTTGTAACTATGAAAGTTGCCTTTTTATTTTCTAGTTTCAACGCCCTATACCTCTGCAAGAAAAAATGCATGTGGAAATGTCATTGATTTTTTTGGTAGAATAACTAGTTGTAAGTTTAACCAGTAATTACTTCACTTCACACTTCAGCCGAACATTTTTTTCATTACTAGTTATGTTTGTATTCATAAAAGCGCAATTATCTTGAAAACGGTTGATTTTTTTGAAATGAAACAGGTATACATTTTTTAATCAAAATTGAAAGGGAAATGCAAAAACTTATTAATTTTACTGATTTCACCAGTGGTGTAAAAAATAGGAGAGAAAAGGGACCATGATGCCCTTATAGTACGCCACTGCTAACAACTGAAAATGTGTTTTTTTTTTAGAAATGAAGCACCTATTGAACATAAATATTCTTTGAATTTTCTTTCAGGAACTTTTAGAACTGTGGAAGTTATGAATAAAAATCACTTTTATTTTTTCATATTCAACACCCTGTATCTCTGCAACGGACGACATTTGAAAAGAGAAATATTAGGAGAGTCCTATTTATTTTTCAGGAGGAATCTTCTGTTTCAATTTGGCGACATAGTTTCGGGACACCTTGTATAAAAGACAAAATTTCCGATACCCAAAATAAATTTGATGACACTTTTGGGGTATATTTTGATCCATCTACAGAGAAGTTCGCCATAGGTGACGCAACTGTGGATTTTGATGGGGCTGATATTGTTATTAATAACAACCTCAGATATAGTGGAACTCCAGATTTATATGAGTTGATGTTCAAGAAACAACCCCTTGGTTACAAAAATAAAGATCCTGATTCATATATCGATATAATAAGAAGTAATGCACATTATCTCCGTTACGATCCTACAAGAGGTTTATCAACATAACATGTAACAAAGTTTGTTAATATAATAAAACCACAAATAACAACACTACACTTTTTGGCTAAAGAACGTAAACTTGAAAAACCTCAAAAAAGGAATACTTATCTCTCCCCAAGTCCAGACCAAGAATTAGTTTTGCTCCAGGCACCACTACAAGAAGTAAAAGTGGTTCAGGACTAACTATGCTTGATTTCAACAATATGCCGGTTGAATATAAATATTTTGATGATTTCAATGAGCTAGTGGATCGATTGAAACTGTTGATTGCATCATAATGTGAATAATGAAATCATAAGCATAATTGAGGAACTCCGAGAAGCAGGAATAATAAAATAAAAGCCCGCATGATTTAATATCACTTAGTGTTTAACAGTGACACAACACCCATCGATAGATTTGGAGGACACTTCTCAAGGACATCTCAAACACCATATTCTGAACCAGATTTACTTCCGGAAGCACCAGCAATCGGTACACCTTTCTACCTATGGAATCCCCCTTCGCATCATACTAAGTAAATGTGTTCTTCATTTGAGGGCAACCAAGGATATCAGGAAGAGTGACGTTTTTTTTGTATTAGAAAATGATTCAACTTTCTATGACTTTTCTGTCATAAGAATGAAAGCATCAATTCCCTACCAAAGATATATCTATATCACTAGGAGAAGAGTATGCAGATACTGTTTCACTGAAAAGCCTAGTAGAAAAGTTTTTAAATAAAGGTGATAAGATAACTTTCTCAGTTGACCAGGAGCAGCATAATCTACTGTACAGTTCGATTATTGTATCTTTACCCATGCGTAATCAATTTATGATAGATGAAATCACACATGCTCTATCGAACATCTCTTTCTAACAACCGCTATGAGCGATTCAAAATTTGTTTACATTTGTCTGCTAAGCTGAGAATCATGTATTGTGATGACGCACGGGTAAAGGTATAATAATCGAACTTTATGTCGAAATTGTACTTCAGAGTCCTATAACTGAAAATGAATGAAATCAAAGGAGACATTGTAGGAGAATTACATAGAAGTTCACGAAAACGATTTCAAAGAAGACATGTTATTATCAAAGGTTTGAATGATCTCATTCAAGCTGATTTGGTTGAAAAGATTCCCTATTAAAAAATTAACAAAGGATACAAGTACATTTTGGTTGTTATAAACGTATTTTCCAAATATGTTTAGTGCGAGCCTGTTAAAACAAAAAGTGGGGAAGAAGTCACTCAGGCGATGCAAGAAATATTGGAAGATATGAAAGTTACTATCAGGAATCTACAAACGGATATGGGAAAAGAGTTCGACAATAGAAAATTCATACATTTGATGGACGAGTTGAAAATTAACCATTATAGTACTTTCTCCAATTTGAAAGCTAGCATAGTTGGACGAGTAAACAGAACTTTGAAAAATATAATTTGGAAACAATTCAGCCTACAAGGAACCTGCAAATGGTTGGATATTCTAACAAAAATAGTTTCTAACTATAACAATTCTGTACATAGAAAAATAGGAATGTAATCGAAAGGAGTAAAAAAATGCAATGAAAATTATTTACTGAAAAATGCTTATAATCACCTCAAAACAGTGGATCCAAGAAAACGAAAATTCAAAAATTATTGATCATGTAAGAATGAGTAAGTACCGAGAGGCGTTTGCCAAAGGGTATACACTAAACTGGTCCAATGAAATTTTCACTGTGAGAAAAGTCTACCAGTCAAACCCTGTAGTGTATTTTCCTAAAGATCATGAAGATGTTGACATACAAGGTGGATTTTATGAAGAATAACTCCAAAAAGTCAAACTTTATATTAAATGGTTAGGTCTGAGCAATGTGTATAATTCGTGGATATAAATAAATGACTTTGTTTGATACTTTCACAAATAAAACAATATAGTATTCACATAAAAGTTTTATTTATACCATATTTACATTATATGTTGATCACAAAATCTCTTATTGTAAATTATTTTTCTATGGGTTAAATCCAAAATGGGTGCAATAATATTCGAAGTTTCTGTTATTCGCCTCTCGAAGCGCATTCTATCGACTGCTGTTCTAATCCATTTTCCGAGAATTCTGGTATGCAAATTTCCATGAGAACATATAATAAGTTTTATTGTGACTTTCATCAATTGTTACCCTCTCATTCATGGTTTATGAGAAAACTCAGCCTTGAAATCTTCTGGGTGGAGAAGGATGAATTCCAGAGTTAAACTTATGTTTTCACTATTGTGGTTAGCTCCTGGTTGCAGCAGATTTACAGCATTTTGCAACACATCACCACTCAGCTTACAAAGTCCGTTTTTCAAAATTTAAAAATATCCTCCATAATGTTGTCTTTTCAAGATATCTATCCTATATTCAATTATGGGTTGGAGTTCCAATAACTTGCAGACTGTTTCGAACCCCAAGTACACTGAGGAGTGATCTTTTATAATTTTGACTACTCGTACATTTGCAAATTGGATGAACTCAATGGTGAATGTATCGTCTTCATTGGTAGTCTCATGTTCTGTGAAAATCACCCGATCTCCCTTATTTCCAGCAATCTCAATACATGTACAAAAATTCAAATCACATGAAAGATTCACAACAACAAATTTACATTTAGATTTATTTAATGGGAATTCTCTTTCACCCAACACTACTTTAGATTTTTATTTGCAAAAATAGTTATTTGACAAGTTAAATTTGAACTCGGTATTACTCATTTTGAAAATGGAATGTCTGTTATGATATTGTAGCCCGTTTATCTATTTTTTCATCCATGAGCATGACATCATCTCCGTAGTTCTTGCTTCGTCCTCTTTTGAAATGGAACTTTGGCACATTCGACGAACGCGAACTACATTTCGATTACAGAAAGTGACTTTGAACAGTCAGTATCCTTCTTTCTGTCATCAATTATTATAACCTAGTTTTGGAAAAAAAATACTGATCATAATAATTATGTGTTAAACAAATTCCTGCTGTCTTTTGAAATAATTTTCAAATGTAGTTTCCAATATATAGTGTAATTACAGGAGTATTGCGAATGAATTAACATTTTCCTATTTTTGCAGATATATGGAAACGAATTGGAACATCAACCAGAATTCGGAGGTTTTTCAGATATGTTAAGGTCTTTTGAATTATACAAAGGAAAAAGGATGGGTGATGAAATAATCGATGAAGAGAAAATAACTGGAATATTTAAAGGAAATGTTAAAATTTATCAGTGGCCTAAAGATGATACAGATTACGTTACCGAGAGAGGATTGATGCTGAAAGAAGGATTCTTCAAGAATTTTCCAGAAAATAACACCTTGAGATGTTCACTTCGTGTTTATTGTGTGAGAGCTCTGGGTCTGAGGCCAAAGGATCTCGACGGAAAGTCGGATCCTTACTTATATTTATCCCTGAATGACAAAATTATAAACGATAAGGAAAACTTCATTAGACGACAAGTGAATCCAATATTTGGGAGGTGAGTGAGTGGTTGCCAAGTTCAAAACCTCAGATCTTTTGTGATAATGAATATAGTAATGCAAATCAAAATAATGATATATTTCTCCTAGCACTAGCACAGTTCGAATCTTTCTGTAATTATTCGACTGGCCCTCAAATGTACTACCATCTGGTGAGAGTTCTATACTTATGTCTAGATTGGAAGCAACACTTGCTGGATTGATTTTTCGAAGAGCAATCCATGTCTATTCCGAGAAGCGGATCGATATCCAGAAACCTTTTGATATAACATCTCATGATGCATTTGTTCAGATATCTTGCGGTAACCGATCAAATAGTGGAACGCATTTAGCTGATGCTGCTAATGCTCGCCACACCATAAGATCTGGTAGGGACACAGTTGAAAAAACGGGTAGCATTTAGGAAGGACGTGTTTCAGAGAGACCCCTTTAGCGAACTCCTCTGCTACAATTACCCATTGCTATTATCCGTTGCGCTAAGAAAACTCAGTGGATACAATTACAGCATATCCAACAAAAGGAGGAAAAAGGACATGATTTGATTGTACCTGGATGACCTCAAACTATACGCATGGCAATCTACAGCCATATTGTTTTTTTTTGAGAATTTATTTGTTTTTAGGAAGTCTGAAGGACTATAATCATTGTGGGATAGGTCAAGAAAAGTAATTATTTGCTTTTTCGAAGCGGATATGATATGTGAATTGGTATCTAGGGGTTGTTTGGGAGATTTATCACTTTTCAGCATTGTCATTGAAAAATTAAATAATCGGTTTTATTTGAATTCATTAAGTTAAACCAGAGACGCTTCAAGGGGGAATTATCTAGGTGGGGTCGAAGTCAATAAGATCAAAATTGGGATTAAAAATATTCGCCAAAGTTTTTTACGAAATGATTGAAGATATATAATCTTTCAGTAAAGAACATGTAAGCTAAATTCTTACCGAACTCAACAGGATGCTCAATATTCCGTTCAAATCAACGAATGTGCACCTGATTGGTTGAGGTTTGGAGCGGCATCGCTGACTGGACGAATTCATCGATAAACATTAACATAATTGAACGAACAAACGAATTTAAAGGAAGTGAACTTCATCATAATTTTACAAACCGACGACATATTTGCGATTTTTTTATCTATACCACAGTATTATACTTTGCCGGTACAACAGAATATTTTCAATTTTTTTTTAAAGTATACAAGGTAGATCATTATTTCTTCTGAGTCATGGAAAATAATTTCAGAATGAAGAAATCCAAGTCATGAGTCGAATCGTATGGAAATTGAAGTTTCTGTATTGGCTATATCCGATAAGATCTCCTGATTCCAAGAAATATGTATTTTTTTATAAATACAAAAGAGATTGAAAGTATACGTGTATCTGTTATATATTCTTTCGATTACGTTATTCAATCAATTCAGAACACAAGCTGTATGTGCTATGTGGCCACCCGACAGGACTATAATTATGAATAAAATACAGTGTGACTTAGTATACACGAGACTGATCTAAACAAAAATTACAGAAATACCCTGCATAAAGAAAACTTATCGGTTAATAGTAAATAATCTGCAATCGTCAAGGTCCATCGTGGTCATTTTTGTCCCCTAAAAAGTATCCTTGCGGCACACTCATTTTCCAGACTGTGACGCTCGAGCGTCATCCTCCACCAGCCGTCACACTTATAAAATTAACCCATTATACATTTGTATTGCAGTATGACGTCACACTACCCAATGCATAGCGACGCTGAGAGTGAGCAGCAACCCCCCCGTATTTCGAATTTCCCGCCACCGATCATTAGTCATTCCACACTAGCATCGTGACAGTAGATATCTACTATATAGTTGGGGTATAAAAATTTGCGACGTCGAGGATTCGAGCTCCCGTCCCGTGGCCCACGAGACTGGCACTCAACCGCCTCGACCTTGGAGTTCAACTTCCAAGGTCAAGCATCTAACTACCGAAGTGCCGTTATCCAGTCGAAGGGTAGACGACTTGTGAAAAAAATAAATATATTGTCTTGAGGTATTGATTGAGACAGCCAAAACCCTCGAGTTATCAAAAAAATAGGTTTTCTATGCCACTGGAGTATTTTTGTAGAGTAACTTAGGTAAAGGCTGACCAGGCAGAGATATAGATATGAATTTATGATGAGCCGTCTCCGTGATGGAAATACGTAAACAAAATTGAATTATGTGTATAACAATCGAAAAAAAGATAGTCTGATTCATTATGGTATGAAGGATACCTATTTGGGGCATCAGGAGAGAAATATGTCGCGGTATATGAAATGTCTGAACGGTTCATTATATAATTCAATTACCAACTGAGCTCACTATAGTTGCAATAGTATGTACACGGATTGTACTCATAAAGTGGTTTGAGGCCAGTTGCAATAATGTATAATATGTACAGAATGCACCTATGTCACGTGGTGAAAATCGGCAAATCCCGCAAATCCGCTCCTAGAAGAATATACACACAAATAAATACTATTATTCTCATGTTTTTTCTGGCAATGCTTCTAGAGTAGGCATCAATCAGTGTGGCAACGATAAGGATTTCAAATTACCGTATCGAGAACTTATTTCCGTCATGCAAAGACACACCATAAAAATGAAAGAAAAAATTTTTCTTATTGAGATTTGAGTCAACATTGTTGTAAACAGATGACGTCATAGACTATTTCTTGCAAAGACTTTTTTTATAGAATGACATCATCCACTACAAAATAAAAACATTTGAAGTCTTTGAAAGGGACATACCCTTGTTGATACAAAAAACCTGTTCCAGCCACTAAGGTATTTTTTTTGTATACACGACATTCGTTGATATCAGAATTCAAGCTTGGTAAGTATATTATATCGAAGCATACCAGCGATACGTGAATACACTTTGAAAGAATAGCCGAGTAGATCACCTATGCGGGGACTGGAACGGAAGTGGCAAAAAGGCATTCTTGTATGTTCATCGTGTGACGTAGTCGACGCTGCTTCGCGTTCATCGTGTGACGTAGATTGATAACATTTTGCCAATAGAGCGCGGCGCACACATATTATGAATTAATTGAATTGAATTTATAAAGAAAAAATATTTCAGCAGCAGAGGTTTGAACCATCGTCCTTTTGCTTGGTAGCGAGTGACGCTAGCCTTGTCTCCACGGAGACTTCGTACAAGTTGATGAACAAATGTGGGGTATATATTTCTCCAGCTTCCAGAGCACGCTGTTTGAATATTAAAAAAAGTAATGATTGTGAGTCTGATAATAATAATGATGTTTGGAATGAATCTGAAAAATTGTGAGGTAACGAGATTGTAAGGTTTGAAGGTGCGATTCCAATGAGGAAACTATACAAGGTGTTTCAAAATGTATAATTTAAGAGAAATGAACGTGACTGCTGCGTGTGTGTGTTTGTCAAATATCATGTGGGAAATGGGTCATTGGGGCAATGGAGGGTAGCAAAATATTCAGCAAATATATATAGGATGTCTTATATATTATTTAAGAGAAAAAACATGGCGACTGCTTGTCAAATTAGTATACCAGGTGTACCAACATATCATTTAAGAGGAGAAACATGGAGGTTGAAGAAAAAACACATCATTGAGCTATTGTAGGACATATTGAAGTATATCATCAAAAAAAAATATGAAGAGAAGAAAGCAATCAATGATAGGGTACGTCATTTTTAACGTGCGATACCCAGTATGTGTCAGTCTGATTCTGTTTCTTTTTCGGTGATAGGATATAGGAGACAGACAGATTGACAGACAGTCAGGAAGTCAGTTTGATCGATGCAGAATGAACTACTAAACTAACCTTATAAAACGCCTATTTTAGTCGCATTCTTGGATGTTATAGCGTTTCAAATTTTAGCTGTTTTTTCGAACGCAGTACGTTTCGTTTCGTGTCAGTTTGACTCTGTTTCAAAAATAAAATTTTGATGATTTGTACCAATACAACATTTGGTCAGTATGGTCCAGTCAAATCGTTCAGTATGTGTAATGTTCTGGGAATTGTTTACTTCTGTGTTTCCTCGTATACTGATAAACGTTTGTACTCATGCGCGCTATAATCGGATGCCAGAGAACCCAGAACGGAATAGGGCTTTTGGCAGTAGGTAATATATATGTGTGCAGTTAACTACCGAGTTTTATTGCCCAATATCAATACACTACAAAACTGGCGACGAGAATAAAAGTGTATAGCTAAATTGCTTCCAAGTGCTTTTTCCTAGTAGTTCACCTTGGCAGTGCTGTTCTGCTGTTTTTGTGGAACCGATAGTGTGTACCGGTAAGGGTATACTAAGAACATACTATGGCATCGACAAAGGGAATTCAATTGGAATTCAATCCAGCAATCAATGATTGGACAGTGCACTGGAAGCGTTTGAAGCAATTCTTCATTGCAAATGGTATTGTCGATGATACAATAAAGCGAGCAATATTACTGAACAGCTTGCATCAGGATGCGTACGTTTTACTTCAAACCTTATGTGTTCCAAGTGAGCCAGAATCATGCACTGTGGCAGCGATAACCGATTATTTGGATAGTTATTGTGGAGTGCGCGGCTAAAAAACTCTCCATGTATTGCGATTTTGGTACATCTTTCGATACCAAATTGTGCGACAAATTTATCACTGGTTTTCAGCGAAAAAAGTACGGTTACTTTTTCTTCAGCATTGATCGCGGCCTTGACGGAAGAAGCAGCTCAGGCTGGAATTTTACAGTGTGACAGCCAAATCAAGAGTGAGCCGATCGAAGCAGATATACATCGAGTAAGCCGGCAAGGTTTTGGCGGCAAATTCCAAAATGTAGGAGTGACTACGAGTGGGAGATCCGGAAGAAATAGTAGTGAAAGTGTTCGTGAAATAGTGTGTTACCGGTGCGGCAAAGATCACTATGCTAATAAATGTCCGTATCGTGAGTACTCCTGTAACAAATGCTTATTAAAGGGTCATCTGAGTTCTGTTTGCAAAAAGAAACGAAACAGTCTGAATTATCTAACTCAAGAAGAGCGTTCAATTGTAGAACACCCCGATGAAATTGATATTTCACCGGTGTTATGTATAAGGCAGAAATCAGATGAACCATTTATCCTTGATATTTACTTAAACAACGTCCCGCTGAAAATGGAATTAGATTCAGGCGCGGCGACGTTAATATTACCAATTTACATATATGCGAAATATTTTTCTGACGTAAAGTTATCTGAAACCAACATAACCCTTATAAATTTTTCGGGAGACAAGATTCGTCCGGCAGGTATCGCGGAGTTCCAAATTTCTTTCAAGTCTTAGAACAAATTACTAGATTTTTGCGTGGTAGATACAAAGGGACCCGCGCTGCTCGGTAGAAATTTTATTAGAAAATATAATATGTTGTTTCAGGAATCCCACCAGGAGATTCATAATTTACACAGTCACACTCCGATAAGAGAATATTTCATAGATAAATTCCCAGGGGTGTTTTCTGATACATTAGGGTGTTTCAACAAACTTCAATTACAGTTAAAAGTGGTCTCAAGCGCCATACCTAAGTTCTGTATATTCCGTCCGCTGCCTTTCGCAATGAAGAAAAAAGTAAACGAAGAAATTGATAGGCTTTTGAAGGATGGTATAATTTCTCCGATAGAGTACAGCCCTTGGGCAACCCCTGTGGTACCTATACTGAAAAAAGATAATTCAGTGAGGTTATGTGGGGACTATAAAACAACTGTTAACCCTTATTTGATCGTGGATAATTACCCGCTGCCTCGAATCGAAGATTTGTTAGAAAGGTTGAGTGGGGGAGAACAATTTTCCAAAATTGATTTAGCGCATGCCTACCAGCAAGTACCATTACATCCTGATTCGCGTTGGTTGACCACTATTTCAACAAACAGGGGGTTGTTTTATTATAATTCTTCACCATTCGGAAAAGCTAGTGCACCTGCGCAGTTTCAACGAATCATGGAACAGTTGTTTATGAAGTTAGATGGAGTAGGGTGTTTTCTGGATGACATCATCGTTACAGGAAAAAATAAAAAAGTTCATTTAGATAATTTGGAAAAGCTTTTTCACATTCTACAAGAAAGTGGACTAACAATTGAGAAGGGGAAATGTGAATTTTTTGCAGAAAGTATTTCATATCTTGGTTTAGTAATTGATAAAAATGGTATTCACAAAGATCCTGAAAAATTGAAGGCTATTGAAAAAATGGCGGTACCTGGAAACGTGACTCAACTCAAATCCTTTTTGGGAATGATTACTTATTATAATAGGTTTATACCTAATATGCCCAATATAGTCCGTTATATGACTTATTAAAAAAAGATAGCACGTGGCATTGGGAGAAAAGCTGTCAGAACGCTTTTGAGAAAATCAAAATGGTTCTTCTTTCTGATACCTTTTTGGTTCATTTCGATCCAACTCTAGACTTATCGTTAGCTGTGGATAGTAGCGATTATGGCTTGGCTGCGGTGTTATCTCAGAAATGCAGAGATAGGGTAGAACGTCCTATATGTTTTGCATCCCGCACTCTGTCAGATTCCGAAAAACGGTATTCCCAGCTGGATAAGGAAGCATTAGCGGTAATATTCGGAGTGAAGCGCTTTTATCAATTTTTGTATGGGCGACATTTTATGTTGCTCAGTGACAATCGTCCGTTGGTCAGTATTTTTGGCCCTAAAAAGGGGATACCAATGATGGCCGCAAATCGTCTACAGCGGTACGCTTATTTTCTGAGCGGATTCAGTTTCACTATTAAATACGTTCATACGTCTAGTAACATTGCAGATTTTCTTTCGAGGTTGCCGGTTGCGGAAAAAGGCGCGGAATATATAGAAAAATCTTTCGATCTCGAAAACGAGATAAAGGACTTCGAGAATTCGCACATTAATCTGAATTACCTATCTAGTTCACAAGACTTACCAATCGATATTAACAAAATTAAAGAGGCAACCATTGTGGATCCTATTCTTACCCAAATCTTAAACTACGTCAGGAATGGGTGGCTTTCGAATTGTTTCGAGGAAATCAGACCTTTTTTCAGTAGACGCTATGAAATAAGTGTGGAGAAAGACGTGCTCCTCTGGGGACATCGTGTGCTGGTTCCTTCTTCATTGCGGGAGGCAGTTTTAGCCGAGCTGCATAGTGGACATTTTGGGATAGTTAAAATGAAATCCCTTGCCAGATCTTATGTATGGTGGCCGTCTCTCGATAAAGATATAGAAAAAGTAAGCAAAACCTGCGAAGAGTGTCAGAAAACTCAAAGTTCACCTGAAAAAACTCCGTTGCAGCCGTGGCCAATTCCTGGAGAGGTTTGGCAGCACATTCATGTTGATTTTTTAGGTCCATTGAAAAATATGTATTTTTTTGTGATTACGGATGCTTTTTCGAAGTGGCTCGAAGTATTTCCAATGACATCGATAACTACCACTGCGACAATTAAAAAATTACGTGAACTTTTTAGCCGTTTTGGGCTACCATCAAAGTTGGTGTCAGATAACGTCCCGCAACTGACTGCGAAAGAATTCGAGTCTTTTATGAAAGTCAATGGTGTAAATCATGTAACTACTCCACCCTATAATCCAGCCTCGAATGGCGCTGCGGAGAATTCGGTAAAGACCGTCAAACAATTTTTATTGAAAGAGATGTCTAATAATCAATTGGCTGACATTAATTTATCATTGAATAAATTCTTATTGCAATATCGAATTACTCCTCACTGCTCATCAGGGGAAACTCCTGCTAAATTATTCTTAGGACGATCCCTGCGAACTCGCCTTGATTTGTTAAGACCGCACTTCAATAAGAATAATAGTATTAAAAGTTATACGGAAGTTAAACGAAACCTGGCGACTTCGCAGGATACAAACAAATGTAATTACAGGGGAAAGAGAAAATGTAATTTCAGTATAGGGCAGATGGTATTTGCAAAGGACTATCGCGGGAAAAAACCGATTTGGTGTAAGGCTGTTATTCAAAAATTCCTAGGCAAAAATATTTGTATTGTGAAGGTATATAGTGAAAATCTCAAGTGGAAGAGACATTTCAATCAGATCAGGTATTACATTGACGACGAATTCACGTTAGGAAGCACGTATTTCAATAGCGATAATAATGCGAATTCTTCCCCTGAAGATTTAAGTACCCCGGTTTTCTCGTCAATGGAACTACCTATCACGTTTTCAAGTGACAATGTTATAGCTCCATCAGTAGATCGTCCTAAGCGGGATCGAAAGGCTCCTGATAGGCTCAATTATGACAAAATTTAAGGGTATATAATGAGGGGGAGTGTGTAATGTTCTGGGAATTGTTTACTTCTGTGTTTCCTCGTATACTGATAAACGTATGTACTCATGCACGCTATAATCGGATGCCAGGGAACCCAGAACGGAATAGGGCTTTTGGCAGTAGGTAATATATATGTGTGCAGTTAACTACCGAGTTTTATTGCCCAATATCAATACACTACAGTATGCTTCAGTATGCCCCAGCCAAATCGTTCAGTATGCCACAGTATGCCTCCGTCAAACCGTTCGGTCTGTTTCTGGATCAACAGCAATATTATTATGCAGGACATTCATCCGAAGAACAGGAAAAGAAGTCTTCTTCAGAACTCCCAAAACAGAGAGAATCAACAGTTGAGTCTGATGCTTATAGTTTACGTTTTGATGAAGAGATGTTATGGGTTGTACTCGTGTGATATATAAAAACGACAAATTGGTTGTTCATGACAGAAATTTTTATTTAACGGAAGGAGTACTACAGCTGTTATTGAAACGAGTACCTCAACATTACAACGCAAAAGATTTGGTAGTATACAAAAATATTTTGAAATTAACTAATGCACATAAACACAATATAATCCTGATATCATGTAAACGCTAACAACTCATGGAAATGCCGAAAAGAGTGAAATTCATGGCAATATGCGTTTAACTCGGGTTAATGAGGAGCAGTTAGCAGTATTTGTTAGTGAAGTTCCAAAGAATACAGCATTCAAGTATAAGCTGAAGCTGATATTTCAAGATCTTCGAGAAATAGACACAAAAACTGAATATTTCGTTCCAGCTGGGCGAGAGAAAAAGAAGTCACGAGTTGAATTTAATCTTTATAGAATTCTTGTTATAGTGTCCACAATATCAACATGTATATTGATGAGAGTTGTACTGGAAATAATTGTAGAGGCTAATAGAAGATGGATTATTTGTTCAAAATAAAAAGCTGAGACCGAACATAACCCTGCCTTATCTGATAGTCTAAAATACTGTCGTGTTGATCGTCTGACTCTCCTGTTGCTCTGGAGAGAAATGAGCTCCCTGTATGAAGTAAGTAAGTTTCACAAAAGAAGCCCACTCCTAATTTCCAGACACCCAGCCTTATGAAGGAAAGCCCCTTTTCGATTCAACACCCTTTTCCCACGTTGTGTTTTTTTCTGGTTCTTTCAGGATACAAAGTTCTGCACAACTGAAGAGAAATGAAATGCGGAAAAGGAATAAATTTTATATACCAACTTCTGGAAATACATTATCAAATTTTGTAATCGAATGTCAAGTATTTTATTTCCAATAATTTCATCTGAGAATAGAATTTCCAAACAATCGAATTCCGAAAAGCAAACTCTAACTTGAGAAAATATCTGAGAGCTTTTAAACTGAATAAGTACAACATCTCCAATATGTAGAGGTCTGAATAGTTATTAAGATTCGATGAAATTGTGCAAATGGGCATCAAGTACATCCAAATTCCCACAACCATGGATTTTGGTCAGGTTAAAAAATCTTTTTGGGTGCACGCCATCTGTAACCAATACGATACCGCCCAACCCATCTTTTTGACTTATTGTGCACTGCAAAATGTGAGCGAATTCTGTTCATGCTTCTTTTTGATTTTCAAATTGTGAGGAAGGATCCATATCTATGTATGAGAGTAACATTGCAGTAAACGTAAACATACTTAGTTCAACCATCTCACAATTTAGCGGCAGATAGGAAAAACAACCCGGGTAATATTTCACTGCAATAAGAGTTTTCAAGACCTTACACCCTGGAGACATAAACATCAAATAGTTCTTAATGAATTTGTGATTAGATATTCTCCCATTAATAAACTCTGAATTTAATTTACTGTTTAAACTTCTGAGAGAAACCAATAAGGTAGAGTATAGTGACTGTCTTCCGGATCCCTGGTTACTAATTCTTACGGACCTGTTCTTTCGTGCTCTAGGGGTGATTCCTCCGATCGTGTTGGTGACTCCATCTTTCGGTAATACGGTGCCGCAGAGGAATTCAGGTTCAATCCTAGTTCTTGTCTGTTTGGAGGTCCCAGATGAACTGCCTTTCTCCTGGATCTCGGTCTGGTATTTATAGTAAAAAATGGTTTCCATAACTACCGCCTCGATAAATGAAATTCGAAATATTTTGCCTAAAAATGGAATACTGCTTTGCATCTTTGTGTGCTAAGATACCTGATCTTCCCTTCAAGACAGCCCCTTCACCAGCGGGATGCCCTATTCACTCACAAAGCTACCATGAAAGTTGAAAAACTCTGTTTGTTGACATCTGACGCTGAGGACAAGTCTTTGGAAAACTCCCTTTTGCCCTGATGAGTGATTGATTACAGTATCAGTTTATGGAGAAAAGTATCTACTACCACTACAGAAGTATAATCTGTGTACTGAGTTCATCACTGTTGTCCTAGGTGTCCATAAAGTCAAACTTTCGATTCACCAGTTACAAAGTATTAAACTTCTCCTTCTAGTTCTCCAAAACGAATCTGTTTAATGCCTAGAGAGTGATATAGACATCCAGGGTGTGGATTCTATTTTGTCGATCTGTAACGTATCCCTTATCGGGGCATATTTCTCTGCTATACTTGGAAGTCTGCTAGGTCCTCTTTAGTGCAGGAACGGTTGGTGTATACTTTACCTACTTGTTTAGTACTTCCTGTATAGGTAAAATCCTAGAATTATATTAAACAACCAACATCTCGGGGCACACTATCTCAAAGCTTATTACAAAAATTGAATTTTATTGTTTTGCTGAAATATTTCGCATTACCATACAATCATTCTGCTATCAACTTCCGTTATTCGTTTCACTATCAGTTGGCATTGGAGCGTGGTCTCCGAGCCAGCGTTATCGGTAATAGAAAAACGAGCAGATAAAGTGTTATGATATGTGTTAGGGATGCAAATCAAAAATGCAGGAAAATATCCAAATCCAAATAAGAAATCGTGAGTATTTAAATTAGGCATAGAGTGAATATATATGAAATATTTTTCAAATATTACGGAATATGAGAAATTATTGTGAGAAATTAAAGAGAAAAATGTCCAGGAAAAAATTTAAAGTTTGAATTAAAAATCATATTTTTGTTAGTATTGAAAGTTGATAGCAAGTTTATTATTGAAAAATGTTTTAAATGATTCAGTCTGTGTGGAAAAATTATGAAAATTAGGTGCTAGCGATGCAAAAAAAAGAAATACAGGAAAGTTTTCCAAGTCCAAGTGCCAGCACGCAATAAAATAAGTAGATAAGATATTCAGAGCATGAAAGTGATATAATAATGATGATTGAAGAAACGACGGTTGTCAGTGTAGAGAGAAAACATTGCTGCATCCTCATGAAAAAAATCATGTAGGTAAACCTAACAAATAAACAAATATATATATAGATCTATATATATATATACAATACATATATATATATATATATAAAGTGAATAGATGTCACAAGGTCACAAGTTACTATTCATATATATATATATATATATATATATATATATATATATATATATATATATATATATATATATATATATATATATATGAATAGTAACTTGTGACCTTGTGAAGCTCCACCTGATTTAATGTTTTTGGCGTACGCTCCAGGCTTTCCAAGCTATCGATTGTATGTTATTGTGAAGGATATGATATGGAAGTTTGATATTAGCGATAACAAGAAGAAAATGACTGAACTTGAAAAACTACAGAATTAACTACCGAAGGAATTAAGACACTATGGTGTAGATAACGTTTTCCAAACTGCTAATGGTAATTTGTTGGTTGTCAGCAAAAATAAAGTATATTCAAGTTTATTTCCGACCTTACAAATCGATAAAGATGTAGAAATTCCCCATTTGCCTACAAACGCTAAAATAAATGCACTTTTTCAGACACATGCAGTAAAATATTTTATCTTTTATGATAATACTTCCTTCATTGAATTTGATGAAGTGAATATTAATGCAGCGGGAATTATCACCAGGGGTCGTATTGAAGAGGCTTTCCCAGACATCCCCAATGACATGCCTTCAGCGTTTCGCTATATAGATGGCCATATGTATTTTTTCAAGGAAAATACATACATCAAGTACAATGAGTTCTAAAGAAGACTTATTGAAGTAGGAAACTTCAATTGGAACATGTTTGATATTGCATGCCTCAACAATAAGCTTTTGGATGATCTTAGAAATTTATTGATGAAACTGACATCTTTTTATAAATTATTTGATGAAATATGCCGACGCTGTAACACCCTTACTTCAGAATAACACAAAATATGCTTAATAAATAATGAAAATATGTCTCACTTTTATTATAATCTACCTAAATTTGATTTCCAATGTTATAATTTACTATTGAAGAACGTGGGTAGGGAGTCTGCAACATTCCGTTGTAGTTGTTAATAAATGTGTATGCATACATGACATCGGGATTTGCAAGCAAGACTACACACCCTCAAAAGCACACCCAACGGTCAGCTAAGTGAAATTATCACCCAAAATTTCCAAATATTTTCGTATCCATAACCCATGAATTTTTGCATTGCTTTCTCATATACCATAACATATTTGAAACAAATTTCCTATGTTAACTTGATACTTAATATTCAGACTTTTATCTTGAAATTTTTTGCATTCATAACACATATTTGTTATAATTTTTCCTCATAGACTGTACCATTCAAATATTTCCCATTTATGAACTTAACACTATTGTACGTTGTAACGCTAACGCCCTGTTACTCTCCAATTACTATGTTTTCCATTTGCAGTATTTACTCATCGCACGTTAAAATGTAAGTCTTTTTCGACTGTAGATGGAATGTATGGAATCATATGTTGAAACTACAGACCTCCGTTAAACTGACATGTTTTTTTCGCAAATGATGTATTTTGAGATACCTAGTATAAGTTTCTCATTGGGATCGCACGTGGAAACGTTAGACTTGTTAAACTGACACGTTATTTCTCAAACAATATATTTTGAGGCACCCTTTATAAGTTTATCATTGGGATCGCATGTTGAAGTGCTAGACTCCCGTCGAACCGGCATAACTTTTTTTCTTATACGCTGAAATTTGGAACACCTCGTAGCCCATTGAGATCACACGTTAAAATGCTATGACCCCGTTGAACCGCAACTTTTATTTTTCTCCAACGACGTATTCAGAAACACTCTATACACTTGTTCCAAGCTTTCAATACATTTTTATTATCATCTTCAGGGAGACTACAAATATGTAAAGACAACTATGAGAATTACGCCAACGAAAAACGTGGAATAACTTACACTGTTTCGAGGTTACATGGCGTATATGTTAAAAGTAATCATGAAATATGGACAGCACTGGGAGTAAAACATCATTGATAACAACCAAGAGTAACGTGGATGCACACTCATTACTGATGATACATTATGACATGGATTTTAAAATTGTTAAAATTATATAAAAGCACGTGTTGTCCTTGAAGAGGCAAACAACCGCGTCGAGTAATTTTATTCGACTGACTAGCCAAGACCAATGACAAATGGCATGAGACAATTGATAAATGATAAATGACAGGTGACATGAGCCACACGGAATCTTAATCATGGGGAGTGACAGATGACACTACAACCTAATGATACAGATCTGTGATGGAGCTACATGGAACAATAATTATGAAATGTGAAATTTGGAATATGAGAACAATATATTTTAATGGTGTAGGTGACAAATGAGCTGAACCAACAAAGGAAACATATCCTGAAACCATGAGGACACTCGACCTAATGCTAACAATAATACATTACTGAAATATATGGAACAAAGATTGTATGAACAGTATTTTGACGGAGGAATTGAATTATATTGAATTAATTTGTGATGTCAATATTCATTGAAGTAATCCGTTGATTGTCTCCAAACCTTGTATTATCTGCAAAAATTAAATAAGAGTAAATTTCACTCAAGTGATTTACGTCTGTTTTTTTACTTTAATAATAACAAATTCAGACAAGGGTAATGTAACTGTCGTTATGGACAGAGATCAGTACATGACTATGTCTAACGATCTCATAGTGGGTAACGACACTTATATTGAACTGCGCTCGGATCCAACGTCGTCTATTCAATCAAAAAGTAATAAATTAATAAAGCTAGCACATATGCACGACGAAATTGATGAGGTACAAAAAAAGAAACTAACTTCATATAAATCTATTTCTCCAAAATTCTATTCACTCCCCAAAATTCATAAACTGACTTTGTCTGGTCGACCAATAGTGGCCTCAATAGGAGCTCCCACAGAATCCATTTCATCCCTTCTCACTGACATTTTAACCAAAGCATATGACTTTGATAATGATTATTATATAAAAGACTCCTTTCAAGTTAATACACTTTTTAATAAATTTAAACTTCCAAATAATTTTGTTCTGGCCAGTCTAGATGTGGTCTCTCTATTTAGTAATGTTTACTTACAGGCGTGTTTAAGGGCCATTGAAAAAAAGTGGAGCGTAATCAGTGGTTACTGCAACTTGACAAAAGACACTTTTTTAAATTTAATATCTTTCCTCTTTGAAAATACTTATTTTGCATTCAATGATAAATTTTATAAACAGACTTTTGGTACCCCAATGGGTGCAAAAATTAGCCCTATATTGGCAGCATACGTTATGGATGATTTGTTAGACATGGTCACTCATGTTCTCCCTTTCAATCCACCTCTCCTTTAGAAATATGTAACTGACATTATCATTGCAATTCCATCAGATACCATAGATGACACCTTGTTCATTTTCAACAGCTACGATCCCCACATACAGTTCACCATTGAGAGAGAAAACGAACAGAACAGCGTTTCGTTCCTTGATACCATGTTTATCAGAACACCAGAGAACACCGTACTTATAGATTGGTATAGGAAACCAATGAGCTCTGGAAGATATATGAGCTACTGGTCTTATCATAAACAGAGCATGAAGGTCAATCTGATTAAACAAATGAAATCAAGGGTCATCAAAATATCTGACACTTCCTTTCTCAAAAAAAATTTAGACATAATTTACAATCTTTTTCTCCAAAATTCTTATCCTGCTTCCTTTGTAAAAAAGATCTTGTATAATACCTCATCTATGGATGACATAAACTTACATAGTAATAATATTAATAATACACTTTCTCCATCTCCAGTCAATACGCAAGTTGCTGAAGTCACTGGGACTCTTTCCTTTTATGCTTCTTTACCGATTATTAAAGACATCACCCCTGGACTATCCAGAATTTTCAAATCTTTTTCAGAAAATATAAAAATATCCAATAGAAATGTTTTGCCTATCAAGAGAATTTTTTCCAAATTAAAAGACAAGACTCCATGCATAAACTGTTCGGATGTAGTTTATTGTATACAGTGTCAAAATTGTGAAAAACAATACATTGGACAAACGTCCAGACCACTTAAGGACCGCATTGTGTCACACAAGAGCGACAGTAGACTACACCCGGAGAGATGTGTATTGAGTGAACATGTTGCTAAGGAAGGACATTGTATGGATTATAATTCGGTAAAAATTTTATCTACAGAAAAAAACACAGCCAAAAGGCTTTTTATAGAAATGGTTCTTATTGCACAAGCGGATAATGCGCTGAATAAAAAAAACAGACGTAAATCACTTGAGTGAAATTTACTCTTATTTAATTTTTGCAGATAATACAAGGTTTGGAGACAATCAACGGATTACTTCAATGAATGATTGACATCACAAATTAATTCAATATAATTCAATTCCTCCGTCAAAATACTGTTCATACAATCTTTGTTCCATATATTTCAGTAATGTATTATTGTTAGCATTAGGTCGAGTGTCCTCATGGTTTCAGGATATGTTTCCTTTGTTGGTTCAGCTCATTTGTCACCTACACCATTAAAATATATTGTTCTCATATTCCAAATTTCACATTTCATAATTATTGTTCCATGTAGCTCCATCACAGATCTGTATCATTAGGTTGTAGTGTCATCTGTCACTCCCCATGATTAAGATTCCGTATGGCTCATGTCACCTGTCATTTATCATTTATCAATTGTCTCATGCCATTTGTCATTGGTCTTGGCTAGTCAGTCGAATAAAATTACTCGACGCGGTTGTTTGCCTCTTCAAGGACAACACGTGCTTTCATAAAATTTTAACAATTTTAAAATCCATGTCATAATGTATCATCAGTAATGAGTGTGCATCCACGTTACTCTTGGTTGTTATCAATGATGTTTTACTCCCAGTGCTGTCCATATTTCATGATTACTTTTAACATATACGCCATGTAACCTCGAAACAGTGTAAGTTATTTCACGTTTTTCGTTGGCGTAATTCTCATAGTTGTCTTTACATATTTGTAGTCTCCCTGAAGATGATAATAAAAATGTATTGAAAGCTTGGAACAAGTGTATAGAGTGTTTCTGAATACGTCGTTGGAGAAAAATAAAAGTTGCGGTTCAACGGGGTCATAGCATTTTAACGTGTGATCTCAATGGGCTACGAGGTGTTCCAAATTTCAGCGTATAAGAAAAAAAGTTATGCCGGTTCGACGGGAGTCTAGCACTTCAACATGTGATCCCAATGATAAACGTATAAAGGGTGCCTCAAAATATATCGTTTGAGAAATAACGTGTCAGTTTAACAAGTCTAACGTTTCCACGTGCGATCCCAATGAGAAACTTATACTAGGTATCTCAAAATACATCATTTGCGAAAAAAACATGTCAGTTTAACGGAGGTCTGTAGTTTCAACATATGATTCCATACATTCCATCTACAGTCGAAAAAGACTTACATTTTAACGTGCGATGAGTAAATACTGCAAATGGAAAACATAGTAATTGGAGAGTAACAGGGCGTTAGCGTTACAACGTACAATAGTGTTAAGTTCATAAATGGGAAATATTTGAATGGTACAGTCTAGGAGGAAAAACTATAACAAATATGTGTTATGAATGCAAAAAATTTCAAGATAAAAGTCTGAATATTAAGTATCAAGTTAACATAGGAAATCTGTTTCAAATATGTTATGGTATATGAGAAAGCAATGCAAAAATTCATGGGTTATGGATACGAAAATATTTGGAAATTTTGGGTGATAATTTCACTTAGCTGACCGTTGGATGTGCTTTTGAGGGTGTGTAGTCTTGCTTGCAAATCCCGATGTCATGTATGCATACACATTTATTAACAACTACAACGGAATGTTGCAGACTCCCTACCCACGTTCTTCAATAGTAAATTATAACATTGGAAATCAAATTTAGGTAGATTATAATAAAAGTGAGACATATTTTCATTATTTATTAAGCATATTTTGTGTTATTCTGAAGTAAGGGTGTTACAGCGTCGGCATATTTCATCAAATAATTTATAAAAAGATGTCAGTTTCATCAATAAATTTCTAAGATCATCCAAAAGCTTATTGTTGAGGCATGCAATATCAAACATGTTCCAATTGAAGTTTCCTACTTCAATAAGTCTTCTTTAGAACTCATTGTACTTGATGTATGTATTTTCCTTGAAAAAATACATATGGCCATCTATATAGCGAAACGCTGAAGGCATGTCATTGGGGATGTCTGGGAAAGCCTCTTCAATACGACCCCTGGTGATAATTCCCGCTGCATTAATATTCACTTCATCAAATTCAATGAAGGAAGTATTATCATAAAAGATAAAATATTTTACTGCATGTGTTTGAAAAAGTGCATTTATTTTAGCGTTTGTAGGCAAATGGGGAATTTCTACATCTTTATCGATTTGTAAGGTTGGAAATAAACTTGAATATACTTTATTTTTGCTGACAACCAACAAATTACCATTAGCAGTTTGGAAAACGTTATCTACACCATAGTGTCTTAATTCCTTCGGTAGTTAATTCTGTAGTTTTTCAAGTTCAGTCATTTTCTTCTTGTTATCGCTAATATCAAACTTCCATATCACATCCTTCACAATAACATACAATCGATAGCTTGGAAAGCCTGGAGCGTACGCCAAAAACATTAAATCAGGTGGAGCTTCAACTTCACATAAATTTTTATTGAATTTAGGTGAATGATGAAGGTGTTGTTTGCTTGTAGTATGAATTGGAAGCGTAGTTTTGAGGGGAGTGGTAGGAATTGAAGTAGTAGTTGTATCTGGCGGTATATACTTAGGTATAGCAACAAATCGGTACTTTCGACCATATAGTACCTCAAGTCCATTTATGTCATCTTGATGGATGGGGCGCATTTTTTGTTGATACCATGGATTCATGATTGCGTTCTCTGTATCGCAATGACCAAAACCTAAAGAATGTCAAATTTCATGAACGGCTGTCATCAATAAATTCGAATATCCGTAAGGCGTTTCATTATATCCTGTATACCATTTTTCTTCATCGTCAAAATGAATTTCTATACAAGAGTTGTTATGTGCTTCTGGAAAGAAAGCATGACCTAAGACTTTGCCAGGACCATCAAAAGTCGAAGGACAATATGAATTACCCATACAATTCCTTCGATATTGATGATATCGGCGTGATATCTGAATTAGGTTTCGTTACCATCTCAAATGTTGAATTGGATGCATTCTGCCACATTTCAAAAGCTTTTTTTTTAATACTGCAAGGTATTCATTATAATTTTTGTTGAGTGGATAGGTACCTCCTCAGATGAGTTCTATTCCATTTCGTTGAAACTGTATACTCGGTTTTGCCATGTTGACATCTGGGTCTCGTAATGAACTCCATTGTTTCATTATTCAAAGTTCCATCTACAGGTAAATTATAACGTTTTTGGAAATTACTAACAGCTGTTGAAAAATCTGTCAGCGAACTATTATCAATAAACTCATATGTTTCCAAATAGTGTTGTAGAAAAGTTGAATTTGCTGCTAGTAATGGTAAGAAAGCAGCCAGCACGATTATGACCAACTTCATCATTGGTTTGTAAATGAATGTAATCGTAATTCATCATTTAACTAACAATTCCTCACAGATAAAGTAGTGACCAATAGTAAATCGCTCGCTGCGTCACCTATGAAGAACTTGAAAAGGCAGCTATAACTCTGGCAAATTCAGGTTTCAATTAAACAAGTCTTATGTCGAGAAAAGTGAGCAAGTTCATGAGAAAGGCATCACCAACACGAATAATAACTTCAAAATGCTGATGGCACGTTGAAATATTTTTTGAGTGAAGTGTGTTATCCTAATTGGAATTTGAACCGTTCAGTTTTCCATCCGACTGTTTCAACTATCTTGGTGTATTTGTAATAACACACACTTCACTCAAAAAATATGCCAACGTGCCATCAGCAATTTGAAGTTATTAGTCTCGTTGGTGATGCTTTTCTCACGAACTTGCTCACTTTTCTCTACATAAGACTTGTTTAATTGAAACCTGAATTTGCCAGAGTTATGGCTGTCAGAAAGTGCTTTTTCAAGTTCTTCATAGGTGACGCAGCGAGCGATTTACTATTGGTTGCTACTTCATCTGTGAGTAATTGTTAGTTAAATGATGAATTACGATTACAGTCATTTGTGTAAAACAAACCAATGATGAGGTTGGTCATAATCGTTCCGACTGCTTTCTTACCATAAATAGCAGCAAATTCTACTTTTCTACAACACTATTTGGAAACATATGGGTATATTGATAATAGTTCGCTGACAGATTTTTCAACAGCTGTTAGTATTTTCCAAGAACGTTATAATTTACCTGTAGATGAAAGTTTGAATAATGAAACAATGGAGTTCATTACGAGAACCAGATGTCAACATGGCGAAACCGAGTATAAAGTTTCAATAAAATGGAATAAAACTCATCTGCGGTGGTACCTACTCGCTATCCACTTAACAAAAATTATTATGAATACCTTGCATTATTAAAAAGAAGCTTTTGAAATGTGGCAGAATGCATCCACTTCAACATTTAAGATGGTCACGAAACCTAATTCAGATATCACGAAAATATTCCTTAAAAGATATCATCAATATCGAAGGAATTATATGGGTATTTCATATTGTCCTTCGACTTTTGATGGTCCTGGCAAAGTCTTAGGTCTTGCTTTCTTTTCAGAAGCACATAACAACTCTTGTATAGAAATTCATTATTTTGACGATGAAGAAAAATGGTATACAGGATATAATGAAACGCCTTACGGTTATTTGAATTTACTGATGACAGCCATTCATGAATTTTGACATTCTTTAGGTGTAGGTCATTGCGATACGGAGGACGCAATCATGTATCCATGGTATCAACAAAAAAAGGCGCCCCATCCGTCAAGATGACATTAATGGACTTGAGGTACTATATGGTCGAAAGTACCAATTTGTTGCTATACCTAAGTATATACCGCCAGATACAACTACTACTCAAATTCCTACCACTTCCCTCAAAACTACGCTCCCAATTCATACTACAAGCAAACAACACCTTCATCATTCACCTAAATTCAATAAAAATTTATGTGAAGTTGAAGCTCCACCTGATTTAATGATTTGGCGTACGCTCCAGGCTTTCCAAGCTATCGATTGTATGTTATTGTGAAGGATATGATATGGAAGTTTGATATTAGCGATAACAAGAAGAAAATGACTGAACTTGAAAAACTACAGAATTAACTACCGAAGGAATTAAGACACTATGGTGTAGATAACGTTTTCCAAACTGCTAATGGTAATTTGTTGGTTGTCAGCAAAAATAAAGTATATTCAAGTTTATTTCCGACCTTACAAATCGATAAAGATGTAGAAATTCCCCATTTGCCTACAAACGCTAAAATAAATGCACTTTTTCAAACACATGCAGTAAAATATTTTATCTTTTATGATAATACTTTCTTCATTGAATTTGATGGAGTGAATATTAATGTAGCGGGAATTATCACTAGGGGTCGTATTGAAGATGCTTTCCCAGACATCCCCAATGACGTCACTTCAGCGTTTCGCTATATAGATGGCCATATGTACTTTTTCAAGAAAAATACTTACTTCAAGAACAATGAGTTCCAAAAAAGATTGAAGTAGGAGACTTTAATTGGAACATGCTTGATATTGCATGCCCCAACAATAAACTTTTGGATGATCATAGAAATTTATTGATGAAACTAACATCTTTTTATGAATAATTTGATAAAATATACCGACGTTGTAACACCTTTATTTTAGAATGACACAAAATATGCTGAATAAATAATAAAAATATGTCTCACTTTCATTATAATCTACCTGAATTTGATTTCCAATGTTATAATTTACTATTGAAGAACGTGAGTAGGGAGTCTGCAACATTCCGTTGTAGTTGTTAATTAATGTGTATGCATACATGACATCGGGATTTGCAAGCAAGACTACACACCCTCAAAGGCACACCTAACGGTCAGTTAAGTGAAATTATTACACAAAATTTCCATATTTTTTCGCATCTATAACCCATGAATTTTTGCAATGCTTTCTCGTATACCGTAACATTTTTGAAACATATTTCCTATGTTAACTCGACACGTAAAATTCAGACTTTTTTCTTGAAATTTTTTGCATCCATAACACATATTTGTTATAATGTTTCCTCATAGACTCTACCATTCTAATATTTCCCATTTATGAACTTAACATTATTGCACGTTGCAACGCTAACACCCTGTTATTCTCCAATTACTATGTTTTTCATTTGCAGTATTTACTCATCGCACGTTAAAATGTGAGGGCTACGTCTTCTTCGACTGTTGATAGAATGTATGGAATCGTTTGTTGAAACTTCAGACCTCCGTTAAATTGACATGTTTTTATCACAAATGATGTATTTTGAAACACCTAGTATAAGTTTCTCATTGGGATCGCACGTGGAAACGTTAGATCCCGTTAAACTGACACGTTTTCCCTCAAACGATATATTTTGAGGCACCCTTTATACGTTCATCATTGGGATTGTATGTTGAAGTGCTAGACTCCCGTCGAACCGGCATGTTTTTTTTTATACGCTGAATTTTGGAACACCGTAGTCCATTGAGATCACACGTTAAAATGCTGTGACCCCGTTGAACCGCAACTTTTTTTTTTCTTCAACGACTTATTCAGAAACACTCTATAGATATATATATTTGTTATGTTTACCTACATGATTTTTTTTCTTGAGGATGCAGCTATGTTTTTCTCTATAAGCTGACAACCGTCGTTTTTTCAATCATCATTATTATTATTATATCACTTTCATGCTCTGAATATTTTATCTACTTATTATATTGCGTGCTGACATATAGACTTTCCTGTATTTTTTTTTTGTTGCATCGCCAGCACCTACTTTTCATAATTTTTCCTCATAGACTGAATCATTTAAAACATTTTTCAATAATAAACTTGCTATCAACTTTCAATACTAACAAAAATATGATTTTTAATTCAAACTTCAAATTTTTTTCCGGACATTTTTCTCTTTCATAACCCATGATTTCTCACAATACTTTCTGATATTCCGTAGCATTTGAAAAATATTTCATATTCATTTACTCGACGCCTGTCTTAAATACTCAACGATTTCTTATTTGAATTTGGATATTTTCCTGTATTTTTAATTTGCATCCATAACACATGATTCTCATCCACTTTATAGTTTGAAACATATTTCATATGATAACTTGAAACCTAGTTTGAATACTATAGAATATATGAATTCTTATTTTTTTTTTGAAATTCATCCCGAGTAATGGCGTGGGAAGTATAATTTAACAAATTATCACAGTTTTCGTCACGACTTGCAATGCTGGAATAAAACTCACTTATCTCAAAATCCTCTGAACTTCCAATTATAGAATACATTTTATTGAGCCAAAAAACTACACACAACACCAATGTTGCTTGGTACCTCAGCATCGGCGATACTTTGGATAAACTTATTTAGGACCCCACAATCAACAGGACGTGCGATAAGACGTTAATAAGAAATACGCCTCACATATCTGAAAATGCTATTATAAGTCTGTGGTATGCCCCAATGATCCATCACATAGGAATTTTTTCTTTATAGCTTTAATGAAAATTAAACACGTAAACTCAAACTTCTTTTGGTGTTCGTATGATGAAAATAGTTTTTGCCAGGTATTTGAAACGTGAAAAGTAAACCTTAGCATTAAATGAAAAACTCAATCATTACAGGCATAGAATTATTTGAATACACTTATTGACATTATTTTTAATGGTAGAATTAGAGAAACTGAAAGAATGTACAGAAAAAGACTATCTGTACACGGCTGGAGACATAAATAGCTGTCATTAATGGTTGATTTTGAAAAGTCTTGTATTAATGACAAGTTGTCTATTATAGTAATCACAATATAATAATAATACTCTCTCATAAACACTTATGAAGTGTTCTCAAAGGCGTAGCCTGTGCAAGTAGAGAACGGCGATTATTATTATTTGCCGTGGTGCTCTGGGGTGACTTACTAATTTTTGGTGGCATATTCGCTTAGAGTTTCAAGCTGAAACGCTGGAGTTTTACGCATGGGTATCGCACGTTCAAAATGACGGCCTCTCATCATGACATCCAATGAGACAACCTTTTTACGCAAAACGAAAACTTTTGAATCCCCATGTCCCCAATGATGCATTTTTTTTTCGACCCATTTTCCCACCCAACATTTGACAAGCACAGTGATCTTTTTTCTCTTGAATGACATGTTATTGGTGCACTCGGTATTATATTCAATGAGCAGCCGCCATGTTTTTCCTCTTAAATGATACGTTTTGAGACACCCTGTTGTTTTTTCTCTCAAATGATGTGTTGGTACACCCGATGTAGCATTTAACCAGCAGCCGTCATGTATTTTTCCTCTTAAATGATGCCTTTTGAGACACTCTGTCGTTTTTTTCTCTTAACCTACCTCAAAGGTTAATTTTACAACAGGCAACACTCCATATTAATTTGCTCGTTTTTCTATTACCGATAACGCTGGCTCGGAGACCACGCTCCAATGCCAAATCCAAAATCCAAAAATATCTATTTCAATTAAATTTACAATATAAAAATATACACTCAAAAAATATCAACATTTAAATAGATGAAACCACTTTAAAACATTCACTTAGCCGCAGTGGGTTTAGGGATGTTCTGTGGTTTTAGGTGGGGATGCTAGGGTTTTTTAACCGTGCCAGGGAGGTATTCTCTGGCAGGTAAAACCTCAAATCGCCTGCCGGAGCAAGCCCTACGGTGGCCGTCAAATGCTGCGAGTGTGTGTCTGCCATTGTTTATCCCCTGTATCCTCGTACCTCATACAGGGCAGTTTTACTACTTGGGGTGAGGCATCGGTCTATCAGGACCATGTGATATTGGGCGTTGCTCACGACTCCCGGAAAAGTGACGAAAAAACCGGGTTCGGACTACACGGTGAACTATAGTTGCCTATAGTTCACTCGACTTCTGGGGTTTACTGGAATATATCCAGTGCCTGGTAGATGAGCCCGTGTTTCAACCTTAGGTTGTCACGGGCTCTCGTTGCTGTAATATCCCTAGTCAATCGGCTTCCAAAGATAAAGTTTCTGAAGAATTTATCAGACTGGTGTCTGATAAATTCTTCGATTTTTGTAACATCGGCTAGCTCTTTCAATGTGTCAAGCCGAATGTATCTATCACTGTTCGTGACGATACGGAGTATTTTCTTTTGCATCGTTTCCAGACGCAACATTGTTGACTTGAGATCGCTGCAGAACACTCGACATGCATAAGTCATAGTTGGTCTTATGACCTGCTTGTAGACTAACACTTTAGTCTCCATAGACAGTCTGGAATCTCTCGCTATGAGGGGGTAATTCCTCTTTATCGCCGCTGCGGCTCGCTTCAATGCCAGACAGACATGTTTCGTAAAGGTAAGTCCACGGTCCAGTTGTACCCCCAGGTACCGCGCGGTGACGGACTTGTCAATCTCGGCCCCCAGAGCTCTGAATCCACCTTGAATTTCCACGTTCAGACGTTTCCTCTTCTTGGTGAATTCATCAGCTCTGTCTTGACCGAGTTTACCACTATCTTTTTCCTCTCCATATACGGCACGACCTCCGTGTCCAGATGACTTTTTATGCGCAGGGCCGCTTTGTTGGAGGTGTTTTCCTGCTCGTAAATGGCGTATCGTTGGCATAAATTACCGTTTGTGTATATTGATTTTTCGGGAAGTCGTGTGTATATAAGGAGTACAAGAGTGGTAACAAGCTCGACCCCTGCGGCACTCCTGCTCCGGCTCTCCTCATCGAGGAGCTGGTTTCATTAACTCTAACCCTGAAGGCCCTGTTGACCAGGTATGAGTCCAGCAATCTTACCATATGTCCAGGCATGCCTGATCTTAGCATCTTCATGACCAGGCCCTCGATCCAGACCGTGTCAAAAGCCTTTTGAATATCCAACAGGACCATAACCGTGCTACGGTCCCGATTGAAACCATCCTTCACCCCGTGGACAATTCGGGCCACCTGGGAGGTCGTTGAGTGACCTCTCCTGAAGCCGAAATGTTCCTCCGGGATGAGTTCCAGTTCTTCTTCGAGAACGCAAAATCTTTTCAGTAAGATTCTATCCACCACCTTGCCTACCGCGCTAAGCAGTGAGATGGGGCGGTCTATCCTAGTGTCCTGTTTTCCTGGTTTAAGGATGGGGATGATCTCCGCTTGCTTTAGACACTCTGGGTAGTGCTGCCATTTCATGATCGCAAGGGACTTCCTAGGGAGATTCCGCAGCAGGGTTGCGTCAATCTTGTCTATCCCGGGTGCCTTATTCCTGGGGAGCCTTTTAATAGTATCTCTCACCTCCTCGTAGCTGGATATCAGCTTCGAGAAGGCTCGGTTCATTATGGGTTGCTTCGTTGTGTTTCTGAAGTCCTTGACTACCCTGGTGATTTCCCTGAATCGGTCATCGCTTGCCTACGGTCGTTCTCTACGGCAGGGATGACATTGGGCTTCTTACGAAGCATCTTTGTCATCCGCCACAGAGAACCGTCTTCGGCGTTGAGGGCCTCAAGTTTCCTCTTCCAGACCTCATCCCGGTGCTTATGGATTAGTTGGCTCACCTCCCGCTCCAGGCTAATCATGTTCTCACGATGAACCAGGTTGCGGGTGGTTTGCCACATTTTCCGCCCTTTGTTGTTGAGTTTTATAAGCTCCAGTATAAAGTCTGGGAGGGGATCCTTGTCCTCCCGTACGACCCTCTTCCTGGTGGTACTCTCCCTCGCTTTTTGGAGAGTTTCAATCCACCTCTGAGTTTCCTGGTTTATCTCCTCCTCAGGTATCTGAGGGGTGATAACCGTTCTCTCATTGATTATTCTCCTGTATTCCTTTCAGTCAGTGGTGGAGTAATCGTACAGGGTTCTCTTCCCTGTCGGATTTTGTCCACCCTTGATTGAAAAGAACACAGGTTCAAGATCAGAGATAAACTGAGAGGTGGTTCTGAGTCGTGAGATGTCTGTTACGTTTTTGTTTACCACCAGGTCGAGTATCGACGGGGCGAGACCGTTCCAGGGGTAGTGGGTGGGGGTATCAGGGTGGTCTACTACCACGTTATTATTCATAGTATACTTCCAGAGCATATTTCCGTTGGGGTTGACGACCGACTGATCGACTAAACTCCACGTCGGATGTCTCACATTGAAGTCCCCTGCAAGCAGCACTTTGTGCGCTCCAATGCCAACTGATAATGAGACGAATAACGGAAGTTAATAGCAGAATGATTGTATGGTAATGCGAAATATTTCAGCAAAACAATAAAATTCAATTTTTGTAACAAGCTTTTTATTTTAAACAAATAATCCATCTTATATTAGCCTCTACAATTATTTCCAGTACAACTGTCATCAATACCGGCCGTTCCTTTTATCATGTGGTAACATTGCCATATTCTAAATCGTAATAAATACAAAGATGATTAAATGGGAAGAAAGGTAACTATTGTGGTGGGCAGTAAATTGGTCATAGAAAATTTACGGGGATTGTCACCCTTTCCAACTTATACAGGGAAAACTGAAAATGCTGTTTTCGGTTTTTAACGAATAGAATTGTTATTTCAGAAAATTAAAAAAATGAAAAATGAAAGTTTTACTGTATTCAACATGTACTAGAACAACGTAACGATAAATTTTCAATCAAACGTTTCGTGTCAACACCGTCATCATCTACTATTTTTTGCAAATACGGACCTGTCTATTTCATCACAAATATTGATAGAGCGATAAAATCACAATAAAACTTTCCTCTTTCATTTTTTTATATTTTCTGAAATAACTATTCTATTCGTAAAAAACCGAAAATAGCATTTTTAGTTTTCCCTGCATAAGTCGGGAAGGGCGAGAGTCCCCGTAGATTTTTTCTGACCAATGTACTGCTCACCACAATAATTAAATTTTTTCCCATTTAATCGTCTTTGTATCTATTACGGTTTAGAATATAGCAATGTTACCATATGATAAAAGAAACGGCCTGTATACATGCTGATATTGTGGACACTATAACAAGAATTCTATAAAGAATAAATTCAACTTGTGACTTCTTATTCTCTCGCCCTGCTAGAACGAAATATTCAGTTTTTGTGTCTATTTCTCGAAGATCTTGAAATATCAGCTTCAGCTTATACTTGAATGCTGTATTCTTTGGAACTTCACTAACAAATACTGCTAACTGCTCCTCATTGACCCGAGTTAAATGCATATTGCCATGAATTTCACTCTTTTCGGCATTTCCATGAGTTGTTAGCGTTTACATGATGATCAGGATTATATTGTTTTTATGTGCATTAGTTAATTTCAAAATATTTTTGTATACTACCAAATCTTTTGCGTTGTAATGTTGAGGTACTCGTTTCAATAACAACTGTAGTACTCCTTCCGTTAAATCAAAATTTCTGTCATGAACAACCAATTTGTCATTTTTATATATCACACGAGTACAACCGATAACATCTCTTCATCAAAACGTAAACCATAAGTATCAGACTCAAATGTTGTATCTCTCTGTTTTGGGATTTCTGAAGAAGACTTCTTTTCCTGTTCTTCGGATGAATGTTCCTGCATAATGACATCTGCTGTTGATCCAGAGACAGACTGAACGGTTCGACGGAGGCACACTGTGGCATACTGAGCGATTTGGCTGGGGCATACTGAAGCATACTGAACGATTTGACTGGACCATACTGACCAAATGTTGTACTGGTACAAATCATCAAAATTTTATTTTTGAAACAGAGTCTAACTGACACGAAACGAAACGTACTGCGTCGGCGATTCCCGCAAAAAGGTGATAAAAATATACGTTTTTCGCGTTCCAAAAACAACTGAAAATTGAAACGCTTAAACACGCAAAAATGCAGCCACAATAAACGTTTTCGCGTTCTAAAAAACATGCTAAAATTAAACCGAAAAAAACTGTATAATTACATGTATTTCTTAGGGAGATTTGACATTTCAAAATTGTTGAAAATACACGTTTTCGCGTTCGAAAAAACAACTGAAATTTGAATACGCTCAAACACGTAAAAATGCGACCACAATAACCGTTTTTCGAGTTCTAAAAAACAGCTAAAATTTAAAACGCTAAAACATCCAAGAATGCGACTAAAATAGGCGTTTTATAAGGTTTGTTTAGTAGTTCGTTCTGCATCGATCAAACTGACTTTCTGACTGTCAATCTCTCTGTCTGCTATCTCCTATCACCGAAAAAATAAACAGAATCAAACTTGACACATACTGGGTATCGGACGTTAAAAATGACGGACCGCATCATTGATTCAATTCTTCTCTTCATATATTTTATTGATGATATACTTCAATATGTCCTACAATAGCTCAATGATGTGTTTTTTCTCCAACCTCCATGTTTCTCCTCTTAAATAATATGTTGGTACACCTGGTATACTAAATTTGACAAGCAGTCAACATGTTTTTTTTCTTAAATAATATATAAGGCATCCTATATATATTTTTGCTGAATACTTTGCTACCCTCCATTGCCCCAATGACCCATTTCCCACATGATATTTGATACACACACACACACGCAGCAGTCACGTTCATTTATCTTAAATTATACATTTTGAAACACCTTGTATACTTTCCTCATTGGAATCGCACCTTCAAACGTTACAATCTCGTTACCTCACAACTTTTTACATTTTTTCCAAACATCATTATTATTATCAGACTCACAATCATTATTTTTTTTTTAAATATTCAAACAGCGTGCTCTGGTAGCTGGAGAAATAGATACCCCACATTTGTAAAACAATTTGTACGAAGTCTCTGTGGAGACAAGGCTAGCGTCACTCGCTACCAAGCAAAAGGACGATGGTTAAAACCTCTGCTGCTGAAATCTTTTTTCTTTATAAATTCAATTCAAAATGTGTGCGCCGCGCTCTATTGGCAAAATGTTATCAATCTAAGGGATCTCTCTCGACTACGTCACACGATGAACGCGAAGCAGCGTCGACTAGGTCACACGATGAACGCATGAGAATGCCTTTTTGCCACTTCCGTTCCAGTCCCCGCATAGGTGATCCACTTACTAGTGTATTTGTTCGTTAAGATTTTTCAATACAGTTGAGATATTTAGAGAGAGACATACTTATCACTGTGAATTATTTGAATTGAATAAAGGTGTTTGCCATTACTTATATTTCGTAAGGGATTCCCACAGAAGATGTATTGAATACGTATGTGCCATACAGAAGGTAACACCTATCGTTCAATAGCCGAAACTTTACATCTGAATTATTTCGTAGTTTTAGTAAACTGTAAATGGTTATGAAAAGACTTGTAGAGTTATATCAAAAGATTGCCTTTAATATTATGAGAAAAAGTCGCATTAGGTATTTCAACTTTTGAGAAAAAATGCAAACCTACCTATATATTTTCTTTGTTCACATCAACATTTGTAAATCAGATTTTACGTCTGTGCTACGATAATTCCAACAGTATCACTTCCGTCCATGTTCTAACAACAGCTGTTTTATACGTATTAAAACATTTATTAGGTAATGTAGAATACTATCAGCTATATTTCATTGAAGGAAAATTTGTGAAATACTGAATGATATCAAAATCAAGTTTGTTGAATAGAAATTAAACATGGAATTCAATAAAACAACATTTATTGTCATGTAAATATAAAAAATAGACCAAATATATAATATAACATTTTTTCACATTTTGTTTTAGTCACAGAAAAAAAGTTGTATTCGAATAAAAAACGAGTAAGAATCATCAAGAGCCGCCAAAAGCTTCTACAGCTATATGACAAATAAGGCGCTTTCAATATTACAGAAAAAAGGTACATTGTGTATTTCGACTGAGAAGAAATGTTTCGCCTACATTTTCAATCACCAAAGAAGAATTTCACAATTGGGGAGAATTACAGTCATATTTTTTTTTCATGGAAATTATTTTTGAGATGTCGGGGAAGAACAATATTCTCTATGAGATTTAAAAGAGTTGTAAACAGATGACGTCATAGACTATATTTTGGAAAGCCTTTTATAGAATCGCTATAAGGTAAACAGGATATGGGGCTTAGTCACCAATCCAGAAAACTGTAGTGTCGTGCGCTCAGACGTCCAAGCGGTCCAACGTCTTAGATCAGTGAATCATTATTGTCACGTAATTTGAATGTGAAAGAAGTGTACCGATTGTGATATTGCAGCGTTGTACATTGTGATTTTCAAATAATTATAAGTGAGTACATTTTCAATTATTGTCTGTTAGGTAATTTCCCATTATTGAATTATCTGTCATTTTTTATATACAGCTTTTAGTAAGTATACTTTTATTTTTTTCATTAAATTTAATCTGCTAGGTTCAGATAACAAATTTTTTTTGTACAGTTCGCACACATAATGATTTTTCTATAAAGTCTGATTCTGTACATAATAGGCAAATCAAAAATTTACGAAAATCTTTTTCAACCAAAATTTTTTTTGTCTACAGGAAAAGCGAAACGAATCCAGCACGTATCGAAGAGAGTGGAAAGAGCATAAAACAGTTTCCGTCAGCTGAATTCTTCGTACCTAAGAGGTAAGTCTATTCATGTTCTTTCTTGTTCAGACCATTTTCTGTAGACTTTTTATAAACGTACATAATATCATTTTATCCAAATTTTGGGTAGAAGACCAGAACGTTGCCAATGAACTTAAATTTCTAGCATGATTTTTTATTGTATTATCTAGCAAATTCTTTCGACAATATAGACATGTATATTTTTAAATATGAAATATTACCCCTCTTCAATACGATAGCTTCGATAATTCTAAAAACACGGGATTTAATATTTGAAATTATCACCAAATCTAAATGACTACTTATATGTAGAACTAGAAACGCTGAGAATTACACCATCTTTGTTGAGTGTTTTTTTGGGATTTATAAAAAACTTATGAAATATCAAAAAGTTTAAATTTATTTAGTCTACTCACACAATTGAATCAAATTAATTACTGACATTTTATCGCAAATTCAAGTAATCACAGACGAATTGGCAACTCTGTTTAGGAATGTCGCCGACTCGTATCTCAGTGGAAGTGCTATATTTGCTATTCAATGCAAGATATTTGAAATTGAGGATATTATGATAACATATTATGTGTACCGATAAAAATTAACGAATAAACAATATAATGAAACTATTTAAAAAAACCCATTTCGAAGTTAAATTTAAAACTCCTCTTTCAAACAATAATAATTATGATAATGTAGGAAATTATGATTGGAATATATAAGGTTGGTTCAGTTTCAGTGGAGGAATGCGTTCTATTCAATCGTTCACAAGCTGGAATTCGTATCTATGAAATAGGAATAGACAACAAATATAAAAGCTATAAAAGTCATTGATTTATATACTTAGATAGATAGTAATAATAATATCGCTTATGTAGGTGAATGGTAGGAATGATTTGAATAAAGTAATAATGTTTTAAACATGTAGTGATATTTCTGAGGAGTAATCGAGTTTGAGAGTAAGGTCTTAGAATTTTGGTTAGATGTTTATTATTGGTTGACATTTTCCGTTCAAGTTTACAAATTCATAATGATAATTATAATACCATAATGCTTGTCCGGCTTATGCGGTCTCAGCATATATCCACAAACACAAAGCGGCGCCACGAGTGTTGTACTACCACCTACGACACTCGTACGGTATAGACGAGACACCGGTGTTGCTTCATGCTTCGAGAGATATTGAGTCCGTTGTGGAGAATGAGAAGTGCCGAATCTATTGGAAATACTCATTTCCCACCCTCAAGCAAATACAAGCCAATAAGCCTGATATAGTCCTCCTCGACCATTAAAGTAGGATGATTTTCGTCATAGGGTTTTCGGCTCCTGGGGAAACGAACATCGTCTGAAAAGAGGAGGAAAAACGGACCAAATATCGAGATCAACTCTTTGAACTTCGCAGGCTTTACCCAAACCATTCGGTAAAAACGGTACTTGGTGTAATGATGGACACGCTGTTCTCGAATCTGGAAATCATACCGGCTTGCCGTGATGCGGTAGAAAACCTAGCCGGAATAATGCAGAAGGCTGTGATTCTTGGTATGAATGATTTGGGTGACGGTTCTCGAACCGGCGGTTCTCGAGCCGATGGTTCCCGAATCGGCGGTTCTCGAGCCGATGGTTCTCGAACCGGCGGTTCCCGAGCCGATGGTTCTCGAACCAGCGGTTCTCGAGCTAGCGCTTCTCGAGCCGACGGCGGTAGAAATTGAATCAAGTTAATAGTTATCGATTTTCACGTATTGGACCAATTTGATAATTCTAGAGCTGACGGTTCTCGTGAGTGTGGTTTTATCAATTTTAAATTTTCGTTCATATATTTGGTCAATTCGGGGAGTGGGATTTATGTGGTAGGTGAAGGGATAAAAAAACTTCAAAATTATCATCGAGGGTTTCGTGGGATTATTTAAAAGATATCTTCTCCACGTTTGCGTAGTACATGAACACATCTTTGAAAAATTTGCTGCTACAATAATAAGAATGGCGAGAAAATTAAGATAATTCGGAAAAAACAAGTTTTTAGCCTCAGAAAGACGAGCTATGTATCTCATTTTAACTCAAGGTTTTTTTCTATATCTGTCTTTATTGTCGATTCGATTCGTTCAAGGTTTAATCACATATTATACATAGACATTTGGAGGGTAAACTGACGCATTTCTCAAGTTCAAATGGTGTCGCCATCCATCATCATCTATCATCCTGTTATGTATCACTGATTGTTCTATAGGAATACTTTGCGTCATAGAATGTACGCAAACATTTTTGAAATATAATGCTCATTGGATACACATACCTATACTACTCTTGGCGGTTCTCGACAGCTCTCGACGAGTATTGGAGACGGTGACAGCTCTCTCTGGGTGGTTCTCGACAGTTCTAGGGGATATATCGACAGATCAGACGGATCTGGACGACTTTGGTAAATCAGATGACGAATATGGCAACTCAAACAGTCACTGGCGGCTCTAGCGATTCTATACGAACTCTGGCAACTCTATGGCGGTTCTGGTGGCTCTAACTACGAATGTGGCGGTTCGTTACAAAATTTTGGCGGCTCTAGTATGAAGTTTTCACTGCTCTCGTACAGTGTTTGGCAGCTTTTGAAGTGAAGCGAAGTGTTGCGTCCATATATACAGCGTGTATGGAAAAAACTAAAACTTCGGGTTGAACCGTGTCTAGAATTTGTTTAAATTCGACGTTTAAGCTCCGATTTTGGAGCCATTTTCAAGAACTGAAAAAGAAAGAAAATTAATAATAGGTTAAAATGTGATTCTACGCTGAGGTCTCAATCTGCCTACTCCCCATGTCTCGTCACTGGTTCTCTCTAAGGTCAATCTGCCTACTCCTTCGAGAGAACTGAGAAATTGTGAGTTGAGGAACTGTATTTATAGTGGACGTGGCTGTAATGGCCGTGTGCAATGTATTGGCACGGGGTGAACTATGGGCGGGAACTGAGTTGGCGCTAGAAGCTGTGTGCGGGAACTTGGTTGGTGCTAGGTGAGCTGTGTGCGGGAACTGGGTTGGTGTGAAATGAGTTGATGCGTGCAATGAGAGGATTCCAGGTATTGGGAAGTTTACGTCCGTCGTCGCGAGTGTTGAGGCAATTGGGGTGCTTCTCTATCTCAAGGGCTTCTCGGATGATCCTGGTTTGCAGAGTTTTCTCGGTAAAATTGTTTTTGTGATCTTAAAGTCTATTTTGTGACCTGTGTCTTCTCGATGTTTTTAAAGTGCGGAAGTGGAAGATGCCTGACGCACAGCAAGTTCGTGTTCGTAGACTCTGGAAGTTACTCGTCTGTAAGTCTGGCCAATATAAGTTCTCGGGCAGTCTGAACATGGTATTTCATATATACTTACCTTGAGAATCGTTTGGTATTGTGTCCTTGGGAGATCTGAGGAATTTGGATATTTGGTTGTTGGCCGTGAATATTGTTTTTATCTCGTGTTTTCTCAAGATATTACTGATTTAATCTGTCACACCTTTGATGTATGGTAGGAAACCTTTGTGTGGCTGAATACTCTCTAGTGGATCATTCGTCTTTGGAGGACGGGTCAGTTGATGGCGGATAGACTTGTCGATTAGCGAATTGTTGTAACCATTGTGGAGTAAGGCTGAACTCAATTTGTCCTGCTCTTATGATCTATTCTGGTTGTCGGTAAGCTGAATTGTTCTCTATATCAGGGAGTTCAATACGGAGTTCGTTTGTGCTGGATGGTGATGATAGTTTGCGTGTAGGTATCGGTTGGTGTGGGTCTGTTTCCTGTGTACTGTGTGGGTGAAAGAGTTGTTGTATTTCGTGATGAGAACGTCCAGGAAAGCTAGGGAGTTGTTCATTTCGGTCTCCATTGTAAATTTCATGTTGGGATGGATATCGTTTAGGTGATCTAAGGACGTGTTCAAGATTTCGTTACCATGAGGCCATATGACAAAAATGTCGTCAACGTATCTGAACCAGCAAGTAGGCTTGTGGTCAATTGCTTCTACAGCCCTGGTTTCGAAGTCTTCCATGAAAAGGTTTGCAAGGACTGGAGAAAGGGGGGAACCCATGGGAGCACCTTTCACTTGTTTGTAGTATGTTCCTTGGAAGAGGATGTACGTGTTGTTCATAGAGTGACTGATGAGGTACAGGGTGTCAATAATTCTAAGCTACCAGCCGAAACCAAGAAAGCCACTATCCCTAGAGAGAAGTCATAACGCACCCCTCGTATCTACCTTTTCATGGAAGACTTCGAAACCAGTGTTGTAGAAGCATTTGACCTCAAGCCTACTTGCTGGTTCAGATACGTTGACGACATTTTCGTCATATGGCCTCATTGTTACGAAATCTTAAACACGTTCTTAGATCACCTAAACGATATCCATTCCAACATGAAATTTACAATGGAGGCCAAAATGAACAACTCCCTAGCTTTCCTGGACGTTCTCATCACGAAATCCAATATCTCTCTCACCCACACAGTACACAGGAAACAGACCCACACCAACCGATACCTACACGCAAACTCTCATCACCATCCAGCACAAACAAACTACGTATTGAACTCCCGGAGAAAACACGAGATAAAAACAATATTCACGGCCAACAACCAAACATCCAAATTCCTCAGATCTCCCAAGGACACAATACCAAACGATTCTCAAGGTATATATGAAATACCATGTTCGGACTGTCCGAGTACTTATATTGGCCAGACTAACAGACGAGTAACTTCCAGAGTCTACGAACACGAACTTACTGTGCGTCAGGTATCTTCCACTTCCGCATTTTATAAACATCGAGAAGACACAGGTCACAAAATAGACTTTAAGAACACAAAAACAATTTTACCGAGAAAACTCTGCAAACCAGGATCATCCGAGAAGCCCTTGAGATAGAGAAGCGCCCCAATTGCCCCAACACTCGCGACAACGGACGTAAACTTCCCAATACCTGGAATCCTCTCATTGCACGCATCATCTTATTTCACACCAACACAGTTCCCGCACACAGCTCACCTAGCGCCAACCAAGTTCCCGCACACAGCTTCTAGCGCCAACTCAGTTCCCGCCCATAGTTCACCTCGCGCCAATACATTGCACACGGCCATTACAGCCACGTCCACTATAAATACAGTTCCTCAACCCACAATTTCTTAGTTCTCTCGAACGAGTAGGCAGATTGAGACCTTAGAAAGAATCAGTGACGAGACATGGGGAGTAGGCAGATTGAGACGCCGACGTCAAGTCACAAAAACCTAACGTAATTATACCTGAGGAGTAGGCAGATTGAGACCTCAGCGTAGAATTACATTTCAATCTATTATTACTTTTCTATCTTTTCAATTTCAACAAATTCTAGACGCGGTTCAACCCGAACTTTTAGTTTTCATATATATGTATTTCCCTCTTTCGCAGATGTCTAACATTGATGAAATTAACAAGGTTGGTTTGGCCTACAGGAAGGAGGTGAAGAAGTTGGCCGAGCTACGTTTGACGAGCCCCAATTGATATTAGACGCGGAGGTGAAAACGACTAGATTCGGAGAGGCAAACCCGCCAAGCTACTAATTGCGTACGAAAGCTGCTAAACACTGTACGAGAGCAGTGAAAACTTCGTACTAGAGCCGCCAACATTTTGTAACGAACCGCCACATTTGTAGTTAAAGCCGCCAAAGCCGCCATAGAGTTGCCAGAGTTTTTATAGAACCGCCAGAGCCGTCAGTGACTGTTTGAGTTGCCATATTAGTCATCCGATTTACCAAAGTCGTCCAGATCCATCTGAGCTGTCGATATATCCCCTAGAACTGTCGAGAACCACCCTGAGAGACAAGACAGACAGATATAGAACAAAAGCGTTAGTTAAAGTGAGATACATAGCCCGTCTTCCTGAGGCTAAAAACTTGGTTTCTTCCGAATCATCTTAATTTTCTCGCCATTCTTATTATTGTAGCAGTTAATTTCTCAAAGATGTGTTCATGTACTACGCAAACGTGGAGAAGATACCTTTTAAATAATCCCACTAAACCCTCGATGATAATTTTGAATATTTTTTATCCCTTCACTTACCACATAAATCCCACTCCCCAAATTGACCAAGTATAAGAACGAAAATTTAAAATTGAAAAAAACCACACACACGAGAACCGTCAGCTCTAGAATTATCAAATTGGTCCAATATGTGGAAATCGATAACTATTAACTTCAATTTCTACCGCCGTCGGCTCGAGAACCGCCGGTTCGAGAACCATCGGCTCGAGAACCGTCACCCAAATCATTACTACCAAGAATTACAGCCTTCTGCAGTATTCCGGCTAGGTTTTCTACCGCATCACGGCAAGCCGGTAAGATTTTCAGATTCGAGAGCAGCGTGTTCATCATTACACCAAGTACCGTTTTTACCGAATGTTTTGGGTAAAACTTGCGAAGTTCAAAGTCTAGATCTCGATATTTGGTCCGTTTTTCCTCCTCTTTTCAAACGATGTTCGTTTCGCCAGGAGCCGAAAACTCTATGACGAAAATCATCCTACTTTAATGGTCGAGGGGGACTATATCAGGCTTATTGGCTTGTATTTGCCTGAGGGTGGGGAATGAGTAGTTCCAATAGATTCGAAACTTCTCATTCTCCACAACGGACTCAATATCCCTTGAAGCATAAAGCAACACCGGTGTCTCGTCTATACCGTACGAGTGTCGTAGGTGGTAGTACAACACTCGTAGCGCCGCGTTGTGTTTGTGGATATATGCTGAGATCGCATAAGCTGGACAAGCATTGTGGTATTATAATTATCATTATGAATTTGTAAACCTGAACGGAAAATGTCAACTAATAATAAACATCTAACCAAAATTCTAAGACCTTGTCCTCAAACTCGATTACTCCTCAGGAATATCACTACATGTTTCAGGAAAACATTATTACTTTATTCAAGTCATTCCTACCATTCACCTACATAAGCGATATTATTATTACTATATATCTAAGTATATAAATCAATGATTTTTATAGTTTTTCATTAGTAGTCTATTCCTATTTCATAGTTACGCTTGTAAACGATTGAATGGAACGCATTTCTCCACTGAAACTGAACCAACCTTATATATTCCAATCATAATTTTCTACATTATCATAATTATTATTGTTTGAAACTCAAAAAGGATGTCAAGAAGGCTTTTAAATTTCACTTCGAAAAGGGTTTTTTAAAATAGTTTCATTATATTGTTTATTCGTTGAATTTTATGTCAGTAATTAATTTGATTCAATTGTCTGAGTAGACTAAATACATTTTAATCTTTTTGATATTTCATAAATTTTTTATATATCCCAAAAAACACTAAACAAAGATGGTGTAATTCCCAGCGTTTCTAGTTCTATATATAAGTAGTCATTTAGATTTGGTGATAATTTCAAATATCAAATCCCGTGTTTTTAGAATTATCGAAGCTATAGTATTGAAGAGGGGTAATATTTCTTATTTAAAAATATACATGTCTATATTTTCGAAAGAATTTGCTAAATAATATAATAAAAAATAATGATAGAAATTCCAGTTTATTGGCAACGTTCTGGTCTTCTACCCAGAATTTGGATAAAATGATATTATGTACGTTTATAAAAAGCCTACAGAAAATGGTCTGAGCAAGAAAGAACATGAATAGACTCACCTCTTAGGTACGAAGAATTCAGCTGATGGAAACTGTTTTCTGCTCTTTCCACTCACTTCGAGACGTGCTGGATTCGTTTCGCTTTTCCTGTAGACAAAACAATTTTGGTTGAAAAAAATTAGTTATCTGAACCTAGCGGATTAAATTTAATGAAAAAACTAAAAGTATATTTACTATAATAATATAATAATATATCTTTATTCTCAATAAATAAATACAATGAATTTGGATGATTACATGTTGGGATAAAGAATTTTGGCGATAAGTGCAAAGCACTTGTTTCGCGATTTTTTTTTTAAATATATGAGAAAAAGTAAACTAGGTACTTACTAAATATAAAATTAAATCTGTAATATGAAATATAATATGTGACATGTAAAATGTTAAATGTAGGACTTAAAGTGTGAAATGTAAAATGTAAAATGTAGAATTAAAATGTAAAATGTAATATGTTAAAATATAAATTATAAAGTCTAAAATGTAAAACGATGAATGTAAAATATTGAATGTGAAATGACAAAATATAAAATATGATAACAATACAATGAACAATACAATAATACAATACAATGAACAATAAACGTCTTGAACGATGATACAGTGTGTACATAGAACAATGAAACAGTATTTAATAAAATTTTTAATAAATATAAAATAGGGTACGCATGTAAATGCTACTCAATTGAACAGACACATATATAGTTGGAACTAAAAATTTTTAATTACGGATCAACACATTTTTTTAACACTCACTCGAATAATCGTAGCAGCTCAATTCTTTGGCTTTCAAGAATGTGCATCTTTAATGCTTTTCTGAAACTGTCGATATTTATTAATGTTTTTGTCATTTCGGGAATGCTATTATATAATATAGGGACGAAATAAGTATAAGAGCGTTGAGCAACGACTCTGACCATTAGAGGTGTAATAAAGTTATTTCGCTGGCGAGTATTATACTGATGAGAAGGGAGCAATGCTCTATGTTTGCTTGCGTGATATTTAATACTGGAACATAAAATATTCAATTGTCTTATGTCTAACATTTGTGTTTCCGTGTAGAGATCATCAGAAGGATATCTATTGTCTTTGGAAAATATCAGTTTTAAAAAACGTCACTGCATAACTGCAATAGCATGAATATGAGTATTTAGAGCTCCACCTCACACGGCTATTCCATAACAAATGTGACTTTCCACAAGAGAATAGTACAAAGTTTTCAAATACTTCAGCGGAAGGATTTCTTCGAGTTTCCTGAATTTGAATAAAATTGTCCTCAGTTTATTAACGGTATATTTCATATGTAGATCCCATTTTAGATGAATATCAATAACTATTCCCAAATATTTTACTTTCTGCTCTTGTTGTATATGAAAAGGTGTATCAGTATTGATCGTTAGATGATCGAAAGGAGGCATTCCAACGGAATTACAGCAGAATGGAAGATAACATGTTTTATCAACATTAACAGTTAATAACTTCTTATCCAACCACCGTTTTATAAGAGGAAATTCTGTTTCAGCTTTAATTTTCAAACAATTCCAGTTATCAGCTTTATAAAAGATGGCTGTGTCATCTGCAAATCCAATTATGTTCCCATCACTGTGTAATGAAAACATTTCGTTGATATATATATATTGAATAATGTTGGTCCCAGCACAGAACCTTGAGGTACGCCACAGTCGATCTCCATTTCATTACTCAATTCGTTATCAATTCTAACTCTCTGGCTTCTTCCCGACAAATAACTCTCAAATAATTTCAAAATATTACCCCGCATGCCAATATCCTCCAAAGACTGTAGAAGAAGATTATGACTGACAGTGTCAAATGCTTTCGATAAGTCTGTGAATATGCACAGAGACGGTTTACTTTCATTCAAGGCATCAGTAACTTTTGATGTCAACGACAAAATAGCGTCTTGAGTTGAAATGTTTTCTCTAAATCCAAATTGGCTATTTGAAATAATTTTATAATTATTGAGGAATAAAACAAGCCTCTTTCTAATGATCATTTCAAATATTTTCGATAGATGCGTAACTAAAGATATTGGATGATAGTTTTTAATGATAGATGTATCACCCTTTTTCATAAGTGATATAATAATTGATTTTTTGAAGTCGGTAGGGTATATCCCTTCTTCCACGCATCGATTGAGAATATGAGTTAGTGGATCTATAATGTAATTCGAAATTAGTTTTATAGTTTCGGATTTTAAATCATCACACCCTGTTGCCTTATTATTCTTGAGCTGTAGAATTGTATTTTCTATCTCCCTTGTCTCAATTGGTTCAAAAACGAATGAATTTGAAATTGATGACCTTTTTATTTTATACTAAAAGCTGTATATAAAAAATTACTGTGAAAATTCAATAATGGGAAATTACCTAACATAGACAATAATTGAAAATGTGCTCACTTTTATAATACACAAGGTACCTTTTTTCTGTAATATTGAAAGCGCCTTATTTTCCATTTAGCTGTAGGAGCTGTTGGCGGCTCTTGATGATTCTTACTCGTTGATTTATTCGAATACAACTTTTTTTCTGTAACTAAAAAATTATGTGAAAAAATGTTATATTATAATATTTGGTATATGTTTTATATTTACATGACAATAAAATAAATGTTGTTTTATTGAATTCCAAGTTTTATTTCTATTCAACAAACTTGATTTTGTTATCATACAGTATTTCACAAATTTTCCTTCAATGGAATATATCCGATGGTATTCTACATTACCTAATAAATGTTTTTTTTTTAATACGTATAAATCAGCTGTTGCTAGATCATGGACGGAAGTGATACTGTTAGAATTATCCTAGGACAGACGTAAAATCTGATTTACAAATGTTGATGTGAATAAAGAAAATATACAGATAAGTTTGCATTGTTTTTCGAAAATTGAAATACCTAAGGCGTCTTTTTCTCATAATATTAAAAGCCATTTTTTGATACAACTGTACAAGTCTATTCATAACCATTTACAGTTTACTAAAACTACGAAAAGAATATATGCTTCAATACTTCAAGAATCAATTTGATCATTTTCACATGTTAATCTGCATAAAGATTTTTAAGATCCATTCTGGCAATTTTGGTTCCTTTCAAGGTCACGCGTCACTGCTTCGCGTTCATCGTTTGACGTAATCGAGTAGATCCCTTAGATTGATAACATTTTGCCAATTGAGAGCGGCGCACACATATTATGAATTAATTGAATTGGATTTTAAAGAAAATAAGATTTCCGAGAACGAGGTTGAATCAGGGGTTTATGTTTGGTAGCGAGTGACGCTAGCCTTGCCTCCACGGAGACTACGTACAAGTTGATGTACAAATGTGGAATATATATTTCTCCAGGCGCTGTTTGAATAATATACGAATAATATTGATTGTAGATGGAATATTCGGAGTTTTAAAGTGGGATAATAATAATGATATTTGGCAGCGTTACAGGTTGCAGTTGAGAGGCGCCAGTGGTTCCTCCATTAATTATATGACAGCGGTACGTACGTTTCAGAGCGCTACGTGTCATGTTATTGACGTTTTCAGAGTGAGCAAATTGACATGGACTTGTGTGTTGCCGGTTGTGAAATTAAACATTGGGTTTGGGATAGGGCGTTGCCGGATGTAAAATTAAGCTTCGAGATTAGAGATGTGTCATTAAAGAGAAAAAACAAAGGGGATGTCTCAAAACACATCAAATGGCGTATACAGGGTAAGTTATTTAGGTGAAAATACAACAGGTTGTCTGAAAATGCGTCCCGAGCGCGCTTGGAATATGAGAACAATAATAACTGTAGATGGAATATTCGAAGTGATGATAATAATGATGAATGAAAGAATCAAAAATAGCATGGCAGCGCCTCACACTCGATATTTGTCAGTTGTCATTGGTGATATCGTTGAAGAAAAAAAAATATGTTACAAACATGGTTGTACAGGTACATAAAAAACGTGACTGCTGCGTGTGTGTCAAATATCATGTGGAATATGGGCCATTGGGGGTAGCGTAGTATTCAGCAATAGTATAAGGGCGTCTCAGACATTATTTAAGAGAAAAAACATGGCTGGTGCATGTGTCAAATGTCAGGTGGAAAATGGGACGCAGAAAATACGTATCACTGGAGATATGGGGACCCAATGGAAAAATATGGTGATATGTCATACTGAGTGTTCCGAAATATTTGTTAGACATACACAGAGTGTTCAAAAACTATTCAAGATAGGAAAAAACCGCTCATAGGACGTTTCAATCCTAATCAAGAAGGTATGCAGAGCATCTCATTTACAGAAAAAAAATGATGTTTTAACAGGAGTTTAGCATTTCAACGTGCGATCCCAATCGGAAATGTATTACATGTCATCGAAACCGAATATGTCAGCACTATCTATCATCAGGAAGGTGCCCAATATGTGAATTACCAACCTTTTTGGATCTTTACGAATCATCAGAAAATAAACACTTCCTATCATTAAAAATTGAGATAGATACCAATGGGTTTGTTTCGATGTCAAGAAAAATATTTAGGCATTTTCCAATGCCAAAAGGGCATAGGAGGTTAACTACGTTATTAGTAAAGGTATAGAAACGTGCGGGTACTCTACCAAGACAACTTTCATTGGATATTGAGAAAATCATGTAATTTTGTCAGTAGAATCAGATATAACGTTTTTAGGGATAATTATTTTCGATAACGTGCGTTTTACATGGATTTCGAGTTTTTGTGTGGATGTTTCAACCGTTTTGCGTGCAATAGTTTCCGTGCGCAACCGTTTTCGTGCAACCGTTTTTTTGTATGCAACCGTTTCCATGTAACCGTTTCCGTGCAATCGTTTTCATTCAAACGTTTCCGTGCAACCGTTTTCATGTAACCGTTTCCGTGCGCAACCGTTTTCGTGCAACCGTTTTCGTTTACGCTCAGCGCAGTATAGTTGGGTTTGGAGCAGTATGGTGCAGTTACGCTTAGCGCAGTATGGTTAGGTATGGTGCGGTATGTTACGGTTTCGCTCAGTGCAGTATGGTGCAGTATGTTACGGTTGTGCATATAAAGACCCAATGGAATGTAGAAAATTCACTTTTATTTGATGTTGCATAGCACACAGAAAATATATGAATTATTTCGTCATGGAACTAGATTTGAATAAGAAGAGAGCTCACAGCAACAAAAAAAAATAATCGAGTCTGATACTCATAAAATCCGTTTTGAAACAGCATTTGAGAACAAAAAAATTGAAGGTCCAACGTACACAGCGTTTAAAGAAAAAAACGTTGGTAGATAGCGATGTTATTATTGATATGAAGCAATAAAACAAATAGAATGATAATATTTCAAGCATCGTTAGATATCAGAAATATAAAAGTTGTTGAATAAGTTATATTTTGATGCAAAATCAGCATGAAAAAAAATGGACACTTCAAGTATCATTAGTTTGTGTGCGAAGTACACAGGTTGATAATGAATTAATCCAATGAACCGAACATACCTTTCAACAGTGATTTTAACAAGAAGTATCATTAGAGAATCAAAAATGATATTAATTTGAAGCAGATACAAAATACTTACAAATTCAGCGTTGGTTGAATATTGCTATCAGTCCGTTTCGACATCACCCAGGAGGTAGGACTGCCAATGCGTTGCCCTTTTTTATTGTGGAAGACTCCCCCAGTAGGCATAGCATAACCACCAATCATTAGAAAATAGTCATCAAATAATACATTTTGTTTCAACATATATAAAAAGTTATGTTGAAGTATCCATCAAATTTTCTTTCATTGAATAGTGTCCCTAAAGTGAAGTTCCATCTGAGTTTAGCATCAGGTAGCGTTTATCGTCATGTGGGTTGAGCGCTATTTTGTTCTGTACAATTGAGTGTACTCAATGTTTCTCAGAGCGGATTAGTCTTTGAGTTACAGTCATACATTTCCAACTGTTCACACATTCCACATAATCATCGAATGAAATGTTAGTTCTGACCACAGACGATTTCACACCCTTGCCTTCTTAGTTGTTCCAAAATTCATCAATATCTCATCGATTTTATCCTCATCATACTCACCTTCTTCCAATTCCCTTCTTTTATCAATAATGTCAGCATCTGATGTAAACACTTTCGTAGTATACAATTTGGAACGAAGTCCTACATAGTCAGTCATCAGCACGCCACTATTTTCGTCTTTTATCATACCCAATACTTTCTTGTTGACCTGAGGAATTTCATAAATGTTATCGGAGGGATAGTCTGAAGTGTCAAAATGTTTGTAGCAGTCCTCCTCCATAACTACATAGGGGTCCTGATGCAGCTCGTATACGAAAGAATCTGTATCAGTGTACATAGCGGTACAGTCCTCTCCAAAATGTTCTGCCATATGACCATAGTGGAAATCATAGATGGCAGATTTCGCTAAATCCAATATAGCCTGTCCCACATAGATCGGTTTGTTAAGGAAAATTTGCAGCTTGTTGAGCACAACAGCCACTAAGTTTTCACTGAAAATGGTGCAGTTTTTAAACTCAGGCTCAGCGATGTAGGCTTCTGCACCATATCTACCACCACTCCACTCAGTTAGAAGGTGGATGTTGACCCTCTTCCGGACGTTCTCCATAGTTTTACCAAAGACTGCATTATTCAGCGACTTGAATACATTTTTCTGAAAGTCATTTGTTGTCTTCTTGTGGAGCTCCGTATTCAGATCGATATAGGATTTGAGCCAGGGACTGATTATTGACATCGAAGTACATCAGGAAAGTTGAAGGTTTGGAAGAATCATATCTACTTGGCATATTCTTGTTGTTTGCATGAGTTCGACTTTTAGAGCAAACTTGGCTCAGACCTCTACGAATACCTCGCTCAACAAATAGAAACATGTCGACATCAGTGAGAAGTTCAAATTCAATTCCGGTATACTTCATCATGGCATCCAACATATAGCCCGGTAATGTGAAATAGTGCGCAGGATCGAGTTTATGTGACTTGAGAATGCAGGTTCTGAACATTTCAAAGACATCACCCCGCAGAAGAATGTCAGTTTTCATATATAAGTCCACATAATCACCGAGATTCTGGCAGTTGAATGTGGTCCATACATCCTGAGCTCGTCGATACAAACGTCGGGGACAGGGCTTATTTTCCAGATTGTTATAAAATTCATCTTGAGATGGTAAAGTTGTTTCATCGAAGCGATCAAAAGAATCAATATAATCATATGGCATGACTACTTTCTTCGTCAACAGTTTGAACTGATATTTAGCTACATCGGGAAACTGCGACTTCAAATTGGGAAACTCGGGATGATACGATGCTACTTTATCCAATGAACAAGCCATGAAACGAAACGAGTCGATGAATCTGAATTGAATGGGGTGTTATCAACGTGTTTAGCGAAGGAAATATATTTTTCTTTGGTAATGGGGAGGAGATCAACCTTTCCAGACATTCTTGTAGTAATGTCTCTAACGATGAAGTGTGCATCATATCCACTTAAATTATGAAAAACAACCGGAACAGTGGTAGTGTCCTTGTAGTTGATATTGCACCCTTCATGAGCAGCTCCCCGATAGTTATTTCCGGAAATCAGGTGGTTGGGATCTCGAACTTTCTTACATTCCGGAGTGAAAGGTTGTTCGCAAATGTGGCAATGTGAAGCAAGTTTGAATTGTGCTTCCAGCACCCAAGTCATATTGATATCATAAGGACACCAAAAAACTGTAGCCATATCCTCAGCCAATTGAGCCATTTCATCAGCAAACCACGCCATACAATCCTGCCCACGATGAGAGTTATAAAATGAAAGTGTATCATCATATGAACATTTCACGTAGTATCCTATGGAAGCTGGAATGTGATGCTGGGGTTTCTAGGGATCTTCAACTGGTTTCAAGGCCGATTCCAAGTCAGCCTAAACCATTCAAAATATTTTTTCCCGGCTCTGGCATCCTTATTGCAGTTTCATTCAATTTTTGACAATTCTCAGTATGTTTATTCAGTTTTCCTTCAGAGCTAAAGTAGTGGAGGCAACGGTCACAGAAGAATTTTTGACCATGTTCTTTACTCAGCTGTTTGGAAAGAAGTCTTGACATATGTTTGATCCAAATGTATCGGAATGGTCATCGGAATACCGGTCTTGCACCAAGAGAAGATTGACGTGTCTATCCTTCTTATTCATAGTCAGATAAGATGAGAATGTTTGAAGTGTTTTTTTAATCTCTTGCAGCATATATACGTTAATGGAAATGTATTTTTGTTTTTCAAAGTTGGGGATCTGCCGCATTGTAATTGGCCATCGAATTCCTTTCAGCTTAAGGAAGTGAGGGTATGATGAAGTTCTACCAATATTTATTTGCCCTGGATGTAAAGCAGAAGTAACGGCCCACGCAAAGCATGCTTGGTCATCATTTCTGACATTGACGTAGGCATGTTTTTTCTTGATTTCTTCAGGCAATTCGATGTAAGAAGATCCAAGCTGGGGAGTAAACTTGTTGATGTTTACGCCCAGATTAATCACTTTCTTCAACGCCCACCCTGAATCTCGTTCCTGGAACTCTTCAAGATCTTTCATAATGGGAGCAATAATCTTCGAGTTGAACCACTCATCCAAGTCGGTTTCACGATATATTGCCGAGTTTGTAGTGGTAAAGTATTTATACTCCTTCACTACACTAGCTCCCTTCACTATCTCGAATTCTCCATAGAAAACAGAGTTCGCCTTGACTGACGTTTCCTTCTTGAGAGCGTCATGAATGCGGCGTTTGATGATTGCTCTAGAGTCAATCAGGAAAGAGCCGGGGTCCTTGTGTTTGAGGTTGGAAATAACACCAGTCCTGATTCGGCTATTGAAAGCTGAGTCGAAGTCATCCTATTTCACACGTTCCCTCGCTCCTTCAGGTCGAGAAGAATGCCCTGTCCCCTTCTTCTGCATGGCCTTGAATTCATTACGCATGGTCGTAATATTCCTCAAACAGGCTTCCAGATGCTGCTTCTCTCCCATAGAAGTTGCATTCTTCATCGCTTTCCGAATCCTTTTCATCCCTTTGGTAAACTCCTCAAGGCCCTCTCTTGCAACTTCATCATTATAATTTGGGGTGATGACTCCCAGTATGGTGGCAATATGCCGCACATGATCAGTAAATATTGACATTGCGATAACTGTAATTATAAAACATTCTAGTGTTAAACGTTCAACGTTCTAAAGTAGACTAATATGAGTTAAGTTGAGAAAAGTATACATATCATAATGTCGCAGGGCAAGCTCGCCGCGCTCCTACGATGATTTTTTTGTGTATGGTCACCTTTAGTGAGCCATTTTTACACTTAATAACTCTCAATTTTCACCTAGAAGTCAGTCGAATAATATTAGATTTTTGCATTATATTCAGGTCACTAGTCTAGTCTCACCCTGTACGATGTAAAGTCCCAATCTCCACCCAGTGGAACTCCACTGTACGTAGTTTACCGGAAATTCCTGACTAGTTTTCAATTTTATTAATTTGTGGCCCCAAACAGTCGAGCACCCGGTATACAGAACACTTAGAGCAAGGTTTCGACACGCTAGTCTCTTGTTGGGTGGAAAGATTCCGTGGCTCCATTTGTTTTCACAAATTATTTTATTTCAATTCGATTTCTCATCAGGTAGGCCAAATCGGAAAACGGGTATAGATTCCTCGGCGAAGGAATACGTGTATTTCTTCGGCGTTCAAGAATCACGTTGGTTTATGGTTTTTCTCGGGGCTCTCCGAATATCGGACCGCCCTAGGAATCGAGATATCCGAAATTCTGACTTTCCATATCTCCCTAGATCTAGTGAGTATTTAGTGACTTTTGTCAAATACTCCCTAGAAAACGCAGATAACGGGACTTTAACGGTCATTTGCCCAAATCCCGCGCGTTTTCGCGAGCTAGGGTTTTGTTCAGCCAAGGGCGACGCCCACTTTGGCCCTCTAGGCCAATGGGTGTCGCGGATTTAGCAGTCAGGATTGCATAAATATGCAAGCAGCAAAGCAGCAGACAGCCACTCTTTCTTGTCGAATTGCAGGGTAATAATCAATTTCGTGTTTCCGTTAAATAACTTACGTTTGTTTGGCTTTGCCTTTTGTCTCTGCAATTCATCGTTTTGGCTAGCAGTTAGAGTCAGGTTCTCGGTAATAATAATTCAGTTCACAGTAGACTCATAACGTTTTGTTTCTATCTTAAAGGGGGTTAGACTCACTTGTACGGTTTACAGGTGTTTTATTCGCGCTACGAAAGTACGTTGATAGGTAGTTTAACTTTCGAGCAATAATCAGTGTAAAGTGATCTTTTGCAACGGACACTTAGGGATTTAACTTCATCAAAGTTATTTCCCGACTTAATACCTGTACGCGACGTTGACGAAAAATCCCCATCGTATGAAAAGGGGTCAGGCACCAAAACGAGATCTCACCTGATACAATCGGCTCGATCGTAGAGTTCCACGAAGATTGTATCGTTCGAGCTTAAATTCCTCGGCCTGTCAAGACATCATTAGCTGCGACTTTGTCGTTGGCGAGCCACATTTCCTGTGGTACCTAGGGGTTTTCGCGTCCTTCCCATACCTATTTCCTGCGGCTGTTCTCGGCTTTTCCACCTGAGACAGTCTGGTTAGGCTCCGTGATCCTTTTTACCCAAAAATATCTGTCTTGGTTTTTTGTCACATTCAGTTGTAAATTTTTGAAGTAAAATTTTTCAAGTTTTAATTTTTCCTTTTTGGTGCTTCACACAATTTTTGAAGTTAGGAAATTTTATTTAGATAGTTTTTCTAAACCGTGAATCCTTCCTCCCTCGTCCATTTCCCAGCGAGGTCTTGTTAGGTGTTAGGTGTTAGGTTAGTTAGCTATAGGGTGACCCTTCTCATCGTCACACTTGAGTTGGGTCGACGCGAGGTCGATTTTAGTGCACTCCTCCTTTGCCACACACTTGCACACGCAAGTAGCCCGACAATACATTACAGCCTTAATTGTTTGTCCTTTAGAGCAATGACGAATATGAGATTGAGATCTCATATGCTTGCGGAGGAGAATACCCAAGCCGTGTTCGCAGGCGCTGGGCTTTCTCGGACACCTCCACCGTCGGGTGACTTAGACGCTAGGCGTCTATTCCCCGAAGCGTCGCGACGTCTCGACGGAGACGTCCCCCAGGTACGTACTACCGGGGAATACCGTGAGTTGACGATGTCGACTACCTTGTCCCCGAGAAGTGTGCTAGACCAATGTACTTTAGAGTCGAGCTTAGACGGAGGGAGGCAGCCTTCCCCGTCGGCTCAGGTAGGGTTAGTTATCGATTCCGCGGGAGTTGTCACAACTCCACCTTTGGAAGCCCGTTTCGAACAATTCCGATTAACAAGAAATGTATCTGTTTGCAGGTCGGAGGGCTACTCAGGAGTCCATGCTGGAGAAGCTCGTGAGGTACGCCCCCTCGGAATGCGCCGAAGCGCTCCGGGGTCATCGGGTGTGCCCCACGCACCACAGCGGAGGCCAGAGGTTATAGATGTGCATACCCTAAGGGAACCGGGTGATGCTGAGGCCCTAGTGGATGAACTAGGGGGTGGTGGAAGGCTCTCGGAGGGAGTTGGAAATGCTCGCATTCCCATATCTCTCCAGGGGCGGGTTCAGCGTACCTCCCAAGGGATACCATATGCACGGCCAGAACAAGCAACAAGAGCTACGAAGGCAGATTTCGAATCAGGTGTCAGCTGGGACACGGAAGTTGCCACCTGAAATCCCTGGGTGACGACGTCCTTGCCCTCCAGGTCACTTGGAGCAGAGCCGTGGGTGGCTGAAGATGGTTTCGGAGAAATCCGAAACTTTGCTAAAGCTGTCCACCCACACCGTGGTACGAGACATGGCGCCCAACGTGGGGCTGCTGAAGATAGACCATCTTCAGGGATCTGCGAGTGTAGCCTTCCTCCTGCAAACAGACTTAGAGTTCGGGATCTCTCTCCTGAGAGACTCCCAGTCAATGAGATGGTTATGGGTGAACCGGAAACCCTTTGGCGCCCATATGGCACGTTTACCCGGTTGCCAACCGGGAATCGGCATTATAGGGAATCTGAGGATGTCCCTCGAGTTGCTCGAAACGTCGCTTCCAACCCCGGTGATGTCCACAGGAGTGGATATTACCCATCGAGGAGGCCAGTGCCCACAGTCCGGATTCAGGAGAATCCCAGAAGACCAGTGACGGGGGTCGACGACGTGCTCGTGCGACTCGCAGACTTGCTGGAGGATAGACGTCGGGGAACCCTAAACGGTGTTGATGGGGGTTTGATTAACAACAAACCACATCCCAGTTTCAGTGGGCTTCCTCACGAAGATCCAATCCAATTTTTCCAATCCTCTGAGGATTATTTGGGGGGCTTTGATCCAACCGTCTGGGTGAGCGTTGCAGCTCAGTGGTTCAAGGGAGCAGCCCAGCAGTGGTATGCTCCATATCGAAACTCACGCCTAAACTGGCAGTTTTTCACAAATCGGCTCCAGGAACAATTCGATAACGATCTGTTGGTCTCGAGCTTAGAAGCGGAGTTCTTTGGCACTGACCAGCCGAAGGGAGAGTCAATAACTTCCTTCATCCTGAGCAAGTGGAGTCTTTGACAAAGGCTCTACCCAGAGATGGACGAAGGAAGGGTTGTGCGATTAATATTGAACCGGATCAGACCGGACATTAAAGTCCATTTGCAATTGCATAGATTTGCAACTATTGAAGAGCTGACACAAAAAGCTGTTGCTGTCGAGGCGCTACTTCGTAGCACCAGCCAGAGTGTACACTCAGGGCCGAAACTTGTTTCGAACACCAACCGTCCTCATCAGGCCGACGATGTGCCACCTAAACGTCCTCAGGGACAGCTACAGGACAACAGGGGTTCGAACCATGTTAGGTCCAGTAACTTTAATAACAATGGCACTAAATTCCAGAATTATGATCAATCGAGGCGTTCTGGAGGAAACAACGTTCCTTCGAGCGGATGTTTCACTTGCGGGGGAGCTCACTGGACCAAAGATTGCCCTCAGCAAAATGATAATAAGAACGGTCCCAAACGTCAGAGTGCGGGAACAAAGCCGTTAGATCAGGCCAATAAGGCACATACGGTTAATACCGTGCAGGCGAGTAAAACCTCGCGTCGTAAGACGTCACTTAAGGACGCAGACAAAATTGCAGTTTGCAAAGAAGTTTCAAAAAACTCCAACAGGAGCCATCAGGGGGCTCCATCGGAGTAGGTACTCCTTCAACACCGTTTTGCGGTTCTGTGACAGTGTTGGACTGTCATAGAAATTATGCGGCATGTATTCCCAACAAGGAGGAGGAGAAGGAGTTCCAGGATGTTGAAGCTGGAGTCGTTTCAGCCGAAACGCCACCGTCATCAGGCAAACTACATTTGACAGACCGGTCAGATTGTGAATCTGTTTGTTTCAGTGTGGTAGATGAGCGTGTGGATCGCGCCACTGGTAGGCGTAAAAAAGTTCACTCGTCGGCAGACGTAGAACGTAGAGGGTTGAAAGTCATTTCAAAAAGATCAGGTTCTAGTTTTGGAACGAATGAAAGGGGTTATGAATCATCTTCAGGTTCATGGAGTTGTGAGATCATCAAGGTACCCCAGGTCGTTGTTGGTGGGTCGTTCCATCCGCCACAACACAGGGTTTCGGAGTTAGTGATCGGTATACAGAAGGACCAGGAGGGACCTGTTGTCAAAGAGAGTGCTAAGGCACTGCAAACTGGACACAGGTCCGGTATAGGCACAAGTCGAGATGAAAAGGTGTATCCAAGGGAAGATTGCGAATCAAGGTTTCGGAACGAAAAAGCCGTCGAGAGTGACGTACTCTTTTCGGTTCCACTTCGGGGTAGTGAAGACACAGAAGGTGGTGGTCTGTCACTCACTCCCACACAGGACGCAGGTTTCGAGGTCGATGCATGCCAAGTCTCAAGGACGGTATCGAGGGGCAGAGCAGATGGGATCGCAGGTGCGAATCGACATTCCCCGTTAGTAGATACCAGAGGCGTGGTAGGCATGTCATCTGAGAGAGTTACACGTCTTAGTCGGGGCGTAGGCGAGGTTCCTGAGGGATGCAATCGCCAAGTCCCATCGTTGGCTGCAGTTGGTGCTGCAGTACTTGATGTCAATCGCAAGTCGGAACTTCTGAGTTTCATTGAGACCGACCCGCTTAGGAAGAAGTCGGAGGTGGATCTGCTGGATCCATTGTGTCTATATCGTCGCTGTGATACTAGCTTAGCGAACAACAAGGTTGAGGGACGATTGCATCAGTTGCCGCGAATCGAGGCTGAACTGATGGGTCGTCGAGTTAGGGTTTTGGTGGACAGCGGAAGTTCGCTAAATCTCCTGAAACGTAGTTTGTTGCCTGTCACCTGGAGGGTGGATAGGAAGCAAGTGACACCGTTGCAGCTTGCATGCGCCGGTCGTGGCATCACCAGTCTAGGGGAGACAATAGTCGAACTGTTAATAGATGGTGTTGTTCACGAAGTTGTCGTGCAAGTGGTGAATGATCTTGTCGAGGATCTTCTGCTCGGGTGTCCCTGGCTGGCATCAAACGAGGCTATGGTCGACTTTGCACGTCGCACCATGTACGTTGAAAAGGGGCCTAGGCAAACTATTTTCTGGTCGGAGGAGGTCTATTTTCCACCAGAAAAGTTCTCTGAACCACAGGTAGCGGACGAACAGCTACCGGCGTTCTCGAGAAAGGAATTTCGGAGTCTTATCCGAGAGTTTGGAGACGTCTTTTACGAATCTCCAAGGCAACCAGTGACGAGGGCTGCTTGCCACAAAATCCGATTGAAGGAGGAGCTACCCTTCAAGCTCCGTCCGTACAAAGTTTTCGATCAGAAGAGGGCTCTTATCCAAGAGGAGGAGGATAAAATGCTCGCTGCAGGTGTAATAAGTAGGTCCCATTCTGCCTTTACTAGTCCGGTCGTTATCGTCACGAAGAAGGACGGTACGGCTCGGTTTCGTGTCGACTAGAGGAAGTTGAATAGTCTGACAATACCAGAGTCGTCGGTATTGCCAGGTATTCACGAGACTATCAAAGAGCTCGGAACAGCGAAAGTGTTCACTTCTTTGGATCTGAAGTCTGGGTTTTGGCAGATACCCATGGACGAGGCTAGAAAAAAGTATACAGCTTTTGCTACGCCTGATGGAGCTTGTTATGAGTTTAACTCAATGCCGTTTGGTCTATCGAATGCACCTGGAAGTTTCCAAATCCTTATGACGGAAGTGTTGGTTGGTTATGTCGATAAATTCGTCAAAGTATATCTAGACGACATAATCGTTTACAGCGAAGATGAAAAGGAGAACCTCTACCATCTCCGCCTTGTGCTGGAGAGGTTCAGAGCACATGGCCTGTGGTGCAGTTTAAAGAAGTGCAACTTCGCTCAGCGTAGGCTGGAGTACTTGGGGCATGTGGTGACGGAAACGTCAAACGAACCAATGCCAGGTCATGTGTTAGCGGTTCAACAATTCCCGCTACCCAAGATTGTCTCTCAGGTCCGAGGATTCTTGGGCACCGTTGGTTGGCTACGGGAGTTCATCCCGAACTTAGCGGAGTTGGAGGCTCCGATAAGTGATATGCTCAAATCGAAGAAAGGTCGAGACCTTAAGTGGAACTCTCAAGCATTGGAGGCGTTTGAGAGGATCAAGGAAGTCGTGGGCCGTCCTATGGTCTTGGCCAGGCCGGACATGACTCTCCCGTTTTTCCTGCAGACCGATGCATCTGGGGTAGGCATCGCTGCAGTCCTTTATCAAGTTGATTGTCACGGCGACAGAAGGATCGTTTCACATGCTAGTGCCAAGCTCAAGGGCGCGGAACTAAACTATCATGTGAACGAGACTGAATGTTTAGCCATTGTTTGGGGTATCAAGCGATACTGTCATTATCTCTAAGACCGTCCATTCACTCTTCGAACGGACAGCAAAGCGTTGACTTGGTTTTCTAGACGAAGAAATTTTATCTCGTTGGGGTTGTCCAGAAGTCGTCATTTCTGACAACGGATGCTGGCTGTTGACGTCCTGGGGCCCTATGCAGCCTCAAGGAGGGGAAACAGGTTCGTGGTAATTGCCGTCGATATGTTTTCAAAGTGGGTTGAAGCCAAGGCCACTAAGACATGCACGTCGAGAGTAATTTCTCGTTTTCTAGACGAAGAAATTTTATCTCGTTAGGGTTGTCCAGAAGTCGTCATTTCTGACAACGGCCCGCAGTTTCAGAGCAATCATCTGCTAAAATACTACGATTTGAAGAACATCGAGGTCAAATTTTCACCTGTTTTTCATCAACAGGCGAACCCTGTCGAGCGAAGGGTCCAGGAACTGAAGAAGTGCCTAAGAGCAAGGATGCTGGAAACCACTTCGGAAGGGCTTTGGGAAGAAGGTCTGGCTGCAAGTCTCTATTGCTTACGGAACCGTAAGAATAGAGCAACAGGGGAGACTCCAGCGGAGTTATTGTTAGGATATACACCTGGTCGTCCAGGAGATTGGAGGCTACCTATGTACCGAGATCCGGTACATAATAGCCCCGAAGATCGGCAAGAACGTCTTGCAAAAGCAGCCAGACGTCAGGCAGTTTATCAGAGGAATTTATTCCCTGATAAAGATCTACCGTCGCCACGGACCTACGGGGTCGGCGACCGCGTTTTAGTTAGGAATTTCGTCAAAGGAAATTTCGGAGGTACACTGTCAGGACCGCATCCGATCACGAGGGTGATGGGGCGAGACAGTTACCTCGTAGATAGGAACGGCACCGAGAGGCTGGTGCACGTAGACGATATCCGTTCTTGGGTAAGCAGGACTTTGCCGGCTGGCGTCCACCACGACGATGGTGGCCCAGGTCCGGATCAGTCAGAGTCCTACGACGCTGACCAAGAAGTGACAGGGGAAGTCACACCTAGGCCGACGACTTGGGGCAGTCCGAAGCCACCTTCGTTAATCCGGGTACGAGCTGACGCACCCAACTCAACGAACCCACGGGAAGTAACGGTCAGTTTCGATCCAAAGGACAAAGCGGTCCGGCGGACAGTGAAAAGGTTGAGGAGGAATCCACAAGGACGGAAACGCGACTCAGACTGCGCGGAGAAGAGAGGAGTATCCCGTAGGAGTCCGTTGCCAGTGGTGAACTCTGGCCTTTTGGAGATCAGATATTCTGAACTCCCCATCGCAAACTCATCAGTAGGGGGGCGTGCTACTACGGAAGTAGACACTCTTACCCGTCAAGCGGTCGTTCCAGACCAAGGTTCAGAGTACGATTCAGATTCGGAAGTGGAAGCTGCTATCCGAGAGTTAGCACTTCCAGTAGGGGGGTCTCCATCACCATTGGTGGTCGACCCGGGAGAGAATGTGAGACAGGAAGGCTCAGTAAGGACTGAGATTCCTAGTAAGAGTACAGGACGGCGAAGGAGATGCCGAGCTGTGGCGCCGGACTCCGACAGAATTAGTAAAGACTGTACTGAGAACGATTCCGACATGGAGGATGACGCTCCAGTAACTTTGGTGGTTCCAGCCTTGGTTCATCAGAGTGCGGAAGGTGACTATTAGGGAGTTAACGTAAATTTAGCTTTTGTCAGTTGTTTCGTTTGGAAATAACTTCGACCAAGTTAAACTCTTTAGTAGGGGGGTGTCGCAGGGCAAGCTCGCCGCGCTCCTACGATGATTTTTTTTGTGTATGGTCACCTTTAGTGAGCAATTTTTACACTAAATAACTCTCAATTTTCACCTAGAAGCCAGTCGAATAATATTAGATTTTTGCATTATATTCAGGTCACTAGTCTAGTCTCACCCTGTATGATGTAAAGTCCCAATCTCCACCCAGTGGAACTCCACTCTACGTAGTTTTACCAATTTACCGGAAATTCCTGACTAGTTTTCAATTTTATTAATTTGTGGCCCCAAACAGTCGAGCACCCGGTATACAGAACACTTAGAGCAAGGTTTCGACACGTTAGTCTCTTGTTGGGTGGAAAGTTTCCGTGGCTCCATTTGTTTTCACAAATAATTTCATTTCTATTCGATTTCTCATCAGGTAGGCCAAATCGGAAAACGGGTATAGATTCCTCGGCGAAGGAATACGCAGTAGTTTTTAAAGTAAAATTTTTCAAGTTTAATTTTCCTTTTTGGTGCTTCACACAATTTTTGAAGTTAGGAAATTTTATTTAGATAGTTTTTCTAAACCGTGAATCCTTCCTCCCTCGTCCATTTCCCGGCGAGGTCTTGTTAGGTGTTAGGTTAGTTAGCTATAGGGTGACCCTTCTCATCGTCACACTTGAGTTGGGTCGACGCGAGGTCGATTTTAGTGCACTTCTCCTTAGCCACACACTTGCACACGCAAGTAGCCCGACAATACATTACAGCCGTAATTGTTTGTCCTTTAGAGCAATGACGAATATGAGATTGAGATCTCATATGCTCGCGGAGGAGAATACCCAAGCCGTGTTCGCCGGCGCTGGGCTTTCTCGGACACCTCCGCCGTCGGGTGACTTAGACGCTAGGCGTCTATTCCCGAAGCGTCGCGACGTCTCGACGGAGACGTCCCCCAGGTACGTACTACCGGGGAATACCGTGAGTTGACGATGTCGACTACCTTGTCCCCGAGAAGTGTGCTAGACCAAGTTACTTAAGAGTCGAGCTTAGACGGAGGGAGGCAGCCTTCCCCGTCGGCTCAGGTAGGGTTAGTTATCGATTCCGCGGGAGTTGTCACAACTCCACCTTTGGAAGCCCATTTCGAACAATTCCGATTAACAAGAAATGTATCTGTTTGCAGGTCGGAGGGCTACTCAGGAGTCCATGCTGGCGAAGCTCGTGAGGTACGCCCCCTCGGAATGCGCCGAAGCGCTCCGGTGTCATCGGGTGTGCCCCACGCACCACAGCGGAGGCCAGAGGTTATAGATGTGCATACCCTAAGGGAACCGGGTGATGCTGAGGCCCTAGTGGATGAACTAGGGGGTGGTGGAAGGCTCTCGGAGGGAGTTGGGGATGCTCGCATTCCCATATCTCTCCAGGGGCGGGTTCAGCGTACCTCCCAAGGGATACCATATGCACGGCCAGAACAAGCAACAAGAGCTACGAAGGCAGATTTCGAATCAGGTGTCGGCTGGGACACGGAAGTTGCCACCCGAAATCCCTGGGTGACGACGTCCTTGCCCTCCAGGTCACTTGGAGCAGAGCGGTGGGTGGCTGAAGATGGTTTCGGAGAAATCCGAAACTTTGCTGAAGCCGTCCACCCACACCGTGGTACGAGACAATAATGTCTCGTAAAAAGGTGTGGATGGACGGCTTCCGCAAAGTTTCGGATTCCTCCGAACCAATCTTCAGCCACCCACCGCTCTGCTCCTAGTTGTCTGGAGGGCAAGGACGTCGTCACCCAGGGATTTCGGGTGGCAACTTCCGTGTCCCTGCCGACACCCGTCACGAAATCTGCCTTTGTAGCTCTTGTTGCATATTCAGGCTGTGCATAGTGATTCCCTTGGCAGGTACACTGAACCCGCCCCTGGAGAGATATGGGAATGCGAGCATTCCCAACTCCCTCCGAGAGCCTTCCACCACCCCCTAGTTCTTCCACTAGGGCCTCAGCATCACCCGGTTCCCTTAGGGTATGCACATCTATATCCGGCCTCCGCTGTGGTGCGTGGGGCACACCCGATGACCCCGGAGCGCTTCGGCGCATTCCGAGGGGGCGTACCTCACGAGCTTCGCCAGCACGGACTCCTTCGTAGCCCTCCGACCTGCAAACAGATACATTTCTGGTTAGTCGAAATTGCTCAAAACGGGCTTCCAAAGGTGGAGTTGTGACAACTCCCGCGGAATCGATTACTAACCCTACCTGAGCCGACGGGGAAGGCTGCCTCCCTCCGTCTAAGCTCGACTCTAAAGTACCTTGGTCCAGCACACTTCTCGGGGACAAGGTAGTTGACATCGTCAACTCACGATTTTCCCCGGTAGTACGTACCTGGGGACGTCTCCGTCGAGGCGTCGCGACGCTTCGGGGAATAGACGCCTGGCGTCTAAGTCACCCGACGGCGGAGGTGTCCGAGAAAGCCCAACGCCGGCGAACACGGCTTGGGTATTCTCCTCCGCGAGCATATGAGATCTCAATCTCATATTCGTCATTGCTCTAAAGGACAAACAATTACGGCTGTAATGTATTGTCGGGCTACTTGCGTGTGCAAGTGTGTGGCAAAGGAGAAGTGCACTAAAATCGACCTCGCGTCGACCCAACTCAAGTGTGACGATGAGAAGGGTCACCCTATAGCTAACTAACCTAACACCTAACAAGACCTCGCCGGGAAATGGACGAGGGAGGAAGGATTCACGGTTTAGAAAAACTATCTAAATAAAATTTCCTAACTTCAAAATTGTGTGAAGCACCAAAAAGGAAAAATTAAACTTGAAAAATTTTACTTCAAAAATTTACAACTGGATGTGACAAAAACCAAGACAGAGATTTGGGTAAAAGGATCACGGAGCCTAACCAGACTGTCTCAGGTGGAAAAGCCGAGAATAGCCGCAGGAAATAGGTATGGGAAGGACGCGAAACCCCTAGGTACCACAGGAAATGTGGCTCGCCAACGACAAAGTCGCAGCTAATGATGTCTTGACAGGCCGAGGAATTTAAGCTCGAACGATACAATCTTCGTGGAACTCTACGATCGAGCCGATTGTATCAGGTGAGATCTCGTTTTGGTGCCTGACCCCTTTTCATACGATGGGGATTTTTCGTCAACGTCGCGTACAGGTATTAAGTCGGGAAATAACTTTGATGAAGTTAAATCCCTAAGTGTCCGTTGCAAAAGATCACTTTACACTGATTATTGCTCGAGAGTTAAACTACCTATCAACGTACTTTCGTAGCGCGAATAAAACACCTGTAAACCGTACAAGTGAGTCTAACCCCTTTTTAAGATAGAAACAAAACGTTATGAATCTACTGTGAACTGAATTATTATTACCGAGAACCTGACTCTAACTGCTAGCCAAAACGATGAATTGCAGAGACAAAAGGCAAAGCCAAACAAACGTAAGTTATTTAACGGAAACACGAAATTGATTATTACACTGCAATTCGACAAGAAAGAGTGGCTGTCTGCTGCTTCGCTGCTTGCATATTTATGCAATCCTGACTGCTAAATCCGCGACACCCATTGGCCTAGAGGGCCAAAGTGGGCGTCGCCCTTGGCTGAACAAAACCCTAGCTCGCGAAAACGCGCGGGATTTGGGCAAATGACCGTTAAAGTCCCGTTACCTGCGTTTTCTAGGGAGTATTTGACAAAAGTCACTAAATACTCCCCAGATCTAGGGAGATATTGAAAGTCAGAATTTCAGATATCTCGATTCCTAGGGCGGTCCGATATTCGGAGAGCCCCGAGAAAAACCATAAACCAACGTGATTCTTGAACGCCGAAGAAATACACGTATTCCTTCGCCGAGGAATCTATACCCGTTTTTCGATTTGGCCAACCTGATGAGAAATCGAATTGAAATAAAATAATTTGTGAAAACAAATGGAGCCACGGAATCTTTCCACCCAACAAGAGACTAGCGTGTCGAAACCTTGCTCTAAGTGTTCTATATACCGGGTGCTCGACTGTTTGGGGCCACAAATTAATAAAATTGAAAACTAGTCAGGAATTTCCGGTAAATCGGTAAAACTACGTACAGTGGAGTTCCACTGGGTGGAGATTGGGACTTTACATCGTACAGGGTGAGACTAGACTAGTGACCTGAATATAATGCAAAAATCTAATATTATTCGACTGGCTTCTAGGTGAAAATTGAGAGTTATTAAGTGTAAAAATGGCTCACTAAAGGTGACCATACACAAAAAAAATCATCGTAGGAGCGCGGCTAGCCTGCCCTGCGACACCCCCCTACTAAAGAGTTTAACTTGGTCGAAGTTATTTCCAAACGAAACAACCGACAAAAGCTTAATTTACGTTAACTCCCTAATAGTCACCTTCCGCACTCTGATGAACCAAGGCTGGAACCACCAAAGTTACTGGAGCGTCATCCTCCATGTCGGAATCGTTCTCAGTACAGTCTTTACTAACTCTAGGAGCTTTGCTGTAGCTCTGGGCTGGTACGGGATCTTCGTCAGACCCGGTCACCGAAACATACTGACGGGCGGAGTCTGTCGGTGGCCGCTGGATCGGAGCTCTGTCGGAGTCCAGCGCCACAGCTCGGCATCTCCTTCGCCGTCCTGTACTCTTACTAGGAATCTCAGTCCTTACTGAGCCTTCCTGTCTCACATTCTCTCCCGGGTCGACCATCAATGATAATGGAGACCCCCCTACTGGAAGTGCTAACTCTCGGATAGCAGCTTGCACTTCCGAATCTGAATCGTACGCTGGACCTTGGTCTGAAACGACCGCTTGACGGGTAGGAGCGTCTACTTCAGTAGTAGCACGCCCCCCTACTGATAAGTTTGCGACGGGGAGTTCAGAATCTCTGATCTCCAAAAGGCCAGAGTTCACCACCGGCAACGGACTCCTACGGGATACTCCTCTCTTCCCCGCGCAGTCTGAGTCGCGTTTCCGTCCTTGTGGATTCTTCCTCAACCTTTTCACTGTCCGCCGGACCGCTTTGTCCTTTGGATCGAAACTGACCGTTACTTCCCGTGGATTCGTTGAGTTGGGTGCGTCAGCTCGTACCCGGATTAACGAAGGTGGCTTCGGACCGCCCCCAGTCGTCGGCCTAGGTGTGACTTCCCCTGTCACTTCTTGGTCAGCGTCGTTGGACTCTGGCTGATCCGGACCTGGGCCACCATCGTCGTGGCGGACGCCAGCCGGCAAAGTCCTGCTTACCCAAGAACGGATATCGTCTACGTGCACCAGCCTCTCGGTGCCGTTCCTATCTACGAGGTAACTGTCTCGCCCCATCACCCTCGTGATCGGATGCGGTCCTGACAGTGTACCTCCGAAGTTTCCTTTGACGAAATTCCTAACTAAAACGCGGTCGCCGACCCCGTAGGTCCGTGGCGACGGTAGATCTTTATCAGGGAATAAATTCCTCTGATAAACTGCCTGACGTCTGGCTGCTTTTGCAAGACGTTCTTGCCGATCTTCGGGGCTATTATGTACCGGATCTCGGTACATAGGTAGCCTCCAATCTCCTGGACGACCAGGTGTATATCCTAACAATAACTCCGCTGGAGTCTCCCCTGTTGCTCTATTCTTACGGTTCCGTAAGCAATAGAGACTTGCAGCCAGACCTTCTTCCCAAAGCCCTTCCGAAGTGGTTTCCAGCATCCTTGCTCTTAGGCACTTCTTCAGTTCCTGGACCCTTCGCTCGACAGGGTTCGCCTGTTGATGAAAAACAGGTGAAAATTTGACCTCGATGTTCTTCAAATCGTAGTATTTTAGCAGATGATTGCTCTGAAACTGCGGGCCGTTGTCAGAAATGACGACTTCTGGACAACCCTAACGAGATAAAATTTCTTCGTCTAGAAAACGAGAAATTACTCTCGACGTGCATGTCTTAGTGGCCTTGGCTTCAACCCACTTTGAAAACATATCGACGGCAATTACCACGAACCTGTTTCCCCTCCTTGAGGCTGCATAGGGCCCCAGGACGTCAACAGCCAGCATCTGCCACGGTCGCTTCGGCACACTAGGCCGTTGCGGTGCCGCTTCCTGATGCCGTACGGCTTTAACGCACTGGCAGACTAGGCAACCTCTCACGTAGGCCCGGACGTAGTCCTCCATGGCCGGCCACCAATAGTGCCGTTTTAAGGCACGTAAGGTTTCCTCTTGACCAGGATGACCAGCGGTCGGGTGTTCATGGTAATAAGCCGACACGTCCTCACGGAGCGCCTCGGGCACATACAATAGCCGTTTACCAGCAGAAGAAACATATACAACCCCTTGGACATCTGAAAACTTGTTGATAAAACGAAGATCGTCCCTGGACATAGGACCTAAGTCTTCACTGTGAGACCCCGAGGGATTACGGAACAAGAAATCAGCTAGCTGATTGTCTCGACCTGCGACGTGCTCCACAGTGAAGGAATACTCCTGTAGAAGTAAGGCCCAACGAGTTAACTTCGCTTTTGCGTCCTTGAACTTGGATAACCAAGTCAACGCTTTGCTGTCCGTTCGAAGAGTGAATGGACGGTCTTCGAGATAATGACGGTATCGCTTGATACCCCAAACAATGGCTAAACATTCAGTCTCGTTCACATGATAGTTTAGTTCCGCGCCCTTGAGCTTGGCACTAGCATGTGAAACGATCCTTCTGTCGCCGTGACAATCGACTTGATACAGAACTGCAGCGATGCCTACCCCAGATGCATCGGTCTGCAGGAAAAACGGGAGAGTCATGTCCGGCCTGGCCAAGACCATAGGACGGCCCACGACTTCCTTGATCCTCTCAAACGCCTCCAATGCTTGAGAGTTCCACTTAAGGTCTCGACCTTTCTTCGATTTGAGCATATCACTTATCGGAGCCTCCAACTCCGCTAAGTTCGGGATGAACTCCCGTAGCCAACCAACGGTGCCCAAGAATCCTCGGACCTGAGAGACATTCTTGGGTAGCGGGAATTGTTGAACCGCTAACACATGACCTGGCATTGGTTCGTTTGACGTTTCCGTCACCACATGCCCCAAGTACTCCAGCCTACGCTGAGCGAAGTTGCACTTCTTTAAACTGCACCACAGGCCATGTGCTCTGAACCTCTCCAGCATAAGGCGGAGATGGTAGAGGTTCTCCTTTTCATCTTCGCTGTAAACGATTATGTCGTCTAGATATACTTTGACGAATTTATCGACATAACCAACCAACACTTCCGTCATAAGGATTTGGAAACTTCCAGGTGCATTCGTTAGACCAAACGGCATTGAGTTAAACTCATAACAAGCTCCATCTGGCGTAGCAAAAGCTGTATACTTTTTACTAGCCTCATCCATGGGTATCTGCCAAAACCCAGACTTCATATCCAAAGAAGTGAACACTCTCGCTGTTCCGAGCTCTTTGATAGTCTCGTGAATACCTGGCAATACCGACGACTCGGGTATTGTCAGACTATTCAACTTCCTGTAGTCGACACAAAACCGAGCCGTACCGTCCTTCTTCGTGACGATAACGACCGGACTAATAAAGGCAGAATGGGACCTACTTATGACACCTGCAGCGAGCATCTTATCCACCTCCTCTTGGATAAGAGCCCTCTTTTGATCGGAAACTTTGTACGGACGGAGCTTGAAGGGTAGCTCCTCCTTCAATCGGATTTTGTGGCAAGCAGCCCTCGTCACTGGTTGCCTTGGAGATTCGTAAAAGACGTCTCCAAACTCTCGGATAAGACTCCGAAATTCCTTTCTCGAGAACGCCGGTAGCTGGTCGTCCGCTACCTGTGGTTCAGGGAACTTTTCTGGTGGAAGATGGACCTCCTCCGCCCAGAAAATAGTTTGCCTAGGCCCCTTTCCAACGTACATGGTGCGACGTGCAAAGTCGACCATAGCCTCGTTTGATGCCAGCCAGGGACACCCGAGCAGAAGATCCTCGACAAGATCATCCACCACTTGCACGACAACTTCGTGAACAACACCATCTATTAACAGTTCGACTATTGTCTCCCCTAGACTGGTGATGCCACGACCGGCGCATGCAAGCTGCAACGGTGTCACTTGCTTCCTATCCACCCTCCAGGTGACAGGCAACAAACTACGTTTCAGGAGATTTAGCGAACTTCCGCTGTCCACCAAAACCCTAACTCGACGACCCATCAGTTCAGCCTCGATTCGCGGCAACTGATGCAATCGTCCCTCAACATTGTTGTTCGCTAAGCTAGTATCACAGCGACGGTATAGACACAATGGATCCAGCAGATCCACCTCCGACTTCTTCCTAAGCGGGTCGGTCTCAATGAAACTCAGAAGTTCCGACTTGCGATTGACATCAAGTACTGCAGCACCAACTGCAGCCAACGATGGGACTTGGCGATTGCATCCCTCAGGAACCTCGCCTCCGCCCCGACTAAGACGTGTAACTCTCTCAGATGACATGCCTACCACGCCTCTGGTATCTACCAACGGGGAATGGCGATTCGCACCTGCGATCCCATCTGCTCTGCCCCTCGATACCGTCCTTGAGACTTGGCATGCATCGACCTCGAAACCCGCGTCCTGTGTGGGAGTGAGTGACAGACCACCACCCTCGGTGTCTTCACTACCCCGAAGTGGAACCGAAAAGAGTACGTCACTCTCGACGACTTTTTCGTTCCGAAACCTTGATTCGCAATCTTTCCTTGGATACACCTTTTCATCTCGACTTGTGCCTATACCGGACCTGTGCCCAGTTTGCAGTGCCCTAGCACTCTCTTTGACAACAGGCCCCTCCTGGTTCTTCTGTATACCGATCACTAACTCCGAAACCTTGTGTTGTGGCGGATGGAACGACCCACCAACAACGACCTGGGGTACCTCGATGATCTCACAACTCCATGAACCTGAAGATGATTCATAACCCCTTCCATTCGTTCCAAAACTAGAACTTGACATGTTTGAAATGACTTTCAACCCTCTACGTTTAACGTCTGCCGACGAGTGAACTTTTTTCCGCCTACCACCAGTGGCGCGATCCACACGCTCATCTACCACACTGAAACAAACGGATTCACAATCTGACCGGTCTGCCCAATGTAGTTTGCCTGATGACGGTGGCGTTTCGGCTGAAACGACTCCAGCTTCAACATCCTGGAACTCCTTCTCCTCCTCCTTGTTGGGAATACATGCCGCATAATTTCTATGACAGTCCAACACTGTCACAGAACCGCAAAACGGTGTTGAAGGAGTACCTACTCCGATGGAGCCCCCTGATGGCTCCTGTTGGAGTTTTTTGATTCTTTGCAAACTGTGATTTTGTCTGCGTCCTTAGCTGACGTCTTACGACGCGAGGTTTTACTCGCCTGCACGGTATTAACCGTATGTGCCTTATTGGCCTGATCTAACGGTTTTGTTCCCACACTCTGACGTTTGGGACCGTTCTTGTTGTCATTTTGCTGAGGGCAATCTTTGTTCCAGTGAGCTCCCCCGCAAGTGAAACATCCGCTCGAAGGAGCGTTGTTTCCTCCAGAACGCCTCGATTGATCGTAATTCTGGAATTTAGTGCCATTGTTATTAAAGTTACTGGACCTAACATGGTTCGAACCCCTGTTGTCCTGTAACTGTCCCTGAGGACGTTTGGGTGGCACATCTTCGGCCTGATGAGGACGGTTGGTGTTCGAAACAAGTTTCGGCCCTGACTGTACACTTTGGCTGGTGCTACGAAGTAGCGTCTCGACAGCAACAGCTTTTTGTGTCAGCTCTTCAATAGTTGCAAATCTATGCAATTGCAAATGGACTTTGATATCCGGTCTGATCCGGTTCAATATCAATCGCACAACCCTTCCTTCGTCCATCTCTGGGTAGAGCCTCTGTGAAAGACTCCACTTGTTCAGGATGAAGGAAGTTATTGACTCTCCCTTCGGCTGGTCAGTGCCAAAGAACTCCGCTTCTAAGCTCGAGACCAACAGATCGTTATCGAACCGTTCCTGGAGCCGGTTTGTGAAAAACTGAAAGTTTAGGCGTGAGTTGCGATATGGAGCATACCACTGCTGGGCTGCTCCCTTGAGCCACTGAGCTGCAACGCTCACCCAGACGGTTGGATCAAAGCCCCCTAGATAATCCTCAGAGGATTGAATAAATTGTATTGGATCTTCGTGAGGAAGCCCACTGAAACTAGGATGTGGTTTGTTGTTAATTAAACCCCCATCAACACCGTTTAGGGTTCCCCGACGTCTATCCTCCAGCAAATCTGCGAGTCGCACGAGCACGTCGTCGACCCCCGTCACTGGTCTTCTAGGATTCTCCTGAATCCGGACTGTGGGCACTGGCCTCCTCGATGGGTAATATCCACTCCTGTGGACATCACCGGGGTTGGAAGCGACGTTTCGAGCAACTCGAGGGACATCCTCAGATTCCCTATAATGCCGATTCCCGGTTGGCAACCGGGTAAACGTGCCATATGGGCGCCAAAGGGTTTCCGGTTCACCCATAACCATTTCATTAACTGGGAGTCTCTCAGGAGAGAGATCCCGAACTCTAATTCTGTTTGCAGGAGGAAGGCTACACCCGCAGATCCCTGAAGACGGTCTGTCTTCAGCAGCCCCACGTTGGGCGCCATGTCTCGTAAAAAGGTGTGGATGGACGGCTTCCGCAAAGTTTCGGATTCCTCCGAACCCATCTTCAGCCACCCACCGCTCTGCTCCTAGTTGCCTGGAGGGCAAGGACGTCGTCACCCAGGGATTTCGGGTGGCAACTTCCGTGTCCCTGCCGACACCCGTCACGAAATCTGCCTTTGTAGCTCTTGTTGCATATTCAGGCTGTGCATAGTGATTCCCTTGGGAGGTACACTGAACCCGCCCCTGGAGTTCTTCCACTAGGGCCTCAGCATCACCCGGTTCCCTTAGGGTATGCACATCTATATCCGGCCTCCGCTGTGGTGCGTGGGGCACACCCGATGACCCCGGAGCGCTTCGGCGCATTCCGAGGGGGCGTACCTCACGAGCTTCGCCAGCACGGACTCCTTCGTAGCCCTCCGACCTGCAAACAGATACATTTCTGGTTAGTCGAAATTGCTCAAAACGGGCTTCCAAAGGTGGAGTTGTGACAACTCCCGCGGAATCGATTACTAACCCTACCTGAGCCGACGGGGAAGGCTGCCTCCCTCCGTCTAAGCTCGACTCTAAAGTACCTTGGTCCAGCACACTTCTCGGGGACAAGGTAGTTGACATCGTCAACTCACGATTTTCCCCGGTAGTACGTACCTGGGGGACGTCTCCGTCGAGGCGTCGCGACGCTTCGGGGAATAGACGCCTGGCGTCTAAGTCACCCGACGGCGGAGGTGTCCGAGAAAGCCCAACGCCGGCGAACACGGCTTGGGTATTCTCCTCCGCGAGCATATGAGATCTCAATCTCATATTCGTCATTGCTCTAAAGGACAAACAATTACGGCTGTAATGTATTGTCGGGCTACTTGCGTGTGCAAGTGTGTGGCAAAGGAGAAGTGCACTAAAATCGACCTCGCGTCGACCCAACTCAAGTGTGACGATGAGAAGGGTCACCCTATAGCTAACTAATCTAACACCTAACAAGACCTCGCCGGGAAATGGACGAGGGAGGAAGGATTCACGGTTTAGAAAAACTATCTAAATAAAATTTCCTAACTTCAAAATTGTGTGAAGCACCAAAAAGGAAAAATTAAACTTGAAAAATTTTACTTCAAAAATTTACAACTGGATGTGACAAAAACCAAGACAGAGATTTGGGTAAAAGGATCACGGAGCCTAACCAGACTGTCTCAGGTGGAAAAGCCGAGAACAGCCGCAGGAAATAGGTATGGGAAGGACGCGAAACCCCTAGGTACCACAGGAAATGTGGCTCGCCAACGACAAAGTCGCAGCTAATGATGTCTTGACAGGCCGAGGAATTTAAGCTCGAACGATACAATCTTCGAATTTCTCGACCGAGTTTTGTTCGCCGTTCTTGAGCGCGATTGGCTAAAGCCAGGCCACGCCCTCCGAACCGCAACTATAAATATAGAGCGCTTTGCGCGACTCGACACAGCGATCCAGTCCGCTACCTAGCAAAAAGCGAAAAGCCACGTATACTCAGCTGAGAGAATTATACAAAAAGTATTGAAAGTATAGTGAAAAGTTAGTAATTTCACAAGTTCCGAAGTATCGAAAATCAATAGTACGAGAGTTCCAGAAAGTTCCTGAGAATAATTGGCGAAAGAGAATAATATAAATTCGGCGAAATAGTGTTCCAGAAAAGTCCTTCGACGAAGGTGAAATCGAAAGTTCCAGAAAGAGAATTTTACGAATCTGAATATTGAAGAATTGGGTTTTCAAAGAAGAGAGAAGATTCCAGAAGGTGTGCAGGCTCAAGAAAGAAGATCTTCAGCCAACATTTTTCTGCTAGTTCAACTTGTGTTTCTTGGAGGGATATCAAGAAAACAAACATCCCTCCAAAAAGAATTCGTTGATCGCATGATTGCTGTGGACACTTTAGTTCTTTTCAGAACTGAATAAGAAGTGCTAAAATTTTGGGACTCAGCGAGAGCCCGATACAAAAGAATTCGTACTTTTGAATATTTCTTTTATATTTACTAATCCAATTTTTCTCTTTCAGCCTAGCCTGGCCTCCACCGCCGGTGGAAGCAGCGGCTCCGTATTGCCTGGATTAGATTGCGTGGTCCCGGAATCTATGCCAGGTGATGCCTACCGGATCACTGGGGTGAGTCTTCCGTTATAAGACAAGCCATTGCACTAAGGTGAGACGGGGCGGTAAAGCGCAACTTCTCTCCCGGGAGAGACACGGGTGAACTCCCTGGATAGGCGCGTTAAAACACTTAGTAGATTTTGTTTAGCTATCGACTAATCATAATTTCTCTTTCAGCTACTCTGGTAAGTTAAATTAGGGACTTAGGGCTCTTGCTAGGATTAGGCTAGTTTGTTAAATATATTGGTTGGCATTTTTCCCTATCATTTACAGAATTTTCTCTTTGTAATTTTTTTGTAAAAATGGAGAGATTCTGGGCGGCGAGAATGAGGTCGAACCCGGAGCTGGCCGAGGCACCTCAAATTAACAATTCCATTTTTTTTAATAATTTCACCAACTCCCATTCTCGACATGGCGCCCAACGTGGGGCCTTTAATCGTCATACTGATGATGAACAAAATGTCCGAAACGTCGGAAATGATGATTTTCGAAGTTTCGAAATTCCAGAAAATTCTGGACAACGAAATGGCGGTTATACCACTGAGAACAGTGAACGAACCCAATTCCTTGATAGGGAACGCCATGAATATATGTCTGAGGAGGAACGTGTTCAGGTCGAAACGTTCGATCCATGAATTTCCACTGTTATGAATGATAGCGACTGGTATACTCGCTCAATTGCTTCAACACGCACCCTCGTTGGCGAGCGGGCGGAAGCCTCATATTTGCAGAGTGCATCTGCAAATAATCCATTCTCATTGCTTTTCAAAACGTCGCCTACTTCCGATCCCAGCGACGAAAAATTAAGTGGGAACAGGTGGCGCCCAAACTTTAAAAATGAAGAAAGCCCAAGAAGGGTTTCTTTTGCTCTGGAGGATAATATTCCAGCCGGAAATTCAACGATAAATCCGGAAACTGTAAATACTGTTGCCCCTGCTCCGCCGCAAAGTGACATGGCGCAGCTGGTACAAGTTCTTAAGGAACTAACAGGCCATTCGAAGCCGAAAACTCTGGACAGGAATAAATTACCCACTTTTAGTGGAAAAGATTCAGAAAACCCCAGATATTTTCTGAATAAGTTGGTATCTGAATTCAGGAAAGCGGATTTAGATCTGGATGATTGGGTGGCTCATGCTCAAAGTCAGCTTAAAGGTGAGGCCCAAACATGGATGAATTTATATAACGATATCAATGCCACTTGGCAATTTTTCGTAAACCGCTTCCTCGACAGATTTGATAGCCAGGAGCTACACTCACGACTCCTTGCAAAAATTTATGGAGAGAAACAGACGAAAAGCAAAACCGATATTTTTATTGGGGAGAAAATGGCCCTTATTCGGCGAGTGATGCCAAATCTGCCCGAACTGGAGGCCATACGTCTAATAACAGAATTGATTGACCCCGCTATACAATCTTTTCTTCGAGACAAGCCTATTGTGAACCTTGAAGCATTCACAAGGCACTGCATACAAATAGAAGCCAGCTTGACAGCCCCTAGCTGCTTCAAAATAAACAGTAAAGCCACGGTCTAAGAACCGACTAGACAAGCTAACGTGGGTTCGAACAATGCTAACATTTCCAGAAACACTAGTACCCAGAGCCAATATAATGGAAATTGGAGAGGCAACCAGAATTCGAACTCCAATGGATGGAGGAATTCTAATATCAATAGAAATGAAAACAGAGACTCTCATAGAGAAAGAGAGGACTCTAGAAATCATACTAGGGGCCAGTTTTCTGCTGCTCGGGGCAGAGGCTCATACGGGAACGTGGGTCAGAGGAACCCTCCACCCACACAAAATCAAAGACCTGCAGATAGCAGACTGAATTACATAGCAGAAGAGGACGCTTACTGTTCGGGAAACGCCAGGCAGGATGCACCACCTTCGGCGATGGTGACGTCCGCTCACCAGTAAGCCGAGTCCCCACTTACATTCCCAAAGTGGAAATCGTCACCCATGCAAACATTTCCACCCAAACTTTGGGAAACGCAAACCCCGAAAACAACTTTCCTTGTGTAAATATTTCAATTCAAACAGATGAGTCTGTTGAAGTCCCTGTTAATAATTTTCCCCCTCTAGAGGCTTTAGTGAGCCTGGAAGATGGGCACATAAAGTGTAAAAGGCTTCCTAGGATCCCTGTGTGTGTCGACGACAAACAGGTATCGGCCCTGATAGATACTGGAGCAAGCACTAATTTTATAAGAGCAAGCTTACTCGAGGAACATGATCTGTCGAATCTTCCAAACCCGACTGCTATCAGATTAGGATGCAGGGATAATACGTCCTACAGTTTAGGACAAAAGGAGATCACGTTGGATATTGAAGGACAGGAGTTCCATATAACTGCTACAGTCCTAGCAGATCTCAATGAGTCGATAATTCTAGGGGTCCCATTTCTGGATGATAATGAGGCCATCCTAGATGTTAAAAGAAAATGCGTGTACTTGGGAAGTGAGACCAGGCAAACGGTTTATTGGAGTCCAGTTTCAGAGAGGGCAATTGCCGAGATTCAGTTAGCGGAGTTCGCTGAAGAGCAATTTTCGCCCGAAACAAAGGACAAGATTATGGAAGTAATAACGGACTTTCCTGATGTGTTTGAGGAAACCATCAGGCAGCCGATCACTAAAGCCGTGTTACATGACATTAAGGTCAAAGAAGAACGCCCTTTTAGACGCTTTCGTTACGACAAAATGTCGGAAAGCCGAAAACAGATTGTACATGAGGAGATAAGAAAACTCTCGGAGGCTGGCGTGATAGTGCCAAGCGACTCCCCATACTGCTCCCCTGTAGTCCTCGTCCCAAAGAAGGACGGAAAATTGAGATTCTGTGTAGATTACAGAGAAATTAACAAGTTGATAGTTTCGGAAGCTCCAAACTTACCTCCTATTCAGGAGACCGTAAGAGAAATGGGGCAAGCAAAGATTTTTACCACACTTGACTTGAGAAACGGTTTTTGGCAAGCACCCTTAACACCGCAATCTCAAAAATACACAGCATTCGGAGCCCCTGACGGACAAGTGTATCAATTTAAAGTTTTGAGCTTTGGCCTGAAAAACGGCCCGGCTGTATTTCAGAAACTTATGTCTTCAGTCTTAGTCGGATATACTGATATCTTTTGTAAAGTATATCTCGATGACATTATTGTTTATTCCCGCGATATCGAGGAACATTGCGTACATTTGAGGAGGATTTTGGAACGCCTCAGAACTCATGGTCTATGGCTCTCTCCCCAAAAATGCCATTTTGGTTCAAGAGAACTGCATTATTTGGGCAGAATTGTCTCCGCAAAAGGAAATCGGCCACAAGAGGCCCACATCCTTAATACCGTAAAATTTACTACTCCCAAATCATTGAAACAGCTCCGAGCGTTTCTTGGAACAGCCAGTTGGCTACGGGAATACATTCCCCATTTTGCAGAGATTGCATCTCTCCTTACTGACCTCATTGATACACAGAAGAGGTTCAGATGGACTCCTGCTGCCGAAGCAGCATTTAACAAAATAAAAGAGCTGGTCAGCCAACCACTTGAGCTTTCCAGACCCGATCCCCAGAGATCTTATTGTCTCCAGACGGACGCAAGCCTCATTGGCATGGGGGCAGTCCTGTTTCAGGAAAACAAAAACGGCAATAGGGATATAATCGCCTATGCTAGTGCGAAATTATCTAAGACTGAAAGGAAGTACCACGTAAACGAAATAGAATGTTTGGCCATAGTTTGGAGCATCAAAAAGTATAGGCATTTCCTACAGGACAAACACTTTAAATTGTACACAGACAATTCAGCACTCCTATGGTTAGGAAAAATGAAGGACGAAAGAGCGAAGTTAACACGATGGTCCTTACTATTACAAGAGTACGATTTTGAGATCATCCATATTCCAGGGAAGCTGAATCAGCTCCCGGATTTCCTTAGCAGAAATCCTATAGACGAGCCGACAGGCCATGACATACACTCTGAAACAGAGCGGATGATATTCCCAGTCAAAGAGACTCAGGAAAAATCCCCTGCAGGAGAATTACCGACACTTACCCAATTACGAACGTTCTATGAGGAAGTCAAAGATAGACAGAGAGATTGTCCTAGTCTCCAAAGGTTCATAGAGAGAATTATTAGAGCAAGGAATACGCCAAACCCAAACCCCTACGAGCGAAGAATTCGTGACGAGTTCGTCCTAGAGGATGGCGTGCTCTACTTTACAGGCCAGGATCCTGAAAGTCGGCGGGTCGTGATACCAAAGAATTTTCTGCACCAAGTGCTTAAACGGTATCACGACGACATAGGGCATCCTGGGAGCCTAGAGACCTATCGACAAATTTCCAAACACTTCCAACTCTCTCCCCTTAAATCTCGCATCGATGATTACATCAAGAGGTGCCTCACTTGCGCGACAACCAAACGTGCTGCTCCTCAACAGGAAATAATCCAAAGGCCAAATTGTCCGGAGAGGCCATGGGAAATCGTCTCTATAGACGCCATGGGTCCGTATCCCGCATCCCGGAACGGGAACCGGTACATTCTTCTGGCTACAGATTGTTTTAGCAAATGGGTTGAAGCCAAGGTGGTACGGAAAGCCGATGTCGAAGCTGTAGTCAAATTCCTTCAGGAGGATGTCTTTGGGAGATGGGGTTACCCAAGATTAATAATTTCAGACAGTGCAGCCCAATTCAAGGGCAGAGTCTTTGAACAGTTCACAGAGCACTATCACATTGAAATTAAGTGGTCACCTATCTATCACCAACAGGCGAATCCGATAGAGAGGCGAGTACAGGAGATTAAGAAGATGCTACGAGCTGCTTTACTAAACAAGGAGGAAACCCTTTGGGAAGAGCAGGTTCCTAGTATAATATTCAACTTGAGGACTCGATTTAACGCTGCAACAGGGATGTCACCGAGCATGCTGCTGTTAGGCTATGAGATACCCCAGCCCGGAGAGTGGATAACTCCTTCTCAGAAGAAGAGAAAACGAAGAAACGAGAACCGTGCAGAGCGTGTTGCAGAAGCAGCCGCTTCTTCTTCAAATTATCGGAGTAAGCTTTTCCCAGATCTAGAGGATGATCAACCTATATCATTTTCACCAGGACAATGGGTTTTGTGCCGGAATTTTGGTCCGCGACGGAAAAACTTTGGCCAGACCTGGGTCGGCCCATTCCAAGTCGAACGGCAAATCGGCCCCAACTGTTATGTGGTCCTCAAAGGAGGCTACGAACAGAATATCTCCGCCGATGATCTCCGACCAGCCCCGGATCCCAGAAGTGGCCAAGACCACCTGGATCCACGTCCAACTCCAGCCCCAGGAGAGGACGAGTAGACCCTGAACATTGTAAATATCCCTCTTTAGTCTGTAAGATAGGCCCGTGGAACACCGAACATTATTATGCCCAGAAGGTGTTATTTGTCAACGTCCCTGTAGATTAAGTAAATATTGTAAAAATTATCTCCTTAACATAAGTTAGTTCGCATTCTAGCTAGCGTAGGTAGTTAAGATAGCATTATAAAAGTTAGGCTAGGGACAAAATATTGTACACCCAGCCGGGTTTAGGGGCATTGCCCATAAAAAATATATACATTGTACTTGTGGTTTGAAAAGATTTAATAAAGAGAAAGAAAATAAAACCCTCCCGAGGCGCACGTTGCTCCGGCGGCAAAAATGTTTGGCATTCCACTAGCAGAAAAGATGTCAGCGATCTTTCGAAGGGGGGAAGTGTCATGAAAACCCAATATCTGATTAAAATTTTTAATGAAGTGATTCAGAAAGAATCCAAACCAGTATTCGCCAAGAAATTTCCGTCGAGAAATGAGCGTCAGAATTTCTCGACCGAGTTTTGTTCGCCGTTCTTGAGCGCGATTGGCTAAAGCCAGGCCACGCCCTCCGAACCGCAACTATAAATATAGAGCGCTTTGCGCGACTCGACACAGCGATCCAGTCCGCTACCTAGCAAAAAGCGAAAAGCCACGTATACTCAGCTGAGAGAATTATACAAAAAGTATTGAAAGTATAGTGAAAAGTTAGTAATTTCACAAGTTCCGAAGTATCGAAAATCAATAGTACGAGAGTTCCAGAAAGTTCCTGAGAATAATTGGCGAAAGAGAATAATATAAATTCGGCGAAATAGTGTTCCAGAAAAGTCCTTCGACGAAGGTGAAATCGAAAGTTCCAGAAAGAGAATTTTACGAATCTGAATATTGAAGAATTGGGTTTTCAAAGAAGAGAGAAGATTCCAGAAGGTGTGCAGGCTCAAGAAAGAAGATCTTCAGCCAACATTTTTCTGCTAGTTCAACTTGTGTTTCTTGGAGGGATATCAAGAAAACAAACATCCCTCCAAAAAGAATTCGTTGATCGCATGATTGCTGTGGACACTTTAGTTCTTTTCAGAACTGAATAAGAAGTGCTAAAATTTTGGGACTCAGCGAGAGCCCGATACAAAAGAATTCGTACTTTTGAATATTTCTTTTATATTTACTAATCCAATTTTTCTCTTTCAGCCTAGCCTGGCCTCCACCGCCGGTGGAAGCAGCGGCTCCGTATTGCCTGGATTAGATTGCGTGGTCCCGGAATCTATGCCAGGTGATGCCTACCGGATCACTGGGGTGAGTCTTCCGTTATGAGACAAGCCATTGCACTAAGGTGAGACGGGGCGGTAAAGCGCAACTTCTCTCCCGGGAGAGACACGGGTAAACTCCCTGGATAGGCGCGTTAAAACACTTAGTAGATTTTGTTTAGCTATCGACTAATCATAATTTCTCTTTCAGCTACTCTGGTAAGTTAAATTAGGGACTTAGGGCTCTTGCTAGGAGTAGGCTAGTTTGTTAAATATATTGGTTGGCATTTTTCCCTATCATTTACAGAATTTTCTCTTTGTAATTTTTTTGTAAAAATGGAGAGATTCTGGGCGGCAAGAATGAGGTCGAACCCGGAGCTGGCCGAGGCACCTCAAATTAACAATTCCATTTTTTTTAATAATTCTACCAACTCCCATTCTCGACAGAGCTAGGGTTTTGTTCAGCCTAGGGCGACGCCCACTTTGGCCCTCTAGGCCAATGGGTGTCGCGGATTTAGCAGTCAGGATTGCATAAATATGCAAGCAGCGAAGCAGCAGACAGCCACTCTTTCTTGTCAAATTGCAGTGTAATAATCAATTTCGTGTTTCCGTTAAATAACTTACGATTGTTTGGCTTTGCCTTTTGTCTCTGCAATTCATCGTTTTGGCTAGCAGTTAGAGTCAGGTTCTCGGTAATAATAATTCAGTTCACAGTAGATTCATAACGTTTTGTTTCTATCTTAAAAGGGGTTAGACTCACTTGTACGGTTTACAGGTGTTTTATTCGCGCTACGAAAGTACGTTGATAGGTAGTTTAACTCTCGAGCAATAATCAGTGTAAAGTGATCTTTTGCAACGGACACTTAGGGATTTAACTTCATCAAAGTTATTTCCCGACTTAATACCTGTACGCGACGTTGACGAAAAATCCCCATCGTATGAAAAGGGGTCAGGCACCAAAACGAGATCTCACCTGATACAATCGGCTCGATCGTAGAGTTCCACGAAGATTGTATCGTTCGAGCTTAAATTCCTCGGCCTGTCAAGACATCATTAGCTGCGACTTTGTCGTTGGCGAGCCACATTTCCTGTGGTACCTAGGGGTTTCGCGTCCTTCCCATACCTATTTCCTGCGGCTGTTCTCGGCTTTTCCACCTGAGACAGTCTGGTTAGGCTCCGTGATCCTTTTACCCAAATCTCTGTCTTGGTTTTTGTCACATCCAGTTGTAAATTTTTGAAGTAAAAATTTTTCAAGTTTAATTTTTCCTTTTTGGTGCTTCACACAATTTTGAAGTTAGGAAATTTTATTTAGATAGTTTTTCTAAACCGTGAATCCTTCCTCCCTCGTCCATTTCCCGGCGAGGTCTTGTTAGGTGTTAGGTTAGTTAGCTATAGGGTGACCCTTCTCATCGTCACACTTGAGTTGGGTCGACGCGAGGTCGATTTTAGTGCACTTCTCCTTTGCCACACACTTGCACACGCAAGTAGCCCGACAATACATTACAGCCGTAATTGTTTGTCCTTTAGAGCAATGACGAATATGAGATTGAGATCTCATATGCTCGCGGAGGAGAATACCGAAGCCGTGTTCGCCGGCGCTGGGCTTTCTCGGACACCTCCGCCGTCGGGTGACTTAGACGCCAGGCGTCTATTCCCCGAAGCGTCGCGACGCCTCGACGGAGACGTCCCCCAGGTACGTACTACCGGGGAAAATCGTGAGTTGACGATGTCAACTACCTTGTCTCCGAGAAGTGTGCTGGACCAAGGTACTTTAGAGTCGAGCTTAGACGGAGGGAGGCAGCCTTCCCCGTCGGCTCAGTTAGAATTAGAAGTTGATACCGCGGGAGTTGTCACAACTCCACCTCTGGAAGCTCGTTTTGAACGTTTTCATTTAATCAGAAATGTATCTGTTCGCAGGTCGGAGGGTTACAGAGGAGTCCATGCTGGCGAAGCTCGCGAGGTACGCCCCCTCGGAATGCGCCGAAGCGCTCCGAGGTCATTGGGTGTGCCCCACGCACAACAGCTGAGGCCACAAGAAGCAGAGGTGCAAACCCTAAGGGAACCGGGTGATGCTGAGGCCCAAGTGGAGGAACTAGGGGGTGGTGGAAGGCTCTCGGAGGGAGTTGGGGATGCTCGCATTCCCATATCTCTCCAGGGGCGGGTTCAGTATACCTCCCAAGGGAACACATATGCACAGCCTGATTATGCAATAAGAGCTAGTAAGGCAAGATTTCGTAACGGGTGTCGGCAGGGACACGGGAGTTGCCACCCGAAATCCCTGGGTGACGACGTCCTTGCCCTCCAGGCGACATGGAGCAGAGCGGTGGGTGGCTGAGGATGGTTTCGGAGAAATCCGAAACTTTGCCAAGGCCGTCCACCCACACCGAGGAACGAGACAATAACCTCCGTTCAACTTTTCAATCGGACGGACGACTGAACGCTAAATAATGGAATGGTGGGAGTTGGTCTATTCCATAAAAAAATCTAGTGAGCGAAAAACTGATTGGCTTCAAAGGCCCCCAGTTTTTAAATAATGTGTGCTTCAGTTCTCATAAGAATACATATAAAAGTGATGCATTTAGCAAATATCGTGGGATTTGCATCATTTCTAGGCTTCAATTTCCATAAGAATACATGTAAAGTGTTGCATATCATTTGACACATTTATGAAATGAAAAAAATCGAATTTCCCAAGAACTATGTTCAATCAAATTTCTAGGAATTCCGTTAGACATTATTTTCAAAGATATTCTAAAATAATAAAACAGTTTCATTCATCATTTAACGCACATACTGAGCAGTCGCATTGCCCACAAGCGATAATATATCTAATCCTATATGGCAGCAATTTCACTTGAACTTGATTAAATCATGTATTGAACTATTGCGGAGTATATCTGCCGGCAAGTTTAATTTTCAATTAATATGGAATAGCAACGAAGCTGTATGTCGGAACGAAGTTTCACTCGAATGGGGTGAAAATTACGCCACATTTTTGGAATGAGCATTATCAAATAGAATACGATCCTACTGATGTAATAGTCAAAAAGTATTTTCCTCATCAATAGATGGTTCTGCTGCTCACTCTCTTAGTGGGTGCCGGAGTTATCGTAGTGTCTGTTAACAAAACCGATTGGAAATTAATAACATATTGTGGCCGAGTCTGTACTGATGAGCGAGTTGAATCGCGAAACCGGTCTGCAGATGTCACATGTTTTCGATTGCCAGTTGGTGGTTGTTACAGGAAGATTGCAAAGTATATCCTTGTAGGAAAACTTTGCCAGGCGTTGAATAGATGTGATTCGGCGGTCGTATGGGGCTGTTAAATTATTTCTGTTCGACGATTGCCGACAATCCTATTGTATAGGAAAATTTGCGAAAGGCTGGATTATTTTTATAATCAAATTTTGTTTTGAAATTTATTGCCTTTCGTCAAGTACTCGTAGTTCCACATGAGAAATATTTAAATATTTTTCATGATGAAAATTTAGATATTCGACTCAAACAAAGTCGTGGTACTGGTCGGAATCTTTCTGTGGTTTCTATAGATGGCTCTGCTGCTCACTCTCTTAGTGGGTGCCGGAGTTATCGTAGTGCCTGTTAACAAAACCGATTGGAAATCAATTACATATTGTGGCCGAGTCTGTGCTGATGAGCGAGTTGAATCGCGAAACCAGTCTGCAGATGTTACATGTTTTCGATTGCCAGTTGGTGGTTGTTACAGGAAGATTGCAAAGTATATCCTTGTAGGAAAACTTTGCCAGGCGTTGAATAGACGTGATTCGGCGGTCGTATGGAGCTGTTAAATTATTTCTGTTCGACGATTGCCGACAATCCTATTGTATAGGAAAATTTGCGAAAGGCTATATTTTTATAATCAAATTTTGTTTTGAAATTGAATTTCTACGTTCAGACGTTTCCTCTTCTTGGTAAAATTCATCAGCTCCGTCTTGGCCGAGTTTACCACTATCTTATTTCTCTCCATATACGGCACGACCTCCGTGTCCAGATGACTTTTTACGCGCAGGGCCGCCTCGTTGGAGGTGTTTTCCTGCGCGTAAATAGCGGTATCATTGGTATAAATTGCCGTTTGTGTATATTGATTTTTCGGGAAGTCGTGTGTATATAAGGAGTACAAGAGTGGTGACAAGCTCGACCCCTGCGGCACTCCTGCTCCGGCTTTCCTCATTATGGAGCTGGTTTCATTCACTCTAATCCTGAAGGCCCTGTTGACCAGGTATGAGTCCAGCAATCTCACCATATGTCCAGCCATGCCTGCCCTTAGCATCTTCATGACCAGGCCCTCGATCCAGACCGTGTCAAAAGCCTATTGAATATCCAACAGGACCATAACCGTGCTACGGTCCCGATTGAAACTTTCCTTCACCCCGTGGACAATTTCGGCCACCTGGGAGGTCGTTGAGTGACCTCTCCTGAAGCCGAACTGTTCCTCCGGGATGAGTTCCAGTTCTTCTTCGAGAACGCTAAATCTTTTCAGTAAGATTCTATCCACCACCTTGCCTACCGCGCTAAGCAGTGAGATGGGGCGGTCTATCCTAGTGTCCTGTTTTCCTGGTTCAAGGATGGGGATGATCTCCGCTTGCTTCAGGCACTCTGGGTAGTGCTGCCATTTCATGATCACATTGATGATGTGTATGAGTTGTACAAGGGACTTCCTTGGGAGATTCCGCAGCAGAGTTGCGTCTATCTTGTCTATCCCGGGTGCCTTACTCCTGGGGAGCCTTTTAATAGTATCCCTCACCTCCTCGTAGCTGGTTATCAGCTTCGAGAAGGCTCGGTTCATTACGGGTTGCTTCGTTGAGTTCCTGAAGTCCCTGACTCCCCTGGTGATTTCGGCATGCTCCCGGGTAACATCTTGTCCCTCCTGGAATGCACCCCGGAAGTATTTCCCGAACATCTCCGCTTTCTCTGAGTCGGTCATCGCTTGCCTACGGCGGGGATGACATTGTGCTTCTTACGAAGCATCTTTGTCATCCGCCACAGAGAACTGTCTACGGCGTTGAGGGCCTCAAGTTTCCTCTTCCAGACCTCATCCTGGTGCTTATAAATCAGTTGGCTCACCTCCCGCCCCAGGCTCATCATGTTCTCATGATGAACTGGGTTTGCCACTTTTTCCGCTCTTTGTTGTTGAGTTTTATAAGCTCCAGTATAAAGTCTGGGGGGATCCTTGTCCTCCCGTACTCTCCCTCGCTTTTTGGAGAGCTTCAATCCACCTCTGAGTTTCCCGGATTATTGCCCCCTCAGGGATCTGAGGGGTGATAACCGTTCTCTCGTTGATTATTCTCCTGTATTCCTTTCAGTCAGTGGTGGAGTAATCGTACAGGGTTCTCTTTCCTGTCGGATTTTGTCCACCCTTGATTGAAAAGAACACAGGTTCATGATCAGAGATGAACTCAGAGGCGGTTCTGAGTCGTGAGATGTCTTTTACGTTTTTGTTTAACACCAGGTCGAGTATCGACGGGGCGAGACCGTTCCAGGAGTAGTGGGTGGGGGTATCAGAGTGGTCTACTACCACGTTATTATTCATAGTGTACTTCCAGAGCACATTTCCGTTGGGGTTGGCGACCGACTGATCGATTAAACTCCACGTCGAATGTCTCGCATTGAAGTCCCCTGCAAGCAGCACTTTGTGCCCGCTGCTGCAGAGAACATCCACATCCAACTCGGTGAGTTTATTGCTCGGGGGGATTGTATACCGAATACAGCCTTACCCCAGATCCGAGCTGTATTCCTACATGCTCTATCGAGCTTGCTCTCTGTGGTAAGGGCGTATGCGGTACACAGAACTTTACAAGGATAGCAACTCCTCCCCCTCTCACTCCGTTCGGGCGATTACGCCTGATGGTGGTGAATCCTCTGAAACTCAGTTTATGCTCCTGTTGGATGCCCGTCTCGGACAAGACCAACAGGTCAATCTTATGCTTGCGATTGTGCTCAGAAACAAGATGGTATTTGTTTCTGATCCCATTCACATTTAGCATGCATACCTGGAGGGGCATCTATAAGCCGTAGCTTTGAATATTATCCATGACCCTCCAGAAGGCCAGGAATTTTTTACCGCTTGTCTGGGCCTTCGTAAGGCCCTCGACTATGTCGTCCATGGCCCGTAGAAGGCCGTTCGTGTTTACTAATTCCTGGATAGCCCGATGTCTCTCCATGAAACCACTCACAGCATCCGACGGCCCCGGCTGGATAGTCCGGCTGGCCGTGGTTTGGGATGGGGGTTAGGATGGGGATGGGGATACTGCGACTTACCTTTCCTCTGGCCTTTGTTGTCTCTCCCTTGCAGCCCGCCGCTCTTACCAGGCATTTCCCTGGACAGGAGGTGCAGGTTTGAATTTCCTTGTTGGTTTTGGGAGTCTATCCTGTTTTCTCTCTGCCTGGGCTGCGATATGTAGTTTATAGGCCTCGCACTCCACACTGCAGGCTGTGTGGTCCTTTCCACAATTACAACAGAGGGCTGAAGTTATCCTGGGCTTGGTACATGCTCTGGACCAGTGCGCTCCTGCGCACTTCATACATTTTTCGGGGCGGTTGCAGTTGGACTGAGCATGTCACCAAGCTTGGCATCGATAGCACTGGATAGCTTTCCGGTTGTTCACTTTCACTTCCCAGTGCACGATGACTCCAGCGACCGCACGGATAGTCCTGTTTAGGAAGCTCTCAGTGACGTTCTTATCTTTGTTTACTATATAGAGCTTCCTATCGGTGTTCGTTATCCCAACTATTCCGTACGTTTTCAGCCCCTGTTTCTCAAGGTCCTGTTCAATTTCCTCTGTGGGTGGGCTGTGGTCCAGTCCCTTGAGAAGGAACGCGTCTCCTCTCCCCCGGCATGGTGTATGTGTGGAATTCCACCTCCGACGCTTTGAGGGTACTCTTAAGCGCAGCGTGGTCTTCCGCAGTGTTGGCATATATAAGGGAAGGTTTGTTTGTAAATTTGTACATCCAACTTCCCTTAATTTTTTGCTGGAGTGTGGATTCAGTTTTCTCATTCAGCTTTCAGTTTATTCCCAGCAATTATTGAAAATTGACGCAATACGATTATTTTTGTAGTCATCGTGCTGTTAAGAAAATTAGGCAGTTGAATATCGAAAATGATCTGATTCAACAGTGGTATTATGATAGAAAAATCTCATGTTACATTATATACATCAACGATAAACCATCATCATTTGCATTACTATCAACCATGGATTTTGATCCTTTGAAGAAACATTCTAAGCCGAAAACCCTCAATTATATTCATACGTTGGCGTAGTACCGTAGAAATGGATATGCAGCTAAACTCATTGATCACATTAAGAATCACTAAGAATTTACAGCGTTTTGCAGCAATAAGGAATCTGAACTGTTAATTGAAAAATGTGGTTGTACTTATTGGGGTGAAATGAGATGTCCAATGTTTAGATATCCATAATAAAAGATATAAAAATTTTAGAATTTTTTTCGATAATATTACACAATTTTATGTGTCTTACGAAAGGACTACTACAACTATTATTGAAATGTGGTCTCAATATTATACGGCCAAAGACCTGTGTGTTTACGAAAATGTTTTGATACTAACGAATGCTTACAAACAGAGATATAAATCCTATGAATCAGTGAACGCCAACCGCTCATGGAAATAGCGAAACATTATTGTTTCCTCCAAACAAGAAGAAACACCCATAGCAAGCAGCGCACCAAAAATACTATTATTCAAGCTCCCAGTTATGTTGATAACACAGATCAACGAAATGGTAACGTATAACAACAAAATAGTTTATTAGCAAGCGGTTTCAGAAAATAAAATGAATGAATTACGACTCATAGATTATGTAGAGGTCCTCTTGTATTCAATAGATATTTAATATCATTCAAAAATATGTTTTATTCCATTCCAAGTTCAACGCATTAGCGGTCATTCAACTTGAGGATGGAGTACACATCAACTCTCTACCCCTTTTGAAATTATTGATATAAATTATTACTTTTCAAAAATAAAGCTTGAACTCATAAACCTCACAAGATTTGAAGTTGTATATAGTACAAAAACAATAATGCCTACGGTATGATATTATGAGACTCGCGGAAATTTTATTGGTAATATATTTTATACTCTTTCTAACGTCCCTAACAACGCGTGCTACACCTAAACGCAATTGCGATAAAATTGGTTGCGTTAATTATGAAGCGACCTCCTGAACACCACCATCTGAATCCTATAAATGAGGTGACCCTCTCAACACCCTGCTTTGAATCCTATTGAAAAATTGTAAGGCAATAACATTTTTTTTAAATTTTCAGATGAAATAAATGGGCGATATCCTAAAACATCTCAAAGTGAATCTTGAATTTTTCAGTAAGGATGGGTCACTCAAACATGTATCTGATATAAAAGAGATGACCTTCTCAACACCCCAGATATCATATTGAAAAATTATAAAGCAATAACAAATTTTTTTATATTTTGAGCCGAAATAAATGTGGTAACGTCCTAAACATCTCGAACTGAATCTTAAATTTTTTCAGTAATAATGGGCACTTGAACATGTCGAATCTGATGTAAAAGAGATGACCTTCTCAACACCCCGATTTAAATCCTATTGAAAAATTATATAGCAATAACATTTTTTTTAAATTTTCAGCTGAAATAAATGGGGTAATATTTGTGATATTTGTAATAAAGAAGAAGAATTTATGTTAACCTTACTTTTATGTCATATGTCAGTCAGTCAGTTGTTACTCATAACTCTGCATAGTTAAATAAAGATAATTAAAAGTATTTCCTCATTGCGAGTTTATTTTAATGGATCAAAGTGCAAGGCGCACTTAAGGTAATAGTATATATTACAAATTGGCGACGAGTAGTGAAATTTTGCCCACGCTGCCGAACCAAGATTTTTTTTGTGTACCAGCACATCGTTGGTGTTAGGTTAAGTACCTACTTTTCCATTTATGATGGCAGAAGCAGTGATTGTTAGAGGTCAAATAGGGACTCTGCCTGAATACAAAACGCACATTGATTGGTACACATACCAAGAAAGAATGGATCAATATTTTTTGGCGAACTACATTGAGAACGACAGGAAGGTTGTAGTACTAATCACAGCCATTGGGGACGAGGACTATGAAGTTCTGAAGGGGCTCTGCTATCCTGTTCTTCCTAAAGATAAGTCGTACACAGAGTTATGCAAACTATTGAAAGAACAGTTCACCAAAAAGGTATCGGTATTTAGGGAGAGATTAGAATTTTATGACCTAAAACAGGCAGAACATGAACAGGTCAAGGATTTCTATGTTAGGCTTGAAAATAAAGCGATTGAATGCAAGTTTGGAACAGCCTGAATGAAATTCTGAAAGATCGATTTGTCTCGGGTCTCAAAAGGGGTCAAGTCGAGTTTCTGAAGAGGAGCATACGGCTTCACTCCAGGTAATTGTGGAGGTGGCCCTGAAGAAAGAAGCTGCTTTGATGCATTCAAGGAATACAGCAGCACGCAATACTCTCAGTATGAATAAGAAGAGACTACCAATGGCAGGCAGTCATTCTAGCAGACACGAGAGAGGAAGGAAATTCGATGAAAGGACCTCGAAGGAGCCAGGTAGATCTGGAGCTGAGTGCAACAGCTGTGGCAGGGGAAACCATAACTTCAGAACGTGCAAGTACAGGAAGTACGCTTGCAAAAAGTGTAAAAAGGTTGGACACCTAGCAAAGGTATGTGTAAATACAAATTTTGTGGAACCATCAAATGGTGAGGAGACGGGCGTTATCAGTCCTAACGATTTAGATTTTATCGACATGTATTTTGCAACTGTAAATCAGAATGTCAAGCCAATTAATGTAGAAATGTTAATCGAAGGCAAACCTTTACTAATGGAATTAGACTCGGGGGCTGGAATATCTGTTATACCAGAAGCCGTTTATCTGAATAATTTTAAAAACTGTAAACTAAATGTCACTCAGGTGAGATTAAAAACATATGATGGTAAATTTTGGCCAAGGCTCAGTATCGAGACATTTCAGTCCACTGCTGATTCATTATTATTAAAAACGGTTCAACACCATTATTGGGTAGAATTGATGAAAGTTTTTAAATTTCAAATAAAAGGTGAAGGTGATAATATTAATAAAATTCATTCAGTGTGTAATTTGGAATTTCTACTTGAGAAATATAAAGATTTATTTAATGATACCTTGGACCATTATAAAATGGAAAAAATTGAACTTAAGGTTGATCCAAATTGTAAACCTATTTATTGCAAACCACGGCCTGTGCCATTTTCTTTTAAGGAAGCTTCAAACAAGGAACTTGTTGAGTTGGAGAAAAGAGGAGTAATCGAGCTTGTGGACACTGCCGAATGGGCTACTCCGTTGGTACCGGTGGAAAAGGACGATGGTAAGATGAAAGTCTGCGCCGATCACAAGGTAACTGTAAATAAAGCTATCCAAAATTTCAAGCATCCTCTTCCTCGAATTGAGGAGCTTTTTGCTGCCCTACAAGGGGGTGAACATTTTACAAAATTAGATTTCGCAAATGCTTATAATCAGTTAGAGTTAACAGAGGATACCAAAAAATTGTTATGTTGGAGCACCCATCGTGGAATTTATAAACCTTATGGTACTAAACCAGCATGCAGCATATTTCGAAACATTGTTGAGAAGGTTTTGTTAGGCATTCCAGAAGTTATCAACTTCCTAGATGATATTGTCTTGACAGGTAAAAACCGGAAAGAATATTTAAAAAATCTAGAGCTAGTTTTGGACAAACTTTTTAAAACGGGATTTAAACTGAACTTAAAAAATGTAAGTTTTTTGAAACCGAATTTAAATATTTGGGTCACATTATAAACAAACATGGTTTACACAAAGACCCTGATAAAATTAAAGCGGTGATGTACTGCCAGCGACCTACAATATATCAGAGATTAGGGCTTATGCTGGATTAATAAATTATTATGGCCGTTTTGCTCCAAATCTATCTGCGGTTATGGAACCGTTATATAAATTACTGAGAAATGAGACAGATTTCGAGTGGACTTCCGACTGTGAGAAAGCTTTCTTGACATCAAGACAGCTTATATGTTCAGATATCAGTCTTACACATTTTGATCCTGATGTCACCTTAAAATTGTTTTGTGATGCGTCTCAAGCAGAATTAGGATCAGTGTTGATGCATGTGTATAGTGACGGTACTGAAAAACCAATCGGTTTTGCTTCACGAGTATTAAATAAACATGAGGAAAAATATTCTTTTTTTCATAAGAAAGCGTTAGCCATATACTGGGGTGTAAAAAAATTTTACTAGTATTTAATGGGTAAGCATTTTATCCTATGCTCAGACCATAAACCCCTTATCGCGCTCTTTGGCGAAAATAAGGGTATACCACAAATAGTTGCGGGAAGATTAAAAAGGTGGGTTTTATTTCTGAGCGGATTTGATTATACCTTCAAACATATCAAGGGCTCAGATAATGGAGCAGATGGTCTTTCACGCATTCCATTGAAGATTACCGAAGATTCAGAATCTGAATTAGATTACTTCAATTATTTAGTTGAGGATAATATTCCTGTAAGCTCTTCGGATAATAAAAAGGAAATTCGTTCTGATATAACACTTGGTGCGGTTTATAGATGGCCAACAGATGTCCCTAATGAATTAAAACCATTTTCTTGAAGGTCTTCAGAACTCAGTATTGACAATGACATTTTAATGTGGGGCTACAGAGTTGTTATACCTCTGAAATCCCGAGAGCAAATGTTGAGAGAGGTACATAGAGCTCATAATGGGATCGTTCGAATGAAATCATTAGCTGGACAATTTCGTTGGTGGCCAGGGTTAGATTCTGATATAGAAAACTTTGTAAAAAAGTACGATGCATGTCAAAAAATGCAAAGAATCCTCCAAAGGCTTCATTAATTAAGTTTGAGGATGGTAAACATGTGTTCGACCGGATACATATTGATTTCCTTGGACCATATCATGGTAAAACATACTTAATAATTACTGATGCTTACTCCAAGTGGCCTGAAATCTACGAGATGTCCAAAATTGATTCTAACAATACAATAGATAAATTAAGAGATTGTTTTGCGAGGTACGGTTTACCAAACACCATTATCTCAGATAATGGTTCCCAGTTTGTTTCGCAAGATTTCAAAATATTTTGTAAAAATAATGGCATTTTTACTACTATACTTACTGAAGTATGTCAGGAACGATATATCCAGTATGAAGAATCCAACCTCATATGTCTCCGCAATCAGCAATTATGTTTTGTATGTAAACGTACCGAATTAAGCGAAATTCATAGCGATATGTGTGAAGTATCCAGTCATGTGATAGTAATGGGAAACAATACGTTTCACGACAGTCAATGAAGGGCAATGTTAGTAAATTGAATTTTGTTTAATTTTCCAAACAGTTCATGAAAAATTATTCCGCGATGTACTGGACTATTATTATCCGTTACAAGCGGTATTCGAGCCGTTGCTGTTATGGAAAATCTTGGATGCCGGATGCTCCATCCGTATTTGGTCATTATCTAAGCCGCAGAAAAACAAATATTGTCGTTATCAGTTATGAAAAAACCGTAAACACTAGAAGTTTCAACAGAATTGTTTATTATCTGAACCACAGAGAAGCAAATATCGCTATTTGAAAACAATGATGGGAATCAGTATTTTGCGGGGTTCGTGGAAGCCAGTTTATTTGTGATCGTCCTGGCAGAAGTTCATAATTATTTAGTGCTCTGATTCCATTGAAAAACATTTTATTTGACAGTGATAGAAGTAGTTTATAAAACTTCAACGATTTGTGCAGCAAAGTAAGTGTTTGAGATTTTTTCACTTTTGCTCAATTGTTTTTACGTTTGCTTTTGTGTGTTTTGAAATTTCATAACGATTTCCAATTCGAAGCGATTCAATAGCTATTCATAAAAGTAAAATTTAATTGATTTTATTGCGCGTTAATGTAGTCTTGTCTCACTAAAACAATAGCAGATATTTTTTTAATATTATTCAACAACACAACTATTGATGAAAAGACGGTCGACTTTTCCCACAACAAAGCACGCCAGATTCCCTTACGAGGGGAGAGTACCGACTTTTGGTATCTGTAATTCCTCTTTGAAACGAGGGTTGTCACCATTAAAAAGTCAAGAATAAACAGCGTTTTTCGTTTAGGAGAAATTGTTACCTGGAGGCTATCAAAGAACTGTATTTTCATTCATTCGAATAAACTCATATTTCCATAAATTTTTCTTCGTTAGTAAGCAAAGAGTTCATTCATACATACAATATCCCGGAAATCAATATGAAATGAGCCACAACAAGGGGGCCAATCCAGATGGGCAAATTCCAGTACTGTCAAACCATTGCGGAGGACACAGCTACCACAGCCAGACTGAGCCAAACTGGAGTCCAACTGAGCCAAGCCACACCATACTGAGCCCAGTAGAGCCATGTTCAGTAGAGTAGTGCCATGCCATGCCCAGTAGAGCCAGGCCATGTCCAGTAGAGCCATGCCATGCCCAGTAGAGACATGCCATGCCCAGTAGAGCCATTCTATGCCAAATACAATTAAGCTATACTATACCACGTCCAGGATAAACGAGTCATGCCAAGTCCAATGAAAGTCAGCCATGCCAAGTCTAGAAGGTTTGGCCCAAGCCTTATCTAGTCCAGCCAAGCCAACCGAAGCCAACCCAACTTAAACTGAATCAGCGAAGTCGGGCTACGCTAAGTCAATTGTTAGCCAGACAATGATAAATTATGCTATAATTAATTTATCATGAGCCAAGCGAAGATGCAAGATGCAGCAAGGGGTAGACTAATTCGAATGGAAATGGTGCAAGGAGACGTCTTCTGCGTATATTTATTTGAATTCATTTATTTGCTTTATGTAAACTTTTATCGTGTTTTGTTAACCTGAATCGAATTATCAGCTCAGCTGGAATACAATCGCTCGGGCAGCGCGATTTTGGCCGGGGGGGGGGGGGGGGGGTACTGTAATGTTTCGAACACACCGTATATCAAATCTTTCTTTATTATTCAGTAGGTGTGTTTATAAAACTATTATGTCCTGAATCACAACTTGTCCTGATTACGTTTCGTACGTTTTCTAAACAGAAAACAAGAGTTGGAAAGAAGGCCACTGATAGTTCGATCGGGGAGTGGAAGTTAGGCCTCTGCCGTGCCAAGAGGTAGTGAGGGCATTGGGGGGAGTCGGGAAGTGAATAAATTCAGAACCTTTAGGGAATGGTTGAAAAAGTTATGATTGTAAGTATAGGTCTTCTCTAATTAGTTTATCAAAATTTATTAAAATCGAACAACGAGACATTCATTAAATTATTTCCATTGAATTTGAATTCACAATAACTATAAGTAGATAAATAAATGTTGTTTTCTATATTGTTTCCAAAGTGTTTTGAATTTTTCAAGGATCAGAATCTGCCTAGTTAGTCGTGAACAACCCCAATTCACGACAATATAGGTAAATCATTCAACTGCTTCGCTACATCGATTGAATCGAATATCTCAACTTTATTTATTTATTTATTTATTTATTTATTGATTCATTCATTCATTCATTCATTCATTCATTCATTCATTCATTCATTCATTCATTCATTCATTCATTCATTCATTCATTCATTCATCCATCCATCCATCCATCCATCCATCCATCCATCCATCCATCCATCCATCCATCCATCCATCCATCCATCCATCCATCCATCCATCCATCCATCCATCCATCCATCCATCCATCCATCCATCCATCCATCCATCCATCCATCCATCCATCCATCCATCCATCCATCCATCCATCCATCCATCCATCCATCCATCCATCCATCCATCCATCCATCCATCCATCCATCCATCCATCCATCCATCCATCCATCCATCCATCCATCCATCCATCCATCCATCCATCCATCCATCCATCCATCCATCCATCCATCCATCCATCCATCCATCCATCCATCCATCCATCCATCCATCCATCCATCCATCCATCCATCCATCCATCCATCCATCCATCCATCCATCCATCCATCCATCCATCCATCCATCCATCCATCCATCCATCCATCCATCCATCCATCCATCCATCCATCCATCCATCCATCCATCCATCCATCCATCCATCCATCCATCCATCCATCCATCCATCCATCCATCCATCCATCATCCATCCATCCATCCATCCATCCATCCATCCATCCATCCATCCATCCATCCATCCATCCATCCATCCATCCATCCATCCATCCATCCATCCATCCATCCATCCATCCATCCATCCATCCATCCATCCATCCATCCATCCATCCATCCATCCATCCATCCATCCATCCATCCATCCATCCATCCATCCATCCATCCATCCATCCATCCATCCATCCATCCATCCATCCATCCATCCATCCATCCATCCATCCATCCATCCATCCATC